>CM038712.1:23091798-23691798 GCA_021613375.1 Megaleporinus macrocephalus
TGTTCCAGGTGTTCTTATTAACAGCTGTTATAATGTGTTAATAAACCGGACATTACTGAAATACAAGGGTGCAAAAATACATGGCTTCATAAAATAAATTTCCATAGTGTTTTGTCATATCTGTTCATATGAACAGTGTATATATTAATGTTATAGAGTGTTATAATAAGTAATTACAGGCATTAAATGCAAAGCAATAATAACATATAACTGTTAATACGGTGTTCTTATGAACAGCTGTTATAATGTGTTATTAAACCTGACATTATAAAGTTATATGGTCCTGTTTTAGAAAGTGTTAATATTAATTTCAATTATACAAGCTTATGATAGACATTATAAGACATTATGTCGTTATATGTCACCATATAAATACATTTATAATGCATTATGAATACAGGATTCATAGGAATCCTTTATCTGGCAATCAAAAGACCTTATAAAACCAGGCACAAGCTTAAACAAAATAGCTGTAATTACTTGCATAACACTAAACAATGTGAGACTACATAACTTCATGAAGTCAAATTCCATAATGCATTGTAATATCTGCTCATATCAACAATGTATATAGTAATGTTATAGAGTGTTATAACAGGTAATTACATGCAATAAATGAAGAACAATAATTACATATAACTGTTAATACAGAAGTGAGCAAAGCCAGTGTGAAGAAATAATCACATACCAAAACAAGCAATACATGTTTACGGTGTTCTTATGAACAGATGTTATAATGTGTTAACCTGACATTATAAATATGCTCCTGTTTTAGAAAGTGTTACACACATGATTGTTAATACGTCTAAGCAATTATACAAGCTCATGACAGACATTTATAAGACATGTATAAGGCATTATAAATACTGGACATATAGGAGGGGTTATAAGGTGAGGTGTAAGCACCATGGATGGAGGGTTAAATGGATTTTTTCAAATCACACATCTGTAATTTATTTTTACATACATGCTCTACGATAATATCCCAGAATTTTGCCCTATTTTCGTCCTATAGGTCCTAATGCAGCCCTTCTGAACAGCCCCTATTGCCTCCTCTGCTAACAGAGACTCTCTGTGTGCCCCTGTCCAAGGTGCTGAACCAGGACTTCCGCATGAACTACTGCAGGCTGTGGCAGAGTCTGATAAAGGGGGACATGAAGGGCATAGAGCGGTACAGCAGGCGTCTAGGGGCCGGAGACCTATACCCACTGTTCGCCTGCGTCCTCACTGCCCGCTCCTGGACCTCGGTCAGCACAGGAATCAGCCAGACTCCCGTCACTCACACTGAGGTACTGCCCTGTTTCTGCTCCCTATAGAAAAGGTTTAGGCAGAAGCTTAAACAAACATGTTTTCTTTTTGGTTCTGCTGTAGCTTTGCGTAAAAGAGGTCTGCAGGCTTGTTTAAAGCAAATCAGTATGTACACACAGTAGTGACGGAGCTTCATTAGGAATGATGCCAAACACCACACTTTTTATTTCCAGGTTGTGATGTCAGCGGTGTTCAGCCAGATTTTGGGGCAAAAAAGACGTTAAGTATTTTAACAAGTGGGCTGGAAAAGAAAACGATTATTCAAATGATTATTTAAGAAAAACCTGCTTTTCATATGAGGGGGACACTAAACATAAAGCTGAGGGTGCAAGCTAAAGACAGCCTCATTAATTTTCCTAATTTATTTTACACCATTTCCCAACATTTGATCTGTATTCTGATTAGTTGTTCTGTATTAAATCTCATTCAGAAAAGCTATCTTGGTTAAAACACTTCTTATTCCCAAACGTATTAGTTCCCAAACTTTTGATGGCCATAGAGAAGCTCCGCGAACTGCTTCTGGGCTGCCACCGTTCGTAATGGCTCGAAAGCCGCAGCAGCTGCCGCACGTTTTCTCATGTAGGCAAACAAAGCCCACCTGTTTGAGTTGCGTTGGATCCGCACACCTGGATGCCCAGGTGGGAGTCCTGCTGGCCTGCTGGCCCGTTGGTCGGAGCAGTCGTGTATGAGCAGCGCTGGGCTTGTTTTGGGGCGGTGATGGAGCTCTGAAGGCTCAGGGCAGGGCCAGGACCTGGCTCTCCCGCCACAGCCGGAGCTGCCCTCTGTGGGGGAGGCCAGGCCATCTGTGGAGTGTCAGGGACATTTATTTATACATCCGTTACATAAGCCTTAACTGCACTCAGCACCGCACGCTGACCGAGAGCACTTCACATCACTTATGGACAGCTTAGCATCAAGCACCAGACCCCGAACATACAGCTCGCTAAAAAAAACACAGGAAAGAACTAAAAGCAGAGGAAACAGAGTATTTCTGCATCTAGGACTTTAAGCACATGGATACTATAAAAAAAGAGAATAACACATAAAGAGAAAGAAAACTTCTGAAATGCATTTATTGGTAGACAACCGAACACGTTTGTTATCTGGGTCTCTCTGATAGTCACTAGTGGGCGTTTCTAAGTAATTTATGATAAAGACTTTCTATGCTTTTATAATGTTTATATAGTATTAATACAGTAAGTAGTGCTTTTACATACAGCAGTGTGTTTATTTAACTCTTTCCAAGCTTCTCCTTGTGGAAACAACCCAGTATTATTTACAGTTATCATCTAATATCTGCTTTAACTGCTCAGTACTTCATTAAGCTTAATCAAGATTGCTGCTGAAGGAACTGAATACATTCATACAATGTCTGGGGTGTACAGGAGAAATCTGGAACTACACTTTGTTCTTCAAACTGGAGCTCAAGATATGATCTACTTCTTTCACAATAAGATATTCATGTCACTTTGTATTGTATGTATGATTATTTACATCTGTTCTAATCATATCTGGTGTTCTTACTGGTGAAAATACACTTACTGATCAGATAAAGGCTTTTAAACAATCAGCTTCGGTGCTGCAGATGTTTGCACTGTAGTGTATATTAAAAGTAAAGAGACTGCTGTATTCATAATACATTATAAATGCATTTATAAGGTGTTGGCAAATATCAAAGACCATATAAAAACAGACACAAGCTTGTATATTTGCTCATATGTAGTAGGGATTATATGCATAACTCTTTACAATACGAAAGTACATGACTTTAGTTAGATTAGATTCCATTATGCATTTTAATATCTGTTCATAGGAACAATGTATACATTAATGTTATAGAGCTTTATAACAGGTAATTCCAGCCATTTAGTGAAAACTGCTAATTACATCTAACTATTGATACATGACTTACAGAAAGCAGTAAGCTTAGGAAAATGACCTTATACCAAAAATTTGCAATATTTCTTTACGATGTTCTTGTGAACAGAGGCAATAATGTGTTATAAAACGTAAGATTATAAAGTTATATGCTCTTGTTTTAGAAAGTGTTACACACATGGCTATCAATACTTCTAAGCAATTATGCAAGCTCATGACTGACATTATGGGTGTGTTTCAAAACCTAGTGAACTCCTACATAGACAGCATTTTACATCATAGTATGCGCTCCCGACATGTAGACTGTCCCAATACTTAGATAACTTAAACATGCTGTCTACTGAGGAACCTTATTTTAGCCTGATTTTAAGGAAGAGCTGAACGCTTCCTCAGCCGCTAAGGCAATCCCAAGTTGCAACGCAGGCAAATCTACGAGCAGTGAAGTCGTTTTAAAAGCTTATTTGGATTCTCTCTGGTGTTTGAATGTGTTTCTTGTCATATAATCACACAAAACAGCATTTTATTTACAACTTTGTAACGAGTCATTGATCATTTTACAGTTTTATTCTCGAGCCTTTAGCATTTATGCTAGCGGATTTTTAAGCCTCGGGCTATTGTTTTGGATGCCGGCCGGTAGCTTAGCAACCAGCTAAATCACTGGTCGTGTGCTGCAGTGGGCGGTAACAAGCCGTGACACAGTCTCTCTCTACCTAGACTGCTCTCTAACATTGCTACTTAAACAGCTGCCTACCTAGACGGCCTACTTAGACACTCACTAGGTTTTGAGACACACCCTATAAGACATTATGTAGTCATATGACACCTTATGAATACATTTATAATGCATTATGAATACTGGATACTTAGGAAGTGTTACTAAAAACTCATTACTGGTTAATGGTTTAGAGACACTTGGTTCTCTTTCGGGCAGTAACAGTGGGAGTAGCTATAAACACACAAATGGAAGGACAAAAAAAAAGAGAACAGAATATTTTCCTGGTACAATTTCCGACAGCTTGGCAGCCGCGTGGCAGCCCTGTCTGTCGTTAGCATGTTAAGGTGATTTAGTCAGTTGTTCTTTTTCGGTTTGCGACGCTTCGAGAGCTCTTTTCTGCAGGTGGCCTTTATTTGTGGTTTCATTACCCAGAAGGCTTTGCGGAGATAATTACGGGCTGGTCTGTGGTTCCTGGTGTAGGATGTGCTTTTAACTGAGCCGCTTTACTCCCCCCTCGTAGCAGTTTGGCTTTCTCCAGCGAACCGCAGCGTCTTCTCAGTGGCACGCTCACCCCCCTCCCTCCCTTCCACTCCATCAAATTACCAGGATGTTTTGAAGTAGTCTGGTCTCAGATAATTACAGGCAATTATAAAGGCTGTTTCCAAATGTACAGCTGTGACATTCGCAAAAAGGGAGACTGTCTCATTTGCATAAGAAAGCGGAGATAAGAACATATTGTATTGCACACGCAGAGAAACGGGCGTTAAAAACACAACAGGGAAAGAAAAGAGCCCAGCGCGTCCTCAGTGTGCTGTAGTGCACACGCACACACACATGTACTCACACACATGGGGTTTGTTGATGGTGGAACATGGAGCTGGAGAAGAAGTTCATGTGTGAGTTTCTCAGAAAGAACACAAACTCAGTTCTGCGGTTTGAGAGTTTGATTCTGCTCTGAGAAGGCAGCAGTGGCAAAACATCACGTCGTCCTGACAACCATGTGTTACTCAAACATCAGCAACAGCATCAGCATCTTTTCCAGAGTTCCTCTATAGTCCTGTTCTGTTTTGTTGTTCTTTTTCCTCTTTTTCTTCTTTTCTCCTTCAGCTTTTTCTTCTTTGTCATCTTTTGTTTTTCTTTTCTTCTTCTTCCATTTCTTCTTCCTCTTCTTCTTCATCTTTTTCCTCTTTTATTCTTTTTTCTTTTCTTTTTCTTCTTCTTCCTATTTTCTTTTTCTCCTTCTTTGTCTTCTTCTTCTGCTGCTTTTTCTTCATAATCTTTTTTTCTTCTTCTACATTATCATCCTTTCATTTGTCTGTCTTCATCTCCCTTCTTGTTTACCTTCTTCTTTTCTCCTTCAGCTTTTTCTTCTTTGTCATCTTTTGTTTTTCTTTTCTTCTTCCATTTCTTCTTCCATTTCTTCTTCCTCTTCTTCTTCATCTTTTTTCTCTTTTCTTCTTTGTTTCTTCTTCTTCCTATTTTATTCTTTTCATTCTTTGTCTTCTTCTTCTGCTGCTTTTTCTTACTCATCATCTTTTTTTTTCTTCTACTACGTCATCTTTTTTTTCTGTCTTCATCTCCCTTCTTGTTTACCTTCATCACTTTTTCCTTTATTTTATTACTTCTTCTTGTGACCTTCTTGTGTTTTCTACTTCTGCTTTTTCTTTTCTTTCACCAGCTTTTTTCTTCATTTTTGTCCTTGTTTTTTCTTTATTTCCTTTTTCTTATCTTGGTCTTCTACACTGTACTTCTTCATCATCACATTCTCTTTCTGCATCTTCTCCTTCATTTCTCTTTTTAACTTAGTTCTTCTCTTTCATCTTTTTTCTCTTATTGGTCTAATCTTCTTTGTCCTTTTGTCTTCATCACTTCTTCTTCTCCTTTATTTACATTTTCAGCTTCCTTGTAATTCTTCTTCATCTTCTATTATCTCTTTAATCACCTTATCCGTCTTCGTTTTATCCTTTAGCACTTCTTCTTTTCCTTAATCAGCTTCTTTAAGTAAGGTCTGTATGACTTTTTTTCATTTTTAAATTAAAAAATTCTGTGATTTTAAATTTAATGTTTGTATTTTTGTGGTTCGTACCAACTTCCGCCTTTTCTCTCACATTTGGAAACTTTACACACAGACATGTGCACACACACACACACACACACACACACACACACACACACACACACACACACACACACACAGACACACAGACAGACAGACAGACAGACACACACGCGCACACACACACACACAAACACACAGGTGTGTTGAGGTTTGTTTGGCTGTGTCCACGTGGATCTCAGGCCAGTTTGAGCAGATGGGGGCAACGTATTGTGGCTGTTGACTGTTAGTTCACACCTGGCTGTGGTGACCTCTCCTCCAGTCACATTTCCACTATCTGAGTCCAGGTTTCACGGCTGGAGCCCATTCTCTGACCTGACTGACCACATAAGCAGTGCCAGCTAGCGTCTCTACAGAGGCATATTGTGTCCACATGGTTCACAATGATACATGAGTAACAGGTGTGTAACTGTCTGAACAGCACGACAGTTCAATTTGATTTAAATTCTTTTTAATATCTGCAGATGATCTCAAATTTCATTCGATTTGATTGGAATATTTTGGTATGAATTATTTGTAAAGGTACACTGAATACATACACTGGACTGGAGGAACTGTTTGCACAGGCGTTTACGCTTTCAGCACATTTATTTCAAGAAATTCTTCATTTCAGCAAAACCAAAGCAGCTTTCAAAAACAGATGCAGTTGGATTTCAACCGAGGGCAATTGTAGGCTTAGAGGTTTAGGGGTGCTGAGCACCCAAACGAGAACAGCTCATGTTTTTCATCTAAGAGAAAAATAAATAGATCCATATCAATTTAACACATTTTTCTGATTGAATATTGAGCTTCTGTGGGCTGGGGTGACCAGATGAGAATGAGAGAAATTCAGGGCATGAGACTTGGGGTGAGTGTGTCATGACAGAATAATTAGAATAATTTAGATCAGACACACCAATTCTAATAATCAGTTATCGATATTATTACCATTATCAACAGATTCTGGGCATATGGTAAAGATCATGTCAGCCTTACTCTCTCACATAAACCTGCCTCTTTTTTTTTTTGGAAAAAGAATCAAATATCCATAGCTAACTGACTGACCACACACACACACACACATAGTTACGTTATAGTATCATATCTTCATATCTTATCTTTCTGTAACATTAATTATCTAATACACATACAGACAACACTACTCTATCACCTTAACTTTGATAACACACAGACTAACCAACAGCACAGCAGCTACAGCTTCTCTCACTCCTATCAATAACTGTTATGATTCCTGCTCTGCTAGAAAGCTGCTCTATAAAGTACCTAAGATCAACTTAGAACTGGGCGGAAAGTCCTTTTCTTATTTTGCACCTTGGTCTTGGAATAACCTTCAGAACAAATTAAAGCTTAATGATTTATTCTCCTTGCGTGAGTTTAAAGATTTGTTAAAAAACTGTATAACGGAAGCCTGCAATTGCTACACTAAAGCTGGACTGTTAAGCCATTTTATTATCATGTATTTTACTTGTGTCTATTGTTGTGTTGTGTGAATATGGGCATGGAAATTGTCTGAGGTCTATTTGTTATGTTTTATGTTCTTGTAGTTGTAAATGGTGTGCTATCTTGGCCAGGTCTCCTTCAAAATAGATTTTAATCTTAAGGGACCTCCTGGTTAAATAAAGGTTAAATAAAATAAATAAAAATCCTGCTAAATTAAAATAAATCTTCAGATAGTCACTCCTAGCTAACACTAACAGACCACCTAAATTAAAATAAACCCTCAGATAGTCACTCCTAGCTAACACTAACAGACCACCTAAATTAAAATAAACTCTCAGATAGTCACTCCTAGCTAACACTAACAGACCACCTAAATTAAAATAAACTCTCAGATAGTCACTCCTAGCTAACACTAACAGACCACCTAAATTAAAATAAACTCTCAGATAGTCACTCCTAGCTAACACTAACAGACCACCTAAATTAAAATAAACTCTCAGATAGTCACTCCTAGCTAACACTAACAGACCACCTAAATTAAAATAAACTCTCAGATAGTCACTCCTAGCTAACACTAACAGACCACCTAAATTAAAATAAACTCTCAGATAGTCACTCCTAGCTAACACTAACAGACCACCTAAATTCAAATAAACCCTCAGATAGTCACTCCTAGCTAACACTAACAGAATTAAGAGTGTATTAGAAATATGGACTGCTGATAGTCACTGCAATGTGTTGGTTACGAGCGATAAAGTACAAAAATACTCCAAAACTTACTGGACACACACAACATCGATAAATACAGCACTGACACTGAGAGAAAGAGAAGCTGGATCATACCATTTAGCAAGGCGAGGGGAGGGGAGGGGGGCTGCTGTCTTTTCGTTGTTAAAATAGCTGGTTTAAAAATATACTCTATGGTTTTAACATTTCCAACTTGTCAGAGATAAATAAACGTTAAAAGAAAAACACTTTTTTTCTACTATAATCTTTAGGGGTGCTGGGGCTCAATTTAGTAAACTAGTGCTAGCTACGCCCCTGTTTGCAACAATTTATAAACGACTGCTAATTGCCACAGTTGGTTAGCTGAACTTTTGCAAATAAAAGAAACCAAAAGTAATCGGAGAGGTCGCTTTCACTGAGCTGAGTCCTACTTCGTCACTTTACATGCACTTCATCACTTTTTCTCCGAATCGTGCTCGACGCAGCGCCGGCTTCGAATGAAGAGATGAATTATGACGCATTAATGTGAGAGGCATAAGGAACTAATTAAAGTGCTTCAGAAAGCCTTTCTTATTAGTGGGAGACTAATTAATGGGATCATGTGCGGCAAGCCAACGTTTTAAGGCAAATGACATGTTTAATGAACGTTACTCTCTGGCTAATTTGGCTGCGCCTTGGACGTCGCACAAGTGCCGAAAGAAGTTCGCCGGGTTCATCACTTAGCGGGTGTTTTGCCGTCCTGGACTCGCGAGTCTTTCTTTTTAGAGCTACTGGCCTCTATTTAAGGTCCCCCGTTCTTAAAGAATAGAGCAAATAATGGAATAATGCAAACACTTCATGAAATGCCACATGAAAAAGGACTTTCAATCACAAACACAAAGGCGGCTACACGGGTGAGTCATATTAGTTTGAATGCCTATTAACAGTATGTGTCAGCTTTGAAAGCAGCCTGACAATCAGAGCTTTGATATGTGCGTTTTCAAAGCAACATGAGGCAACTGGGATTGCATAATTCTTCAAAGTGGAACCGTCACAAAAACCACAACACACACCGATCAGCCCTAACATTAAATCCACCTCCTTGTTTCTACAGTAGCTCTCACTTTTATAAGCTCCACTTACCACATAGGAGCACTTTGTAGTTCAACACTTACAGACTGTAGTTCATCTGATTCTCTGCATACTTTGTTAGCCTGTTCTTTAGTGGTCAGGACCTCCACAGGACCACATCAGAGCAGATATTTACTATTTGCGTGGCAGGTCATTCTCAGCACTGCAGTGATACTGACGTTGTGCTGGGGTTTAAACACTGTGTCCACTCACTCTCCACTCTATTAGACACGCCTATCTTGCTGGTCCACCTTGTAGATGTAAAGTCAGAGACAGTAGCTCATCTGCTGCTGCGCAGTCTGTGTTCCTTCAGTCCTTCATCAGTGCTCACAGGACGCTGCTTACAGGACACTGTTGTCTGGATAGTTTTGGTTGGTGGACTGTTCTCAGTGACAGTGAGGTGTTCAAACACTTCAACAGCACTGCTGTGTCTTGTCCACCTTTATATAAAACCTTTATAAAAATTAATAATCATTAATAAACATTAATCACTAGCGTTATGAGAAGTATTATTTCAAATTTAACTCTGTTCAAGTTAAAGTCTATGTACACAAGTTAACACATCCTCTGTACAAAGCAAACTTTTATATAGCATGTTTCAGTTCTGGTTTGGATTTTTGTTTACTTGCTTGAGTACCTGTACATATATCGTTTAATGGACTCCACACTTTAAGCTGGAAGTAACCAATAAAACAAACACAACATTAAAGGACAAAAAAGTTTGGACACACCTACCCAGCTTTTTTCTTATCTGTATTATTTTAATAGTAATAATATTAGTGAATAATTGTGAAGAGATCAAAACTATAGAATAACAGATATGTAATTAATCCTGGAGCAGAATAAAACATCTGGTTGTGTTTAAAGAATGTTTAGAGTGTCTTTTAGAAATGAGCTCATTTGCTTGAATGCAGGTTTACATACTTTGAACATTCTGACCAGCAGCTTCATGAGGAGCCACATGAGCTGCTTCTCTAACAGGACTGAAGAAGATGGTGTACATGCTGAGAGCTTGTTCTGATAAACAGGTTTGGGGGTTTTATAGGTGTGTTTAAAAAATATGCGTTGTCATTTTTTTATATTTAAATACAGTAAAATGTTTGTTTAAGAGATGTTTGTGTATGTGGGCTCCAACTTCACTATTTGCACTTGTCTTTCAACACATTCAGATTAAAACACCTTTATAATTATAAACATATTATCGCTGTCGAAAGAAAAACATGTGACGTTGCTACATCATTTGAATGCAGTGACTACTCTTTATATTCTGTGAAAGTTTCGTGATGAATGGACCAATAGAAATGCTTCAGAATAGCTTTTTATAGTTTTATTGACTTACATGGAAAGAAAAGAGTGTTTCTATATATTCAGGAAGATGTATCCAGACTTTTGACTGGTAGTGTATTCTGTGCTTGTTTCATTCTCTAATTTCTTTGTACTCACGATCACAAAGCCTCTGTTGTGTAGTGTCATCTCAGCCAATCATATTACTCGCCTCATGCACTTTAATGGTCATGCTAAGAGCAGCAGCTGAACATGAAATCCAATTACTGAGTGCTTGTTTACAAAGTTCCAGCTTAACATGAGCAAATATTTGCCTCGTACTCTTTTCACTATTGTGTTCCGTTACACTGTTAAAGCATAGAAACTTAGCCGCAGCCCATTTGCCAGATTTTTGTCGTAGTCGTAATTGATTGTATGTGCAGTATGAGTCAACAGAAAAAGCCCATCTGGGTCTTTTGTTCAGTGCATCGCTGAACGTTCTCTACAGCGCCATGTTTCTCTTCCTGTACATCAGATTAGGGTGGGGCTAGTTAGGACACATTATATGCAGCCTGCAATTAAACAGGTTGCTGAGCTGCACCATACAGGATGCATTTATGATAATCGTCGGTAATCATGAATACAAAGATGCGTATTTCATCACTCGCTGGAACTGCGGCTCGTTTCTATCCCACATGTTTTGCTGGTAGAATCTGCAAATTATCAGGATTTGCTGGGTTTAGATGCTGCGCTGAAATGAGGTCACAGTTCTTATCGCAGTGATTTAAATTTCACCTCTCCTTGCGCTCTCTCTCTCTCTCTCTCGTCTCCATGAGGCTATATTTAGTTCCGAGTAATCAAGAATGAAAAGTAACCTGATGCTTTAGAGGATTTGACTTAGAAAAAGTGAGCAACTGTAAAAGCGGCTGTGTGGAAGATTTCAGGGGACTCTTAGCAGAGGTGGAATATTATATATATTGTATATAAAGGCATTCACCCATCCAAATCAATGAATTCAGGTGTTCCAATCACTTCCATGACCACAGGTGTATAAAAACAAGACACCTAGTCATGTAGACTGCTTTTACAAACATTAGTGAAAGAACAGGGCACTTTTAGGAGCTTCGTGAACTTCAGCGTGGTACCGTGATAGGATGCCACTTGTGCAGCAAGTCCAGTTGTGAAGTTTTCTCACTACTAAATATTCCACAGTAGACTGTCAGTGGTGTTATAACAAAGTGGAAGAGATTGGGAGCGAGAGCATCTCAGCTACAAAGTGGTAGCCACGTAAAATGACAGAGCGGGGTCAGTGGATGGTGAGGAGCATAGTGTGCAGAGGTCACTAACTTTCTGCAGAGTCAATCACTACAAACCTCCAAACTTCATGTGGCCTTCAGATCAGCTCAAGAACAGAACACAGAGAGCTTCGTGGAATGGGTTTTCATGGCCAAGCAGCTGCAGCCAAGGCCTTACATGACCAAGCACAATGCAAAGTGTCAGATACAGTGGTTTGAAGCATTCAGTGGTGTGAAGCACTGGACTCTAGAGCAGTGTAGACGCGTTCTCAGGAGTGACCAATCACACTTCTCCACCTGGCCATCTGATGGACGAGTCTGGATTTGGTGGTTGCCAGGAGAATAGTACTTGCCCGACTGCATTGTGCCAAATGTAAAGTTTGGTAGAGGAGGAATTATGGTGTAGGGTTGTTTTTCAGGAGTTAGGCTTGGACCCTTAGTTGTATGTATAACTGTATATATTATATAAATATGTTTTTATTATTGTATAATTATCTGTAACAACAAATCATCGTATTTCCTTGTATTAGTTTAGCATGAGCATTTCTTATATACACAGGAGTCCTCTTTCAACAGAAGCTGCCACCGCCATGTTTCTACAGCAGCCCAAAACAGATAAACCACGCACTGATGATGGAAAATACCCGTTTCTAAATGAATTCTTGCCAAAATGTTCTGCCATAGAGCATATTTATCAGCAGCTCTGGACATAAAACTCCAGGTACGATTATTACTCCTTATGAAAAACACTACCTGCATTAAAACTTTGAGACTGAAGTTCAGCTTCTTATTCGCCAGCTTCTTGTTCAAGTTGTCCCGTTCCACCTTAAATGGTGCAGGAGTTATTAGAACACCTTAGGAGCCAGAATGTAAACCACAGCACTATTTAAGGTGGAACAGGGACATTCAAACAACTGGTGAAAGTCCTCATCAGAAAATGTTACCAGTGTTTAAAAAAAATATTGACTGAAGTCTGAACAGAATTAACAATAAAACACCATAAAACATGTGAAACACTGAGTCACTGTTCTTCACTGATGATGTTAACATGGTAGGTAGAATTTATATCTAGAACACGGTGCTGTGGAACCATTTGCTGTTACAAGAAATCCAAATGTTGATCGAACTTCTTATTTAGCACAAAAAACACAAGTAAGAGAGTGTATCCTCCCCGTCAAAGAAGTAAAAACATGAAGCAGAAAGAAAACGGGACAGGCACTGAAGCAAAGGCAGAAAACCTGGCAGCTGCCTTTTTTAGAGACAGGGGTTGACAGGGGTCAGGTGGGGCGGGGAGGTGAGTAGATTGAAATACGCAGCTCTCGCCTCAAGAAGTTACACACTGCTCCTTTAAAATTGCAACTAACTTTGAATAATAGATCAACCTTTTAAATTCCGAGGCTTATTATTAAATTACGACGCCGCCTGGCTGAGTTATTCATGAGCAGCTGAAGTATGTAACAGTTTTGAGGCCGAGGTGTAAAAGAAGGAGACGTCTTATATGTGCAGAGTCGTAGAGTTGTGTGCAAAAGTTTGGGCACCCCTGGACAATTTACAGATTTAGTTATAATTTTTTTTTATCTGTTGAAAACAGTTTAAAACAACTGCGGATGCATGTTTATTCTTATTAAAATGTGGAATAACATCTAATAACTATGGTGGCAGAGAAGAGCCAACGCGCTGCAAACAGAAAACACTTTCATCAAAACTGTACCATGGGCGCTACGTTTAACAAAAGCGCTGCAAACACACGAACACGCTGCAAAACCGTCCACAACACAATGGAAGTGTTTCCGGAGGACACTTAAAGGACATGGGACCACATACGGTGCTAGTGCCAGATAAAGCCTATTGAAGCGTTGAAGCTTTCCCTCCAGATGGTTAAAAAAAAGGTTAATTACTCGAAGCTTCATGTGCACACAAACCCCCCTGCTGGCCAAAACTTTTATTGTCATTTCAAATATTTGTGATGGGCTTTTGCAACGTTGTCAGCCTGGAAACAAGTACATACATAAAACATCTTAATTTCATTTTCTGTGGTTCATTCATTCAGTTTATCTGATCTGTGTTTGATTGTGTGGGTCTGTTAATTAAAAAAAACTGCCAGTATGATTTCAGTCAGTAAATTAATCTAATAGGACGTGAGATATTAATGTTAAAACTGTTGCAGTGGTTTTAAGAGATGGGACAGTGATTGTGGGGTTTATTAAGAAACAATAAGTCATGCCAATACTCGAACCACGTCCTGAGACAGTGAGGCTTCAGACGTCATCAGTGACGTCCTTCGCCCTTAACGAAGCAAGCCTCGATACGCACTTCGTAAACGACTTTCTGGACTTCTCGTCACAAGCTTTAAAGCATCAGTATCATTTGCACATCACTATTAAACGCTACTGCAGCTCCGCATGGTTCTGTTTACATTGCGTCGCACGTCCTTTAAGTGTTAAAGTTCGTGTTTTTGCTGTGCGTTTATTAAATGTAGTGCCCGAGTTGCCGTTTTAATGAAAGTGTTTTCTGTTTGCAGCACGTTTGTGAATCTGCAGCGAGTTGAGTCTCCTCGGCCACCGTAAATAACACCCTCTTTTTTTTTCTTATATCATCAGCTTGTGAATGCTTTATGCAGCCTTGTTTTCGGAATTTTCACCCACTCTTACTTGCTGGACCCTTTAGTTCTCTGGTTTGTCTTGCATGCACAACATAAAGGGCAATTTTCTGATCTTGATGTGCTTTATAGAAGCCAGCTTAAACAACCAATCACTGGTGCCACTGGTACACCAGGATTTTTAAGCAGTCCTGCTTATTTGCTTATTAAGTCATGGAGAAAACTTTTTCATTGGTCTTATAATGAAACATGTAAACGCTGGGTTACCTCTACATATTCTTTATTAATTACTGGCTATACTATACTATACTATACTATACTATACTATACTATACTATACTATACGTTCCTAGAATCATTGTTGTTGATATTGATGAATCTGTGTGCTACTATAAAGCTGCTGTGAAACTTAAATTCTATTTAAAACTGATCTGCGCGCTCCAGTATCTACAGCATTATCTGGACTGTGTGAGGTGATTTTTTTTTTGGTCATTTAATCGTGAGCGTGCGCCAGACATTCATTCCCACTGCAGTGTTTAATGAACAGCATGAGTCTTTATAAGTAATCTTTATCTGCTATTGCTGCCTGCAAGTCCTCCTAGGAAGGTTCCTACTTACGACTTTGGAAGCCATGAATACGACTTGATTTGTCTTTAAGTGCTTTTGGCCTGAAACAACACAGATGCACTAAAATGTGTTTAAGTTTGTTGTTCTTCTTTCATTTAAGAGTCCTTTTTATGTTGCATCACTGCAAAAAGATAGTCAAAGGGATACTTGAAGAGATCAGTAATGTTTTTTGTTCCGTTACAAGCACCTCATTACATGGTCTTAAATTAATATAGTCTTGTGTGGATGATTTTAGTCTGCATTGTTCATGTGTGTATGCTGAATAAGTGAAATGCAACCCATTTGTGTCAGTGGTATCACTTCTAGTGGGGTGTGTGTGTAGCTGTAAAGGAAATAGCTGTTACCTTAGCAAAGGATTTAAAAGCTGAGCCAGTATGTTGTTTGATATACTGTACTGTAGCACTTGAGGACATTACTATATTGCTATATTTGCTTTTATTTGCTTAAACAGTGTTAATACAGTAAGTAGTGCTTTTACATACATCAGTGTGTTTATTTAACCCTTTCCAAGCTTCTCCTTGTGGAAACAACCCAGTATTGTTTACAGTTCTCATCTAATACCTGCTTTAACTGCTCAGTACTTCATTAAGCTAAATCAAGATTGCTGCTGAAGAAACTGAATACATTCATACAATGTCTGGGGCGTCCAGGAGAAATCTGGAACTACACTTTGTTCTTCAAACTGGAGCTCAAGATATGATCTACTTCTTTCACAATAAGATATTCATGTTACTTTATATTGTATGTATGATTATTTACATCTGTTCTAATCATATCTGGTGGTCTTACTGGTAAAAGTACACTTATTGCTTAAAGGATAGCTTTTAAACGAATTTTGCACAGTAGTGTATGTTACGATGTTGTCTGATTCTCTTTCTTGGTCGTGAAAGGGGCATAAGTAGAGGTAATCTGAGGTAATACACAGTCACCCATATGTTATTAGCTGCTTCATCTTCAGCTTAATATAAAAAAAATAGAATTTGTTGAGATGGGGTGTATGACCAACTAACGCTGCTTAAAAATAGCTGCTTCTACCGCTGACAAGATGCATTAGCCAACCGGAAGATACGTATCGTCACTATCCAATTAAAAACAAGTATTTCCAAAATAGTAACTTTACAGGACAAGTCTTTACTTTCAGTGCAAGAAAATGGAACCAGAATTATCTTCTAAGCTGTTTTGGAGCATTTCTATTAGTCTGTTCATCATGAAATCATCACACAACATAAGCGGCAGGTGTCGTCTTCAAATAATGTAGAAAAATAAGAATCGACATAAATGGACAGCGGACAGCGACGATATTTACAATCTAATTTGGTCTATTTTTAGCTTCTGTTTCTTGACTGACTGCATTTGAATCATAAAAACGTACCGAGTCAAATATTGGTTGGTCAGACTGAGCCTCGAGCACAACTTCAGTGGTTATCTTGAGGCCACATGTTCCTAAGAGTGCAAGTCCTTGACTAAAACCTTGATCCCCATGTAGCAGAACTGAACTGAATTTAGAGCTATTTGCCACTTGTGTTTGCACGCAGCGTAATTTGACCTCCGTATTTGAGCCATCCGTGCAGTGAAACACTTACATATACAAACACACTGGTGGACAGGCACACTAGGGAGCAGTGGGCAGCCCTACTACAGCACACGGGGAGCAGTCAGGCCCTGCTTAAGGGCACTTCAGTCGTGTCCTGCCGGTTCATGGGATCGAACCGGCAACCTTCCGGTCACAAGGCTGGTTCCCTAACCTCCAGCTCACGACTGCCTGCATAAACAGATTTTCATCTAGCTTTTTTTAAGCAGGCAGTTCTTTTTATCTTCATCTTCATTTTTTAACTTTTGAAGAAAGACTAAAGAAAGACTAAAGAAAGATATCTGTTACAAAGAGCTGTAATGGTATAGACATCCATCTTACGGGAGTCGTTGTGTCCGATGATTGCTCTGTCTGGTTTTCTAACAGCCCAGGAATATGAAGCCATTTATGTAACTGTTCTTCTGGAAGAACAGGCCAGTATTTCACTTCACAGAATTCCGGACTGCGTATGATTTGAAATGTGGGCCTACTTTTTCAGGGATTTGATATTTACTCTACAGGATTTTGTCCACCTTGTTTATTTCTGTGAAATGTTATAGCTGTGAATGAGTCACAGAATGCTGGGATATCACTGCTTTAGCACCAGAAGCTTCTCTCACTGCCTCTCTCATCCTCTCTCTTTTTTCTCTGCACCTTCCCCTTTTTCTTTTCTCTCTCTTCCTACTCTAGTTCTCCCTCCCTCTCGCTGTCTCTCCCTCCTGCAGACTGTATGCTGGCTGCACAGCCTATACGGTCCAGAGGGGCAAAAAGGATTGGAAAGTAATCTGTTTGAAAGTCTTATGAACTCGAAGCCCTTTACTTAGTCTGAGGAGCGAGTACCTGTGCATATAGGCTACGTGTGTGTGTGCATGCATACTTGTTTTTGGACACTTTTAGAACTAGAAGTGTTTGGGTACCAAAGCTAAAGACAGCATTACTAATACATAGAGGTACTTTGATACCCTGTTCTTCAACCCTGTTCCACAGGACCACCACAAAGTGGGTACTATAAGGGAGGTGGATCATTCCCACCACTGCAGTCACACTGAAATAGTGGTGCTGTGTTAGTGTGTGTTGTGCCGATGTGAGTAGATCAGACACAACAGTGCTGTTGGAGTGTTTAAACACTGTCCACTCATTGTCTGCTCTAATAGACACTACTACATTGTTGGTCCACCTCATAGATGTAAACCAGGGGTATTTAATTAGAATTCAGTACGGTCCAGATAGAGGAAATTTACTCAGGCCCAGGTCCGGGCCCTCATAATTTCTAACTTGTGTTATGATTCAGTGCCATATTCTGTATAGTGGAGTAGCCTAATATCAGCATTTTGTCATCAGCAACTGAAAGACAAAACAAATTACAAATAACATTTGGTATATTTCAATAATATTTATTGTTTTAAATGCTGAAGTGAATTAATTTTTTTTTTCTCATCTCAAGTAAAAACAGGGGCTACACTAAAAATGCTATTGAAAAAAAGGGCATCATAACATGCTTATTTAGAGAAAAAGTAAATACAGTGTGGAGTCTTGTTAACTCAATTTCACATCTTAACAGTTTATCTCTCTCTTGTATTCCTCTCTCACACTTTCTCTTGTTTAGTGAGAGAAGTGAGCTTTTGAGGACTTTTCTCACATGCTCACACACATATAAGATATCCGGGCTGTTCTGTGTGGAGTTTGAATGTTCTCCTCATGTTAGGTTGTTCAGTAACTCTAAATTACCTGTAGGTGTGAGTGTGTGCTTCAGTGTGTTGGCCATGTGATCTCTGATGTAAACCCATAGCTGATCTGTTGCTGCACAGTTTGTCTTGGTCATTCTCTGGTCCTTTATCAGTGACCACTGGACAAGCTGTTGGATGGATAGTTTTGATTGGATAGTCGTGACCTTGCCAACCAAAACCTAAAACTAACTTCCCAGCAGCGTCTTTACCAGATATGGGGACTGAAGGTATTTGTACTTGAGGCTCAGGCTGACCAATCAATATTTGACTCTGTATTTGAAATACAGAATGAATGTTGGGTCATCTTCCAGTTGGATAATGTATCCAGTCAGTGGAAGAAAGCAGTTGTAGATAGCGGTAAATATAAACAGATCAGAATGAGCCAAAAAATAGGCAACAGTATTAAAATCATGTTGCGATTAAGGCTGTAATGTTTGATGTACTGATGACATTGATTATGACACTAAGGTCCGTACATCTGGTCCTGAAATGAATTGCCAGAATAATATATAATATAATATATATATATATATGTTATTACATAATTATATGGTATCATTCCTGTAGGATGTGCATGTGACCATGTGTCTTCTTCAAATTGCCTTCAAACAAGTTGTGTGTGTGTCTGTGTGTGTATGTCTGTGTATGTCTGTGTGTGCTGATAAACTAAAGAACTGAAATACAATAGTTCTCTCTCCGAATCTAGTCTGGACATCTTTGCTGTTATATTGGAATGAGGCTGTTTGTGTCTGAGAGAGAGAGAAAGTGAGAGAGAGAGAAAGAACGAGAGCTGAAAGGAATGAATAATTTCTTTCTCCTTCATCCTCTCGCAGATAAAACATCCATGGTGAAATTAGGCAGTGACTTAGATGAGCCAGGCTTTGTAGACATCAAATCCCAATAATGAGGGCCGGCAGCAGAGAGAGCGCGCCCAGATTTGGAGTTTGATTGACAGGGCGTCTCGCAGCTCCGCTCGCAGTTATTACTAATGCTTTCAGCATCACCTTTTCAATTACAGCCACTGTTTTGCCCTGCTGGGTGAGCAGAGCGCTGATTGGCTACACGGACACTGAGCGGCGAGAGGTAATTTGTGTGACTGCTTTTTGCCAGTCGTACAGTATTTCAATGCACTTTGCACTTATCCATATGCAGGAGTGGAGATGTCTCTACCAAGACGTGCAGAATGGAAGAAATAGAGCCGTCAGAGTGTCTGTGAGTCACTTTATGTTGAATGAGTCAAGTCTGAAGTCACTGGGCTCCTAATCTAGGTTGACTCTTGATTCTTCAGTAGAGAGTTATAGTTATAGTACATCTTATTATACACTGTACTACTAAAAAGCAGTTATAACATAAATTAACAAGCCTTTTATTATAAAATAGCCTGAACAAGACAACTGAGGCACTACACAGTAAATACACTACTGTGCAAAAGTCTTAGACACATATGTTTATTGTTTAAAAGCCTTTATCTGATCCAAAGGTGTATTTTCACCAGTAAGAACACCAGATATCATTAGAACATATGTAAGTAATCAAACACACAATACAATGTAACATGAATATCTTATTGTGAAAGAAGTAGATCATATCTTGAGCTCCTGTTTGAAAAACAAAGTGTGGTTCCAGATTTCTCCTGGACGCCCCAGACATTGTATGAATGTATTCAGTTCCTTCATCAGCAATCTTGATTTAGCTTAATGAAGTACTGAGCAGACAAAGAACTGTAACATGAGAACTGTAAATAATACTGGGTGGTTCCCACAAGGAGAAGCTTGGAAAGGGTTAAATAAACACACTGCTTTATGTAAAAGCACTACTTACTGTATTAATACTGTTTGTTATTTTAAAAATAAAGTGTTTTGTTAAGCAAATAAAAGCTTTCTGTCTGGAGAAAAATGTATTTTTAAATATAATAATGTCCCCCAAGTGCCTCAGACTTATACACAGCACTGTAGTTTTAAAAGAAAGAGGAAAAAAAGTGGAAATGGATGGAGAGTTATTTTTACCAACTGTTCCCGTCATAATGGACTTTTCCAATGAATCAGTTCTTCTCAGAATGTGTCTAAAGTAAGATAAATTAGTTATCTGGGCTTGGAGTGAGAGGTTCAGATTGTTTTCTTTGCCGTCCAACGCTTTCTCAAAAGTCTTCGCCAACACCAAAGTTCAAAGGCATCAATATTTTTCTTTTCCTTACTTGTTTATTGTCCAGATTTTACCCCCACAAAGAGCCACAGAGAAGACCACAGACTTCAGAACTGTGATCTTAGATTGTAAAGACAACTCATTGTATATGAATCTTCTTTATCTTCGCTGAATCCTCTTATATGTAAACTAGAGGACGTATGCAGTGTAACTACTGTTCTGCCTTATCCAGCCCAAATTTAGTCTGTTTTTATTTAATTGTGATGTTTTTTGTTTTTTTAACTGAAAGCCAGATTAACACAAGTTAGGTTCACTGGTATAGCACATTGCATACACAAAGGCAGTTTAATGTGCTGTTCATGAATAAAAAAGCAAAGGAAACATCAGATAGAACAAAGTGCTTAAGAGCTGGGCCTAATAATAATAACAATTGGATGGATGGATGGATGGATATGTTATTGACTCCAGAGGGAAATTCAAGGTATAATAACATAAAAGCATATAAAGCAAAGGATATAAACTCATGCCCTAGTTCTGTCCATCAGGCTGAAGGTGTGTCTATAAGGGAAAGCTTTTTGTTTAAACTATATTGAACCTGAAACCACTGCAAGCTGTAAGTCCACTGAAAGTCCAGATTTAATCAGTTAAAAAGTTTTTTTTTTACCGAAGAAGTTTCTTCTTCCTGCAAGTCTTTAGTTTTTATTTGCATGTCAGTTAACTCAAGTTTGTGGTAGTTATCAAGTAGAAGCTTATACTTAACAGTTAGCATAACTGCATGCATAAGTCATCACACATTTAACTTAATCTGCATCTAGTTTGGTCAAGTTTTTGGATTTTTTGCAAGCATGGCAACAAAAGGATCAGATTGGTTTTCAGGGTCTGCTGAACCATTTAAGGTGGAATAGAAATTCGAACAAGAAGCTGGCAAATAGGAAGACAAACTTCAGCCTCATATGCGATCAGAGCATCAACCAAAACACAGCTCACTGGTCAAACCGACTTGTGTCCCCAAAGGCAGCTGACCAAAGAGCAATACTGTCCTTTGGATAATTCTAACACTCTATAAGGGGATATTGTGGTAAATGGTCCGAGCGGAGTAATGATGTAAGCATGCTCTGGCCCAGACCCTCCCAGAGGTTGGAGAGGGGAAGGGGGACAATTGTGCACAGTTTGTCATCAGAAAAATGACCCTGGGGAAGGGGACAGGGAACAGGTAGAACATGCAGGCTGCAACTCAGAGCTATGTATTAATTCTCCTCGTCTCTGTACACTCAGGTGCTCATGCACATACATCTACTTTGGACGGTGGCAGCGTTGTGGTCTGGGGAACATTTTCGTGACATTCTCTGGACCAACTCATTCATGTGGAAGACACTCTCAACCGATTTAAGTATGAATCCATCCTTGCAGATCATGTACACCATACCTGCTGATTGTCTTCTCTGGGACGGATGCAATATTCCAGCAAGACAATATGACACGGCACACGGCTAGAAATGTCCCACACTGGTTGGAAGTAGTACTGAACTTCCAAGTATTACCCAAAACCCCAAATACCCCAGGCTTGAACCCAGTTGAGCATCTGTGGAACCACCTGGATGGTGGTGTAGGCTCTAGGGATTCTCCTCCATGTGCCCTCCAGCAGCTGTGGGATGCACTGCTGTCAGTATGGCTCCAGATAGCTATGACAAACTACCAGCACCCTATTGAGTTTCCTCAAATCTGTCTAACTGCTGTCCGTGCACATGGTGGTTACTCTGGATATTAGCTGGTGGTCATAATAATGTGACTCAACTGTTAAACAATAGCAACCATCTTAAACTTGGGGTTTGTCCAGGCTGTGTTTGTAGATGAGATGCATGTCATACAGTGTCCAAAACAATGTATATGTAAATGTCTTTACTGTAAAGTGTCATATGTTTTCTATGAGTACCAAACAGGAGAAGAGACATTTACATTTGTCTCCAGTTGTTGAATTACTCTGTGTCCTGTTGAAGTATCAGTGTTGATGTTGTAGCATTTCACTTAAAAACCTCATTTTTTACTTGTGTGTTTTTTATGCAGCCTAAAATGACACAGTGGGTCTTTATCAGTGAAATTAGTGAACGCACCCTACAGTTGGGCAAATTAGATTGATAGCATAAACCAGACCCTTCTGTTTTCTTTTATACTTCCTTCTATTTCTCTCTCTCTCTCTCTCTCTCTCTCTCTCTCTCTCTGTCTCTCCCTGTCTCTCCCAACAGCACCACACCATTCACTCCAACTATCCTTGAAATAAATAAACAAATAAATAAATAAAAACAAATAAATAAATAAAGGCGGAAATGAACCGCAGCTTGCCGCATCTGAAGCGCAGCGAAGGCGAAAGCACTCAAACATTTTGATAAACACACGCCATTAGCGTTGTAGGCAAAGTGAAGTGCTGGTCAATATGGGCCTGCCCTCTCGTTAGGGCGACAGTAGCAGGCGTCCTCAGATGAAAGGCCCGGCTCTCTCTCCATCAGACGCTCCGGCCTGCCTCTGCAATTATCCGCCAGTGCCTGCAGCCCCGGCCCCTAAAAACCCCGGCCTTATTAGCCCTCCGCAGGACTCTGTCTGCTGTGTGCTGAGTGCTGTGGATTACACCCCTCTGTGTGTGTGACATGCTCTCATTTCTCCAGCCTTTTAACATCCAGCCTGTCTCTCTGCCTGTCTGTCTGCTTGTCTGTCACTGTCCCTCTTACCTTCTCTCTCTATTTGTCTCTGTGTCCCCCCCCCCACACACACTATACAGCAGCTACAGATATATGGGAGATTATTAAAGGACTGTGCAGGAAATGCTGCTGTATTAAAGGCTCATCACTGTAAATGGACATGTAACTGGAAGTGGTCTCATGCCTGGTCCTCCTAAAGGGCCAACATTTTCCCTCTGTTTTTCCTTTCTTGTCTTCTTATAACATTTTGATGGTTTTTGTACCAAAAAAAAGTCAGATTGTAATATTAATATACACCTAATTGGAATGTTTGTAAAAAATTAAGGGTGGATATACTTTCAGGTGGAGCTGGTTAGTGGAAGAAGCTCAATCTGTGGTACAATTAAGAATATATTTTGGCATTAGAGATATAACTGTTGGCCATAACAGTCAAATCTTTGTAGGTTTTATTTTTTAGAGATTAAAAGCTGGTTGAACTGCTATAAGTAGTATTAATATCACTAGTGATGGATCCTCTACCATTCTGTAGCACTCAGCATCAGTTTAGCAAATCCTTTACTCTTCCAGATGAAGATGAGGTTGCACCAATATACAACCAAGAGAGAACCAGACTTCTAAACTGGGGTGATATGTTGTTATTCTTAGAAAGCTAATAGAGAGTAAATTAAACTGACATTATTATGGCTTTTATAATATTTCACACTCAGCAGAGAAAAAATAAGCTTATAAGTTTATTTTATACCTGATTCTGTGTAAGTGTAGGCATTTATGTGAGTGTGGTTCAGTGCTGTGTAGCCTTCCATGTTGGCCAATAGAGTGAGCTAACTAGCAAGCAAAGTACATTAGTAGCCAATCAAATTGCTTTCTTATCATAAGCAAAAGCAAACTGTTAAATAAAATATGAACTCAACAATCAGTTGTTCTAGCTACTTTTCTACAGACAGGAACTAGAACAAAGTTGCGTCATGTTTTGCTGCTTTACCAAAGGGACCTGTTATGGTCTTTTCAAATGTTCATAGGTTTATTTACTACTAGAATTGATTTGCTTTAATTTTCCCAAAATGCAACATCTCTCTTATATTGTACTTCAATATTCACCCTCAGTCTGAATTACCTTGTTAGAGCTCCTGTGTCCTCAAACCCCACCTCCACAGTGAGCCTAGTGTGCTGTGATTTGTCAGTTCATCCACTCATGTTCAGAGCAGCATTGTGCTATACGTATGGGCTTCACATTGCTGTGGCTTTCTTACAATGCTGTCAGTTCTGCTATATCAGTGTGAGCCAGAGTCCGATCCTGAAAGTCCAGTAGAACAAGTTCCACCTTGGCAAACTAGTCTGGAGCAGGGGTTTCAGAGTGCTCCATGGTTACTGTATTATCTGTCTGTTTGTTAGGTGAGGACGTGCCAAGCCCTCAGCTAGGTGGGCAGTAAGGATTGTGTTAAGAGATGACATCACCTTGGAACAGAGCACTGAGGGCTGGACTTTCAATGAGGCGCTGTGGGCGAGTGTATCTCCCTGGGGCATTGGGCTTTATAACTGTGCAGAACTCTTGTGTTCAGAAAAAAGGCTAGAAGACACTAAAAGAAAGAGAAAAGCATAAAGAGGTTATTGAAGTAATTGACCTGAGAAGGTAGATTTGCTGCACCTACAAAGAATCTGGCCCACTGTGCCCTTTTTTATTAGAAGTATTAGGAACTGTGTGTGTGTGTGTTGTTGTTATGGTTTTGGATCTGTAATATATGCAAATATGTTTCAATTATTTATGAGATGTTGTAGATCACATTATGTTGTAGCGCTCTGGTCAGGTCAGGTCGAGTCCCGTCGACTTAAAAGTTAATTGAAACTTGCACTTCTGCATGCAGTTGCGATTGT
Organism: Megaleporinus macrocephalus; assembly: GCA_021613375.1. Taxonomy (NCBI): domain Eukaryota; kingdom Metazoa; phylum Chordata; class Actinopteri; order Characiformes; family Anostomidae; genus Megaleporinus; species Megaleporinus macrocephalus. Next base: position 23,116,880 of record CM038712.1, read on the forward strand.
CTGTGTTCATTTGAACCGATCCATGCTAAATTCTTATTCAGCAAGGCAGCGAATTATTCTCCAAGGATATGTTATGCCTTCATTACATGCATGGCTAAATGGAGGGTAATCGGTCATTGCAGAGCCACTAAATGAACTGCAGTTATTGTAAGGAAAGGCAAAGAAAGGCGAACAAAAATAATAATCTCTGCCTTGCAAGCGATGCACTGTTTCGTTTTGTTTGTGCTGTGAATCGGGAACAAAAGTCAAGAACATTAGTGCTGCGCCGAAATGAATGCAATTTGCATTCATTGTGGCAGCGCCGGGCTTGTTTTGAGCTTGAATGGTGAGCTGCAATCACTGCTGTTGATGGACAGAGAGAGGGGGAAAAAGAGAAAGCGAACCAGAAGCGAGCGAGACAGGGAAAAAAAAGAAAGAAGAAATACACTCTTCCCAATAAAGTGGAAAAATACACATAGTATCAGGCTGTCAGTCAGAAACTCCTCACTGTCTGGATAATACCAAACTCCAGCGTTCACTCAGCAAGACTGAGCCTTTCCCAACATTTCTGCTTACTCAGGAGAACAACAGGGGTTCAGGTGGGATTCAGTGTTCAACAACAGCTCACATGATAATGATGCACTGCACTGTTTGTGTTAGAGCTATACAGAGTACAATAACAGCAATAGAACCAGATTCTGTGCAACGTAAAAGCATTTGTAACCATATATCTGTAATATGTATGTATAGATAGAATATGTATAGAAGCTCCATGGTGATCATCCGAAAGGTGGACTAGTGGCCTGTCTGATTATGGCAGATGAAGCAACAGCATTAGACAGCACAGGATGGGCAATTGATGAGCAAGGAGCGAGTGCAGCAGTGACTCCGGAAGACTTGACTCTCACAGCCTAACTAAAAAGGGAGAGTCAGAAGGTAACGAAGATCTGAGGGCTCCCTGAGATGTCAGGGCCCTCTGCTTCACTGTCAACAAACCTGAGTGAGTGTGTGAGAGTGGCTGTGTCTGATTCCTGTACATGGACTAGAAGGTAGCTCCAAAGCTGAGAGGTTTTGTATGTAAAGGCAAACCGATGTAATGTTGATAAAATTGGGCTGATATGGTCAGATTTTCTGGCTCTTGTACAGACTCTCGCTACACTATGGAATAAGCTTTATTCATATTGCCCTGAATTAGTCCATAACTGGAGGTCTGCTGTGTGAAAATCACCACCAGGAATGAAAATGTCTACCACACAAATTTAGAAATTTTACTGTCCAAAGCTACCATTGAATAGGTTTTAAAAATTACGCTTTGTTCCCTAACCCAATTCCAGAATGAACAGACAGCTTTAAAAGCATTTGTAGTTTCATGTAATAATCTTCTGTGAGGAAACTTCATTAAACAACATCTGGGTCCTATCACCACCACTGTGAACAGTTCTGTCTCATTAAAGTTGCAGAGAACAGTAAAATATTAAAGATGTTTGTGTGATACTGAACTTGAGTGTTTATATTAAACACCCAGCAAACTTGAATGAAAAGTATAAGATTTAAATAGAATAAAATACGGCTTAAACTGGTGATCATATCTACCTAATAATCAGTTGTGTCTGATACCCGAACGTGGACTGAAAGGTTGTTTTAAAACTGAAAGCCTTTGAATGAAAAGGCTGTAGCTCCTCCTTAAAGTGGACTTTAACTGGCAACTGATAATAACTGGTAATGTTGATAAAACTGGGCTGATATGATTAGATTATCTGGCTCTCGCTACACTATGTAATAGGCTTTAATCATACTGCCCGGTATTAGTACATAACAGGAGGTCTGCTGTGTGAAAATCACCACCAGGGGTGAAAATGTCTACTACACCAATTTAGCCGTTTTATTTACTATCCAAAGCTGCTATTGAATGGATTTTGAAAATGACGCTTTGTACCAAAAGCCAATTTCAAAATGAACAGACAAAAAGGATTTGTAATTTTATGTAATAATCTTCTAATAATAATCTTGTAATAATCACCACCTCTGAACACAGTTCTGTCCCATTAAAGTTGCAGAGAACAGTAAAATATTGAAGATGTTTTTGTTATAATAAACTTGGATGTTTGTATTAAATTCCCAGCGAAGTTTTGATGAAAAGAATAAGATATAAATATGATAAAATGTGGCCTAAAACTGGTGATCACATCTATCTGAGAATTGTGTGGGCGTGGCTAATAATTGATTGACAGCTCTCTGTTCAACAATCTTAGCTCTGCTCCAACCCTCATACACAACTAATATCACTATCCAGCTTTTCTGTGACGCTAACTGGGTGGAAAAGTCACAGATAAACAGATGTGCAGATAGATGGATGGACGGACGGACTGACGGACGGACAGATGGATGGGTGAAGCAGCATGTGAATGAAGGAACAGATAAACAATGTTAGACTATGAAGAAACTAATGAATGGGCCAATGGCAGGTGGTCTACCCTACTAGCAGTTGGTTATGCTGGTTAGCCTTCGCTTGCTGAACCTCTCTAATTCTCTGAAATTGCTGTGGGCGGGGCCAGGGACATCAGCCTTGTGATTGGTCAGGAGAATGTTTACATAAGCGTTACCCAAGTTTACATAAAGAAGGTAAAATATGTTGGCCCCTTATTGGTCATTGAAACGTTATTCTAAAGGTTTATATTAGTGTTTGTCTGTAAGTACAGTAATAAGATACTTAAAAGGAAAACACAAATTTAGGTTCTCTGGATATTTAAGGTTCTTTCAAATGGAGCATAGAACCGCATAGAACCACTCTGAATCTCTCAATAGCCGTGTTACTTTTTTCCACGCTGCGTCTCGATGCAGCTCTTTGTGCTCCTGATCAGGACCTGAGGCCCTTTTGAACATCATCTCAGTTTCCTTCTACGACACTGCTGTTTCTCGCGGTGAGCTGCAGACCTCCTTTCAAATGGATCTCCTTGAGCGGGTGGAGAGGGCCGTCTCCCGCAAACGCTCTCTCTCTCACCTGCGCAGGTTCCCGCCGAGCCTCCGCCGCTGCCGCGTCCTCGTTGTTGGCCTCGCGTCCGTTATCTGAAATTGAGTTTATTCTGAAATGAAAAAGTAACTGCCAGGCTTTGAACCAAAGAAAGCAAAGTGAAAATGAAGCCCCCGTAGGGCCTGCGAAGGGATGAATGCGAATGTGCTGTTAACCCCTTTTCTCCTCCGCAGCAGTGGCAGCAGCACTGTCGTACGGTTTCCATTGACGTTTACGCGCTCAAATTACATGAGGAGTCTGTGAGTAATCAAGACTACACAGTCAGCAGCAACACGACTGGTTCTCCGCTGACCTCAGAACAGCGCAGTAGGTCGTTTGGTTCTTCTCAGGAGGGAACTTCTCCACTCTTACGTCTCATGAACTGTATGATTAGATTAGTTTAGATTGGATTGATACTTTGATCCCAGAGGGGAAATTCAAGATCTCTGCATTTAACCCATCTATGCGGTGAAACACTCACATATACACTCACTAGTGAACACGCACACTAGGGGGCAGTGAGCACACTTGCCCGGAGCCCTCGGGGAGCAGACAGTGGTTAGGTTGCTCAAGGGCACTTCAGTAGTGTCCTGTCTGTTCATGGGATCGAACCGGCAACCTTCCGGTCACAAGACTGGTTCCTTAACCTCCAGCCCATGACTGCCCCATACTGTATGTGTATCTTTCTTTCTCAGAGGCTTTTTTGTGTATTTGCATAACACGTTTTGCTCCCTGCACACTTTCTCACATGCTGTTTTACAGTTTTGCTGTATTCACGCTCTTCTATCCTGCTAAGTTTTAGGGCAAACCTTTTAAGAGGTGTTGGCTATGCACAGACTCCCCACTTGTACTGTACACGAAATGGCTTTGCCCTTTAGATTCCTTTATAATCAAAGGGGAACTTGCGCGTCTTTGACCGTTCTGGGCTCTTATGTAGTTTTCGGGTGCACCATATTATTTCAGCAATGCTCTTTATATGCCTTTTCCAGCTATTCTTATGACGGCCCGCCTCCTGACGAGCCTGACGACAGGTTCAAAACTCTACAAGAAAAATATCCCCTCGCCACTAATGCACAGGGCATCATTTCTCTGCAGCGCTCTGCGTGAATTGTAGTACATCACAGTAACCTGAATAGGTCATGTGTGGAGGGATGGCTGAGTGAGAACCAGTTCAGTCTGGTTGGGGTTTTTTTGTGTATGGATACCAGCAATATTGTTGATCTTGTGTTTGGAATTAATATGTTCATTTTGGTCCTTTTGCCAGCATCATCATCATCAGTTTTTTTTTTTATATGGAGCATTTTCACATTTAAGCCATAGAACACAAATTACATCTTCTAGGAGAAAATAAGTAAACACTGAAAACATTACTCCATATTTTAATGTGCTGAATTTAAAACATTTGCTAAAAAATGAGGCGTATCATACCGTGTGGATGTTATGCCACGTTTTATGTCTTTATTGCTAAAAAAGTTAAATAATAAATAGATCACCAGAATTTGCAGAATAATGCTATGTATAGTTTGTTCTCCACATATTCATGTGTCACCCTATATTCGAATGCAAGATGCAGAATAAAAAGAAAGATGAAATGATTCCCAGCCATTTGAATGTTTCACCTGGGACGACCCTGATTGTAATGGGTTGTATAGATAGATAGATATTTTATTGATCTCAGGATTCAAGAGTTTTATTGTCATATGCACAGCAGAACAGACAGTTACACTGTACAATGAAATTCTTACTTTGCTGTTCCTCCATTCACCAATAGATAAAGTATTTTTATATAGTTAAAAAACTCTCAGAGGGGAAATTCAAGATATCCGCATTTAACCCATCCATGCAGTAAAACACTCACATGTACACACACGCTAGTGAACATAAACACTAGGGGGCAGTAAGCACACTTGCCCAAAGTGGTGGGCAGCCCTACTATAGCGCCCGGGGAGCAGTCAGGGGTTAGGTGCCTTGCTAAGGGGCACTTCAGTCGTGTCTTGTTGGCTCATGGGATCAAACCGAAAACCTTCCAGTCATGAAGGCTGGTGCCCTAACCTCCAGCCCATGACTGCCCCTAAAAGTGTAATTATAAGATTACTGTATTTATGTGTATTAGATATTTTAGTTGGCTGTAGTTAGTGAAGTGTATCGAGTTACACTGCTGCCCCCTATGCTGTAGACTGGATTCATTTCCCACCTGGATAGTCACCTTACACTATACCAATAAGAGTCCTTGGGTAAAAATCCCAACACTACTTTCTCCTACCTCTGTACAGGTAAGCTGTAACACTACCTTCACTTACCTGTGTACATGTTAACTGTAAGTTGCTCTGGATAAGAATGACTGGCAAGTGCTGGCCGGTCGCTAACGTGATGCTGACATGATAGAAACCCAAAGTTCTAGGTTCTGGAGTGTTGCTGCTGGCATAGTATGTGGTTGTGTTCACTTCCTGCTCTGCTGCTGTTGTGTGAATGGGCAGGAAGAACTGGGTTAGGATGAACTTGGCACCGCATCTTACCGTCAAACACAAGTTCACTTGGTCCACCTGGTACTACAGTCTGTTCTGAATTCATGTTTTCTGTGATGGCATTAAAACAGCATATCTAATGTATGTATTTATGTAATCTTAAGACTCACCTCTTCTTTCTCGTCTATGGACTTCCCTCTATTTAATTTACACTACCATTCCTGATGTCTGGTTGTTATATTGATGTTTTTCATAACTGTTGAATCTTTACTATTTTTGTGTTTAAAGCTTTTTTTTCTGTCTAATAATGATTGTGTCTTTGGGTTGTAGAAAAGTCCTATATAAGAATAAAGTCTTGTTATTATTTACATATATCTACCTACTCATCTGCCTACAACAGCCTATATACTCATTGTACAGAAGCCATAAGGAGTGTTTCAGCAGCCGAGCTCATTTACATCCATCAGTTTTAAAGGCAGTTTTAATAAGCAGAGGCTGAAAAGCATGGTCTGTGTATGGGACAGAGCAAAGCACACCCATTTCAAAAGAACCTTAAAAAAGAACGTACAAGAAAAGATAATATAATATGGCCCCTTTAAGATAATTTAATAACCACCACGGCTGCTGCTAAATAGCCTAACCACGTTGTCGGTCTGTTAAAATCATTGTTGATGCTGCCGAGAGCTAGCCTCATCTTCCCCAGCCCAGTTAATTCTGCAGCCTGTACGCTGTGAAAGGCCTGGATGTGAATAATGAATTGTGGTGCCGGGCAGGAAGAATAGCCTCCCTCCTGCGTAATTGCCTTTGTGTTTGTCCCAGGGGAGCGCTTATTTTGGACTGTTCGTACTGCTGTCCTTGCTGATCAGCACCATGTCTCGTAATAGCTGCCCTGGAGCTGTGTTTACAGGGCTGGAGTGAGGGAGGACTGTTCCCAGTTCAGGAATAAAGCACCATTCCAAACTGTGCAGGGCCTTTATTCCACTCTTCCCTGGTCACTTTGCCTTCCCTGACTGAGTGAAAGAGAGAGAGAGAGAGAGAGAGAGAGAGAGAAAGAGAGATGCCTGGGTCTAGGCCTTTTTTTTCTGAAGTGCTCTTGAATAGTCGCTGTCCAGCGCTGAGCCTTGGGGCTTTTGCAGCTGTAGCACACATTCAGCTAAAAAAAGGCAGAAAAACTTAAGCTCTCTCTGACCGGCTCTGGCCTTTTCATTCACTCCACAGCTGTAGAAAACTCAGGGTGTGTGCTGGCCTGGCTTACTGTCACAGGGCCAATCTGAAAATAGCCCTCCCTGCCCCACGCTCTCCCTCCCCAGGGATGATGCAAGTTTGTGGTAAGCAGTTAAATCAATCTTTTGATGTGCAAGGAATTAAGTGGCTGCCACCTTAAAACCTACGGTCACTAATAAAAAGGAAAACTCATAGATCCAGCAGGGCAGGCTGAAATAGCTGACGCTGGAAAAACACCTAAAACGTAACTGATATATATATATATATATATATATATATATATATATATATATATATATATATATATATATATATATATACATATGTGTGTGTGTAGGTGTATATATCATTTAAATGCAGCAGCTGTCCTGTATATTGTGTAAATATTTCATGATTAATGGACGAATAGAGATGCTCCAAAATCAATTGGGAAAAAAATTATGGTTCCATTGACTTATGTTGAAAGTACAGACTGTTTTTGTCCTTACCTGTGAAGTTGTTGTTTTGGAGATGCTCATTTTTGTTTGGACAGTGACAATATATGAAATTGATGAATTGGTATCTTGGCATCTTGGTATCTTGCATCTTGAATCTAGTCAGCAGGGTACAGATTACTGATAACATGTCTTACTAATCCAAATGGTCATCACAGTGACAAAAAGAAATACAGAACTCTGCAGAGGTCTGTTTTCCCGCAGGTCTCACAGGTTCCACCACAATGTCTCGTGGGACTATACTGAACTTCAGTGTCTTCCAAGGGATGTTTAACCAATCCAGTGTGTGTGGGTCAATGAATACATATTGAAAAGTCAGAGAATACTTGCTGTGAACTGGTGTACTTAGTCTACAACAGTGTTTAAGTAGGTGGTGTGTCACATAAACAGTTTCCCATCAGACTGTAACACCCCCCCCCCCCCCCCCCCCCTACTGACTAGTCTTCTTCCCGCAGTACATCCTGGTCCCATCACTCTGCAAGGGAAATGAAGCGAACACATGCCTGGGCATCCACTTAATGTACAAGGAAATGGGACTCAATGGACCAGACGGCCTTGTTCCATTGCTCTGAGGTCCGGTTCCGACACATGCTTGCCAAATTCTAAGTGCTTTCGACAGTGCACAGTGGGTGAGCATGCGCACACAGGCTGGTCTCCATGGCTGGGACACATTCCTCCTATAGACCGTCATTAAACAATGCTGTAAGTGGTGCCACAGTAGCCCTTGTGTTGGTTTTGTACTCTCGTGCATTTGTGAGCCTCATCCTCATGATGGTTTGTGGTATGTCCATACTGGGGGATCTTTGTCACTGAGTAATCACCACTGCTGATGGATAGAACTAGTCCCTGCAGTGGCTTCCAGGTAGTTTAAATTCTTTGTATTTTCCTGTCATTATATTTTGCACAGTCCGTTGATCTTTGGTTTAAAGATTAGTTTCTTTTACTCTCTTCTAAGAAAAACGAGCTGAGGCTCTTTGCACTTATCAGCTATTTGCCCCCAGAATTGAAATGTCACGTTTACTGTTGCGAGTTGTTGTTTCACTCTGAGGGCAGGAAATGGCCAAAAGCTCTTCACACTGTGTTGTTTATGGGTTTAATATTCCCATGTAGTTTCTCTTTAAAGCCGTGGGATCCTTCTTTACTTATCTGTTATCGAATCCGCATCTCACCACATCCATTATTTCCTCCTCCTATATTTGCTGAATGAAAAACTCAAAAGGGAAACTTAAGATTTGCACCCCGCTGAGCCGACGTTTGCCTTTCTTTGGATTGGCCCAGATGTAGACCGTACCAGGTCCTTTAAAGCTTTAAACCTGATCTCTCCATGTCTGCGCGCTATTGGATCGACCCAGTTTTTCTCCGGGCTGCCGTGGAGGCCTGTGGGGCATGGAGAGCAATGACGTGGCCAGCTGCCGGGGGCAGCTAATCCCTTTATGCTACAGTTTTCACTTCTCATGGGGATAAAGTTGAATGAGTATTTCAGGCAGAGTATTACAAAAAGCCTGCCGCTCTGACGCTCTAAAACCCGTTCCATTTTACTCACAGGGCTACTTTTTTTGATTATTTTTCCTTTTTTCTCTCTCTGTTAAGTGTAAGTGTGAGAGGAATTTTCAGGTGAAGTGGTCCACTGTGTAGGCCGAAGCCAGCGTAGGTGGGTTAGTGTTAACACAAATAAAATTTAGTATCAGTTTATAATATATGATTTCTCTGTTTTCAGTTTACATACAGATCAGTTCAGCAATACATCATCCAGAGCAGCATTGGCACTCAGACTGGTCTGACTCGCACTCTATGCTGGGACACATTCCTCCTATAAACCATCATTAAAAATTGCTGTGATGCCAATTGACTGATGCTACAGTAGTCCTTGTGTCGGTTTCGGACCCTCGATCAGTTCAGCAATACATGATCCTGAGTAGCATCTTGTAACAACGCCCATTGTTTAGGAGAAAACAATCCTGCGTTGACAACAATAGCAAAAAAGCTGCAGCATGTTTCTAAATTTGTTCTTTGAACTGACCGGTATGAATGAATAAGGCTGTGCTGATGTGTGGTTTGGTTGTGGTGCTCAAGCTAGATGACTGGGCTAGCGTAGATCAGGTCTCTGTTGGGTCCAGTCAGATGTCATAGCACAGTGCCAATGCTAGCTAGCACACTGTTTGTAGAGTGGATCTGAAAAGTAACATTAAAAAAATATTTAAAAGAAAATATTTCAGTGGTTAAAATACATTTCAGTGGATATTTGCTCACCTGGAGACTCAACAAGATATAAATAGATTTGTTTTCTTATCCATGTGTTCATCTCTCCATCTAAACATTGACTGTCCTTTCCTTTTCTTACAGTGTTTGGTCAACCACACATTAGTTTGATGATGTTCGGTCTAGATGTTAGTTCTATAGGAAGCGATGGAACAGACTAGGAGCTGTCAATCAATCTGCTCATTAGCCACACCCATCATATGATATTTATAGCATATCATATTTATTTTTTAGCTTAATATAATGTTCAGTATTATTATACAAACACTTATAATATTTTCCCTGAGACTTTAAAGGTATAGTAAACAGCCTGTTTAGTTTTAAAGGATGTATATGTAATTTTTAATTAAGTATATACTAAAAAAAACACATACATGGCCTTAACATAGGAAATTTACAGTATTGCTTTATTTATTTAGTTTTATTATGAAGTATTCTAATGAATTAATCTAAAACCTTCACCTACTGACAAACTTTGCAGTGAATTAAGTATTTATTAACTGTCAATACTGCTACAACAGAAAAGAACATTGCACTGATTTTGGCATAGATGATAAATCACCCTTTGTCAGCATTGGCTGGACCTCTACTGTCCAGAGACAAGTGTCCAGAGAGGGAACTGCTAACATGTTGTCACCATGATTGCTGTGTAATACACAGCACGAATCATAGGCTTGTCCCTCTCGCCACACTGCTGTGTCAGTAGATGTCTAATTGGTACGCGCTTGAGGCCAGCGGACGTCCATGTCTCAACTGTGGGGCTGCAGTGGCCTGACGTGGTCAGTCTGTCGCTGGTTTAGTCTTGATAATGCTCGCGGAGGGTGGCCAACCCCATCCCAGCAAATAGCGTCACAGTAGACGGGCAGGGTGAGTGGACGCAGTGGCCTCTGTGAAAAAGGAACGATGACTTCCAGGTAAACTTTTGAGAGCGGCAGCATATTTCAAAGAGGAGGTGGTCATTTGAGGGGGCGGTGAAGGGGGGGTTTACAAGTCACCAAAACAGGGCATAAAAAAAGTAACATATCGCTGTGAACGACACAGTAGCTCTTTTCTAACAAATGAATCCCATAAAGCAGAACTTATGGAGGGAGGCCTCGCGTATTTCGTCCACAAAGGGGTCTCCATTCATCACCGGGATCGCGGGCAGGCAATTATTTGTGTTGGCAAAAAAGTAAATCATCGCATAAATCTACAAATGAGGGAGCCGCTGTGCGTCACAGAGCTTTTAATCTGCGCTCGCTTACTAAGGGAAGGGTTGGGGAGGGGGGGGGGTGGCAAGCCACGGAGCAGGCCCATATCTCACAGGCAAATGTCCTGGAGTAGAATCAGCAGAGCTCGAGCCAGAACAGATAAGGCAGCGGTCCAGGGAAGTGAGCCATTTCTTAAAGAGAGAAAGCACAAACAAAGACGAGGCCGGCACATGTTTCCCCGGCTCTGCGTTGGCGCCGGACCTGGGATTAGGTGATGGAGAGAGAACGCCGGGCATATGGCGCGATGCGCTGGAGCAGCGTTTTCGGGTCGAAGAGCTTGTGTTCCCTGTCCCATTTTAATCTGAACAATCGCTCCGTCATGCCGCTGGCGGCGCCTGCAAATCCCGCCCAAGCAATAGCCAACTGGAATCCACTTAATTTAGCCCCTAATCTCCCCTCGCCCTCCTCCTCGGTCTCAGATTTCGGGAGGGGATAAGGATTTGCAGATTATGAGAGAAATTCAGCAGCAAAATGCGGCTTGTTTTCAAAGTCGTGGCGCAGCCGCGCCGCAGTGACTCGAAGGAAATAGATGACCATGGGATGCATCAAAGAACACTGTGTGATTTCCTGCTAATGTGTTTCTAAATAGCATGCGAGGAACAGAACATCACCAGTGTGTTCCTGACCGCCGTCTTTAAGATGATCCAGTGTGAAGTTCATGACTCTTAATCGCACCACGCCAACCTGCATACAGTAATGAAAGATGATTGTTCTTCTCCATTAGTCGCTCAATCAGTTTCAGCTCGGTGCTTTGAAAATCACATAAAGGGCTGATTACAGACCTGTATAAATATAACAGATGAAAACTGAATGTCACTAGTGACAGTACTGTGGTCCAAAACCATTACAAAGTGAATGTCCTTTGCATAAGACAGGATCTGAAACATATAGCAACGTGTAAAAGTTTGGGCACCCTTGGTCAGAATATCTTTTACTGTGAATAGCTGATTGAGGAAAAGATGACCAGATTTTCCAAAAAACATAAACATATTTCTTTTATAATTTTAGGCAATATTACTTATTTTACAGTTTCAAAAAGAATCAAAAGTTTGGGCACTCCACATGGTCAGTTCCTTAGTAGCCCTTAGTAACTCCTTTGGCAAAGCATCAGCCAGTTTTATAGCTCTTGTTTCTTGAAGGTTTTCTGCCTATCCTTACTTTCAAATAACCTCCAGTTCTTGTCTTGCGCAAGGTGGACATGTGTCCATGCAACAATTTCAGAAGACATATGCTGCTGCTGTAAAGTACACAGGTAGCCCCCCTAGAGTTACCTCTGGTTAGTCTCAGCAGGAGCCTGAGCAAGAAGACTGGTACTGCAACTTTCTTCACGTTTGCTTATTTTAAGGTAATCACAGACACCAACGTCTTATCTTTTAGTAAAGATATTCAGCCTCAGTGCAATAGAAAGAGTGCTAGAGGTTTTATTGTATCTCTTGAAGGAGGTTTGGCACTGCAGGACTTGTGAAAAGGCCTGTTTGAGTCAAAAAAGAGTAGCAAACATGAGACGCCTACTGAGTTTTAGTACTAGAGAGTGTGTAAAAGTTAAAATAGCACTGCAAACTAAAGAAAAACTCCCTCCTGGAGGAAGAAACCTTAGGAGAAACCAAGTCTGAGTCTGTGTACAAAGTGAGAGTGAGCTGAAACAGTCCCATCATATCTTAATGCTGGTACATCTGGATGACCCAGTGGTTCAGTCAAGGGTGTAGCAGATGGCAAGACTGAAGAAGAGAACTGGTTGGTGTCCGGTGAGGAGGAGGCCCTAATGGTCAGTCTTTCATCAGCTTTCTGCAGGACAGGAGGGCAGTCATTATCTCAGGGAGAGTAAAGAGACAAAATTAGTTCTACTTGCACTGACATCAAAATGTCAGTGCATCACATCAGCCTCAGTGATGGAGCCGGACATCTGTCATAGTCATGGAATATTCTGGGCCACTAGCAGATTATATCCTTAGAGAATAACAAATTGGACTGAATTTGTCGTTGCTCATAATGCACGGTTTGATGTATGAGCCTGCTTTCTAAATGAGGTCCAGTCTTTTTCTGCTTCATTTATACTCTTAATCATCTTGTTAATTGTCATCATTTCTGGAGAGAAAAAGCTGTACATTCTGCTGAGAACGAGCCAGTCATGTAGGCTGAGTCATGCTCGAACACAGTCTGTGGCTTGATGGGACGTTTTTTCTTAAATGCTTCTCCTCTGAGAACAGATACTGGCAAGTCTGCTCCTCCAGAGATGTGTGTTTGGCATGGTTGGACCCTCTGCACACCTGGTCTGGTTGCTTGAGCAGCTTGCTGTGGACACAGGGCTCCAGGGGGCCTTCGCCGGTCTCTGCAGGCTCCAGCCGTGTCTTCTGGCACTGGGCCTCTGGAGGGGAGATTAGCCCTGGGCCAGGTAGAGCCACACTCACTCAGCCTTACCGCAGCCAGCCCTGGGAACCATTCCCAGGTGAGGCTATTAGAGCCCAGACTGGACTCCTGTAGGACTTGGAGAGTAAATAGAAGTTTTGGTTTAGCGCGGTGTCACTCAGGGGCTTTAATGTAAATGTTTGTAGAGACTTATACAGGAAATCTACAGAATTTGTAGAGTAAGATTCTGCACTTTTCCATGCATTCATTCATTCATTCATTCATTTATTCATTAATTGGGGCAATATTGTTGTGCTGATGCATTTTGTTCATTTTAACTGGCAAAATAAGCAAGGGCATAGAGTTGCTCCTGACATTGGTGGAAACTTATGAATCTACTGTGAGTTTACATGTAAAGACTTATTAACTTTACTTCAGCCATAGTGCAAATGAATGTTGTCCATAAAACCAAAGTAACAATCCCAAAAAAAATAAATCTTTCTCAATGTCTCAATTAAACTACAAGACATTTGTAGTTTCAGCCAGTTTCAAACCAGTAAAGAGTTTACATCTAAAGACTTATCAACATTACTTCAGCCATAGTGCAACTGACACCTCTAATACATTAGCATTACTAAAAGTAGGAACACTGCTTGTTATTCATAGCTACAGACGATGTTAGTAATGCTGTATGATGTGTGCCCAAGCCTAGCACTGCCGTTATGGACTCGTTTCACTAGCGAACTAGACTTTAATTGACTTGCACGATTCTTTGAAAAATAGCTCCTTATGACCACCTTCTCCTTTTCTACTTCCATCCTCATTCGCTTTTGACACCCATGTGTTTCCCACGTTGCACAGTAAGTCTCACATATGACTAAAAAGCTTTCCTTCCAGTTTTGGTGCTGCTAACAACCAAACGTAGCTGCAGAGTCTCACATGACAGCAGGAAAAGACACAGCCAATCACACTGGCCATATGTGTAACAGGGAGGTAGCACTCCAGTAGGCAACGGATTTAACCCTTTCTGCACCTCTAGATTAATAAGATGTTGACAGATTGTTTTGTTTTTTTTGGAGGGGGGGGTGAAATTACTGATGGGGACAATTAATTGGATATTAATTGCTGGATATTGGTGGGGGGCACGTCACTTTTATCTATGCTAATTGTACACCCTTAAAAAATAAGGCATGATTCTAATAATAATTTAGCTTGAATTGAAATGTGTTTAGCACGTCTCAGGAAAATGAAACAGTGCGGTATTATGTGTCTGGAAGATGGCTTTAAGGACACATACCCATTTTTCTATTTATTGCAATGTATCAAAACAATCACAGATCATCTTGATACCTGGCAGTTTCTGTCTTAGAGAAAGCTTTTAAGACTGACTTATGTAAATTACCTCTGTTGTGATTGGCTGCTCTGCAGGCTTGTGCATTGTACAGGTTGGAGTTCAGTTTGAAACACTCTTTATAACTTAAGCATGAATGGGTGGGGTTAATTGTAAGTGTGTCAGTTTTTGAAAGTGGCCTGTTTTATATTATATTAGTCCTGGAACTGCACACTTTTATTATTATTATTATTATTTACTTTTATTTTCCTTCTTCAATCTTCATTTATTTTTATCATCATTATCATTAATATTTTTTTAAATATTTCAGATAATCTATATGATCTTATTGTTTTATGGCAGTCGACAAAGCATTTCACTGCTAGTTGTATTGTGTATGACTTTGTTTATGACAAATACATGCAACAACAAACTTGCATGATTAGAACAGTACCACTGCTTTCCACTTGCACTGCCAGTGATTTGGCTCAATCAGGGCTTTCATAAAGTTGTCTTGAATTGTGCCAACAGAGAGGTGTTTCTGAGGGCTTTTAGATTTGCTGTTGTGGCTGGGAGATGCATGTTGTATAATTATGTATGTGAGCAGTCGATATGTGCTACAAAACAGCATGAGGCGCGGCGTATTTGTGTTTAATTTCGATGTTGTTCTTTGCGGTATTGACACTCTATCGAGTTGCGGCACCAGTAATTTGCGAGAGCAAGTTGTGATTGATCGCAATCTCTTGGCCTGTGAACCCGATCATTGATGGATTAACGTAATGAAATTCATTATTGCGGGTGTAAATAGCTGTGCGGTCCAAACCCACAATATGAAGCCGCAGCAGAATGCGGCGTTTGAGTCTTATTATCTTAATCAGCCGCTCCTTTAAAATGTGCTGCTTGCGCTCAGGATGTGGCGAGAAAAACAGCCGTGAATTTCCATCATATTTCACGAGGCAGGAAGGAAAGTCTGCATGGCTGATTACTAGCAGAAATTTGCTGGGAGTACCAACCTGGGGGGCTGACATCGCTCAAGTGGCGGAGCCAAAACAGCTAATCTTCACTGTCGCAGTTTCAGCCACTTACTTTCTCAGTTGCCTGCGAAATAAGCTCCTCTGTGCTGCTCTTCCATACGCCTGAACATGGATATTTCATGGCAGATGGACATATCCTGTGGCCGCTTTCTCACGGCCTGCTGATACATCTCCGCACACTCTAAGGAGCAGTTCGGTGAAAGATGCCAGTTAACGTCATAACATTACCCGCTTCCAACTCTCTCTCTGCACCACGTTAGCAGTTTAGTAGTTGACGTAATTGAGTATGTCATTATTGTGTAAGTGTAAGGTACATTGGGGGACTTTGTTTACTTAAGGTAAAGTTCTGAGGCTGTGTGCTTGGTTACACTGGGGCAATAGTGGGCTGTAGGGCTAGGGAACCCGCCTTGTGACAGGAAGGTCGCTGGTTCCATCCCATGAACTGACAGGACACAACTAAAGTGCCCTTGAGTAACACACCTAACCCTCAACTGCTCCCCGGGGCGCTGTGCATAGGGCTGCCCAAACTTTTACTGTGTGTATGTGTTCACTAGTGTGTGTGTATGTGGGTGTTTCACTTCATAGATGTGTTAAATGTGGAGGTCAAATTCCATCGTGTGCATATTCTCCTTTTGGTAGCAAGAAAGATGTTTACTATGTCTTGGCGCAAACCACAGCCACCAACCATAACTCAGTGGCTTGAGAAGGTAAAACACTTGCTATTAATGGAAGGAGTGACAGCGAAAATACATCTTGACATGTGTGGCCATGTGTCTCGTTGGGCCCCTGTAATCATCTTAACAGGTTAAAATAGTCTCCTGGAACTAGACTGTGGTTTCTTATATTTGATTTATAGAATGTCAACTCATAAAATACATCTACCCTGTATTTGTTATTGGAAATGTCTTACTAAAGACACTGATGCTAGACTGCAAGTTTGCAAAATGGACGTTTTTATTATTTATACATTTTTTATTATTATAATTTGTTTTGTTTTTATATATATTTATTGTTGTTATTATTATTAGTATTTTGTGTATGTGTATGTGTGTGTGTGTGTGTATGTATATATATATATATATATATATATATATATATATATATATATATATATATATATATATATATATATAAGTAAAAAAAAAAGGTTCTATTGGGTTCTGACCTGCTTACAGGGTCTCTGAGTGGACCACTAAGCACTGTCTGATATCACTCTGGGTAAAGGCTGGCATCAATGTGTACATCATTTTGGTCATGGAATATTCTGTGAGGCCTAAACAGTGGGCTTGGATGGATCATGAGTTGGAAACTAATTTCTGAAGTCTTTTTAAAGGCTGTTTGCTTTGCGTGACCCTGTAACTGAATAACTGTCTAAGGGAAAACACATATCTTTGTTGATTTTCATTTTTCATCATAATTCGAATGCAGCAGCTCCCGTTAGCATGGTATGAACATTTTATGACAAATGGACCAATAAAAATGCTCCAAAATAGCTTGGGAAAAAAATCTGGTTCCATTGACTTACATTAAAAGTAAAGAATATTTCGGTCTTTCCTGTAAAGCTGCTATTTTACAGACATGTGTTTCCAAATAAATTATCAGCTCTGACCATGAAGGGCAGGCATGCAGGGGTTAAAATAAAGTTCCACCTATGGTGTAATAGATTATTTTAGACCTTAAAATATGAGTCACCTAAATATAGTGACTTTAAAATAAATATTTTAAGATAAAAAAAGCTTCTCCTTGTAGAAACAACCTAGTACCTAGTTCTCATCTAATACCTGCTTTTCTAAATCAAGCTAAATCAATATGAAGAACTGCTGAAGAACAGAATACATTCATACAATGTCTGGGGCGACCAGGAGAAATCTGAAACTACACTTTGTTCTTCAAACTGGAGCTCAAGATATGATCTACTTATTTCACAATAAGATATTCATGTTACTTTGTATTGTATGTATGGTTATTTACATCTGTTCTAATGATATTTGGTGTTCTTACTAGAGAAAATACACTTATTGATCAGATTAAGACTTTTAAACAGTCTTTTGCACAGTATTGTGTACTAAATATATTATTTTGAAACAACTTGCTAGGAGTATTATAGCACTTTGTAATTGTGCATAATTATCATTATGCTATTATAAAACATTTGAGCTTCTCTGTTGGTTCAGTCAGTATATCATTTTCATATAAAATAAAAAAAACAGGACCAATCTTTGAGGCAACTTTTCAGTGAGACAGGAAAAAAAAGAATTTAAAGTTTAGTTTAGGAGGAGTTCTTTTGGTTTATTCATCATGAAATTGTCATACAATGTAAAGAAACGTCTAGTGTTTAAAAATAAATGAGATAGGATGTTGGGATTATCAGCAATGATATATCTGGGTGTATTAAAAAGGTGTTATATTAATAAATGTGTTTGTTTTGTTCAGGATGTGGAGATCCGCACGAACGCGGCGCTGTATCTGCCTCAGATCAGTGATCTGTTGAACAGAGTGCCCCGGCAGATGCTGCTGCTGCTGAAGACCAACGACCTGCTGCGGGGCATCGAGACCGTCCTGCAGACCCGAGCCAGCTCCAGCTCCTTCCTCAACATGTCCCGCTGCTGCACACGCGCCATCGCCAGGTAGCACGCGAAACACACCGGAGCGGTCATTGAAATGTGGCCAGTTTCAGTGTTTTTTGGATTAGCAGATAGGCCGACTGATTCCTGATAGTATAAGGAATCACAGATAGATTTCATCTATCTGGCTGATTTAAATGTCAGCAAATGCACCGTCTGCTGCCTGTGATGAACAAAAGGCAGAAATATATTTCTCATAAACTGTGTTCTCCTTTAATGTGTAATCCGTGTTGTATATCAGTCCTGATGCGTTACCTGGCTTCAGAATCTTCTACAGCAGTGTGTGCTTGCTGAACAGATAAAGCTGTACAACACTTACTACACACAAACTAAACTCACTGACTTTGTGGGTCCAGCAAAGTTGTTTAACTCCAGTGTTAAGTCTTGTAGGCTATAAAACAATGTACAAGTCCAATACTAATCAAATATGACCTACACTGATCAGCCCTAACTTCAAAACCACCTCATTGTATCTACACTCATTGTCTATTATATCAGCTCCACTGACCATATAGGATCTACACTTACAGACTGTAGACTTCAGAGCAGGTATTCTTTGTGTGGTGGATCATTCTCAGCACTGCAGAGACACTGATATGGTGGTGGGGTGTTAGTGTTTGTTGTGCTGGTGTGAGTGGATCAGACACTGTACACTCTAAGAATCCTACCCTGCTGGTCCACCGGTCCATCTTACTTATATAAGTAATATACAGCACCATTCACACCAGCACAACACACACTAACACACCACCACCATGTCAGTGTCACCGCAGTGCTGAGAGTGATCCACCACCCACCTAATACCTGCTATGTGGTGGTCCTGTGAGGGTCCTGAGCACTAAAGAACACTATAATAAAGTATACAGTGAATCAGATGAACTACAGTCTGTAAGTGTAGAACTACAAAGTGCTCCTATGTGGTCAGTGGAGCTGATACAGTGGACAATGAAAGTTTGTCTCTGGAGTAACATTACACTGTAGCTAAAGCTGAGAAGATTGAGTGATATATTAAATGAGATATTCACTGTCTCTTGCTCAGTGGGTGAGAGAGAGAGGGGGAAAGCAATCATGAAATACAGATAGGCTCGGTCTACTAGTAAAAAAAAAGGTGTTTTTAATAATACATTAATTATTTTGCTTAGTTTATACAACATATTTGAATGGTATTGGATAGGGCTTCCCCTAAATATATATTGTTATATCACATGTTGGTGACTTAAAAGTCAAGATGTGTTTTCTGTAGGCTAATAGCATCATATTCAGCAGTATTAGAGGCAGCCTTTCTTCTGTGCATGCTGAAAACATGATTCTATATTTAATAATACCTTTTGGAAAGCCGCCCTTCTTGGCTGTCACCACATAACACACGTGATACAATTAGCAGTGACTAGGGGGCGCAGTCTGATGATGGTATTAAGCACACGTTCTCACAGCCTACTAGCCCAGCAGCCTAGACTTTTTGTTATTATTATTTATTTATTTATTTATTATTATATATATTTTTTTACATGTTTCAATGCACATGCACACACTCCCACTAAGTACTGCATAAGCACAAATAGCACATGAGACACACACACACACATACTTCACACATAAACCAAACACCTCATGTACGCATCCCATGGAAAATGTGTGAAAGGCACACCAAAAATGACACACATACTAAATTACACAGTAAGTCACATCATAGACACTTGCAAATCAGACGCTTCACACTGGTTTCTTTTGACCTGGAAAACACACAGAATTCACTCTCACTAACCTTACACAATCATGAAGCAGGCCCTGATATAGTTGTTGGCATTAGCAGTGCATAATGTTTTAGTTTATTCTGAGAACATGTAATCAGTCTGAACACAAAATGTCAAAGTGATGCACTCCTTTCATGTAAACAGCATCTCGAAACCCAAAGCAGGTGATCAAAATTAGAATCAGACCGTACAAACAGAGCACAGAGAATATATATATATATATATATATATATATATATATATATATATATGGATGGATATATTTATATATATCCATCCATCCATTATCTACTGATTTTTGGGGGATCCGAGTCACGGGAGTAGCAGTCTAGGCAGAGAGACCCAGACCTCCCCCTCCAACCACCTCCTCCAGGGGAATACCGAGGCGTTCCCAGGCCAGCCAAGAGATATAATCCCTCCAGCGTGTCCTAGGTCTTCCCCGGGGTCTCCTCCTGGTCGGACATGTCCAGAAAGCATCGTAACCAGAGGCCCGAACCACCTCAGCTGGTTTCTCACGATGTGAAGTAGTAGCGGCTCAACTCTGATCCTCTCGCGTGTAATCGAGTGCACTCAACACCCCACGGAGAAAACTCATTTCGGCAGTTTATATCCACGATCTGGTCACTACCCAAAGCTCGTGACCACAGGTGAGAGTAGGAATATTGATTGACCGGTAAATCTTTTCACGAGGACAGATCAGCACAGAGCCTGCATCAATGCAGACGCCGCACCGATCCGCCTGTCAACATTTAGCCCCATCCTCCCCTCACTCGTGGACAAGACCCAGAGATACCTAAACTCCTCCACTTGAGGCAGGAGATAATTTCCAACCTGAAGAGAGCACCCCACCCTTTCCGACTGAGGACCATGGTCACGTATTTGGAGGTGCTAATGAGGGCTGCAAACTGATCCAGCAAGAGCTGGAGGTCACGGCTTAATGATACCTGCAGGACCACATCACATCAGGACACCCACCGTCCCCTGACTGACTGAGAAATCCTGTCCCTAAAACTTAACAGGACTGATGATAGGGGGCAGCCCTGATGGAGTCCAACCTCACCAAGTGTGTGTGTGTGTGTGTGTGTGTGTGTGTGTGTGTGTGTGTGTGTGTGTGTGTGTGTGTGTGTGTGTGTGTGTGTGTGTGTGTGTGTGTGTGTGTGTGTGTGTGTGTGTGTGTGTGTGTCATATATCTCCATTTTTGTCTATTTGTTTTTCTACACCATTTGAACACGGCAGCTGATGTTAACATTGGGTGAAAATTTCATGGTTAAAGGCTCCAAAATAATTTCTGGTTCCACTGAGGTATTTGGTCTCTTCTGTAAAGTTTACATTTTGGGGATATATCTTTTTGTCTGAACAGCAACAATATTATATAATAATGAATATTATAGCTATATATATATATATATATATATATATATATATATGCACTGGTACTGCAGTACTCGGTTAACTGTTTAATGTGCGAATACTTTAATACTGAAATCACTATTCAGATGGAAATCAATGCAATAGTATTTGTCTAAATCTGATGGGCGTGGCTCCTCACACTGGGTTCTGACATCACTTTCCAAACATGTGCCAGACTCAGGTTCAAATTTCACAAGTTCTCACAACCCACTTGCTATGTTTAACATATCCTCCCAGCTTTAGGTTTCACTATATTCTTGTTTTTAATCTGGCCTCCTGGATTAGCCAGACTTGAGCACTGAGGGCCGTAAGTACATGTGTGGGAGATAAACAGGCGAGTAGAGTTCAGAGCAGCCAAAAGCACATTTATTTAATGTGTATCGTGTTCAGTGTAAAGAAATAGAGCTTTGGGATTAAACAGATGAAGGTTAACATTTAGCGATATCCGCACCACACAGCATGAGAACAGCGCGTTATAGAAAGACCAAAAATACTTTGGACGTTTTTAAAAAGAACAGCTTTTTAAATAACTTTGAAATTAAATTTACATACTGTATGATGTTATATGATTATTTCTTTTCTTATAGCGATGATACAGCTATGCTCAGAATATAATAGAATTGTGGATTATTCTCAGGACTGCAGTGACACTGACATGGTGGTTCTGTGTTGGTGTGTGTTGTGCTGGTGTGAGTGGATCATGCTGGTCCACCATATAGGTGTAAAGTCAGAGACAGTTAAATACTTACTGTATTATTTAATATGATTAGATTTTCTTATTTGTAATGTAGCGATGACACATCCTTAGAAAGACGGAATTCTTAGAAATATCAGGTTTTATTTAGCACCTTGACCTATGATGGGCCAGTTCGGGTCAGTCTGGAAGTCTTAAGGTTTCAGGTTTAGACCAACATTTAGGCCCAATTAAAGCTCTAATGTTGTACTAAGATGCATACTAAGTGGCTGCTCATCCTCTTGTGAGTGTGTGTAAATACTCTTTCTTGTGTAAGCATCAGACTAATGTTGCTGTTATCATGCAACCTACTTCACTTTACATTATGTTACATAACAGTGGGCCTAGTTTTGGTACAGAATAAGTATGGATTATTTCTTTCTTTTCTTTTTTTTTTTTTTTTTTTTTTACCTCCAATATTGGATTCTGTGCTAGTAACAGATGTGCTATTGAATTGGTGCTATGCATGCTTCAAATACTCAGCTTATTTTTTTTTATTTTAAAGGCGTGTGCGTGGTCTAGCCTCGCCACTGAATGGTGTGATTATATTGTACTTTTGCGGCAGTCAGCAGTGATCATATTGATTTATTCGCACCGTTTTAATGAAGAACTCTGTGATTGTGGGAGAAAATCATTGAGATTTGCAGGGGGGCGGATGATGACTGTAAAGGGGGGGGGCTTATGTCTGCTTGTGAAGGGTGCTGGAGCGGCGCAGAAAGAAAGAGGCATCCAGACATGAAACTCAATGTCATCCGCCTCAGCGCCTCTTTATTAAACCCAAATGGCAGCAGAGTGCAGAATGCAGATCTAAAATCCATTACCAGTCTCTGAACATACAGTCACCGCGAGAGAGAGGGAGAGAAGCGCTCGAACATGGCAGGATTGTCACACTGATTTAGTTTGATGTGTGCGGTTGTGCAGCATCATTATGTCATGAGTTAGCGTTAACATCTAGCATTACGGGCCAGCTTTTGACCCCGTTACTGCAACCCGCACTTTTAATGGGTAATAACAGCCAAACTTTAAATGGCGCCTGGTAGGTTTTCACGAAACGCCAGCCTCTCTTTGCGTTAGACTCCTTATGAAGTAATTTGGAGATTATTTATCTGCCCCTCATTCGACTGGTGACTGTTATGTTCAGCCTTACTGTACTAACGGCTAATCCTGTCCCTGTGTTCACAGCTCCGTAGGCGTGCCTCTGCTCTGCCTCTGCTTTTGAAACTGTTAAACGACTGTAAAAGAACGTGAGCACACTCATTTTACAGCCTCCTCGATGACTTCAGAGAATACAGTGTGAGATTTTCTCTGCAGCTGGTTTCGTGATTTCTGTGCTGTACTCTACTGAGTTTTAAGCAGCGTCGTATTCAACACTGTAAGCGAGTTACATGGATATATGGAGACAGTCCAGCAGCGCACACAACATTCTGTTAATTAAATGGTTTAAACAATTAAGGTCACTGGTGGTGTGCTGCTCACCAGGGAGGCCAAGGAGCGAGCCAGTCTGGTGCTCCTGCATAAGCATGCTCCAGCAACTGCGAGCCGCTAATCCACCTCTCCTCAACTACAGTAGAAAAACTGAATGAAAGAGTTTCCAGAATCTATCAAAGATACTTTTGTTTAGTAACTAATTAAACCATCGTTATTGGATGTACCTTTAACCAGATGCTCTCTGTGGCTGCCAATCAGTTCAGTGTGTTGACTAGGAGGTATTTTGACTTGTAGTTCTATACAAGATTGTTTGCTGCTCTGAATGACCTGTTCATGTCAGCGTTGCACTGCTGTGCTGAGGATCATCCAGGCATTCTTATATTCAAAATTTATTTACATGCGTCAGTGTGTTTATTTAACCCTTTCCAAGCTTCTCCTTGTGGAAACAACCCAGTATTATTTACAGTTCTCATCTAATACCTGCTTTGACTGCTCAGTACTTCATTAAGCTAAATCAAGATTGCTGCTGAAGGAACTGAATACATTCATACAATGTCTGGGGTGTACAGGAGAAATCTGGAACTACACTTTGTTCTTCAAACTGGAGCTCAAGATGATCTACTTCTTTCACAATAAGATATTCATGTTACTTTGTATTGTATATATAATTATTTACATCTGTTCTAATCATATCTGGTCATAATACACTTATTGATAAGGTAAAGGCCTTTACACAATCAGCTTAGGTGACCAGAACTTTTGCACCGTAGTGTACATAAATAGATAATCTGTACATTACAGTAATCAGTAATTGTAAACATGCAAAGTTCATCTATATGGTAGGTTAATAAATGACTAATGAGTGTATATATAGAAAAGGTGTACCTAATAAACAGTGTAGTTCATATACAAACAGAGTTTTTTTTTTTTGGAAAGTTGGTACATTATATATTCTATTGAACCTATCTTTAACTCACATAAGTACAAAATTGTCCAACTTGATTATAATATGTAAATAAAAACAGATGTAGAATTTGAATGTAACACCCTTAAAGAAAAGGTGGGCACAAAACAAGTCTAAAAAAATTACACAGTTTTAAAACATCCCTGAATTGGTAACAGGTGAGGGAAGCTTTGAGAGAATTGCCAAACAGTTCAAAATTAACTTCTCTCAGTGCAAGACTGTAAAGAGTTCAGGTCTTTCACACCCGCCATTCATAATACAGTAAAAAGATTCAGGTAATGTGGAGAAATTTCAGGCCATGTAGAGCAAGGCCAGAAACCACTGCTGAATGTACATGACCTTTGAGCCCTTAGACAGCCCTGCATTAGAAACCATGTGTTAAATATAGAAACTATGTTAAATGTAGATGCATAGGCTTGAAAACTACGTTGTCACGTACCACATTAACACAGTTCGCTGCTGCATCCAGAAATGCTATTTGAAACTCTATTCTATCTATTCAAAGGAGAAGCGCTGCCGAGTTCTTTGGGCTCATGGCAGATGGTCTGAAGCACAGTATGAAATGTGTGCTGTGGTCAGATGAGTTTACATTATGGCTTGTTTTAGCAAAAAAATGTCAACACCGTTCAGACTTTTATCAGTCTGTCATGGTATTGGGAATATCTGTGCCCATCACTTAGGTGATTTGTGTATGTATGTGTGCAGGTACAGTTGATTTGGAAAGTTATTAGAGAGATGTACGCAGGCAATTTTATATTTTCTGGGAAATTGCATGCTTGTATCATTCTGCTCATGTTACAACAGCATGGCTTCATATACTCACAGTTGTTGTGTGTGCTGGACCGGCCTGCCTGCAGTCCCGATCTGTCTTCTGTTGAAAATGGCACATGAAGAGAAGAATGAGATGCTGATGACCACAAACAGCAGCTTTGATCAGATTTCCAAAATATTGGAAAAACCAGTGGAAAACATTGGAATAGTTGTCCTTGCAGATTGGTTCAACAGTTCAAGGAAACAAACCACAGACTTTTCACAGTCAAACTTCTCCAGAAATAAGGATTGTATTTGATTTATCCTTATTGAGCCCTGATTTAACCAACCTGTTTGCACGTGGCCTCACTTAACAGATGCCAGTAGAGCAAAAGAGTGAGAGAGAGACAGAGGGAGAGAGAAAATGGGAGAGTACGGGAGATAAGGAGAGAGAGAGAGAGAGAGAGAGAAGGAGGAGAGAGAGAGAGAGAGAAGGAGAGAGATGTGATATGCTCTTTTGGTTAGAAGGTCAGCATTTTATGGCTGCAGGCAAAGCATTTAAGTGCACATTTCCACTGCATCCATACAAAATCCATATAAAATTCATTATCCTCGAGGTTACATGGCAGTGTATTTTTTATTTATTATCTTTTCTTTTTTTTGTTAAAGCGCTGGTTCCCTGAAATACTCAAATGTACATGTTTCAATTACACTCTATGCTGAAGGGCAGCATTGGTCCAGCTACATGACACTGACATAAACATAAGCTTTTTCCAATACGCATCAGTCTGCTTTAGTCACGTTTGGTGGTATTTCACCTCAGCAAGTATTGGTGTATTGTTGTTATAAGCCTTTATAAACATTGCTTTCCATGTCTCGTCCACTCTATGTTTGGGTTATGTCACTTACTGACTGACTAACTAACTAATTATACAACTAACTGACAAGCCAGGTTTATGAGGTGCTCTGCATCAAAACATATGAGATAGCAGCTTTAACCTGCAGTTGCTATGTCAGAACATGCCTATTAATTAACATAAAATACATTTCATATCTCTGTGGACTGAGCTTAGATATGTTTTTGGCATCCAGAAAAAAAAAACACAGAAAAGGTTATAGTCCATGTTGCAGTCTATCACAAATAACATTGGCAGAGATGTATGTATTGTTATTGTTTTACATTTACATTTATGGCATTTAGCAGCTGCTCTTATCCAGAGCGACTTACATAAGTACTTAGTGTTCAGTCAGAGTATGTATCTCTATCTAGTACAAACAGGTTTAAGTCCAAACTACTCTTGCACTCAAACACTGCCACAAACAAGTGCCAGTGCTGATAGAAAGAAGACAACAAAATGTAAATATTTATATTGTGTATATACTGTGCTGTTTATTTATCTATTTTTTGTACTATGTGCTTTGCTATCCCTTTGCTGCTGTAACTCTGTAACCCATTGTGGGACTAATAAAAGATTATCTTATCTTAAAATATAAGACTAGACACAGTACAAGTGCAATACCAGCAAGACAGGAATAATAACCCTATTGAGAAGAGAATAAATACAAGACTACATACAGTATAAGGGCAATACCTAGCCAGTGTTCCTAGAAGATAGAGAGTTATGCAGCTGCGCTTAAGTCTATGCAATTATGATTCATAGCAATGCTTCAGTAGATAAGTGTGTATAAGTGCTTCACAAAGAGATGGGTTTGAAGACAGTGAGAGAGTTCGCTGCTCGGAAAGCCAGTGGAAGTTCGTTCCACCATCTGGGTGCCAGGACAGAGAGGAGTCTTGTCGCTTTTCTTCCTGTTAGCTGTGAAACTGTCTTACAACCTTTTATCTGGTTTAGCTCTAACCCAACGAGTAAAAGCCAGTCTGAGGGTAGTCTGAGCTACAGGTGTTCTGCCCACATGTAGGCAGAGAGACTGATAACTTTAGGGTGTTAACTGGTCCACCGTTTCAGGATTCTGCCGGTTGTGTTTGAATTGGCTATCCACAGTTCAGCATATACCTTTTTCCTGTTTGCACTAATCTAACGTGAATAAAGTATGCTGTTCCAGCTAATAGCATGCAGTAGCATACAGAAATCTCATCTGCAGATGCCATGTTTTCAAGTGTGCCTCCATTTGTGCATCATGCCAGATATCAGGCTTGTGATTGGTCAATTTGCATGTCAGTTGAATTTACGTTTCCTGCAGTGGTAGGCGGTGTTTGGTCACGTTAGGTACCAAGAGATTCTCCATAGACAGTGTGGCAGTGTAAGACTAGTCCTAGAGTTTTATATTGTGTCTTTAATAACTGTATAGTTACACACAAACAACTCTTGCAGCAACAGTGTAACTACTAGTGATGTAGCCACGGTTACAGATGGATTACAGTAATACAGCTTATGTAATTAAACATGTATATCCTTTTATAATATAGTATAATTACATAAGTGTTTTAATTTGTTATAGAAACTATAAAAAACTGCCAATGCAGTTATGCTGATGTTGGTATTATTATTATTTTATGATTACATAAGAAAAATTATCCTTTTACAACTTTTAATATACTCTTATGTTTTTACATGAGGCCAAAAATAAATAGATACACATGTGTAATTACATTAGCTATAAGACTGTAATCTATCTGTTACTGATTACTACTTCACTAGTAGTTTCATTGTTTTTACATCTCTTGTTCATGTGTAACTACACAGTTGTTAGAGACAGTGTACAGTGGGACCAGTATACTCCTGTCTGGTCCCTTGCTGGGTACACATTTTCTTTTCCTCTCTAACTCCGACAACATTTTCATCCATCTCTTTGCAACAACAGCCAAGGTTTCCTAAAATAACTTCTTCTTATAGCTAGCTGAAGGCCTATGAATATTGGTAAGTGATGTGATGCCATAAAGTGTTGCATAGTTCTTGTGTGAGGTTTGGTACGCCAATCTCCCTGAATAAGTCAGTGTACCATCAGAATAATTTCAAAGCTGTTATTTGTAGTCAAATTGTTACATAATGTTGATTTGATAGATAGATAGATAGATAGATAGATTATTGTTGTTTTGTAATGTCTGTCATGAGCTTGTATAATTGCTTAGAAGTACTGTTAGTGATGTGCGAAACACTATTAAAACAATAGTGTATAATTTTATAATGTCAGGTTTCGTAACGCATTATAACATATGTTCATGAAAACATAATATTGCACATTTCTGGTATATTTTCAGTGTATACTTTCCGCTGGCTCACTTTTCCTTATTTTTCTTTACTTTTACTTCTCCTGTATGTCCTGCATTAACAGTCTGATGTAATCATCAGTCTTATGTAATTACCTGTTATAATTTTCTATAACATTACTGTATGCAATGCTCATATGAACAGATATTATAATGCATATAGAATCTTATAGACTTGTTATGTATGTAATAACAGCGAGCTTGTTTCTGGTTTGGTATGCCGTATAACACCTCATAAATGCATTTATAGCACATCATGAATACAGGATGCATAGGAAGTGATACCTGTACAGCCACATTGGCACACGCCGGGTTTTACATTGTATACATTGTGACAATTCTTTCAATTTGTAGTCAGCGTGCTGCTTTCTCATGAACCTTGGGTGAAACTCCAGACTTTGAAGCTTGCGGAACTGAGACATCCGCACCTGAAGACTGAGTCTCCGACAAAAAACTGATATACAAAACAAATAAAGGAAAAGGGTCACGTGGTGTACATGCTTTTCCTGCGACCTCAACGTTGTGTCATTCACCTCAGCACAGCACAGGGTTGTGTGTTTTCCGGAGGGCGCAGGTCCGGCCAGGTTTGCGGAGTGTAATGAGGTGGTACAGTCCAGGAGAGGACAGTGGGCTTCCACTGGAGCTGTCACTCGGACAGGCAGACAGCCTTCTCCCAGCACGCCCTTAATAATTCATCAACCCCCTCATGAGGCGTGACTGCATCCTCCATGTCTGCGTATGAAATATTGAACGCGGTTCATTCAAGCGTCGGCAAAGTTATGCAATCCCGCTCAGGGGTTGCCGGTAACCTAATCCACGGCCGCGCGTGATGAATATGCAGCGTGTATGAAAACCTGATATGATAAAGCAGAACAGGAAGGGTGGGGGGGTGGGTGGGGTGCATTGCTGTGTAACTCCGGCCCCTCACTGTTACCTCTCACGTCATGTCAGCACGCTCACATTGAAGCTGGAAGAAATGATCCGGGGCAGCCTGACACTTCAGACCTGTCATCTTCATGCTGCATCATGTCACAGTATAAAAACCACCAGAACCACAAGGTTTCATTTCCAGCCCTCAGCATAAATACAAACGGGCGCACATTAACGGCTGCTTCTTCTCCAGGCACATTTTCACTGTTATCACTTCTTTTTTTTCCCTGTTTGGAGGAGAAAGTGTTGCGAGATGATGAATGTGATTGTGTTTGCTGTTTGTCAGTTCAAAGCTGTTCGGCAGAGAAAGTATGTGATGCATTCTGGAGAGTCAGTGTTTTCCCCCGAGGGTGTTTCTCTCTCTCTCTCTCTCTCTCTCTCTCTCTCTCTCTCTCTCTCTCTCTCTCTCTCTCTCTCTCTCTCCTATTCTCTCTCTCCCTCTCACTCCTCTCTATATATACCCCGCTTACTCTCTGACTCTGCTGAGAAGACTGTTAATATTGTATGACCCACTGTCCCCTGTCTGATTTGCTTCACTTACAGCATGAGGCTCAAGTCAACATGGTCTGAATCATTTACAGTCAACTTACTTAATCTGCTGTAATCTCTTCCCCTCTGACTCTCCTCTTCCTTCTCTCTCTCCCTCGTTCCCCTTCACTTCTCACTCTCTCGTGCTCTCGCTCTTTCACTCCCTGTCTCTGAGCGCTCTCCTTCTCCCTGATGCTCCTTCTCTTTTCTCTTTATATACATCTTGCTCTCCCTCTCCTTTTTTCTCCATCATTCTATCTCTCATTTGTTACTTTCTTTCTCTCTATTGCCTTTTCTCCCCTGCAATCTCTTTCTATCTCTCCTTCATTCCTCCTTTTCTCTGTTTTTCTTTCTGTCTACTATCTCTCTCTTCCTCTCTTTCTCTTTCAATCCCTCCCTCTCCCTGTGCTCTTATTTTTCTATTGCTCTATTGCTGTCTCTCACCTTCATTCTTCTCTCTCCCTGTTTGTCTCTGTGCCCTCTCTTCTTTCTCTTTGTATCTGTTTTTCTTTAATATACTCCTATTTGTCTATCTATCTTTCTCTCTCTCCCATTTATTCCTTTCTCTCATCCTTTCTCTGTATATATACATCATCACCTATGTCTCTTCCTATCTTGCTCTCTCTGTCTTTTATTCTTCTCTCTGTCTTTATTCTTTTTTCTATTTCTCTTTCTTGCTTTATTTATCTTTCATGGCTTTCTCTCTCTCTCCATCTCTATTTCTCCCCTTCACTCTTCTGTTTCTCCCTCTCGTCAAAGCAATATCAAAGCAATATTTCTATTGTAATTGCATAAACTACATATTTCTAATCCTAAAAATATCCCCAAAAAGTGTCTCAAAATCAATATTTTGGGGGTCCCTGTAAACAAACCTTTTATGATGTTATGCTGTCCATTAGGGATACATAGACCCTGTGATACAACTTCAGTTGGACGTCATTGTTAAGCTGGTTTGCAACACTGATCTACCTCAGGGTGGCGCTGTAGTAAACTGGTTCACACAGGTGGTCCTTCATAACCTAGCAACTGTAACTATGCCTAGAAAGCCAGTAAACTTTGCAATATGTCATGTCATGTTTGTAAATCTGTAAACTTTCCCAGTTTTCCCAAGAGACTGCTGAAAGAGTGAATTATTACTCATCTCTCAAACTGAACACAGAGGAGGAGATGATGTGTTTGAATGTGTGGAATGTGTGGGAGACCTACCAAACTAAGTGTTAACCCATTGAAACATCAGCTATAGTGAATGAGTTAACAGCCAGCTGGAGTGGCCAGCCTAAGACTATGGGTATCCAGAGTGTATGACAAAATGTGGTCAAAAGTATGCGGACAGCTTTTCTAATAAGTTCAGCTACATTGAGGTCACTGATTAGTGGTACATACAGGTGGTCAGTTGTACACATAGTTTGTATAATCTCTATAGAGAAGTACTGACCAATAGCATGGACACTAGCATGGTTTTCTCCATTGATTGGTCATAAAACATTATCTGATCTACATCTATGTCCCAAGTATAGAAAAACTCAATGTTCTTAACCTAAAACCACACAAACATATTTTCATATTTTCATTTCCTACAAATCAACAAAAATGGAGATGCTTTTCTTTGGACAGCGACGATATGTGTATATACAAATCAAGATCATGTAACTGTAAATCTCTCTCTCTCTCCCTCCCTCTCTCTCTTTCTCTCTCTTACACAGTTATAAAAGAAGCAAGACCAAGTCGAGGACCAGACGGTTGAAGATTTCTTTAGCGGAGACCGTTTCTCTCTGGCAGATCAGTCTTTACGAACTCATGTTGTGGGTCCGGAGTTCAGTGTTGGCCCGCTGGATCTGCTCCGTGCTCAGCTACTCGTCCTTCACACACTAAGTGATGTAGATGAGGGCCGGTCCACTGCCAGCTCTTCCTCTTTACACAAACAGTAGCTTGGGTGAGGATGGATGGAGAAATAATATTACAAAAGAACTGTTCTTCTCTTCTACCGTAAGATGTGGGGTCAGCTGCTCATTGCTGTACATCATTTCCAGTTACTGTAAGTCAGTAGATTGAGTGGGCGTAATCAGTAGGGCGGTAAGTTTTTGATGTGAATTCATGTAGTCATGACATAAAACGTGGTATATTTGATACAGACACTCAAGAAGACAACGTGAGGACAATCGGTGGAGCGTCTTCTTCTAGCATGTTTACTCATCCAAGTGTCTGAGACGCACAGGATATTCAGTGCTGTGTGTGTGTGCTTTTTTTCTGGAGTGTCAGATAGTAATCTTTGTTATTGTTGTTTTGGGGTGGGGTCAGTTCTTTGTTGTTTTTGTGGGTGGGGTCACTCTCTGAGGATCTGTGGGAGAAAGCTGTCTATTCACATTCCTTCCTTCTTCTGTCTTCATTCTTCTTTCCACTGTACTGGCTTTTCCGAACCACAGCACAGCCATTTAAACCCATCAGCGATATCCTACACACTTTAAACTGGAGGTGCCGGAAAGAACTCTTTGAAGCGATGCCA
Organism: Megaleporinus macrocephalus; assembly: GCA_021613375.1. NCBI lineage: Eukaryota > Metazoa > Chordata > Actinopteri > Characiformes > Anostomidae > Megaleporinus > Megaleporinus macrocephalus. The sequence continues at coordinate 23,149,121 of CM038712.1, forward strand.
TGAAAGAACGACGTCTGGTTTCCTAATGACCATTTCAGTGGAGGGTTCTTTGAAGTGTTACGTGTAAAGAGCCTTTTAAAAGGACCTACGTCCTACATTGTTCTTGCATTTTATTTTTTTCTCTTTGAGGTCCTCTTACAGTGTTCGTGTGGCTCTCAGTCCTGAGAGGCCAGGAGGTGGTTATACATTTCTGGACTGTTAAGGCCGCCGTACGCAGGACGCGTTGCACCATCGGGTTGATAAACACAAGGTCCAGCTTCGTTACTCTACTCACACTCAGCATCACTTATCACATGTGGCTTCAGTTTACTATCTTTTTTCGCTGAAAGATATGAGCTGAAAAAGTCTAGTAACGTTAGTCAAGGTAATAGTCCCTTAACATTTGTCTGATTATCTAAAAGACATTTTAAGCTGTGTGTTATGTAATATGGCTTTCTTGTCTCTTTATATGGTTTTAATTGTGTGACACCCAAAGGAGTTGAAGAGTGCTCATTGAGCACCAACCCCCACATATCCATTAAAAACAGTGGTTTAAATTTTGGGATGCTGCTCCAAATGGTGTGGTCATCTAGTGTGTGGTGGTCATCTAGTTATCTGGAGATCATGAGTTATCTGGAGATCATGACTTCTCAAGAAGTCATAACACATTTTTATCTCAAGATAATAAAAGACAAAAAAAGTTTCATAGTTCACAAGACAATTAAGTCATGATCTCAGGATAACAGGATAATTCCTTTAATCCTTTAATTAGTAAAAGAGGTTTACCTTATATGGAGATTCTTTAAACTTTAAACTAGAGCATCTAATGTACAACTATGGTTCTTGAAAGAACCTTCCACTAAAAGGCTCTATAAGGAACCAGGTAGTTTCTCTATGGCATCACCGTGTAGACTCTTTTGGCCAATATTGAGAGTGTAATATACACTGACCAAACTCTCTATTAGGTACACCTACCATATAATTCTCAGCACTGCAGTGACACTGACATGGTGGTGGTGTGTTAGTGTGTGTTGTGCTTGTGTGAGTGGATCAGACACAGCAGTGCTGCTGGAGTGTTTAAACATCTCCACCAACCAAAACTATCCAACCAGCAGTCTCCTGTGGCCAGCGTCCTGTAATCACTGATGAAGGACTAGAGTGGACATTGAGTGGACATAGTGTTTAAAAACTCTAAACTATGCTGATCCACTCACACCAGCACAACACACACTAACACCACCACCACCACTTCAGTGAGCAGAGAATGGTCCACCACCCAAATAATACCTGCTCTCTGATGGTCCTCTGGGGGTCCTGACCATTAAAGAACAGAGTAATAAAGTATACAGAGAATCAGATGGACTACCGTCTGTAAGTGTAGCTCCTATATGGTCAGTGGAGCAGGACGTGTAGGTACGAGGAGGTGTTCCTAATTGCGTTTGGTGAGAGTATAAATTCTGTTTAATATAATATTCTGCACAGCATTGCATCCCTCAGGTTTATCAGATTGTCAGTATACATTTTTCGTATCTAATCTATTTTGGTGTTTTTATTCTCTTACTAGATTGCCCAGCATGCTTTAGGCAAATAAGGGATAATATAGGAAATTCCTGACTGTTAGTGTACCACTGATGTAGAGAATAATAAATACAGATGAAACGTTCCACCTGTTAACCATCATGACTTCTTTCTGTATTAGCCAGCTAGTAGACATACAGTGATTTTTCTATCCAGTTCCAGTTCCATATTATTTTTTCTATTTTATTTTGGTAAATTCTGTGTTCTCTGTCACAAATAAAACATACTCAGCTTGTCTAACTGGCATTAATTTTTAAATCATATATATATATATATATATATATATATATATATATATATATATATATATATATATATATATATAAAATAAACATAAACTCAACTGCTGAATGATACTGGCTGCTAATGAATAATCCTTCACTAGCATTTGCTCACTCCCTCAATAACAATCTGGACTAACATTAACTCTGTAAGTGACCACACCACAGCAGATGAGTGATTATTAAGCTGCTGCAGACGTTCAGGTAAGCAGCTCCCGTTGGTGTTTTTTTCCATGAAATTTGGCCATTACAGAGCCATTAGTATTTTTAAGTACTGCTGATCACCTCATGCCACCAGCGTGTTGTTGAGTTTTGTCTACTGATTTGTATGTGCATCAGAAATTGCTTTGTGGTATCGATCATCCATAATGTTGATACTAATATTGTGTTTAAGTGCCAGTTTCATCCCATATACCGATATAGTATCAGTATCAGTGCAGCCCAGGAAACAAAACAAGTTACCCTCATATATCTACACTCATGTTTTTCCAACCATCAGAATACATGAGCCAAAGGAGGTTTTCCAAGTCTTTAAACTGGAATATTGTGTACACTACCTTCGAAGGTGAGTAGGTATGTTTCCAGTACTGTATATTAAAGACTAAGCACCACTTATGGACACTGCTGGTGATTTCACATTGTTTTAGATACTGCAAATACATAAACATGACTTAAAATGAAATTGCTGCTTAATTTGCTTTAAAATTGACGAAACTAATTAAATTGACGGAAACACCTGAGCTTGCTATGGAAGTTCTTGAATGCAACCGTGTGACGTCACTGATGGACAACAGTGAACAGCGCCGCGGAACAACAGCGTTATGACTGACTGGGACTGCGAATTTTCCAGTGCTGGTTTTTCAGATTCTGATGATATTTCTGAACTTGAATTTGAAAGAGCTGTAATGTAGAAATAGACCACCATATGACTTAATCCTGAAACTTTTAGTCAAACCACACCCACAAAAGCAGCTCATAGAACATTATTCATGACATCAGCCTAGCAACCAGCTAAACTCAAATATAAAGGTACAGTTATTGTTGTAAATATGATCAAAGTGGAACTCGCACTCATATGAGTCTATAAATCTTCATATTTCAGCTACGTTAGCTTAGCATAACTTGAGCCACCGAACAAGTGAAGCTAATGTTAACTAACATAAGCTAAAACAGGGAAGTAACTGCACTTACCTGGTTTACCTCCACGTACACGGAGGGTCTTAAACACCTCTCGCTGGTTTCCTTACATGCCCATATTGCTGGAACAGCACCAGTCTTAAGATCCAGTCGTCGTGTAAGACTACGTTCCATAGTTGTGATAATCTTCAGGCGTGAACTGATCGCTACAGATGACAGAGTAAGAGGACGGTCCTTCCTATGTGCCCGTTTAAAGTTGACAGATTTAGTCACTTTATAGATCTTTGGGTTGTTTGTGCATGGGGGCTTCACTGTACATCCAATTACTTCAGCCAAAAAAACGATAAGACCGTTCTGTCATTTTCTATGGCGGAGCTGCTGGCTATTAATAATCACAAGATAGAAATTGAAATTCTGCTGTATTTATGAGTTTGACATTCATATTACTAACCTAAGTAACCTACAGGATACTTTTTTTCTTTTTGGCCAAAATATTTCTGCAAATAAATCATACTTGGGTTTAGATTATTTTCCTTATTGCCTTGAATCTACACTTGCTTGTTTTTCCTATTTTATCCTATGAATTGCCTCATCTAAGGATGTCACTGAGAGATTTCCCTAATACTGGGTGTCACTGTAAATGGGAATAAACGGAGGGAAAAATCTCTAACACATGGACACTGTCTGTCCTTCTTTTTGCTGACCACACTGCCATTGATCTGGAGATCTAGAGTACCACTGGTCAGGAGACTGTTTCTAAATCATTGAAGTCATCACATCTTATGGCTATGACCCGAGGGCAGGTTTGAATGCATCGAACTCGCTCTGTGCTTTTGTGGTCCTGATGAGCTTCCGCAGGTGAGATGATCCCAGCAGGTCTTCTTGGTGAGGGAACTGCCCTGTCGTCCAGGAAGGCCCAGAGGCAGCGGCAGGCAGTAAGGGAGTCCAGTGAGGCTGTAAATCCTCCAGAGCAGGAAGCAGAGAGCTAGCTCCTGGCAGCCGGGCCTTGAACGATGGACACAGTTATCTGTCTGCTCAACAGGTTCCACCACCAAATGGCTTTCCATGCAGGCAGAGCGGCGTGTTCGGCCGGCGAGCTGAAATGAAATTGCTGAACCCCGGCTTCACGCTCCACAATAATGTGCCATTTACTGCTTCCACAGTTAATCCTGTCAGGGGCAAATCTCAGCCAGTGCATTTCCAGGAAAACGCAAGGGCTAGTAATTAATATTTTTCTATGGATGGAATGCACTCAAACTGCATAATTGCATAAGGGCGCTGTTTGTCTTCCCTTGACATCGACTGTTTACACATACTGTGTTTTTTAATGATGCGCTGTTAACGTGGGGCACCGTTTCCAGGTATTGTCACGGTTGAGCATTGTCATGCTGAGTAAGAAGAGGACACAAGCTGCTCTCTTTCTTATCGCTCCCAACCTGTTCCTTAATTGGACCGGACCTTTGTAAGCAGACTCGGACCTGGCTCTGGGCCAGTGTCTGGCCAGAATGAAAAACCTATCCATCTCGATCAAAAAAGCTGAGGCTGGCACTGCCAAATGTAATCATCTAAGTAATGGGCCTGTGGGCTGAGTAGATAGGGGGCAATGTGAACACGGCCACACTCTAAGGACACTCTCTCATAGCGTACCTTTGACCAAGTGAGTGAATGTCCAGTCGCATAAGCACATCATTTAGGACTGGACAGTAAAAATAGTTTCTTTTGGTGAATCCTGTATTCATAATGTATTATAAATGCTTTAATAAGGTGTTATATGCCATACATGTTACCTCACAATGCATTACAATAATTGACCTGAAGTAATAATTACATCTATAATACTTTATAAAGTCAGGTTCTATAACACATAATATCTGTTCATAAGAACATTGTAGACACTGTTGTTATACAGCGTTCATTACCAGGTCATTAAGTGTTTACTAAATTCCTAAAAAGGCAGCTGTAGTTACTGTTGTTTATCTACTACTTACCAACATAAAGCAGCTGTCTGTGCTGTTAGACACTTAGCTTTGGTTGCTAACTGCTAACAGTCAAGCATCTGTAGTCAGCTTGTTTGAATATCTGTTTCCAGTTAGCTTAAAATATACAAACTCTATAAAATACATGTTAAAGACTACATACTACATATAAAAGACTACATATATAATAAAAAGAATTAATAAAAATTGCAGCAGTGCCATGTCCAGAGATCCTGAAAATACACTAGAACTTTGTCATAGTGCGTTATAGTGCATTACATTATTTATGTTTACAGTATTATTATGGATAGAGGTTATATTGTATTATGACACCTGACATTATAAAGGTATATTCATTTGTTATAAAGTGTCTTGCAAGTCATTTTATCTATTTAGGGAGCTTATGGCAGACAAAGTAAAGTACTATGTGTGGTATGCAACACCTTATAAATGCATTAAGAATACAGGATGATGTGAGCATGCTAGGTAAGACTGCTTGATAAAGTAGGTTGCAATACACATCCACGTCACTAGAGGTTACATACTGCTCCTTTAATTTTTATATAGTTGCTATAAAATTAATTTGTGTCATAATGTTACGGTTTTGTGATATCAAAAATATATACTACCTATCAAAACAGTCTAAAATTAAAAATCAATAATGTTATGTGACATCAGTACTTGTATGGAACATGTATTGCTCAGCACAGACCTCAACTGCTCTCACGGCAGAGGAAGCAGAGAGGAAAATAAAAAAGGTCTGGTTTCTGTAGCGTGTAGTATGTAGTGCTACATCAGGAAGATAATCCTATCTCAGCATGTTTCCTGTTACTGTAGGTAGGGGATGCTGATGTATTTAGTTGTAAAGAGCACATGTGTGCCACATATCATCTAGCCAGCTGCGCTTATCAAGAGCATTATCTCAGGCTTTAGCTGAAGGAAGAGAAAATGTTGGGGGAGTAAATTAAATGCCACAATCAATTGCCCCACATAGCAGAGCTTAATCTCTTCCCTTCAGCTGAATTGAGTGGAAATACACTTTTGGGCCATTACCTGATGCTGCAGCTGGCTTCAGCACACACTGCGAATCTGCTGCGTTTTCATTCGGCATGAAAGGTGCTCATCATGTCCATTATCAACGAGGGACTCCTCCATGCAGAGCTGCGCTACTGAGAATACACTTTACATAAAGCAACTTCCTGGAATCAGTTTTAACTGACAGCTGAAAATTGGCGTCGTCGTCAAAACATCTTGAATCTTCAGTCCTCTTCACTTTAGCTGCTCATTCCAGTCATTTATTTTTTTCGTTGGGCATAGCATTTTGAGCTCCTGTCTATTTTATTATTATTATCATTATTATTGTTATTATTATTATTATTGAAAGTAATACCTCCAAAAAACTTGCTCTTGAGGGTAAGAAAACATACTGATTTATTCAGAGATTTAACATGAGTTTTTGACACTGTGAATGAACAGATATTATTGTTTTACAAGTGCCACAGGGTTCCATTCTGGGGCATCTGTTTCTTACTATATAGTGTATTCATGACCTTAGCAGTAATGATTGCTTACACGGCAAAAGACACAGAGAAGATTTTGGTTTGTAGTATGTAGTACACCATCAACTCCATCTATCTCAACATGTCTCCTGTTACTGTAGGTCAGTGGGGAACCGTCACAGCCCTCTACGCCCTCTCAGAGGGCCTAAAATATTCTTAACACACACACATTTATATATATATATATTATATTATATTATAATTTTATTTTATCTAATTGCAGTTTGACAATAAGGCAAATAAATTATTCAAATGTGTCTATTCAATCTGTGTTGGAACGTAAGGGGTTAAGTGGAAGCCTATGAGCCTGTGTTTCCCCCTATAAAGACTGTGATGCCTCCGCAGAATGTTGGTGATTGGTGGTCCCGCTGTTCATGTACAGAGGGCCGGGCAGTTATAATTCAGCATGATACTAATTTCAAATGACAGTAAATTGACCAATCATATCTTCCCTCCAAGTGGGCGGGGTTAACTGTATGATAATTTCTGCCCGATGTGGTGACGCCAGCTGGAGCAACTGCTAGCTAGCGCTAGGCTACCACTGCTAGGTAGTTTGTAGAGTCACATTGGAAGCCCATGTCCTGCCCCCAAACTGTCCAACCACCCCCTCTGAAAACTCGAGAGCAAATATTTCTCGCGCGCGCAGGGCCGAAGCTTAAGGGTTGTAGGTAGAGAAAAGTTTGCTGGTAAAGCTGGAGTGCCACAGAGTTCCATTCTGGGGCACGTGTTCTTTCCTAGGTAAGAATGTTTTTTTAAAAGATTAGTGATTCTGTTTTTGTTCATCACCAACAGAAACTACACAGGACAGTCGATTAGACTAGAGATCATTTAGTAAGCTGTAGCATTTGGATCTTTAATATAAGCTCAGTGTCTCAGTGTTGGCCATTTGAAAATCCAGGTGAATGTAAAGTCCAACTTATTGAGATTTTGACATGTTCTCATCAAAACCAAGAATTCTAGCAAGATGTGGTCTAAGAAAGATCTGATCTCAAGCAGTAAATACAACCAGTCTGGCCAGACCATTATCTTCTGGGCTTGAGACAGATTTCCTTGGGAGGTTCCTGCTGTAAAACAACAGGATCTGCTGAGCCATAAACTATATCATTGCCATCTGCCTAAAGGAGATTTGGAATGGTATGGAAAATATCTGATACAAAAATTTCTTGATGCAGCCCTCAAAAAAGCCTCTTCTGAGAAATGAGTGTTACGGTAAGTTCATTTTCAGGAAATATATATGTTGCAGTCACAGGTCTGCTAATGTTTTAAGGGATATTCTGAAGTAAAACTGCAGTAATTGTTTGTTTGTTGTGTTTTGAAGTAGTCAGTAACACAGCATATGCCCTTCAGACACATCAGGTAGTCCACCATCATGTTTTTGTTTCCTAGTGTTCTCCAACTACAATACCTAACAAGCATTACGCAAATACATTGTTCATCCATTAGGAATCCCTGGCAGCACAGCCTAGTCGCTGAGCTACAAGCTAATACATAAAAACAAGCTGACAAAGAAGCCAGTAATCGTTTGTGCTGTTCTCTCTATTGTAATATATATAGTGCTGTAGTCCATCTGTTTCTCTGTATACATTGTTAGCCCCCTTTCACCCTCTTCTTTAGTGATTATGACCATCAAAGGACCACCACAGAGCAGATATTATTGTTGCTGGTTGGTGGACATTTTTCAGTCCAACAGTAACACTGATGTGTATAAACACTTCAGCAGCACTGCCGTGTCTGATTCACTCTCACCAGCGCAACACATGCTAACACAGCATCACTGCAGTTCTAAGAATGATCCACCTCCCTAATAATACCCAGTCCTGTGGGGATCCTAACCATTGAGAGAAAGCGGGATAAACAATGTATGCAGTAAATCAGATGAACTACAGTCTGTAAGTGTAGAACTACAAAGTGCTCCTATATGCTCAGTGTAGCTGATAAAATGGACATTGAGTGTGGAAACTAGGATGTGTATTTAATGTTACAGCAGATATCTGGAACCCATGGTCATCACCAAATGGATTTTCTCCTTTTTGATGCTTTACCAGGCCTTTACTGCAGCTGTCTTCAGTCTTTCCTTGTTTGAGGGTTTTTCTGCCTTAAGTTTTGTTTTAAGCAAGTGAAATGCATGCTCAATCGGATTGAGATCTGGTGATTGACTCGATCATTCCAGAATATTTTACTTCTTTGCCTTAAAAAACTTGTGGGTTGGTTACACAGTATGTTTTGGGTAACTGTCCATCTGTACTGTGAAGCGCCATCCAATCAACCTTGCTGCATTTAGTTGAATCTGAGCAGAAAGTATATCCCTGTACACTTCAGAATTAATCCAGACGTGTCTGTCTTCTGTCACATCATCAATAAACACCAGTGATCCAGTGCCATTGGAAGCCATGCATGCCCATGCCATTACACTCCCTCCACCATGTTTTACAGAGAATGTGGTGTGCTTTGGTGCTTTCTTCTTCCCATCATTCTGATATAGGTTGATTTTCTGTCTAAAAAATCCAGAACTGGGCTGGCTTCTTTAGATTATCTGGGATTTCTATGTTTAAGGGTTAATTCATGGGGTGGATGTTGTGAAGGGGTTTTCTTCACCATGGATAGGATTCTGCGATCATCCATCACTCATGTCTTCTGAGGACGTCCAGGCCTTTGAGTTCCTGAGCTCACCAGTGCGCTCTTTCTTCTCCAGAATGTACCAAACTGTTGATGGGGCCACTCCTAACATTTCCACTATCTCTCTGACGGATTTCTTCTTTGTTTCAGTCTAATGATGGCCTGTTTCACTTCCATTGAGAGCTCCTTTGACCGCATGTTGGGGGGGACAAATGCCACACCTGGAATCAACTCCAGACCTTTTACCTGCTTAACTGATGATGGATTAATGAGGGAAAAGCCCATAAAATAGATGTCTGATTACTTTTGGTCCCTTGAAAAAGAGGCATCTACATGTTAAAGAGTTGTCATTCCTAAACCTTTCCTCCAATTAGAATGTGAATACACTTAAATTAACACTGAGAGTCCACTTTAATTATATATATAATTATATTTATCAGTACATAATGTAGCAGCCCTAAACAAAGTGGACTGCAATTAGGTTCCATTAGGCCATTATGTTGATTATTATTTTGGACTAAGTTCCAATTTAGCTTGTCCAATCTAGCAACAGTTGCTTCAACAGAGCACATATGTGGGCGGAGCATGGCCGGGTCAGTTATGACCAAGAAGCAGAGGAACGCTACATGCCCCTGTGACATTTTCAGACTAGGAACGAGGAAACCCTGGTTTACTGTGAGCACAGCTCTTAGATTTAAGTGGAAAGGCAGCCATGAAAGACATTTTTAATCTGCTAATGGAAAATCACATTACATTTTTTCCCCTTCAATTTTGCTCCTCTGTGAAGCAATATTATAGACTCGGGCTTGCACAGAGGCTCGGATGGAGGCACTTTTTCTCGCTGTCCACATGTTTGAAACGTTAAAGCCCAGCATTCGAGACGGAGATTACTTCTCTCCCAGTGAGTAATTTTCCCATGGGATTATGTTCATTTGTCCTTATGTAGCCTCGCCTCCCATCTTCATCATCCATTATTCGCCCCTGACGTGGCTGGTATGTATTAACAGGGCTCACTGCAGAGCTAGCTGCTCTGTAAGGTGTTTCGGCTGACTGATATAATGAGAGAATATGTGAAAACTCAGTAAGTATGTGTTGCTTTTATTAGACTACAGTGATGCCTTTGCGTGCTTTGAGCCTTATTCTCTAAAGGCTTTTTGCTTTTAAACAATTATAGAGTTGTATGTATTGTATGATGTGTAGAATTAGGGCAGAGGCCTTTTAAAGAAACTCACAACTGAAGTATTCTTGTGGACTTGTTCAGATAAGCTCAGGTGGAAGTTAAAATCCCATATTAATTATATTCTAAAACATGTACCAATTACTTGCTATTACATGCTGTTTACAAGAGAGACAGAGAAGGAGGAAGAGAGATAGAGCGTGAGAGCGAGAACGTGAGTATTCCATCCCTTACACCCGTGGTGTTGTGTGTATCGACAGATAGCTAAACACAGAGAAATGGAATGAATGACTTGAATGAAGACAGGTACTTGTGTTGTCTGCTCTCTACTTTGTGAAAACTAAAATTAAATCTTGTACTTGAATACACAAAGGTGTTGGAGTTATAGATAAAGAGCAACAACAATAATTAGATGTGTAGTTTAAGAAAGTTACACAGCTAGGAGTATATAAGCTACCACAATTTAGGAAATAAACATATAAACAATGTTTGCCAACATATTCACACAATATAAACTTATGACAAAGCTTCTTCATGGACCAGCCTGAGAGGATTTCGAGGATTCTCTTTAACTTTAGAGAAAATGTGAGCTCTCAGAAATACAGGCTGCAAGATGGCTGCACCAAACCACAACCTCCAAGCATGTGACTACACGAGCCAATGGCAACTCGAGAACACAAAGATAATACCCCACAGTTCTCATAAAGGACACACGGTGGCGCTAACTATAAAGTCATGACACTCCCCGCCTGGTATAAATCACCATCATTCCTTTATCGAGTCTAATCGTTCAATTAAAGACTGTCAATGTTTTTGGAGATAACTAAAACATAAGGACCACCACTTTCATTATGGGTATACGGAAGGTTTTCACAGTCCCACTCTTTGTGATCCTTAGCTCAATTTTCCTAACCTTGCCATCAGCATCAATAAATGTTTTTGTGACAAGAGCCACAGGTCATTGGGTTTCTTTTCACTTGACAGTTTCTGAGCAACACTACATCACCTTCTTTAATGTTGGGCTGACTTTTGTGCCATTTGCTCCGACTTTGAAGGGTTGAGAGGTACTCACGCCGCCACCTTTCCCAGAAGGTATCAGCGAGGTGCTGAACTGTTTTCCATTGCTGCCTGAAAAGATCTGTTTTGTCATAAGATCCTGGTGGAGATAGAGGGGTACAGACCTTTTGAGTCAGGATCAAAGCTTGAGTCAGAGGACAAGGAGCACCTGGGTCACAAGGGATGGGTATCAGAGGCCTTGAGTTGCAGTTACCTCTGCCAGAAATGTCGACAGCACCTCATGGGTGAGCCAGGATTGATTGGCCTGTGATAGCATGGAATCCAAGATGCGTTTGCTAACCCATATCATCCTTTCCCATACTCCACCCATATGGGAAGAATGAGGTGGATTAAAGACCCACGTACAGGCTTCCTCACTGAGCTATCTAGATACGTAGGTGCTTATTCCATCATCCGGCAACATTGTCAGCTCTTTACATCCACCTTTAAAATTGCCGCAGTCTGAGCGAATCTGTTTAACAGGTCCACGAAGAGCGACTGGAAGTATCCATCGACTCAATAAGCTCTATGTGCACTGCTCGGACTCTGAGACATGAAAACAAGACTGCTCATCTTTTTCTGTTCGCTGCTCCTCTACGAGTGCAACATGTGGATACATTCCAAGGACCAATTATGTCCAGACCAATGTTTGTGATGGGTGCTTCAGTACTCAGACGATCAGGTGGTAGATCTGCCATCTGCTGTTCTGCTGTCCTGCCACAGAATTTCCCGCATATAACACTAGTGAAGCTTGCTTGTGATGCACCTTTTTGCCCAAGTTATCCAGATGCCATCACTGCGAATGGCTCCTTCAGTGAAGACGCAGCTCTGGTGCTCAACTCTGGTGTGGTAGTGTTCAATGAGGAGAAAAGCAACATGACTTCGGCCGGGAACAATAAGAGGATGTTTTTCATCAGTTTTCAGAGTGGACTAACTTTAGAAATGGCCATTCCCTTTTTTAGGCTGATAATCTCTGCCTTGTAAGTTTCTCTTTGAACACACTGAATGATGATAGTTTTTGTCTGAAGCAAAACATCAGGTGCATTAGATCTACAGCAACAATGCCAGCCACTACATGCTTTCTCCTGATTGTTGGTATCTCTGATGGACCATGCAACATAAGAAAGGGCAGGGCTCTGATTAGTGATTTCCATGTAGAATATCGCTCAAAATGATAAGAACCCAGATTCTAAAGAGAGTCAACACAGGAAGTGATGTTAGACTGCACCTCAGCATCAGATTCTGGGTCAACAATGTCATATGGTTTCTGTTTGGCTGGACGTGTTTTTGTTGGAAGCAGTAAGAAGGAAGAACCAGAAAGCCAAATAGCCTCTGCAAGGTGAGCTGCAAGCACTGACCTGGTAGCGACATCAGCTGGATTTTCGCTGGTAGGAAGGTAATGCCACTTTAGGATGGAAGAATTTCCGGATGTGCTGAATTCTATCGCTGACATATACATAAAATCTCCTTGTTTCGTTGTAAATTTATCCCAACACCCCCTCGAGTCTGGGAACATTGTGAATAGTTGTGGGAGCCAACTTAGCCTTCTCCATGACAAAGCCAATGTGACATGTTCTGTTGCAATCAGTTACCTTTAGATAGGCAACAGCAGCGATGGCATTCATGGATGCATCTGAGAAGACATGCATCTCTTTCCGCTGAGCATGACAAAGACTGACTGAAGTGTAAGCTCTTGAAATATCGAGCTGTGCCAGGTCTTGAAGCAAGTTTCTCCATGCATTCATTCTCTCTCCTACATCCCAATCCACTGGTGTGCTGGTAAGTTCTCTTAGTAGGAGTTTGTCCTTGATAATGAAGGGAGCTACCAAGCCCAAGGGATCAAACAAGCTGTTTACAGTAGCAAGCACCAAATTCAGTTTCTCCTTGTAGTGCAGTGCACTTAAGGCCATAGATGGCAACATCAGGTATTAGCATGTATTGCCAAACACGTGAACAATCATCCTGTATTCCACAACTTCATTTTTCAGGATGTTGTCTTTAAACCAGAAGAACCTGAGAAAGTTTCTGTGATCTTCTCTTACAATGAAGCTGTGGAACATTTGTTCTATGTCTGCAGTGAAGGCCACCTGCTCATGTCTGGAATGCAACAGGACTCCTAGCAGGCTATTGTTTAAATCTGGACCTGTCAACAATACATCATTTAGGGAGATGCCAGAGTGACAAGCACTGGAGTCAAACACCACTCGGATCTCATCTGGCTTGCATGGATGATATACACCAAATGCGGGCAGGTACCAGCACTCTTCTCCATTTATCAGTGGTGGTGCCATTTCTGCATGTCCACAATTCAAGATTTTCTGCATAAAGGCCACAAAGTGATCCTTCATTGGGTTTTCGTTCTAGTGTACGACACAAGGAGGTAAATCGGCTTTTGGCTTGGTCCTTGTTACTAGGTAGTTGTGGTCTTGGTGAGCGAAAGTGAAGAGGAGCCACCCAGCTGTTAGCATCATCAGTGAGCATCTCTTTGTCCATTCGCTGAATAAACTCTCTGTCCTGGACGGAAGGTGCAATCTTGTGGTTGTCATTAGTACTTTTAAAGTTTATACCTCCAAGAGAACAACTTTCATTGTGCAGTGCTTGCTGATTACACAGAAGAGAGTTATGAAGGGGTTGGAGTCTGGACTTTTTCTTCATAATGAAGTTCTCTTTTACACAAAAGTAATTTGGGCAAGGGTAATTTGCAACCTCTGGGGTTGGTATCTCACTCCGGTCATCTGGAATATACTCACATTCTATGAGAGTAGGTAAAAGTACACTTACACTTCCATCTAAAGGTTGAGCGATGAAGCTTCTAGCTCTGCATCCAGTCATTTCTGTAATTCCTGCACATGTGCGGAGTGTGTTGGGCGAGTCTGTGCCTTTGAGGTAAAATAGGTCAAAGAACTTATCAAGGCTTATCAAGTAACCTATTACTCTGGTCATCCAGTATTACATGAGCTTTCACAGACTTGTCAGGTTGATCTTTAGGAAAGACCTTCACAAGGCATATTTTAAAACAAGACCTAAAGCAATTGACATCTTTGCAAATCTCAGTATATTTGGAATTAACAGAAGATACTTGCTCACCCTTTTCCTCCCCACCATGTTTGGAGACAGGACTTTTAAGCATCCATGGGGCTGGGCTGGAAATGTTTTTCGCTCTTCAAGGGGCCTTCTAAAACCTCTGCAGCGTTTCAGAGGATGGGGCTTTTTGTAGATTGGACAGTATCTGTCAACATCTGGTTTATGACTCAACAGTTGTAGATAAGCATGATGCAGTAAGTTCTGTTTTGTGAGAAAACATCACATTCTTGGAGTTAATGGATCTTTTAGCAAAATGCTGCTCTGCCTTAGCTGAAGTACCACGTAGAATGAAGCTGGACTCATTTAGAATATGAGCCTCCCTACACACAAACCTTGTAAAGTAAGAAAAGGTGGAAATGGGACTTGGGGTTCCATTTTGTATTGACTGCCCAGACTCATCCATTTTTCTTGCAAAGAATATAACAATTTCTCAACTATGGACTGTATTCCCCGTGCCGTGTCCAAATAGGTAAGACCAGGTAGGTAACCCTCCAGTTTTGCTTCTTCTAGTTCTCTAAACAAGTCCCCTAATTCTCTAAGCCTGACTGGGTCTTGGGGAATTCATCAAGTTTTTTGAAGAGGGCTCTCTTAATGATTTCTAGAGAACCATAACACTCTTCTAAACGCTGCCAAGCTGTGTTGAGACCAGCAGCAGGGTCACTGACATGTACAGCCCTAATTCTTCATATTCTGAAGACTGGTGACCAAGCCACTTGCTTTAAAGGTCAAGTTCTTCATTACAAGTCAGATTAAGTCCCTCAGTGGTATTACAGAATGATACTTTCCATGCCCAATAAATTTCTGGGCTATATATCTAGCTATATCACTAAGGTGCATGTTGTCTGAGGCTGACACAAGATGTACAGTCCTATTGGAAAGGTGTGTTTGACCTGACCTGGTGGGGGATGGATTGTATGTTTGGGCTGATGTTTGGCGCTGGGCAGTGGTTTGGAATGGAGCAGCAACAGGTTGAGTGGCGGGCATGAAGTTTGGACCTTTGTTGTCAGCAAGATATCCTTGGACAGCTGTTGCTTTGCCCGTTCCAAGTGGCACATAACAGGTACTGTGAGATTGATCAGGCAGGGATGCTTTTCCTCTGCTAGCTGATGAGAAAACATTGTCCTCTTTACTTTGGAATCATGAGAAACATTAATGATCTCTGCAGCCTTGGTGCCAACAATTGAATCCAGTTCAGCAGCAGCAGATTTCAGAATTTTGGCCTCAGCTAAAGCAGCAGCAACTTCTTTTTCATGTTGCAGTGGTCAATTTCACTTCTATGCATGCTTCCTGAACTTTCAGTTGAGCCTTCTACCATCAGCTCAGTCTCTTTTTTGACAAAGGCAGAATGAGCACGTGCAGCTTCAGCTTTAGGGCGTGCTTTGGCAGCTACCAAACCTGCTGATGATCTGCTGGAGCTTTTAGAACAACTCTCTCTTTAGACAGAGAGAGAGAAAGAGAGATATAGAGACAATAAGAGGAAAAGAGAGAGCGAGAGAAAGAGATAGAGAGCAATGGACAGTGTTAAAGAGACAGAGACTGAGAGATAGATGAAGACAGAGAGATAGAAAGACATATAGACAGAGAGAGAGAAAAAGAGAGATAGAGAGAGACTAAGAGAAAAGGAGATATAGAGAGAAAGATAGCCAGAAAGAGAAAAAGAGAGAGATAGAGAGAGATAGAGATAGAAAGATAGAGAAAGCTAAATGAAGAGAGACAGAGAGAGAAAAAGAGATAGAAAGAGATAGAGACAGCGAGAGAAAAAGAGAGAGAGAGATAGAGAGATGGAAAGAAAAAGTCTGTCTACAGACTGTTTCTTTTAAAATAACACTCTGCACACCGAGTACTGAGCAGCTGTGCTACATATACTGCACACACATGCTATATCAGTGCAGTCTCTACATCCTGTTCAACAAAACCTACATATCTCCAGCTACACACTTTGAGCTCAGCGGATGTACTTCATATTTTATAAAAATAGTACAAATAGAAATGCTTCAAAATTGCTTCAAATAAAGTATCTTTACATAAACTTACATGAAGAGTAAAGAGTGTTTTACTTTGTCCGCTCCTGTAAAAGAGATACTGATTTTGGAGACTCTGATATTGAATGTATTGCAACTAGTAAGTTCATGTGACAGGTTGTCACGTAAATATATAAATACAGCACATGTAAAGATATTGCACATCTTTGTAGTTAGTCGTGAAAAAGATATGGTTAAAAAAAAAAGTACTTAAGTAAAGTGCTGTTCTCCACTTCAGTATCCTCATGAGCGAAACTCCAAAGAGGCTGAAGGCCCACTCCAGCTTAGCGAGAGAAATGATGAGAGAAAAAGAAGGGACGAGAAAAAAGAGCAGAAAGGGGAACAGCGGAGAGGGATGAAAAAATAATAAAAGAGCAGTAAATTCAGGGTATGTGTGTAGCGTTCCCATGTCTACTCTGGTTGCAGTGGGAAATGAGTTTATTTAAAACTGTGAAATTCCATTATGGGGGGAATACAGGGATTTCCAGCAGCGAGGACGGGGTTTGCGGCAGCTTCTCTTATACACTCATATAGTTCCCCTATAAGACGAATACAGAGGCAGCATCAAAACCATATTTATTCACAGATGCAATCACTGATCACAAAACGGATTTGCTCTTGCTTGGAAATGGCCAAGAACGGCTGACCTTTTTGTAAATTATTTATTTATTTGTTTTCTTGTCCAGATGACATGGGCCAGAATCACGGTAAGCTTTCTATCATTACACGCAATGTTGTTTCGCTTGTGAGGCTTTATTCCATCTTTATTAGAGCATCTGGTGTATCTGCTCTGAAATAAAGGTCAGGATACTAATATTTCCTATGAATGCTATTTTAAACAGCAACATCTGCACTGCGTACTTTCAAAGATGGCCTTT
Organism: Megaleporinus macrocephalus; assembly: GCA_021613375.1. Lineage (NCBI taxonomy): Eukaryota > Metazoa > Chordata > Actinopteri > Characiformes > Anostomidae > Megaleporinus > Megaleporinus macrocephalus. Next base: position 23,166,463 of record CM038712.1, read on the forward strand.
GTTGTTTACACTGGAGCATCTGTAGAAGCGTACACAGTATCATTAGAGCAGCTAGATTAGTGTGTCTGTATTTAATGCTGTCCTGTAATATAATGATGCCACTTTAATACAGATTTTAATACTAATGATTCCTGATTGTTATTATTCATGTTATTGCTATACCAACGTATGGGTTTAAAAATGTATCAATGCTGTAAAGAAATGATTTAGTGTTTCATGTTTTTCTACTGCAGAACATACTGGAACTGCACGTCCAGTTAACATGTCCAATGAACTGCATGGGTTTACCTTGATTGGGGTTTACCCTGACTTGGGTTTACCCAACTTTTGGATGGATTGAACTTAGTCCCCAAGTGGGTTACAGCACTGGGCTCTAGTTAGTCATAGATTCCAGCTGGGTTTCAGTTGTGGGCGCCAGATGGGTTACAGCACCAGATTATAGCTCACATGGACCCCACACACAGCCCATCTTGACCCTAGTAGTGGGCCTACTCTTTGTGGGCCCCAAAATGGTTGACCCATGTGGGGCCCAAGTTCTTTCTCTGGTCATTAGGCAGTTTTATGGTGTTTGGTACCTCTTTAAAGGAGCAATTGTAATATGATTAACCTGTCATCCTCCAAACAACTGGGGGTAAAAAGGCACAGTCACTCCTGTGCATTCACTTATTTCTTACAATAGTGGTGGGCACCACAATATGCTGCCCCCTATTTGTTTGGAGATTTAATTTGACAGGTTGTGTCATATTACAGCTTGCTCCTATCATAAATTGATATAGTAGGATATAATGAGTCAAGTTAAATATGCCCAGTCACATGAACTAACAAGAAAAGTACAGTTTTAGTTTCACAACAGTTTAACAACAACAAATCCAACAAATGTGAGAATTTTATTTCATACATTCATACATCATACAAAAAAAAAAACATGACAGCACAGTAGTAAACATAGTCGCTGATAATATAATGGGAAGTCGATACACCCTCCAACTGGGTTCTCTATAAGTGTTAGGGTGGTCTGGTAGGCGCTGATCTCATCTCTTAAGCTCACACACCATCAAGGCATCGATTGGCTAAAGTAGGCTAATTAAAGAAGAGCTTGCTTATGCAAAGCCTAGTAAACTAAGCACACAAGCATTAGTTAGAGTCAAATGAAATACATTGTCTTTGAGTTCCTCGGGAGATTTCCCCGCTGATAGTAGAAGCACTGCGGGAGAGTTGTGGTGAGGGCACTGGAGCTTGATTAGTTAACTGCCACTCTGGCTTGCAGGAATCAATAGTGATCTTAGTTGCTCAGACTATCTCAGTAAACACACAAAGAGTGATTCTGCTTCAAAAACTTTGTTATTTATTCATTTACCCTACTGTGCAAACGTCGGCACATAGGCTCATTGATCAATAAGTGTATTTTCACCAGTACGATCACCAGATATGATTAGAACAGATGTAAATAATCATACATACAATACAAAGTAACATGAATATCTTATTGTGAAAGAAGTAAATCATATCTTGAGCTCCAGTTGGAAGAACAAAGTGTAGTTCCAGATTTCTCCTGGAACTACTATTAATTAGCCGTTGTTAATAAAATGGTTGATTGAAAATATTCACACATCTCAAGGTTATGTCAATATTGAATGAATGTTTTCTGTTTTACTTCTGCATGAACATACAGTGCTCAGCAATAGTGTCGGCACTTGGGGACATACATATTCAGTGTTATTTACAATTTCTCATTAGTATTGTCCATGCTCATACTTTTATGGATCCACCTAGTGCTGCTGTTGAGCTAAACTTTGCAGAAGAATTAAAAAAAAAAATACTTTTAATGTAAATTAATATAATCACATTTTTACTTTTCACACTAATGTCTTTTGGTCCATTCATCATGAATTCATGTACAATGTAAAGGTCAAAAGTTACTTTCAATTTATGTAAAAATGGAGGTTTTGTTCAGCACCAGTATTGAAATGGAGCTTTCTATGAGCTACTGTATTTCCTATCACTGTGTAAAAGAAGATCCAAGCTGTCTTTATTGTTATATGCACTGTGATAGTTTCTGAGGAAACATGCACATGCGGTTAGAATGCATTTCACATCACAAAGAAAATGCTTATTTTGCTTAATTTTATACGAGTAACAATAAAAAGACATTAATGCATTTAATTATAATTTGTTACACAAAGAAAATAAAAATGAAGACCAAATGAATGACGTTGGCTTTGGTGGAACACAATCTTTAAATGTCAAATAAGGTTAACAGCAGTATTGAAAAGTCATTCTATCAAAGAATATGAGCAGATCAAATGAGATAAATAGACTGGTTTTTTTTTTGTCTCCTCGCAGTCCACTAGCTGTCCACTGGAAAAAAAAAGATCTGGTGTTAATTCTGGATCTGTAAATGGGAAATAAACAGAGTGGCTCGGATCGAACCACACAAAACTCCTCCAGCAAATTAATAACAGAAGGTGTATGTGCTCATGCCCAGGGCAGGGGGAAGAGGTGGAGCTCCATGCTGAGCTTCATGCATTGTCAAGAAGGAGAGATGATTGAGAAGCAGCCAAAGAGGAGAGAAACAAGGACTGAAAAAGATATTTGGTGGCATGAGTGGACAGCCGTGTTAACATCAGTGAGTTGTTTCAACAGTGGAGAGACCTCCTGGAGTTGACTGAGAGAATGTAACAGCTGCACCATGTAAGTTGTAACGGGAAAATTCAAACAATAAGCTGAGGTGCCGGAATGTAACCGCCATCATAAAACAAAAAGCTGGTGAAAACACTGATTGCACCTTAATGGAGGATTGCTTGGTTTCTGCTGGACAGGTCTTGAACATTAAATGTTTTTGCTGTTTCACAGAACCAATAGGTCTTTTTCCCATTTCGTCGCTGTCCAATGAAAAACATGTTGTCTCCATTTTTGGTGGTTTTGAGTTTTGTACATCATTTGCACATGCCAATGGTTGTTTACATTGTTTTGCAAATTTCATGATGAATGGACCAATAGAAGTGCTCCAAAATAGCTTGGAAAAAATTCTGGTTCCATTGACTTTTCGTTTCTCCTGTAAAGTTGCAATTATTTAGATCTTTGTTTTTTATCGGACAGAGACGATTTGCTTATGTTTATAATAGCAACTGGTCAGCATTGTAGCAGTTTTTGCACAGCTTGCTAACCCACGACCAATTATATTCCATAACAATTACATTAGTTACTGTGTCATTGTTTTCGCTCTAATGTCATATGATGGTATTTATGCATTGTGAAGGGTTTTAAGGCCTTTAAGTGTTTTTAAACGTTTGCTAGGCTAGTGTCATTCAACTTGGCTATGTAGATTCATGAATTTGGTGAGGGGGTGGCGAGGAAGTTTTGAAGGACCACTGAAGGGAGGGGTGTATTTGTTTTGCTGTTGAGTTTAAATATTAACAATCCTTCTCCAGAATCGCTAATTGCTCCTTTCAGTGGTCCAGACGTTGATCTACCGAGTTCAGCATTCATTTCCTAGCAAAATTCCAATGTTTGGGTTCTTATTCGGAGAATTTATAGCCTTGACTTTTTATACCAAATCACAACAGCATAAATATGGGATAGCATCCATTTATTGCTCTACTGACAGCCTTGTATGCACTCTCCTCCCTCCCACAGCCATCAGCAACTTCTGTTGAAACAGACTAATATACCAGTGGGAAAACAGAGAGATCCTCAACACCTGTTGAAGAAAACACTCTCTTCGCACATTTATGGGAGTGCTATAACCCAGTTGGCCTCTTGGTGCAAGCACTTAATGTTCACAAGTCACTCTCTGGGGTACACTTTCTACGTGGAAATATGACCTGCATACAAGAACGCTACAGTTTAACTGTATATGTGTGAGACAATGAGTACATACTCAAGACTAATATGTTCACTGGAATGTCAGGACCAAAACTAAATGAAAAAAACCCTTTTGTTAGCTTTAGAACAAACATAATGCATATATATATATATATATATATATATATATATATATATATATATATATATATATATATATATATATATATATAGTCACTATGCAAAGTAGCTACTTTACAGGAGATACGAGACCAAAAGCATTCTTTACTTTCAATGTAAGTTAATGTAAAAAGGTTTTGTTCTGAGTGATTTTAGGGCATTTCTATTGGTCCGTTCATCATTAAACTTTCACATGATCTAAAGAGCAGATGTTGTGTTGAAATGATGTAGAAAAATAAAAAATTGACACAAATGGAAATACATGTTTTTCTTTGGACAGTCATGATATATAATACATATGGAACTTTGCGTACAAGACTTTGTGGTGAAGATGGTTTAAAAAAAAATGCCAAAGGTGTCTTTGTGATGCTTAGACACACACTGGAAAACATGAGTAAATATAAGTTTCCCAAGTCAGTTCACCAGTACAGGAAAACCACACAGCACAATGTAATGACATGGAAGTGTTTTGATCTTCATGTGTCAGCTTATGACTATAAAAACAGCTACATGCCTAAAATGTCTATATTTAAAATGAACAGTCCTGTAGTGAACCTGCCTTGAAGAGGACACATTCATTTTGTCTTCATGTCCAGGGATGAGTATGATTACAGAGGTGATAGTAGAACTTGGTAGAACTTTGGTGTATACACTCACCGATGCACCTCCTTGTATCTACACTAATAGTCCATTTTATCAGCTCCACTTACCGTATAGGAGCTACACTGTTGTTCTACACTTACAGACTGTAGTCCATCAGTTTATCTGTATACGTTGCTACCATGTTCTTTAATAGTCAGGACCCCAACAGGACCACCACAGAGCAGGTACTATTTGGACAGTGGATCATTCTCAAGGACCTTGATGTGATGGTGTTGTATTAGTGTGTGTTGTGTTGGTATGTGTGGACCAAACACAGCAGGGTTGCATAGCCATTGTTAAGCAAGGTGTTGAATCTGCAACATCTCGAGGCTGTTTTTCCTCCAAAGACCACCAGGACCCTTATTAGTTTACATGATATCCTCCGGAATAAACCCGGTCATTTTAAATGTGTGTTCAAATGTGTTTACATTGTTTGTATGGCTGAAGGTGATAAATATGGATATGTGATAAATAAGACTTTTACATGAACTGGTGGACCAGCGAGTTCTCAAAAGAAAGATAAAAAGAGACTGATGGGGGAAAAAAATGACAATGTTAACAAAACAAAACAAATCTATATTTCTTTCTTGGCCAGCTTTGCCTCAACATTTTGCAATGCACTGTTCTTTTTTTTATTTTTCAACAGCAAACTTTAGTGCCGAGATGGTTAATGGAAAAGGCATACGGGAAACAACATGTAATCAATACAGATATTGTTGGTGAAGCTCGACGAAGGTGAGTGATGGTGAGAAATGTGGGCAGGATGATGCTTCATTGATCTCTGCCATTCCTGAGTGTATAACTCTGGACTATCCAGTGGGAACACAAAGGACAATACAAAGGTGTCCCATGTATTGCATGAACATAATTAATATGTGTTACAGTGCCCTCTCCATAGAGGAGTATTGATTAGCTATCACAAACCCCACCCCTTTCTCTGAAACATTGTTATGAGATCTTATTACATATCACTTTTTCAATCTTAAAACAGATGATGGTGCTTCAGTGGCTGTTTAGGAAAAACAATGGTCTAATACAGGACTATGAATTTGGATTGTGTTGTATATGGTTCTGTATATCATGTAAAAAGCTCATGTGTATCAACATATATAGGTGTATATTTAACTGCAACCTGTTTAAGATTGACCAAGACAACCTGGATGTTCCGTAGTACCTCTAGACAAATGTTCTATGGACAGTTGAGCCTAAATGGAACACTTTAGCACAAACAAATAACGCTATGTTTGAAGAAAAGCACACTACATACCAAAATCTTATCCCATCTGTGAAGCATGGTGGAGGGAGCATCATGGATTTGGACTGCTTTGCTGCCTCAGGGCCTGAATGTCCTGTGATCACTGAAGGAACAATGAATTTTGAGGGGGTATCAAAACATTTTACAGGAGAATATAAGGGTAATTCATGACATCAACCTGAAAAGACATTAGGTTACACAACAAGATATTGACCAAAATCATTGAATAAGAGGATTTGTGAGTCCTGAAGTTATATATATATATATATATATATTTTATATATATATAGTCACTATCCAAAGTAGCTACTTTACAGGAGAGATGAGACCAAAAGCATTCTTTACTTTCAATGTAAGTTAATGTAAAGAGGTTTTGCCCTAAGTGATTTTAGGGCATTTCTATTGGTAGTTTTTTGCATATATGACTATATTTCATATAGTCATGTTAGAGCAGATATACAGTAGTGGTCAGTAGCCCTTCTCCTGCAGATCTAATTTTCATGAGGAGTTTAGTTTCATATGCTAACCTCTCTACCTAACACTACTGCATCTGATCTAACCAATCAAAGCCTTTTGCAGAAGTACATTAGCTGCAGCAGGTGTGGATCTAGATTTTGGTTTAAACCTCAGTCCACGGGAAGGTAGATCTCCAGGACCTACAGTAAGGATCACTACAGAACATTATGTGTCCAGTGCTTTCTTGTTGGCCTACTTACTGTACAGGCTGTGAGAGTAAGGGAGAGGTGCAGAGGTGGATGTTGGAGCACTTTGATAATGAACTGCTCACAGCCTAAATCTAATACTATATACTTTTCCATTAAGTCTTGCAGAGAATCAAACTACTGTGCATTATCAACACTGTACTGGACATTTCTCACTTGTGCGAAGAAAACATCACCACACACTAGATGACACATTCCTGCCTTAAGTGTTAACAGTTTGGTTTTATTACTAATTTAAAGCAAAGACTTCTGCTGCCGCTTTCAATCTCTTCTCTTCACTTAACGTTCTGCACTGAGCAGGCTTTACAAAAATTACCCATATAGTCAATTGGTTGTTTGTTAATAACTTCTTTAGAGGGCGGTGGTGAGTGATGTTTGTTTATTTGATGTTTGTTAATATCTCCTTTAGAGGGCGGTGGTGAGTGATGTTTGTTTATTTGATGTTTGTTAATAACTCCTTTAGAGGGCGGTGGTGAGTGATGTTTGTTTATTTGATGTTTGTTAATAACTCCTTTAGAGGGCGGTGGTGAGTGATGTTTGTTTATTTGATGTTTGTGAATAACTCCTTTAGAGGGCGGTGGTGAGTGATGTTTGTTTTTTGATGTTAATAACTCCTTTAGAGGGCGGTGGTGAGTGATGTTTGTTCATGTGATGTTTGTTATTAATTTCTTTAGAGGGCAGCAGTGTATTTGTCATAGTAATGGTGACTACAGGTAACAGGATCATAAATAATAGTAGTATCAATATTAATATAAGTAGTATTATTGTCAAATAGTAGTAGTATTGAAGAGTGCTGGCTAATCAGACTGAGAAACTTCTCTCGCTCTCGCTCTGTCTCTCTCTCTCTTCCTCAGGCACAGGGACCTGTTTCCATCAGCTCTTTCCCTTACTCACGAGTGCCATGCATTATTGATGTGGATCTTCCTCTCTTTTAAATACACTGGCCTGGATACTATTCACAGTGCTCTTCAGTCGTGCCAGCAGATCTCACTCTCTCTCTCTGCTAGAGCTGTTGTTTCTGGGGGGCTTTTACAAGTTCAGATACATTGAAATATGTGTTTTTGCATTTGTTCAAGTAAATGCCACATCAAGGAGACAGTAAAGATGTACTGGTTTTGTCAGTCAACAGTACTGAAATGTGGTACTGGGTGTTAACAGAGTTCCTGAAGTTTTTAGTTGCATTTATTTGCAAGGTTTGGTCAAACCTTCCAATTTGTTAAAAACATAGGCCAACTGTTTAAAAATATAACACCTCTCTCCAAGCATTTTCAAGGATTTGGGATTGTTTCTGATCTACAGTGCAAAGTATCATCAAAAGAAATCCAAAATAGCCTCTCTGCATATAAGCAAGTCCAAAAACCACAACTCAACCCCTGTAACCTCAAATCCTTCAGATAGAAAGCTTCTGTGATGGATGTTGCCACATGAGCTCGAGAATCCTGTCACGAACCATCATCAGTAAACAGTGTTCATTGCACAAATGTTAAGACTGTGCACTGTGGATGTCACTTGCCAACAATATCCAGAAACAATGACAACTTCTTTGGACTCGAGCTCATCTGAAATGGACTGATGATCAGTAGGAACATCTACTGTGGTCTGACGAGTCCACCTCTCAGATTGTTTATGGAAATAATGGTCATCATGTTCTTGGGGCCAAAGAGGTAAAGGGTCATCCAGGCCCTTCCAGCCTTATGTTGAAAAGCCAGTGTCTGTATTGGTAGGGGGTCGGTTTTAAGGGGTAACGATGAAGCATCATTAATGCTGAAACACATATTGTCACGCTCCAAGGAAAAACAATATTCAACATAGTCACAGCAAATGCCAAAAATGTTATTCACTTTCAATGTAAGTTAATGTAAAGAGGTTTGATTCCTAGAGACTTTGGAGCATTTTTATTGGGCACACACATTACAGGCATGTGTTGTACTGAGTTGAGTGCTGTACTGGTCTGCTTGTCTTCTACAAAGTTCTGTATGTGGTGCATTAATAAATATGACAACCGATGGGATCCAACAGTTGAACACCTGAAGACTTGTTCAGACTTGTTCAGAGCAGGTACAAATAGGGAGGCGGATCATTCTCACCACTGCAGTGACACTGCCATGATGGTAGTGTGTTAGTGTGTGTTGTGCTGGTGTGAGTAGATCAGACACAGCAGTGCTGCTGAAGTGTTTAAGCACCTCAGTGTCACTGCTGGACTGAGAATAGTCCACCAACCTGCAACATCCAGCCAACAGTGTCCTGTGGGCAGCATCCTGTAACCACTAATGAAGGACTAGAGTAGGGGTATTTAATTAGAATTCAGTAAAGTCCAGTTAAAGGAGATTTCCTCAGGCCTAGGTCCAGACTGTCATCATTTCTAACTTGTGTTATGATTCAGTGCCATATCCTGTATAGTGAAGTAGTCTGGTATCAGCATCTTATACCATCAGCAACTGAAGGGCAATTCAAGTTTCCTCAATTCAAGTAAAAACAAGAGCTACAAAAAATAAATAGAACGCTTTTGAAAAAAAGTGTGTATTTATAGAGAAAGTAAACTCAGTTAACTCACTTTCACAAATTGACATGTTGGTTTTACACAGCGGTATTCTCCAAAACTAGATGAGCAAGTCGATAACCGTTCCTCGTTAAACAGCGTCAGCGCCAGTTGTCGCTGTGGACTTTTCTGTTTTTAAGTTATTCTCTCTGACTCGCTTTAGTCTCCAGCTGCTGCTCCTCACTTCGTACCTCGCCTGTGTGCGCGCGCCACACGCCCCAATGTGCACAGATCTGATTGGCTGAGGAGCACCTTCGGTGATCTTACAGCGCACGCGATTGGTCTTTGAGTTCACTGCGCTGTAAAGCCTGTATACCGCAAAGACAAGAAAAGCTTCATCGCTTAAAATAAACACAGTGTAAATTAAACCTTCTCAGTAGTTTAGCAGTTTGGGTCCGCATTGGACAACATCTGGGTCCAGATCCGGACTGCGGTCTGCCTATAAGTGACCCCTGGACTACAGGAACACACACTGTGCAGCATCAGGAGAGCTATCGTCTCTGACTTTACATCTACACGGTGGACCAGCAAGATAGGAGTATCACAATATGAACAATGTCTGGTTCTATTTACATTAAAAGGATATATATATATATATATATATATATATATATATATATGTATAAATTAAACGCGACAGATGCTTTTTATATCCAGTAAATGGCTTGTGGTGAATGGACCAATAGAAATATTTTAAAACCACTTGGTTCCATTGACTAACATTGAAAGTAAAGACAGGTATTGGCCTCTCCTGTAATGTGGCCATTTTGGAGATATTGTTTTTCTTTGAGCAGCGACAATATATGTAAAATACATTAAATGTATTATTAAAGGTATTATTATGCACTTACATATGATGTCATAAAAGGTGAACAATTTAAACGTATGTATCACACTAAATAGTCCAGAATGTAATGCAAGAAAAGAGAGCTTGAAACTCTACGTAACCTTTGCTGCACTTAAGCTTCAGATCATGGACATTCTCCTGCAGCATTTTATGGTACTGAAAGTTTATGGTTCATGGTTCAATTATCCTCCAGGTCCTGTAGCAGCACAGCATACCATACCAAAACTCCAAAGCACGTTATTCCAAAACGCTTTGGGGTTGTTAAGTTGCTTTTTGGTATATATGTATATGTGAGCCTCCTGGTTCCTCTTGGTCAGAAGTGGTTTTTACCTTGTAGCCCCTGTATGAATCCTATTTTTGCTTTATCTATTTCTAATAGTGGAACTTATGAACAGTAGCAGGTTTTCCATCCATCAACTTTTTGTGAATTTTGAAAATGCAAAAAGAAAATCTTAAATGCCAAAGTCGGAAATTTGACAAGCTGATCACAACAAAAGTGTTTTTACACTAGGACGAGGTGGAAAACTTAAAATATTGCATACAAAATACAAAAGCCTGATGGAAAAGCATTTTTCAAATAAATTTTGACCTTTCAATCAAGACCTTTCAATCAGCTTCTCATCCGGACATCCTGTTCCATCTTAAATGCTGTGGTTGTTACGTCCAGGCACTGTTAAAGGTGGAATGTGAAGCTACTTAGCTTAGTGAAGGTGGATGTCGTCAGGGAGGCACTTCTTTCTCGTCCTGCTCGGTGTATCATACTCACACTCAAGATGTCAAATGGCTGTAAAGACAATCTACATAAAGCAACCAAATGCAATCTCCCCATTATGGTTGTTTTACAGTGGTCTACATCATCTTTGCATAACTCCAAGTGGGCTTCCTCGAGGACAGCTTGGCTACCACTACACTAAAAGTCTCTGCACTTACTACAGTCAGTATCAGTACATTCATTACTCCTGGGTTGCCTCTACTCTAAAAATCGGACTTTTTAGAGCAGATTTAAGAACTGTTCACCCAAACCAGCACTGTGAGTTTTATGTACAGCCGATCCACTTAATCAGCCAGTTATTTACTTACTCTCTCTGTCTCTTCCTGAAGGGAGGAATGAGCTCTGCTTGTGATTTGGTTTGAAAAAAGTAAATAAGGGTTTTTGCAAAGTATAGATTTGCTAACCATCTATATAGCCTCAAAGGTTTTATGGGTTCTTATAATGATACATCTCTCTCTCTTTCTCTCTCCCTCTCTCTCTCTCTCTCTCTCTCTCTCTCTCTCTCTCTCTCTCACACCCTCTCTGCTATCCTCTCGTCTAACAGAGATTAGAAACCTTAATCAATTAGATTTGTCTGAGCACTGTGTCCTCATGGGAAACTCTTCAGTCGAAGAATTAAAGCAGCCGGTGACTCTGTGAGGGCAACGTGCAAACCTCTGAATTCCAGTCCCAGCCCAAAGCAGGCTTTCTGGATCTGGAGACTAGAAGTGGAACTCTAGTGATACTTCAGATTGTCTGCATAATTGAGCTGTGAACAAAGTCACTCAGAGTGGTTTGACAGCACTATTCACAAAATGACTCATAAGGTCTTGTTTCATATTTTCTATACAGTGGTGGTGATGGGAACTATGACTTCTCCAACACAAATACAGTACTGCTCCAATGTTTGTGAACCCTTTATAATTTTGTAAATTTCTACATAAGTATAATGAGATCTTCATTAGATATAGAATTACATCTTCATTGGAACACATACAAAGAACCAAATGGTTGCGCATAACTGACAAATAGAGGAGTGCACATCAGTTTGTCTGTGGATTAGAGTTACCTGCCCTGAGTGAGTACAGGCAGTTTGGTGGCTGTAGGTTGAACAAAACCATAATAAGGGGGGTTCCATTGAAAATGAATGGGATCCTATGGGAGGAGCGAGAGATGAATAAATGACAAATAGACGAGTGTGGGTCAGTATGTCTGTAAATTAGTGCTTAAGGATCTGCCTTAAAAGAGTGCATGCAATTTGGTGGCTGGTAGACGAACCATGAGGTTTGGGTGTGTCTGAAAATGAATAGGACTTTATGGGGAAAAAAGAGGGATGGAGAAAAAAGACAAACAGACGAATGCAGGTCGAAACAACACTAGAATCGTGGTCAGGGTTCTGCCCTGAGTCAGTGTATACAAAACAATGTATGTCGGTCAAGCAGAAGTTCAGAGGATTTTTACTGCAGAATTATCAATGCAATCCAGAATTGTTCCATCAAATGATGACAAACTGTCCTCGTCCAATAGAGACTCAAGATTTAGATTCAAGAGTTTTATTGTCATATGCACAGCAGAAACTGTACAATGAAATTCTTACTTTGCTGTTCCTCCATTCACCAATAGATTAAGATAAGAAAAAGAACTAAAAAATACAAAATATATAAAGTATAACAATATATTGTAAGTTGAAGTAAATAAAAGAAAAGTAAGTTTTTTAATAAAAAATAAATAAATAAAAAAAGCAAAACAGCCCCAAACTGTGATACAGCCACCATCATGTTTCAAAGTTGAGATGAAGTTGTTATGCTGGATTGTAGGATTCAGTTTTACCAAACACAACATCTTTCATTTATGCCATGAATATGAACTTTAGCTCATTTATCTACATAACATAATTTCAGGGATCTTCTGACTCACTGAGCTGGTCTTAAACAGACAGAGATTTGACAGATAGAAAGTTTAAGCAGACATAGATGTTGTTCCTGAAGAATAGAAGCTCTCTCTGAGCTATAATAGAGGTTTGATCAGCATATACATTTTCTTTTGAATCACTTTGTTCAAAATAAATAAATAAATAAACCACAAAACAATTCCTTAATCGTTTTTATATAATTATAAACATTTTTCTTCATGTCTTTTGCTTAATTGGGTTTCTTTTTATCTATTTCTATGATTTACTGAAGATCTGATGACTTGTTAGGTCACATTTATGTAGAAATTCACAACATTTTAAATGTCCACAATATTATTATATATATTTTTTAGACCGCCACCACCCCCCTCTTTATTATTTGTGAGAGAGGACATGTAAACATATACAAAGAAAGATGAAGGAAGATGAAAAAACAAAGAAAAAACTAACAAGCTAACAAGAAGAAATTAAACAAAAACAACAAGAAAACACCATAACCAACATAGTAAGAAAATAGATGACAAAGTTTGAAAAACTTTCATTAAACAATTTTGTGAAGAGCCTCCAAACATTTCTCAACAATGGATCATTTCATATCAAACCACTTTGACTGACTTCATGTTTAATTACGCAGATATTTTTTAAAAATGGACTAAATAACACTATCCAGGTGGCACGTGGTGTAGCGGACTCCTCACAGCAAGACCATCTGGGTTGGATTCCCGGTTTGTGCTCTTCTGTGTGGAGTGTGTATGTTCTCCCTGTACTTGAGTGGGTTTCCTCCGGGTACTCCGGTTTCCTCCCACACATGCATGTTAGGTTGATCGCTCACTCTAAACTGCCCATAGCAGTGCGTGAGTGTGTGTTGGCCATGTGATAGACTGATGACCTGTCCCCGATGACGCTGGAACTGGCCCCAGGCATCCAGTGACCCCGACTAGCAGGATAAAATGGAAGATAATAGATAGATAAATAACACCATCCAAATGAATTCTAATTTGGGAAGTCTTGCCCAGCCCTGTATGTAAATGTGTATTTTGTATTATGTGATTATTTATATTATTATTGAATATGGCACGACTGTGCACTCTGAGTCAACATCGTGATGAAAGTAAGCTGAGAACGGTCTTGCCTGCTTTCAGGTGGGCAGTTCTTTCACATGAGCTCTATGACATTAATCACATTTGCGCTGCTTTAGCTGTGAGGGCTTTTAATTAGTGCTGCGTTTCCTAAGCTACGTGTCACTGTGGCATTTTGTTCACCGGCACTTTGACTTACTCCTATATATGTTGGTTAAAAGGTGGAGCATGAAGGATCTGTGTGATAATGCGTTACAGGGTAATGGAGGGAATAGCTGATCATCTTTAAAGGTCATATAACACACTGTAACACCCAGCGTCTCATTGAGTCAAGCTTTTGTGTTCACACAACATTAATCCCACCAGAACTGTCATTATGCAGCTTTTACTGACATTCATGTTTACAAAGTCAAAAACACCTGCATACACACATAATTGGAATTCTACCTGGAAAACTTAAAGCTCTTGAATCAACAACATGTATCTAAAATGCTGAACTCCAAGCACAATTTCTTTTTTATTTCTTATAATGTATATCTGGTTCCATTGACTTACATTGAAAGTGAAGAAGTGAAGGTTTTGTTTTTGTTCTCTTCTGTAAAGTTTTGTTTTTTACATTGGACAGCAACAATATAGTTTTGTATATATAATTGTAATTCTACACACACTTGCTTTGTGATATTATGCCAAACTTACGTCTTCAAAATGATAAATTTAATGTATGGAAATACAGTGAGTTTATTACAAATAACTGTAAATGATTTCTACAGATTTCTACAATGTAAAAGGCAGCTATAGGTTTCAAAAGATATACAAAAATAAAATAAAAAGATAAGTAGATAGATAGATAGATAGATAGATAGATAGATAGATAGATAGATAGATAGATAGATAGATAGATAGATAGATAGATAGATAGATAGATAGATAGATAGATAGAATTTAAAGTAGAATATACAGAATAGAAACAGTTCATCTCATCTTCAGATCAGGAAGGTCTCAGCTCAGACAGTACTGTGTAGGGCCTTTAGCACATGGTCTGTTACTGCCTCAAGTCATTTAATACTCAACATGCACACAGCTAAGACCACCAAGGCATTGCAGCAACATTTGTAATTTAGTAATGTTTGAATTTGCTTTGATTATTTTGCTTGTAGCCTTTCATGGGCAACAGAATTCAATAACGTATGAACATGTTCATCAGCGGCAGATTAAGCGTCTAACGTGCACGAAGTAGCGCTGCCTCTATTTAAAGTAGGTAGCATTAGCACTGCATCCATAAGTTCCACTTGGCTTGAAAATTAATAGCCATGTTGAAAAATGAGCCAGTGAAAGCTCTGAAAGATGGCAGTGTAATTATTACAATTAGCATGAAGGTAGGAGGACAGAGAGCAGAAAGAACTCCAGCAGCCGTGGGAACACTGTGGAACAGATGCTATCCCAATTATATTCTAGACACTATTACTGTACACTACTAGCCTAAATAGAACACGACTTCCAACAGCTTAGCACTCAAAATATTAACGTGTTGTACTGTTTGTGTTAATGGCGTTGTGCCAGTGCACATCATTTCAAGCCATGTTTTGGTTGTGAAATTAGTAAAAAGTGTCTCTATTAACTGTGAAGATATATATGCAACAACATGTTCAACGACAACGTAACTACTAGTGATGTAACCACTGTTACAGATGGATTACAGGAGTACATATTAAATAATTACATAATTACACATATGTATCAATTTCATGTAGTTGCATGAGTGTCTTATTAGTTGTAACAGTTTATTCTCTCTTATACGTAACAGTGTGAGAGTAACTGCACTTGTCTACAGTCTAATAACCCCAAAAGTCTTTACCAGCTATAGAAGGAAATGAATAATTGCTTACATTGCCAGAGTATTCACAGTGGAAATTCCAGATTTCCTAGCATTTAGCCAACATTTACTTGTAACTAGTTTCAATTTTAAACCATAATGTAATGTGATGATACTTATACAATAACAGTAGATGTCGCCTTCCTGACAAATTAAGTTTAACAATGAAAATTTTGTTGTTATTCAAATAAAAATAAGTATCACCAAAAAAGCAACTCTACAGGAACAAAAGAGTCTTTACTTATAATGTAAGTAAATGGAACGAGAATTCTTAGCAAGCCAATCTGTAGTATTGCTATAGTATTGCTATTGGTGCATTCATAGATGAGGATAGGTAGATAGATAGATAGATAGATGGATGGATGGATGGATGGATGGATGGATGGATAGATAGATAGATAGATAGATAGATAGATAGATAGATAGATAGATAGATAGATAGATAGATAGATAGATAGATAGATAGACAGTAAGTTTTAGCAATGAAAATTTTGTTGTTGTCCAAATAAAAATCAGTATCACCAAAATAGCAACTCTACAGGGACAAAACAGTCTTTACTTATAATGTAAGTCAATGGAACAAGAATTCTTTCCAAGCCAATCTGTAGTATTGCTATTGGTGCATTTATCATGAATTATTTTGTGCTATGTGAAAATTTTAGCTGTCGTGTTCAAATGATGAACAATAAAAATGGAGGTACACGTTTTTTATTGGACAGCAACGATAATCTTTTCCTACTATTAAGATGCAGTTATGTAATTAAATAAGGCAAAAAAGAAATTGAAACACATGTAATTACATAATCTGTACTATTGTTATCCGTCATTAACTGTGGCTACATCACTAGTAGTTACTTTGTTGTTGCATGTGTTGTTCATGTGTAACTACACAGCTATTACAGACACTTCCCAACTGGCCTGCAACAATGAAATATAGTTGCAATAATGTTTGTTGTTGTTTCAATGTTGAAAGAGCGCTGAAACAACGTTTAATGTTAAATGGTTGTGCAAACATTGAAATTTTAACATTGAATCAACATAATGTCTTCAACATCACATTTATTTATGTACAGAGAGAATAAAAAATAGTTGTTCATTTTTCATCATAGCATACAGTTTTTTATTCCTCTCTCATACCATTTTGAGCATCCCAAATGTGAGCTATGGTTTATTCAAGGTTTAAAACTGACGCTGAAACAACGTTGCCATGTAAATCAACACCAAATCCAATGCTGATTCAACTCTAGTATTAAAGTTGATTCAACTTTGAGTTAATGTTAAAATGCCAGCTAGCTTAGTGGAACCTAGATTTTGTCACTGTACATAGAAAAACATATATTTCCCAAATAGCAACTTTACAGCAGAGGACAACAACAGTCTTTACTTTCAGTGTAAGTCAGTGGAACCAGAATTTTTCCAGGCTACTTTGGAGCCTTTTCTATTGGTTCATTCATCATGTTTTCATTTGGACAGCGATGATTTGCTCTTCATTGCCAATTATATTCCTAACGAACCTTTAGAAGCTGCCCTCTGATCTAATACTAGCTTTTACTTCTTTTACTTGTCATATAGAATTTAATTGGACCTCCAACATGGGTGAGCTTCTCAGCAAGGTAATGTAGGTTGCGTCTAAGTAGGATGCAAATCTGTGATGTGACTTTGGTTCCCTAAAGCTGGCAGTAAGATACAGTTCATTGGAAAGGACAGACCACAATCCTGAGCTGAGTTGACTTGACTTGTATCAACTGATTGTCAACCCTGAAAAATGTAAAGTCATGAACTTCACACTCTATCCTCTAATTCCTTTCTTTTCCCTTTCCAGACCTTGGTGTTTCAGGGTGGAGCAGTTGTTGGAGTGAAGTGCAGGCTGTCTCTCCGTCCTTGTAGAGCTTGTGCGAGAGGGCAGTGGATGAAGTCAGATAACAGCGGCCTGAGAGCAAGAAAAGCCAGAGCGAGATAATCTCGGGCGAATCGGCTCGAGGAGATTTAATGGGAGACGGACCGGTCTGAGGGAAAAGACGTGTCTATTGGAATGCACTCATGATAACAGTGTGACCGTGGAAGTAATGAGCTACTCAGACATTAAGGAAATGAAGCCTTGATAATGTGCCTATTCCTAGAAACTATGCACAGTGCAAGCTTTTAAGAGGATGTGGCAGGGAGAGAGAGGGAGAGAGAGAGAGAGAGAGAGAGATGCATTTCCTAGTGGATATTGTTATCATGTGACTGTATCGTTTGTGTGTATGTGTGTGAAAGAGAGAGAGCGAGAGAGGGAGGGACAGCGCTAGGATGGGAGGGAGGTCAGCTGAACCATGACCTTTTAGATTTTGCATTCATTCTGCAGTAAAGCTCACTGGTCTACAGAGGAAAACAGAAAATTTACTGTTATTTACTGTAAAAATGCTGTACAATTACCGTAAACTGGCACTAGTTGCTGGTGGCATGGTGGTGTAGTGGTTAGTATGGTGGTGTAGTGGTTAGTACGGTGGTGTAGTGGTTAGTACGGTGGTGTAGTGGTTGGTACGGTGGTGTAGTGGTTAGTATGGTGGTGTAGTGGTTAGTATGGTGGTGTAGTGGTTAGTGCACTGGTGTAGTGGTTAGCATGCTGGTGTAGTGGTTAGTGCACTGGTGTAGTGGTTAGCACGCTGGTGTAGTGGTTAGCACGCTGGTGTAGTGGTTAGTACGCTGGTGTAGTGGTTAGAACGGTGGTGTAGTGGTTAGTACGGTGGTGTAGTGGTTAGTACGGTGGTGTAGTGGTTAGTACTGTGGTGTAGTGGTTAGTACGGTGGTGTAGTGGTTAGCACGGTGGTGTAGTGGTTAGCACGGTGTTGTAGTGGTTAGTATGCTGGTGTAGTGGTTAGTACGGTGGTGTAGTGGTTAGAACGGTGGTGTAGTGGTTAGCACGGTGGTGTAGTGGTTAGTACGCTGGTGTAGTGGTTAGTAAGGTGGTGTAGTGGTTAGTATGGTGGTGTAGTGGTTAGTACGGTGGTGTAGTGGTTAGCACGGTGGTGTAGTGGTTAGCACGGTGGTATAGTGGTTAGTACGGTGGTGTAGTGGTTAGTACGGTGGTGTAGTGGTTAGTACGGTGGTATAGTGGTTAGTACGGTGGTGTAGTGGTTAGTATGGTGGTGTAGTGGTTAGCACGGTGGTGTAGTGGTTAGCACGCTGGTGTAGTGGTTAGTACGCTGGTGTAGTGGTTAGTACGCTGGTGTAGTGGTTAGTACGCTGGTGTAGTGGTTAGAACGGTGGTGTAGTGGTTAGCACGGTGGTGTAGTGGTTAGCACGGTGGTGTAGTGGTAATACATGCTCTGTGGTGCTCTGTGGTACATGCTCTGTGGTGGCCCTGAACATTAAAGAACAGGATGGGCTGTAAATTACATGGTGAAATTATAATTAGATAAAAGGACATGATATTACAAAATATCTGGACAATATAAAGGTTAAAATCTTTCATAATGGCGGTGGGCGAGCTGACTAATCAGAGCACACTGGGTTCATTGTAAGGCGGGGCTTAAAGACATGGAGCTCTAACAGTTTCAGACAGATGGTAAATACAGATATTGTGTTTTGGGAAAATTTAAGCTTGTAAATCAATTCTAGTAGACCCTGTAATACAATTATAAACACTGAAAACTGTAATAGGTTCTTTTTAAATCTGCCTTTATGGTTGATTGCATATAATTTATCACCCATAGTGTAACAAATGGTGTTTATCTCAACCCATCTATTAACTACAGATGTAAATCACTTATTGTGATTCCACATATTCAGGTAATGTTTAGACCATATTTCTGTGCTGTATTGTTGCAAAGAAACAATAAATTTGATGTGCTGGTAAACCCATTGACCCCAGACCTTGAAAGGTTTTGGGTGTTTTCAGCCTATAACTTTATTATATATATATATATATATATATATATATATATATATATATATATATATATATATATATATATATATATATATATCAATTTTCACACAATGTAAAGAACCATTGGCGTGTTCAAATTACGTAGAAAATTGTAAATCGGCAACAATTGAGATGCATGTTTTTCACTGGGGAGCGATTTTGGCCCCTCCTGTAAATTTGTTATTTTGGAGATACTTGTTTGCCTTTGAACAGTGATGATATATATATTATAGAAATGATGCTCTTTATTGTGTTAAAGTAGGAGTATATGCTATATATTTTTTCAACCTAAAAAGTACTTGGAGTGAGCAATTCTTTATGTTATTCATCTTTATTATAATATATAAATTAAAGTATATATTTTTTGATTAATAAAACTAGTTCAGTTGCTTGTTACCACAAGAATTCATTTTTTTAGGTTGTAACCACTGAAGGTTTTTTGTTTAGAGTTAAAGTTTTTTGTTTAGAAGTCACAAACACATGCTAAGCTAAGAATTTGAAAATAAAGGATATCAGTGCTGGAATTCCCAGATGTGGGAGGTGTGACGAGAGCAGCTTTGTCATGGGTGAAAATCAAATGTTTTCCACTGTTCACCTGCAGTCACTCCTGGAGCTGCACTCATGTGAGGGATACTCAGGGGATGGAGATGTAAATGAACTGTGATCACTGACTCTCTCCTGCTTGCTCCACTCTGTACCGCTGTGATATGCAGGCTCAGTCATTTTCACTAAAGCGCTGCTAAAGGTCCATTAGCACTCTGCGTGAGTCCGCGTGCATGGACGAAGATGACTGTTACATCTCAGTGCTGAACTGACCTATCCGTGAGCCGCCTACCAATGCATTCTTTTATACAAACTGTTGTGGACACGCTTTATGGAATTCTGGGAAAATCACATTAGACCTAAACATAATTTGTAGCACGCGATCGAGCTTTTGTCAAAACATGGAAATATAGAGTGTGAAGGGACGCTCTGTTGGGACAGACTGGGGAAAGTTTAGACCATAAAATCAAAGTTTTCAAGACATTTGATATACACTATATTGCCAAAAGTATTCGTCTGTCTTCACACGCATATGAACTTAAGTGACGTCCCATTCTTAATCCATAGGGTTTAATATGATGTCAGCCCAACCTTTGCAGCTATAACAGCTTCAACTCTTCTGGGAAGACATTCCACATGGTTTAGGAGTGTGTTTATGGAAATGTCTGACCGTTCTTCCAGAAGAATATTTGTGAGGTTAGACACTGAGGTTGGACGAGAAGGTCTGGCACACAGTCTCCGCTCTAATTCATCCAAAGGTGTTCTATCAGGTGGAGGTCAGGAATCTATACAGGCCAAGCAAGTTCTTCCACACCAAACTCGCTCCTCCATGTCTTTATGGAGCTGCTTTGTGCACTGGTGTGCAGTCATGTTGGAACAGGAAGGGGACGTCCCCAAACTGTCCCCACGAAGTTGGGAGCATAAAATTGTCCAGAATCTCTTGGTCTGCTGAAGCATTAAGAGTTCCTTTCACTGGAGCTAAGGGTCTGAGCCCAACTCCTAAAAAACAACCCCACGCTATAATCCCCCCTCCACCAAAGTTTACACTCAGAACAATGCAGTCGGACAAGTACCATTCTCCTGGCAACCGCCAAACCCAGACTTGTCCATCGGATTGGCAGATGGGGAAGCATGATTGGTCACTCCAGAGAACTTATCTCCACTGCTCTAGAGTCCAGTGGTGGCATGCTTTACACCACTGTATCTGACGCTTTACATTGCACTTGATGATGTAAGACTACACTGCACTGCTCTTGACCTAATCTAAAGCTCACATGAAGTTTGGAGGTTGACTCCAACAAAAATGATGCCCCCCAAAATGTACATTTATCAGCTCAGGTTTCAGCTCAGCAGGAAACAACAACAATGAAGTTACAGCAGTGATAGACTATATGCAGAAATGTCCCTTTCCAGGTTGGCACCCTTCATACTCACTTCCCAAGGAGCTGAACAATCACTGGGCATGCTTGATGTTCATCTTCAAACTAAGCTGACATTGGCTTCCCATTTGCTAGATTCTTAACCAAAAGCTCAGTTCCACCTTAAATACTACTGCTTGTACAGGCATTGTAATATAATTCTGGTAACCAGGAACTTTAGCTCCCACATCTGTAACAGGATCTGTACATTTCACTCTGGACAGTTTCTCAAACACTTGAACAACATGGAGCAGCTTCAGCTCAGCGTTTAACACTGAAGAGACTGACGAGATGATTAGAATCTTTATTAGAATCACAACCCCAACAGTGACCTGTATGTAACAGTGACCTGTATGTAACAGTGACCTGTATGTAACACTGTGTGCTGGTTGAAGCAGATCAGTGAAAGTTTCACTAAGAGAACTTTGACTTTGTGTTTAGTGTCCAGATGAAGACAAAGTAGCCAGTATAGGTAACGTTAGATACTAGCAGCTAATTTACATGGAGTTTTTATTTATTTTGTCTACGTTGCTTCTATGTGGCCATCATGCCATCTCGCTGTAACCCAGCCAATCAGAGCAGAGCTCATTAAAATAATTCATGAGGTCACCAAAAAAGGGAAAAGACCCCAAATTAATGGGTGTAAATGGACGTGTAAAACTGCATCTGGACATTTTTCACCCTTACCAAAGTCACATAGCTTCTGTGCTGAACAGCAGAGTACAAATGATAATGTTGAATAAATGTTATCTATAGCACCTTTAAACCACAACTCCATTCATCAGGATGTATTATATTTATAATGTCTATAAAGTCTGTGTTTATGCTGCCTAATCTAAATCTCTGGTCTTCTCCAGCCTCACAGGCAAACAGACCAGAAGTCATCTAGGACTGGATATCGAGGAGTGCCTACCTGGATGGGTGTGCAATAGAGAAGAGGTGAGACAGAGAGAGAATCTGTGGTGTGGTGTTTCTCCTCAGTCTAAAATTGAGAGGAGGTGAAAACGCAGGCTAAAAAAGGAGCAGTGTGAGTCAGAGAGCCTGGTGTGGTGCGAGAGTGAGCTGAGGTGTGGAGCTGGATGTGTTCTGCTGTTTTGTATGTCTGCTGTAGCTCAATCTGATCACAGAGCGAGAGAATGAAGGAGTGGAGCGAGATGGAAAGCTTAAAGATGACCGAGGAATCCTCTGAGGGAGGAAAAGAGTGGAGGAGACTTTCACTTCATCCAGCCACTGCATCCCTGCACGGCTCAGAAGGGCCATCATTATCCATCTCTCTCTCTCTCTCTCTCTCTCTCTCTCTCTCTCTCTCTCACTCTTACTCACTTACTTGCTCTCTTTCTTTCTTTGCTGTCTGTTCCATTCTCTCTCATTTCCTCCCCTTTCTCTCTCTTTCTCTGTTGATCTCTTTCTTTCCTTCCCTCTGTCACTCTCATTTTTTATTTAATTTTTTTATTTCTTTTCTTTTCTTTCTCTTTCTGTCTCTCTACATTCAGCTCTCTCTCTCATCCTGCCACACTCTCTTTCATCTCTTTATTTCCCTTTTCTCTTTTTCTCTCTTTCTTTATTTCACTTTCTCACTCTTTATTTATAGCTCTTTCTTTTGCTTTCTCTCTCTCTTCTGTTGTTCTCTCTCTTTGTCCCATTTTTTTCGGTTTCTTTTTATCAGTCTTCCCCTTTATCGCTCCTTTTTTGTTCTCTCTGTTGTTTTCTTTAATTTTGACTCTCTTCTCTTCATTCTCTTTTTCCTCACTTCTTTTTTCATCTGTCTCTCCATATCTCTTTCTTTGTTTATCTCAATCTCTCTTTTCTCTCACTCTTTTTCTTTGTCACTGTTTCTTTTTCTTTGACATAGTCTTTCTCTCTATCACAGACTTTCTCTCTTCTCCTTTCTCCTGCTCTTTCTCCCTCTAGCATTCTTCTGATTTATCCTTTGCGGTTCTCTTGTTCTTTCCTTTTTTATTATTTCAGTTATAATCTTTCTCTCTCACCCTTTTTTTTCCTTTTTCTGTCTTTTTCCTTCTGTTTTGTTTTGTCTTGCTCCCCCTTCTCTTTATCTCTGTCTTCCTTTTTGCTCTTTCTCTCTTTCTGTCTAGATTCTTTTTCTCTTTAGCTTTCTTACCCCTCGGGACCTTTTTGTTATTTCTTTCCTCTGTTCTTTCTTTCTTTCTTTCTTTCTTTCTTTCTTTCTTTCTTTCTTTCTTTCTTTCTTTCTTTCTTTCTGTCTTTCTTTCCATATCTGTTTTCTCCATCGTTTTCTCTTTCTTTCACAGTGTCTTTCTTTCCTGCCTCTCTCACAAACTCTCTTCTTCTCTCTCTTTCTTTTTTCTCTTCCTCTTCTCTCTTCCTCTCTTTTTTGTCTTTTTCTCTTTCTTTCTTTCTTTCTTTCTTTCTTTCTTTCTTTCTTTCTTTCTTTCTTTCTTTCTCTCTTTCTTTCTTTCTTTCTTTCTTTCTTTCTTTCTTTCTTTCTTTCTTCTGCTACTTTCATCCTCACTCCACCATTCTTTTTATTTTTTACTTCCTTTCCTCTCTTTTCCATTTTCTTTATATATTTTCTTTATTTCTTTTTTTCCTTTTTAACCTTTTCCATTCATTTCTATCTATTTCTCCTTCACTCTGTCTCTTTCTTTCACAAACTCTCCCTCCCTCCCTCCCTCTCTCTCTCTCTCTCTCTCCCTCACTCTCTCTCTCCCTCACTCTCTCTCTTCCTCAATCTCTCCCTGTCTCTCTCTCTCTCTCTCTCTCTGTCTGTCTGATGTAGTTATAAATGTGAGTAATGAGCGGTGCTAAGTCTCTCAGTGGACTAAAGCAGCGCAGAGAACCAAATTTCAATATGAACTTTCAGTGGAGACGTTTCAGAGTCATTACGCAACATCTGCACTGGTTTCTTTATTATTACAAAGTCACTGTTGTGTCTGATTGTCCTTCAACGCGCACAGACTTCAAGAGAGGAGACGCGCGCAAGAGAGAGAGAGAAAGCGAAAGAACGCGCAATCCAGCCACTGCTGAATGAACAGCAAAGACAGCAACACTGCAGCGGAGGAGAGCCGGGGCCGTTCGGGGGAAAGATGAACTTATTAAAAGGAGATAAAGCGAAACCCATGGCTGAGTGACTCAGCAGCCTGGGTTTTCATGACTGGCTCTGGTGGAGTGTGAGAACGGAGAGAATGGAGGTACTCGACTCACCCTGGCGAATCCCTCTCTCAGCAGCTCTCCTTTAAGCCTGTGTCATCATTTGTGGCGGAGGAAGTTCCGTACAGCACGCTTGGCTTGGTCAATATGTTGACTCCAGTCAATCTGACTAAATCTGCACTTAATGTGTAGCTGTGGGCACTGAATTGATCGGCTTGACCCAGGTGGCTTCTAGGTTTAATTGAAAAAGAACGGCGGAGACCTTCGTGAATAACTGGGAAAAATCAATATTTGCAGGATGCCTTCTTGTGAACCCATTCAGGACGAGGGAAAGGTGCCAAAGCAGTTTACGAGGAGGGCGCGTTTACAGTAGTTGGACTGAAAGCAAACAGATGGCTCTCTTCCAGCGACATTAGTGAGCGGTGTTTGTGGTGTACAGAGTTGTTCTCGTCTACTGAACACAAAGCGCTGCATCTGAGCGTTTGAGGGCTCTAAACGACATCGTACTCCTCAACTTACCCAGCCCTGCCTCCCCTCTCACGGGTGCTAGTTTGTACACCCTTAAAGTGGGGGGTCTTCACAGGTTCTTTAGGAACGGAAATGATTGTAATATCCATCCATTATCTTCCGCTTTATCCCACTAGTCCGGGTCACGGGGGGTCTGGAGCCAATCCCAGCATTATCGGGCGACAACATAGACAGTTCGCCAGTCCATCACACTCACACCTAACCACTACACCACCATACTAACCACTACACCACCGTGCTAACCACTACACCACCATACTAACCACAACACCACCATACTAACCACTACACCAATACTAACCACTACACCACCATACTAACCACTACACCACCATACTAACCAACACACCACCATACTAACCACTACACCACCATACTAACCACTACACCACCGAACTAACCACTACACCACCGTGCTAACCACTACACCACCATACTAACCACTACACCACCGTGCTAACCACTACACCACTATGCTAACCACTACACCACCGTACTAACCACTACACCACCATACTAACCACTACACCACCATACTAACCACTACACCACCATACTAACCACTACACCACCGTACTAACCACTACACCACCATACTAACCAACACACCACCGTACTAACCACTACACCACCATACTAACCACTACACCACCATACTAAACACTACACCACCATAATAACCACTACACCACCATACTAACCACTACACCACCATACTAACCAACACAGCACCGTACTAACCACTACACCACCGTACTAACCACTACACCACTATACTAACCACTACACCACCATACTAACCAACACAGCACCGTACTAACCACTACACCACCGTACTAACCACTGCACCACCATACTAACCAACACACCACCGTACTAACCATTACACCACCGTACTAACCACTGCACCACCATACTAACCAACACACCACCGTACTAACCAACACACCACCGTACTAACCAATACACCACCGTACTAACCACTGCACCACCTATAACCACTACTACACCACCGTACTAACCACTACACCACCATACTAACCACTGCACCACCATACTAACCACTACACCACCGTACTAACCACTGCACCACCATACTAACCACTACACCACCATACTAACCAATACACCACCATACTAACCAACACACCACCGTACTAACCACTACACCACCGTACTAACCACTGCACCACCATACTAACTAACACACACCGTACTAACCACTACACCACCGTGCTAACCAATACACCACCATGCTAACCACTACACCACCATACTAAACACTACACCACCATAATAACCACTACACCACCATACTAACCACTACACCACCATACTAACCAACACAGCACCGTACTAACCACTACACCACCGTACTAACCACTGCACCACCATACTAACCAACACACCACCGTACTAACCACTACACCACCGTACTAACCACTGCACCACCATACTAACCAACACACCACCGTACTAACCAACACACCACCGTACTAACCAATACACCACCGTACTAACCACTGGACCACCATACTAACCACTACACCACCGTACTAACCACTACACCACCATACTAACCACTGCACCACCATACTAACCACTACACCACCATACTAACCAATACACCACCATACAAACCAACACACCACCGTACTAACCACTACACCACCGTACTTACCACTGCACCACCATACTAACCACTACACCACCATACTAACCAATACACCACCATACTAACTAACACACACCGTACTAACCACTACACCACCGTGCTAACCAATACACCACCATGCTAACCACTACACCACCATACTAACCATTACATCACCATGCTAACCACTACACCACCATACTAACCACAACACCACCATACTAACCACTACACCAATACTAACCACTACACCACCATACTAACCACTACACCACCATACTAACCAACACACCACCATACTACCAATACCAACAACCAATACCAATAACAGCATTATCGGGCGACACCATAGACAGTTTGCCAGTCCATCACACTCACACCTAACCACTACACCACCATATTAACCACTACACTACCGTGCTAACCACTACACCACCATACTAACCACAACACCACCATACTAACCACTACACCAATACTAACCACTACACCACCATACTAACCACTACACCACCATACTAACCAACACACCACCATACTAACCACTACACCACCATACTAACCACTACACCACCATACTAAGCACTACACCACCGTACTAACCACTACACCACCATACTAACCACTACACCACCATACTAACCACTACACCACCGTACTAACCACTACACCACCGTACTAACCACTACACCACCGTGCCACCCATGATTGTAACAGTCAAATGTAATATTTACTGAAAATTTAACATTATGGCTTATTAACTTCGGTGTTGATGGAGCTGGGGAGGAAGGTGGATACATACATACATAAGTCTATTTATTAAAACGCAGATTATCATTATAAAGAGACAAAGTGCAGGTAGCGATGCTGAGTGCAGGTGAATCCAAGATGACCAACAAAACAACAATACAAAGATGATAAGAAAACAGATCATCCATAAAACAAGGTAAATACCCTGATCTGCAAAGTCATGGAAGCTTGTTTAAGTCTTTATCTTAGCAATAAGTTTATTTTCTCCAGTAAGAACACCAGATATCATAAGATGTAAATAATCATACATACAATACAAAGTAACCTGAATATCTTATTGTGAAAGAAGTAGATCACATCTTGAGCTCCAGTTTGAAGAACAAAGTGTAGTTCCAGATTTCTCCTGGACGCCCCAGACATTGTATGAATGAAGTCAGTTCCTTCAGCAGCAATCTTGATTTAGCTGAATGAAGTACTTACTGTGTATTAAATTTAATCTTGTTGACCCCAGGATTAAACTAGGTAGCCAATTAATGCAATTATTTACCATTTATTATCAAAAAAAGGTTCAATGTTGAAGATCTTTGCAAGCTTGATACATTCCAGATGCCATCATCATGCCATCACTGCTGACTTAAACCTTATAGACCTTTGCATCAAAACTTCTTGTATGCAACTTCATTTGTGGAACAGCTTTCTGTGCTCAGTGTTTTTTTCTTAAAGCCTATTAAGAATTCACTTAGATGAAGCAGTTAGCTTACTCCTAATTGATTCATTCATTTATTCATTGTAGACTCAACCATAAAAACAACATTAATTAAATAAAAATTAAGCTTCTGCTCCAGAAAGTCTATACACCAGCAGCATTCCCACTAAACTGCACTATATATAGTCCCGAATGCTTTGTGGCTTTTGGAGACCTTGGCTTTGCATGCTTACCCCACTGAGTTATTCCACATTTTCCTTGACACTTTTTACTGTTGGGCCATTTTCCTGTTTGTGCTTGCACACGTGTTTATACTATGTCACCATGATCGTAGTGCTGTATAATGTTATTACTGCTGAAGTCCTACCTATGACTTTGGAGTCGTTCCTAGTTAAGGCTATTTCAGTCTGTTGACTGAGTCTAGACATTCATGACCTGAGCTGAGGCCTACATTTGCAAAAGTTCCTTTGAGACTTAAGCTACATCATCGGAGTGGCGGGGGTTCCAGTCTTTTAACTGGGAAGTCTCACTTCTAGATTATTGCAGGTGGTCTTTTGTAGGTATGTTTACAACAGGTTGTCTTTTTTGGCTAGAGTGCCTCTTTTTTCATTGTTGCCAAAGATATAGAAACACTAAACAGGACAATTGTTGCAAGATTTTCCAGCAGTTGCACCATTTTCCCATCTTTTGTTAAGACCAGATATAGAGCAAAACTACTCCTGTGCTCAGAAGTGAATGTTGTTGGGTAGGGATGTAATCATATATGACACTGAGAGATCAATGGGTCAATCGTTTATTAGGCACTTATATGAGCAAAGAATAACTCAGGCAGTCTGGGTTGTTGTTATATAGTTTCTGAATAGGATGTAATACGTTGGGATTTAAGGATTTAAAAGAAAGGCAAATAATATTTTGCAAAGTACAGACCACTAAGGGAAGCTCTGGGCGGCTTCGGCTGCTGAGACCTGAAGCCAGAGCAAATACGAGTTGGAACAGGAGCATTGGAGGGAGGAGCTGGGATGGTGGTGGGGTGTGAATTTTTTTACAACATTAAATGAGGGCAGAGGAGTGTTTTATATACAGCATGTAATGATGGTGAGGAGAGGTTTGGGCATGGTCCTTCTCCTCAATGTATACAGTATCTAGTGTAGTAGTGTTGATTTTACTATTTACACTTAGTGTTCACACTAACATAGAACTATTTACACTTAGATCTTTCATACCAGGGTGGCACGGTGGTGACCACCTTGGTGTAGTGGTTAGCACTGTCACCTCACAGCAAGATGATCCGGGTTGGATTCCTGGTCTGGGCAGTTCTGTGTGGAGTGTGCATGTTCTTCCCTTGCTTGAGTGGGTTTCCTCCGGGTACTCCAGTTTCCTTACACAGTCCAAACACATGCATGTTAGATTGATCAGTCACTCTAAATTGCCCGTAGGTGTGAGTGTGTGTTGGCCATGTGATGGACTGATGACCTGTTCATGGTATTCCCTGCATTCGCCTGATGGTGCTGGGCTTCAGCCCCCCGTGACCCCATCTAGCGAGATAAAGCAGAGGATAATGGATGGATGGATATTTCATACCAACCATTTGGCCAGACAGGGAATTAGACGTAAACACAAAGAGCGGGTAATGTTATCCATTTTATGTTTAATTATGCGAACAATAATTAAAAGTCTAAGATGAATATTTTTACCTTATTCTTCAAGTATGGCTTCTTTTTCTCGTTCATTATTGTTATTGCTTCATTAATTAATATACATTCAGTGCTATTATTACACAAACAGAGACAGTCTAAAAAATAAATATGTAACACAAACAGGTAACAAATACATAAGGGCATTACATGGTTATTATAATAATTACATAGTTGAGTGGAAATCTCATACAGTTTGTCATTTCATGCAATTATAAAATATTCATATTCAATAAAATACCTGTCTACATGTCCTTGGCTTGTGTAAGTAGTCTGCAAATAAAGTGATGTAATCAGACTGCATTACTCAAATGATGTAACCCTTAAGATTACATTACCGATTGCAATTTTAATCGGATAACCTATAATCTGTATTACAGTGCATTTAAAAACAATCCATCCCTGCCTTTCGTATTCATATCACTGTGTTGTTTATTTTATTAAAGTCGAAATTAGGATTTGCCACAACTGGCAGCCCAGTTTTGAGAGACACTTACAGAGATATGTTTAAACATTGAGGACCACAGTGTGTTACTCATCAAAGCAACAAGCAACAAGGGTGCTTCAATATTTTGCCATGTTCAACAATCTGCTTTAGTGTGTTTCCCAGTCTGCTGTGGCACTGAGCTGGATTTAATCTCAGCGGGGTACAAAATTAAACTCTTTTCACACTTTCGTCTAATGTTATTTATTTGGAATTCATTTCCACTGATTTTATAGCGGCAACGTGGGTAGTGACGCAAAATTGAATCAGTTCATTTATTGCTCGTAATAATGAGTAAACTGAGTAAACTGAGTCGTTTTGGCTTCCTTTGTGCATTTGTGCAGCTTATTTTTAGCCAAATTACTTTTAAGCTTGGAATTACAGGCCTGAGGTGAGAGAGTTAGTCACTTAGCCAGACAGTGACTACTAGACTGGACCCACTGGTCACTGCCGCTGAGCTCTTTCAGTATGCAAGTGTATAGTATCCACACAACCTTGGACACACTAGGTCCGCCATCTTACCAACAGTGGTGGCCTTTAACACAAGACCACCACTGTAACCGTCCTGCTATTCATTAAAACCCCATTCACATATTACATTACATACTTTTTGATATACCAGATTGAAGCAACAGATGAACAAGCGACTAAGCTACTTGTGTTAGAAAATGAAAGATGACATCCAGCACATCTGCTAATAGTTGGCTTTCCCTTCTCTCTTCTGAACGGTCCTCTCCACATGGACATAAGCCGATGCCGGGAAGTCTTCACTTCCTTCAAACTATGTATCTACCTCTCGATCAGTCATTTCAGGAACTCTGATCTAGTAGGGTGCCAAACCTGAAAGATGAGTGGACAAGTATAGTTTGACCCAAGTGTTAAAGGTACCCCAGTTATTCTGAGGTTAACTTTTGGGACACCAACTGAGCTTCTAGTTCTGTCTGGACTCCTCAATCAGCCTTCAGTAACACTCGATCATTCCATGGTTTTCCCAACCTGTGACTGTAACAGTAACTGTGGGCCTCAGTCCTCACATGGTGGAAAAGCACCTCCACAATCTGTAACTTAGTTTAACCACCAGAAAATAGTGTTGGTGGAAACAAAGGTGTGGAAGTGGGCAAGATTTGAAGATTTGGATGTTGCTAACCAGGACACTTTGAGGAGCACTATAGGGATACAGCAATGACAGTACAGATGTTTGTGACGAAGTTTGTTCAGTAGGCAGTAGTGACAGGAAAAATAGTACTTAGCTCTAGACACAAATGTCAACAGCTGTACACAACAGACAGTTAGACTTTTTGGATATGCTGTAAGCTAGAATATTAGGGTTTTGAAATGGTCCTCAAAATCATTGAAGTCCTCAAAATCATCTAAATATTCTGTATACCATCGCTGTCCAATGACAACCATTTTCTCCATTTTTTTCAGCGAATTTTAGTTTTCCACATGATCTGAACGCTACCGTTGTTCTTTACATTGTGTTGAATTTCATGATGATTGAACCAATAAACTCATCCAAACTGCTTTGAACAAAATTCCTTTCCAATAACTTACATTAAATGTTAAGAGCATTTTTAGCTTCAGACATTTACAATTTCTGAGATATATAAGAAGAGGTGGGAAGGTATGGCAAGAGACTGGAGTGAAAAAAGAGGACATGGACCACTCAGCACTGGATGCCAGCCTTAAGGTTAGAACATAGATAGCACATTACATTCACCATCATGGGCTCACCAATATCCCAAGCACATCAAACGGCTGGGAGGTGACCATTGTCTAGCTCAGGTCAGTCATCAGCAGGCGTGTTCATGCCAGCATCGGTGGTGCGGTGGGCAGCAGAAAAAGTAGAAGGTCATGTGGTTGGATTGCTGTATTTGCTGCTGTTACCTCACTGCGTGGTGGGATTTAACATGACTCACTGTGGGGAGTTCAGGGGTGTGGTCCCTGGAGAGGGCTGGGAGCACTTGCCGCAGAGGAGTGAGTGCCTCATGGCGTTTGTGCTGCTGCACGCATGGGGACTTGGCTCAAGCTGCTACATCATCTGGGACAAGCTGACCCTTGAAGAAGGCCTGGTCAGTCACCCTTGGTGATGCACCACTGGCTAGCACTGGTCTCTGGAAAGTCGTCAGGTGTGGTCACGCCAGGAGGCCTGTCCTCCAGAGAAGTCTGTTGTTTAATGTTGCTGTTTGTTAGTTTAAGTTTGTGTTTATTTTGCTATTTTGTGTCAGGGAGTGAGCTCAGTTAGAGGTGTCTTGTGTGTAAGTGGGGGTCACCGTCAGGGTGAAGCCAGCGGCTGGTGGTGGCCTCCCCTGTGGGTTTGTGCTTGTGTAAGTGCCTTTCTGTTGAAGCTCAATTAGGAGCAATTACTCTCAGAGGAATCGTGGCTTCCCCTTTCAAGTTCGAGAGGCTTTATTGTCATTTCAGCTATATACAAGTACACAGTGAAACAAAACAACAAAACAAGCTCCAGGACCATATGGCACAACAAAAAAAACACAGTGCAATAAATATAAAACACATATATGTGTATCGTCGCTATCCAAACAAAAACATGCACCCCCATTTCTGTTTATTTTTATTTTTGTATATCATTTAAACACGACCGCTGCTGTTTACAATGTGTAAATATCTTATGATGCTTCAAAATAACTTGGAAAAATGTCTGGTTCCATTGACCTACATTGAAAGTAAAGATATCTCTCCTGTAAAGTGGCCATTTTTGAGATACTTATTTTTCTTTGGACAGTGATGAGATGTGTTTGTGTGTGTATTAATGTGTGTTTGTGTGTGTATTAGTGTGTGTGTGTCTGGCATTACATGTAAAGCTCTTATGCTTGCCTACAAAGCCAGGAAAAAAACAGCCCCACCCTCCGTGTGGCAATAAGAAATAATTACATGCTGGTGTAAATTTGTATTACATAATATTGCTGACTCTGATGAAGTACTCTCCAGATAAAGTGTAAAGAGTGACATATGTTCCTCTATTGTGTTCTTTTCAAAGGAAGGTGTAATAGTGGCTTTTACTCTACAATAGCAGCTACCTCACTGTAATCAGATGACAACAGGTGGTGAACTTAATCACTTTGTCTTGTGCTAAACTCGCTATTAGAACTTAATTAGACTCTGGCTTTGGACTGGAGGAGCATATGTTCTCCATGTCCAGCTCATCTATTATAGATATAGGGTCGTGCCTGCTTTTTAAAGCTGGTGTTTAATTTATTGAGAATTATGGAAAACAGAATACGCAGAAGCCTCAACCACTAAATACAATACCTGTTTTCAGTTCTTCCACACCTCCAAAGTTCAGTCTTGGGAGTAGGTCACATGTTCTGCTTCTCATAATCCCAAACCCTTTCAGTGATGGTGAGGTCTGGACTCTGGGGTGGTCAATCCGTTGTTCTGAGAACACCAGCAGTATCTCGTTTTCTTAGTGAGGAGCTTCTTGAACAGCTACACATCCTTTCAGGTGCCCAATAGTGTTGAGGTGTCTTCCCACAGTGGAAGGATGGACAGAAACACCTGTGGATGCTTTCAGATCTGAAGCTTGAAGTCTTCTCTACCTCTCTCTTAAAGGGGGAAGTTGAAGTCTTGGTGGTCTACTCAGGTCTTGCACTGACTCTCCATACCATTGGATCATCTTCTCCTTCCATCTCATCTCATCTCATCTCATCTCATCAGAAATGTCTTTTTAAAAATAATAAGCTTGTACTTGATTATGTTTCTGGCTAGAAATGATATGAAGGCAGGGTGGTCTCTGAGTTTTGCCCAGTATTCCCAATTGCGTGGTAGTAAAATGAATGGTGGGACAGAAAGTATCACGAAACAGGAGCCAGGGACAAACAGGTCCCACACCACATGGCCTGGGGGCGGGTGAGCGTAGGAGGGACAGGACAGGAAAATAGAGGAACACAGTGCGTGTGTCTAAAAAAGAGAGCAGGAGAGAGTTCGGGTGAATGAACCTGTGCGTGGGGGGTGGAGTGGAAGGCTTGTGCTCGTCGGTGATAAATCTTGGTGCACTGTGTGGGGTGGGAGGTGAAATGAGCAGCCTGTCGTGCTGGCCTCCTGGGCCTGCGGCAAGACCTCATACCACATGACTCCTGAGCCGTGGGCGAAGACAGTCGCCAGCGGCCAAAAAGCGTGTGAGGTTGTTTGCGTATGTGTGCTACCGGGTGCGTGTGCGCTTGTTGGCACGATCACATGCAAAAGTTTGGGCGCCCCTGGTCAAACTGCAAATTCGGTTGAAGTAGTTTTGAGAGTAAGGCTTTGAAGAGTGACTCAACGTACACTCACCTAACACTTTGTTACGAACCTTCTGCACTCCTTATATCCGCTCCACCTCCCATATAGGGGCACTTTGTGGTTTTACAATAACAGACTGTAGTTTCTATTTCTCTGTATGCTTTGTTAACCTGTTATTTAGTGGACAGGACCACCAAAGGACCACCAGAGAGCAGGTATTATTTGAGTGGTGGATTATTCTCAGGACTACAATGACACTGACGTGATGGTGGTGTGTTGAGCTGATGTTAGTGGATCAGACACAGCAGTGCTGCTGGAGTATTTAAACACTGGGTCCACTCACTGTCCACTCTATTAGATGCCCCATCTTGCAGGTCCACCTAGTAGATGTAAAGTTAGAAATGGTAGCTCATCTGCTGCTGCACAGTTTGTGTTCTCTATTTTATCACAAGTGGTCACCGGACGCTGCCCACAGGATGCTGTCCAGAAGATAGTTTTGGTTGGTGGACTATTCTTAGTCCAGCACTGCCACTGAGATGTTTCAGAGCATCACCAGTAGCACTTCTGTACGTCATCCACTTCTACTTTTGGAGAAATTAAATGCTTTAGACGTCTGGTTCCTATCAACATCACTGTAAACAATTTAGAATTTAGGTTGGACATGTTTTTCTTGAAATCGTTTCACCTCAAACCACTCTGCATTGCTTTGCTTGCGCCTTAATCCATTAATTATGGCTCTGCTGGGTTGGTGATGGATCACTTGGGTTATGGATCAGTGACACTATTTATTACAATATTAATAAACATATCATTTTTCTGTTGGGAGAAATTGTACAACTTTCCCTGCAACATTGTGCACAGCAGTGTGTTATTATAGAGGTTCACCGTTCAGCTTAATGTAGGTGATATTTTGTATTTACAAGGAGTGGATTCTCTAAATTCTAGTGCAGTTAAATGATGTTAAATAATGTATCTTGGAGTGGTTTGGTGTAAAATGTAGTCAGAACTGTTGACGTTAGTGATAGAAACCAAACATCTGAAGAGACTGGTACCTTTGAAAGATCCATCATGGAACTTTATAACATGCACTGATTACACATGCACTGATTACACATGTTTATTTTTTATATATATTTATGGTACATTTCCAGTCAAAAGTTATATAGTAGCATTACTAGTGAATAATTCTGAAGACATTCAATAAAATAAGACATATGGAATTCATCGAACAGAATAAAACATCTTTTAGAAATTAGCTCATTTTTATATACTTTAAACATTCTGGCCAGCAGCTTTATGAGGAGCCACATGAGCTTCTTTGTTAAGAGCACTGAAGAAGATAGTGTACATGCTGAGATCTTGTTCTGGGGGTTTTAATCATTATTTTTTATTTAAATACAGTAAAATGTTTATTTACACAGGCTCCACTATTGAAACTCATCCTTTAACACATTAAGCTCAAAACTTCTTTATAGTTGTAGAAATATGCATTCGGTTAGATGTGCCCAAACTTTTGACTGGTCATGTACACACAGGGCAAAATAGTTGCCCGCATTTACTCCAGGTTTCAGCCTATAAACCACTGAGAACAGCGTGTTTATTCCCTGATCAGTGTGGACAATAAATGTGCACCAGTTCACTTCCCTGTCTGTAGATTATTATTTATTGTCATTTATTGGTTTAGTAATGTTATTCGTAAGTGTATATTTAGCACCATCCTACAGGTACATGTACATGTTCGCTGTACATGTCCTTGTCTCAGTGTTATACATCAAAGAGTTAATCCGGAAGTGTTTCCGTTATACTGAACCTCTGTGTATAACAACAATGAAGTTGAATTGAACTAAAATGTCTGTACATGTGTGGTAGCCCTGGTTCCTATAAGGCACCACTGACATTAGCAGACTGAACTGACTCAAATCTGATTACATGCCTTAAAGTGATGGTTTAGCAAGCCTGTCTGAATCTATCAAATCTTTTCAAATCAGGTTCAAGTCACTTTCATATGTCGTCCTGGATCTGATACATATCTGATTTGTGGGTATTGGACATGAATGTGAACATTCAGATGGGATGTTATGTGCGATGAATTCAATCCCACTTTAATTTCAATCCCACTTTAAGTGACTATTGACTCCACATGAGTTTTATATGAGCGCTGTCCAATAAAAAACAAGTATCTCAAAAATTGTAACTTTACAGGAGAGACCAAAAACATACTTTACTTTCAATGTAAGTCAATAGAACCAGAATGTTGTTTTTGAGTACTTCTATTGGTCCATTCCTCATGAAATTTTCACACTATGTAAATGGCCATTGGCTTGTTCAAATCGACAAAAATGGAGATGCATGTTTTTCGTTGGACAGCAACGATATGTAATGGTGACAATAATATAATGAGAGTGATAATGTTAGCGAGAATGTATTATTTAAAACATTTTAAACAAACAAAAAAAACTTAAAACTGTCATGAAAAACAATGTTTAAGACACCAGACTGTGGTACATTTTTCTTTTAGTGGTATTGAAGACATCAGACGTCTGGTTCCCTTCAGTATAGTGATAAAGCATTTTACATCAAATCACTTTGGACTTTCCATCTCAACGATGGAACTGTGCATAAATTTCGAAACGTTGGTAGATTCCCCCTTTAATCTATTACCAATCTAAACAACTATTGATCCCTGTGAGTATAAAATAGTGGTATATCTGAAAGCTGCTGTATATGTATATATGCTTCAGGTCTCAGGTATCAGGTAAGCCTTTTCTATAACTATAACGTTCTGTTTGGGAGTTTTCAGAGGCGTGAAGCTCCTCAGACGTCTGGTTCCCATCACCACCACCACCACCATTACTACGTTTCTCTACAGCGCTCGTTATCGCGTCCAACTCACTTTGTGCACACCTCAGCGACGGGACTGGGCAGAGAATTTCGGTGGAATTCCCCTTTAAGCCGGGGCTCAGCACTATGGACAGCGCACACGTGGTTTCAGACACGCGGCGAGCTGGCCTGCTAATGAGCTGGTACACATTAGGACGTAAACAAACAAGCAAGCAAAGAAACAAACAAACAAAAGCACGTCCTCCTAGTAGTCCACATCCTTTGCTCCGGCTCGAGGCTCTCCTCGCATAGTTTCTCCTCCGAGTGCACCTTTAAAATGGAGAGTATCGTACTGAGCGGAGGGCGGAGCGAGAGTGTGTATGCGCGTGCGTGCTTGTGAGCGTGTGTGTGCGTGTGTATGTGTGTGTGTGAAAGATCTCGTGCTTGCCCAGCGAGCGCTGCTCTCTCTGTGATGCGCGGGACGGAAAACCTGCTACGCGGCTGGAAACCAACCTGAAGCGAAACCCACCGAACCCAAACGTGTCAGGACCCCTTATTCGGATTATTTTTGTGCTTTTTTTAGGTGGGGGGACGTCGCGTTTGGAAAAACTGAGGTAAGTCTCACCTTTCTTTCCTTCCTTCCTTCCTTCGTCCCCTCCTTTCCCTCGTGCGCCGTGGCGACGCGCTTGGAGCTCATCACCGATTCAACTTCTGAAAGTCTAAATTTTTATGACCCGCTCCTGCTCACGACGACTGGGGCGGCGAGCACGAGCGCGGGAGAGGGAGATGACTTCTGGGGGCAGACAGGAGAGCCACGCCGAGCTACATTTCTCCACTTGCCCTCTCTTGGCGAAGGCTTTAAGTTGCCACCCGCGCTGAAGGCACAGGTTCAGACGGAGAGCTGCAGGTGCGCGTTATCTCGGCCGATTTGCTCTGACCAGCTGTAGAGGGAGGCTAACCCCCAACATCTCCAACACCTAAAAGACCCCCAAGCTTCTCAGACAGTGGCATAGGACGCATGTTCACTGGTCCCCCAGCATGAAATAAGGTTCTTTTAATGGTCCTAGAAGGCTCATCGCATGTTACAGTGTTAATACTCTAATAATAAAATATTATAACGATATAATAGAAGGTGTATAATAGCATATTTGATTTTAACTGCATCATCTTTAGTCTATTTATTATTTCTCAGTCATAAAACAATATTACATTTTAAAAAAGATATGATGCTTATGTAAAATTGTGGGAAACATAAACACATATGTTTACGTGTAAAGCTCCGAGGAGCAGGTAGCCTGCATCTTAACCTGTATAGTAGAATAACTGATACTGAATAATGAATAAAGCAGCTCAGGTTTCTCTTAACTGGAGCTACAAATTCAGACATGAAACAAACACAACATCCCAGTGTGTCTCTATGTTCCTTCTGCTGCTCTGTATATATATATATATATATATATATATATATATATATATATATATTATATATATTATATATATATATATATATATATATTTCGTTTAATTGTAATTTACACGTTTTATTATTATTATTATTATTATTATTATTATTATTATTATTATTATTATTATTATTATTATTATTATTACATTGAAGCTCCATTTAATTGCACGTGCTACAAAATTTGCAGTGCACTGTTTAAGCTGCCTGTGTTTTTTATTTCGTTGAACACGTTTTATTAGCGTGTAATTATCATTTAATAAACGCGACGGTTGGGATGTTTCCTATATTTGCAATTGCAATTTTCACATTGTTGTAAAAATCGTGTGAAACGCAATCACCACCATTTTTTTTAAAAACGCAGTGAACGAGATAAAAAAATGCACGTCAATTTAAACGTACTGATATAACAAATACATGAAATATGTATAGAAAAAAAAATATATATTACTCTGCTTGGAAATAAACAGAATCGCAGCCGGAGCTGAGCCTGCAGTCAGGGCCTCAACAGTGCGGATTTATAGAATATATGTGTATATATAAATATGTTTATATACAATTAATATACAATACACGTGCCTCCAAGCTGAATTTGTATGCATGTATGAAGGCGTCTCTCTATTTAAAGAAAGCAGCAAATCAAGTCCCATCCATACAATAAACGCTGTCATGCATTTTAGGCGAAATGGAAAAAAAGAAGAAGGACAGAAATGATAAATCACAACGGGCTCGCGCATTCGTTCCGTCTGCCTTCGTGATTGTATTATTGCGTCAAATATTTGCATTCATTTAATCCATTTTCTTCCTTTTAAGCGCTTTAAGTGCTTCTTTTAAAAATGCCCTCCTGTCACTGACCACTGCTGCCTTTTTCTATTTGACCTCTAAGAAAATACGCCCACCGTTTCAGCCAAAGCCGGAGCCTCTCTGTGTGTGAGAGTGTGTGTGTGTGTGTGTGTGTGAGTGTGCATGGCTGTAGAGGCCTGTTTAGCACCTGGGCATAATGTTGCATTAACATTTCCAGTGTGTTTGTGTGCACGACTTTAAAAGATGCATTTTATTAAATGCAGGCATTTGCAGCAGCAGCAGCAGCAGGCGCGCGCAGTCGTCGTGCTTACACGTAGCCTCACGCGCGCATCGCCGGAGCGACATTCAGAGACGAGATGCTTTGTAATTTAGCGCTGCTTTACCGATGCAGTGCGAAGCTGTGCACGCGCTGGGCGTCCTCACCCACACTGGACACTGCCGAACGCAGCACGTGCGGATTTTTCTTTTTATAATAATAATAATAATTATTATTATTATTATTATTTGGTCTAAAACGCGTACGCAATTAAAATACATACGTCATAATTTCCTGTATTTAAAATGAGAATTTATTTGATGTAAAGATGTAAAGTTCTAGTATATACACACGCCTTTCGACTGAATTCTATTAATGTTCTAATATTAATAGAAATTTTTATTTTAATAAGCGTTTTGTTTTGAAAAAAAGCACCCATTTTTGGTGCTATATAGGAAAATATAATTCATTCACAGGAACGCAAACACGCCAATAATAATAATAATAATAATAATAATAATAATAAAAATAATAATGGTGGTGGTGTTTCTCGGTGGCGTTGTGCTGCTGCTTGATGTTGTGGCTGCTGATACAGCCGCAGTGTGACGTGATCATTTTGGCTAGATACCCCCCCCCCCCTTACTTACACCAACACACACCAACACACACTATACACACACACACACACACACAATTCACCCCCTTTTGCCCCGTCAGTGCAGGCGCAACAGTGACAGCGCTAATCCTCTATTAATGATTTTGAGCTGATGATGGTCTCGTGCACCCTCCGATGAGGAGGGAGGAGGTTTGTTATTTGGTGAGGGTGATGTAATGCAGTAGGTGGCTGCTGCTGCTGCTGCAGAGGGGGGTCCACCTTCCTCCTCTCTCCGCCGCAGTGGGCTTTAGTGGTCGTGCGTGCTTGCGTCCTGGCTGGAAGAGAGTGGATGGGTGCAGGCCGGAT
This sequence comes from Megaleporinus macrocephalus, assembly GCA_021613375.1. Taxonomy (NCBI): domain Eukaryota; kingdom Metazoa; phylum Chordata; class Actinopteri; order Characiformes; family Anostomidae; genus Megaleporinus; species Megaleporinus macrocephalus. The sequence continues at coordinate 23,207,425 of CM038712.1, forward strand.
ACCCCCCTCCACACTGCTCACCTTCCCACCTCCCCACCCCCGTGCACCAAGCCTCCCTCGCACCGCCGGCTGTCAGCCCAGAGGGGTGTGTAAGGGATGGGACGCTGATGTCATCCTTTCTGGCCCTAAAAAACCTCGCCCAGTGCCCACACCTCCTCTCCTCTCAGCTCCGCGTAGGCTCGCTCGCTCGCTCGACGGCATCTTGCACTCGGAAACGCAGTGCTGCTCTGAAAATGGCGCGCTGTAGCCTCTCCTGCCGGGGCCTGCACTGAGCCCTGGTAGAGGCGAGTACAGCCGGTTTGCGGAATGTGTGGTTAGGAGAGTATGTTCGCAGGTGCCAACGTTCGAGCACACTTTTAAAACCCAGTATAGGCTGATAATTAGAAGGAGCTCGGTGCTGATGGATTCCCACACTCATATTGTCCCACAGTGCAAAGCAAGGCTGAATGGGAGGAGCTACAACCACTGGAAACCGTCCAAAGTGGGCCGCGTCCAAAATCACATACTGCCATAATACACTAATGCATGCATGTCTGTTGGAGGGCACTATTTTTGACGTACTCAAAGTGCCAATTTTGAGTTAACTACAGGGTCCAGTGTGAATTAACCTAAATAGTAGACACACAGCAAAATCCAAAATGTACCCCCACCCCTACATATATAATAATACTAATAATAATAACAACAATAATAATAATAATAATAATAATAATAATAATAATAATAATAATAATAATAATAATAATATTAAATGATAAAAGCATCTTTTTAAATATAATGTCCCCTCAAACATTTGTATAGTATGTGTATATGTATTATTCAGTATTAACACACACATGTATATATATATATATATATATATATATATATATATATATATATATATATATATATATATATATATATATATATATATAGATAGATAGATAGATAGATAGATAGATAGATAGATGCACAGATATGGGGAATAGATAGATCGACAAGAAAGGTCTACAGACAAGTGGGGTAAAAGTGGGCTGCATCTTTTATGGAACCATTTTAAAAGGTTCTTTTAAGCTCTCTAGTTTTTTACCCTTCCAGAGAACATCATGCAAACCATGTTTCACCATGCAAAGAACTCTTTAAACATTCAAAGGGTTCACAGAGCTGTGTTGGCAATGCATGACCCCGAAAAGCCCCTGTGTAGTAGGAAGTACCTTCACAAGTGCTGAATTTGAGCACACTCAAAGAGTCTAGTGTGTGTAGGCTGCTAATTATAACTGAGCGATTTTTGACTACAGTACTGTTGGACTTGATCCTGCAACTCCAAACAGAAATGACCAGATCCTTTCAAACATGGGCTGTGCCCAAATTATCATGCCAATAAAACAGTCGTATGAGGTTTGGGGTGAAGCCATGGTGATTTCTTGATGTATTGATGTTACACAATGTGGCCCACAGCGTATTGGAAAGTGGAATGGGGCCCATTTCTCCATTTGTGGTCAATGTGAAGTAAACCACTAGATAGCTTTAAAAGAGCTGGAATATATATATATATATATATATATATATATATAATATATATATATATATATATATATATATATATATATATATATATATGAATACAGTAAAATTAAATAGAAATAAAGTAAATGGTGGATTACAACCAGCTCCCTGCTTCCTACATAGTGCACTGCAGAAGCCTTAAATCAAGGGCTCCTGCACCCACACACTATATGAACAACATGTTTAACAAAGAGCCATTTAGAGTGCATTAGAGTGAAGAAGCCAAGATTTCATAACTCACTGCACTATATAGAAAGAAGAGAGCCGTTTGAAATCAGATGTAGCTCCCAATTAGCCTGGAAAGTTAGTCTGGAGCTTGATGTCATGCACTTTTCCACTTCTGGTTAGTACAGAATGTTACTACTGTAGCATTTTGATGGGCCAGAATTGTGATTAGAGCACAGTGTAGTATCTTAAAAACAGCATCTATGATATCATCGGAGCTCGGCGGACGACATTTTGTTTGCGGGCTCCCGCGGTGTGGTGGCTGCGTTTGGCCGAGGCACCTGCAGCAGGACTGGGCTTTGTGCGTCTGATGAATGGGCAGGCCTGCTGCTGTCATTAATGTAGCTCGTGTTCCTCTCCACTGCCTCCCCCCTTCCCCTCCCACTCACTGGCTTTAGAAGTGGATCCAAATGCATGGCCTTTTTTTTCTTCTTTTTTTTGTGGCAGCGTGTGCCGTTGTCAGCGGGGCGCGACGTTCACATATCAATGAGGACAATGATGTGTGCAGTTTAGCCTTTTCACCTCCACCATCGGCCCCCCTCCCAGCGCAAGTCCCTCTCTTGGAAACAAAAAAAAAAAAGAAGAGAGCAAACATACTACTGTGTATTTTTCTGGTGTTTCCATTCCCTCTGGTTCCATTGTACCTAAATGGGGCCTGAATTTAAAGGGCGTATAGGCTTTTATTGTATACCAAGAAGGGTCCTAATTACATGACCGTTTTCTGACCATCATTTAAAACAGACTGTGCCTTTAAGACTGCTCTATGTACATGAGCTCTGTTCTGATTGGTGGTCTGAATTTTTTCTAATTTACAAAGCAGTCCAGCTTATAACTGCATCATGGATGAGGCGACATAGCACATATACCGTATATAAATGTGTACGTTTTTATGACATCACAAAAGCAATTCATTCAGAAGAGCCTGTGCAGCTTTGACGAATGGACTGTATGGACTGGTGGAATGTAAACTTATATAATCATACTACAAGAAGCCCTTTAAAGAAAAAACTTGTGTTTTTTCATGCTATGGGCCCTTTAAGTTAGTAAGATCTCTACGGAGTATCATAAACGTTCATGAGCCTGCACGCTGGGTAACCACATAGATCTAAATTTAAATGCATGGCCCCACAAGCACATGCATTTCTAGGCGCAGGCAAGAACAAGCATGAAGTATCCGTTACCAGCACCCAATCTTCCAGCTCCTCCTGCGGCACGAGCGGAGCAGGCAGCTGGCTCTGGCTGCTTGCATTGTGTTCTGGCTCGGTGGAATTGTGTGGGCTACTAACACTATTGTCCTGCTGTACTCGCTGCCTGGGCTTCTGGCAGAGGCTCAGGCAATATAAGATGCCTATTAGGTTACACCTCGCATGTTGCCATGTAATCGGAGCCTATTCGTCTTTGTGGACAGGGTCCTCATGTTAAGAGGAACCAGCGCTGCGTTTAGTCTGCACGCAAGTCGCTACCAAGTGTTGGTTGAAGGCCAAATTTCAATTCGGCTTCTTAATCCTTCTCCACCTCCACAGGATAATAGATGAGGGGGAACAAGAGTCTCTAATTCACTGAGGTTGCACATAAAGGCAGACATGAAAACACTGTTATTGCATTTTTACTGCTATTAAATATGACACTTCATTACAGCTAAGGGATCAATCATCTGAATCAATATATATATATATAATCAAAGTCCAATGAAAAACAAGTATATCCTAATTGGCAACTTTACAGGAGAGAACAAAAACTGTCCTTGCTTTCAATGTAAGTCAATGGAACCAGAGATTTCTCCAAGCTATTTCGGAGCATTTAAATTGGTCCATTCAACATGGAAATTTCCCACAATGGAAAAGGTTGCTGCACATATCTGATGCAGAAAAACAGAAATAGACAGAAATTGAGATATTATTCATATATATATAATTTTCAATTTTTTCTACATTTATAGAAATTTCAACTAAATGTTTCACATACAGATGTAATCAAATGATGTGCTTCATATAGACATGCCATAACCTTCGTTCACACAGCATCACAGCACAGCATCTATAATAGGCTATTAACTATTAACATGTGCATCTTCCCTCAGTTTGCAGTTTCCGTACGAGGCCCATTTCATTTTCCCATTATCAGCTTAAGCAGGTTTGATGCTATAGAATGATTGCAGGAGTTGACAGGAGAATAATTAGAGTAATTTATACACCAGATGACCGATAACAAAAGACAGACTGTGTGGCTAAATTTGCTGAAGAAAGAAAATATTTAATTATATCGAAAGCTGTTAGTAAGATAAAGAACAGAATGCCCCCCCCAGTCTTAAAAATCAGGTAAAAGCAAGTATTACACTGAAAGTGCACAGACATGAGCAATGAGTCAACACATTCTTTTAATTCAAATTTAATTAAGCTAAAATAGTGTATGTAATTAAGATCAGAGACCAACATTTATGAATGTTAGCCAAAAATAATAAATATGTATTCATTTTTAAGTGTTAGCAAACCATTTTCCAAATATTTAAACAGTATTAATACAGTAAGTAGTGCTTTTACATACATCAATGTAAATACTTTCAATACTTTCCAAGTATTATTTACAGTTCTCATCTAATACCTGCTTTAACTGCTCAATACTTCATTAAGCTAAATCAAGATTGCTGCTGAAGGAATTGAATACATTCATACAATGTCTGAGGCGTTCAGGAGAAATCTGGAACTACACTTTGTTCTTCAAACTGGAGCTCAAGATATGATCTACTTCTTTCACAATAAGATATTTATGTTACTTTGTATTGTATGTATGATTATTTACATCTATTCTAATCATATCTGGTGTTCTTACTGGTGATAATACACTTATTGATAAGATAAACAATCAGCTTACGTACCTAAAACTACAAAAATCCAAAATTCAGTCAAAATTCATTCAGTTTTCTCTTTAAACAGGACACTGAGTCACATCTCAGAGTTTGATTATTTGTGTGACATTTAAAAGCTTGTACTCTGATTCCTGATGACTGTTATGCCTTACAACTGTATATAAACCCTAAATGCTCAATACCAAAAATGTCTTGGTAGAAAGGTATGGTGTTACCTCATGGTAGCATTTGAATTTTTAATTGAATTTTCCATTTTCTAATGATCAAATAAATTGTTTCACACCATTACTACTTATGTTTTATTGTGAATCCAGACTGTAAAATGACAATTTCAGATCAATTTTGTGGAGAGAATTTAATGAGGCTGAATCATGTGACAATTTCCACAAACTATAGATTTAATATGGCTTCCAAAAAGTCATGTGACCGTTTAAAACCCTGCTATTGGATCACTTAGCATCCTGCCTAGTTTGTATACTAATTAGTTTCTTAACTGAAGTGAATTGTGTGACTACACAACACTGAACCACAAAGGGGTGATATATACAGAATACAGACTGTGTAATATATTGTTGCTGTCTAAAGAAATCCAAGTATGGCAATTTTTAGTTTTCTACATAATTAGAAATCTATTGTTGTCCTTTATGTTGTCTCAAAATTTGATAATGATTGGACCAGTAGAAATGCTCCAAAATAGCTTGGAAAAAAATCTGGTTCCATTGACTTACATTGAAAGTAATGTATGTTGTTGTCATCTCAGGTAAAGTTGGCATTTATTTATTTGTTATTAAAGTTGGAGACATTTGTTTTTCTTTATATATATAATCTCTTATATATGCAAATATCTCCAAAATCTAGTTTATTTTCTGATAACTTTTCTGAAATCTAATGCTCTTTTTTGTGTTAACAGCAATAGAAACACCCCCCAAGGCAACATGAAGGTGGTTTCCTCCCAAGTCAGAAGCGAGAGCCTGGTGGGATCTGGCTGGATGTTTGAGAGCATGTGTTCAGTCTGAGGCCAGTTTGTGTGGATAGCAGCTGCTCAGCAAGCACAGCACCGCACCTTCTTGCGCTCTCCATTCATTCGTGCCAGAAAAGTAATCAGAAAACAAGCAAAGCAAACTCAACAAGCAAACTCAGACTGAAAGATTTCAGGTTTTCGTGCAATGAGACCGGCCTTATGACTGTTACTTGAGACTGTTCTCCCTCTCCACTGCCCTCCGTGTCCTCTTTTGCGGATATTTATTGTCGTGCGGTTAAACTTGTCCTCCAAAAGTGAAAGAAAAATCAGCTTTTCTTTTTTTTGGCACTTACAGTGGGATGTACTTTGGATATATGGACCTCTGAACCAAAGCTATTTTCAATGGTTTCCTATTATTCAGGATTATAACCCCACCTATCTCCAGCACTTTTCACAATGACCCTGCTCAGATACCCTGTCCAGTTGCAGCTGCTGCTCAGCACTGTGCTTGGGCCCTGCTTGGGCCTAGAGTTTACAGGAGCACGAGGCCAATGGGCCCGCTATCTCCGCTGGGACGCCAGCACCAGAAGTGACCTCAGCTTCCAGCTCAAAACGAACGCGTCCACCGCATTGGTCCTGTACTTCGACGATGGCGGCTACTGCGACTTCCTGCAGCTCATGGTGGTGGAGGGCAAGCTGCAGCTGCAGTTCAGCATCGACTGCGCCGAGACCACCGTGGTTTCGGACAAGCGGGTGAACGACAGCAGCTGGCACTTTGTCAGCCTGGGCAGGTACAACCTGAGGACTGTGCTGGGCGTGGACGGGGAGACCAAGGCCGACGAGGTGCGGCCGCAGAGGCAGTACATGAAGATCGTCAGTGACCTCTTCCTGGGCGGAGTCCCCCAGGACATTCACACCTCAGTCCTGACCTTACCCACAGCCAAGGACCTGCCGCCCTTTAAGGGAGTTATCAGGGACCTGAAGTATGGCAACAAGGAGCCCACCCTGCTCAGCAGCCAGAAGGTCCGCATGGACGCGGAGGGCATCTGCACCGAGAACCCCTGTGAAAACGGAGGGGTTTGCTCCCTCGTGGACGGAGAGCCACTATGCGATTGTTCCAAGACGGAGTACACCGGCCGATTCTGCAGCGAAGGTAATGCGATAAAAATATCTTTATTGGTACACGGCTGGCTTTGGTGGGCATTTAGTCCCTGCACATGGTTTTATGCGTCTCCTCACGCCGTCCTGCACCACTTAGTTTAACGTTCTAAGGCCGCATTGTTCCGGTGCGTCTTTGACTGCTAGAGGCAACCGAAGCCGAGACTGTATGTGGTCCAGGTCGAAGACGTCTCTGGCACAGATTCGCAGAAAGCCGTCCCCCTTTTTTCTCCCCCAACACAATCACAGGATGGCAGATGTCTGACTCTCACCCCTTTTGTGCTAAGAATTTCAGCTTTGATTCAATCACAACAAGCCCATCTCTTTTCTTCCTGGCTTCGGCTTCATATTGGCCAGCCGAAAATTGATTTTGATGAAATGCATTATGCTTTAATATGTTCTTGGAAAGGCTGCATTTTCACTTGTTCTGGGCGAACAAGGCTGTCCATCACGGGGGTTCGCTTCTTTGTGTTAATCTCTGTCAGGCTGGAGATGTTAGGATGGATGTTAAGGCTTCTTTTCTTATCAGTTTGTGTCTTTTTTCATTCTCTTTTTTCCCCCCTGAAGTAGCCATTTTAGGTCCTCTGGGGATTTCGAGGAGGCCATTTCACACTTTCACAGCTGTATGCTCTGTCTCAATAATCGACGGCGAAGCTGGCGAATGCGCTGGATTCTTGCAGAGAAGATCATTTACATGAAGTCTGCTTATTTCAGAGCAGCAGAGCAGCTTTAGGATTGATGTGTTTTATTGACATTTCACATGGGGGGGTTGGATTTTAGCTGGAGTTAATGTGTTACAGTCTTTTGATTCTGTTGTTTCACGTGCATAGACTCTGTGTATGTGTGTGTAAGACATATAATAATAATGTTTAGAAATAAAGGATGATTTTTAAGTTCTTTCCTGAAACGCCTTTAGATCCTGGTTCATGATCCCAGCAAAGGTACCTAAAGCTTTTTAAAGAGGAATTTCACCTGTTTTACCTACATATATATAAGAATCTGCATAATGATATAAACATATTGATGTAAACAATGTCATTCACAGTGGTTTGATGTGAAATGCTTTGTTGTAGGGAACCGTAAAGAGTTTGGATTGCTCACAGTGGTGCTGAAGGGAACCGGATTATTATTATTATTTCAGTGTAATTGAAATGGCTATGAATGTACTGTCTAATGCTTAAGACATGATTATAGACTTGTGGCAGAGGGATACATGCATGTTGTGAGGCAAAATAGTCCCCAAGCATTACTTGCGCCTCAGATATTAGATCATTTATTTATTTTACTGTTATTAACATTACATAAGTATAACTCCCCTGGCCATTAGTGATATGAGAATCGTATCCAATCTATGAACACATATAGTACGTGTAGGAATTAGGACTAGGTCCTCTGAGATTACAATTGCAGAGAAATATAATATTTATTTCTGCAGGGATACAATGCAGTAAATTAAATACAATGCCAGTGTCTTCTAAACACCCAGCTCTTCTGGAGTAAATACATCATCAAATATTGGTTTGGAATATCAGTCAAATTTAAATACCTGCCCCCTATGCTGTAGGCTGGGGTTCAGTTCCCTACTTGGGTAACCACTTTACACTATACTAATAAGAGTCCTTGGGAAAGGCTCCTAACACTACCTTCACCTACCTGTGTACAGGTGAACTGTAACACTACCTTCACCTGTCTGTGTACAGATAAACTGTAACACTACTTTCATCTATCTGTGCACATGTAAACTGTAACACTGCCATCACCTGTCTGTGTACAGGTAAACTGTATGTCACTTTGGATAAAGGTGGTATATATACACATATATATTCAACATACATATAAATATAACCTGTCAGTACTGGTAAGATTTTAATAGTAAATAAAATAACCACACTCTTAAAAGAAGGTTCTTTAGTAAAACAGTGGTTCTCTAAATGCATAAATGCTTTGATCCTACGTAGAACCAAAAAAGGGTTCTACTACTGCTAATAGTCAAAGTACCATATAAAACCCCTTCTCCTTATGAGTGTATATTTGTGTTGTACATAGAAGATTTTTTCCGAAAGCTATTACAAACATAACGGTTGTCTATCGGCACTGTCCAAAGAAAACCATGTAAGAAAAACAATTTTTATTTTTCTACATTGTTTGAACATGACAGTTGCTGTTTACATTGTCTGTTTCATGAATTTCATGATCAATGGACCAATAGAAATGCTCCAAAATGGATCCACTGACTTGCATGGAATGTAAAGACTGTTGTGCTCTCCTGTAAAGTTGCCATTTTGGGAATACTTGTATTTCTTTGGACAGCGACGATATACAAACATGAACACACAAAAAACAGTTTGCATGCTTAACATAGTTATTTTCTTCTGAAACTGGTTCTTCACATCAATATGTTGTCCTTAAGGAACCATTGAGGAGCCATCTGTTCATGAGGGCAGGCATGCATTCTTGTTCCTATCATCACCACTGGTGATAAATTTCTTACTGATGCATCAATTCATATCAAACCACCCTGACTTTGTTTACACCTTAACTATAAATTAAGCTAAAATGAAAACAGAATATGGATTGAATTCCCTTTAATTTGTATCTCCTTCTTCTTTTGTCCCTGTATTGCTGCTATAGTTAAACCTATCGCATCACTTACAGTGCCTATTGTTTGTCTGTGAAATCACCTATTTTCTGACTGTAATTGGACCCGGACAGAGAACTGAATCCTCTATGGAGGGATTAAAGACGGGGCTACTGTCTCGATACCCGAGGCTTTTTTTTTCTTCCTTGAAGAGTGAAGCGCTTCAGTTGGGTGGGTGATAAATGGCGAGTGCGCTGTGCCATGTTGGTAGTGCTCCTCACTGCAGACACAGACACAACCTCTCCAGCGCTGCCTCCAACACAAAATGGCTGAATACAGATTATGCTCTTGTAGGCAATTCCGTCCGCTGCCGTCTTCTCCATGCGCCAGCTTCGTGTCCACTGTGTGATTTTGTTTCACATGTTAATCTGTGCATGCATGCATGTGCGTATGTATGCGGGCGTTGGCTCCGTCTTTTTTAGTCTCTATCTATACGGAGCAGCGCTCCTGCCGAGATTATATCCGGTGCCTGCTGCTGGTCAGCTCTGGCAGCCGAGCCGGTTTGGAGGGGCACTAGGCTCAGATTTATAGGCGCTAGGCTGAGCGGAGTTTTTAGGCTTGATTTATTGTTGTTGTTGCTCTCCATCTTGTTTGGCTGGCGGGGTCCTGCAGTCCACTGATAGGGGCCAAAGCCAGTAAAAGGCGCTCTGATGTCTCTGAAGCCCAGGAAACAGTGCAGACAATCATAAAAGAATAAATAACCTCATTTATGGGGCCAAGCACAATTTATATGGACGCAGTGGGGAGTGTGTGCTTAAATGCTCTGCCTCAGGGCATGAAATGCTCACCCTCTAGCCTATAACATCTCTCTCTCTCTCTCTATCGGGATCTGTTACAGGTACAGGTAAAGCTCACATGCAAATGAGGTGACACAATCAGAGACTGAAGAAATAGAGAAAAAAAGTATATATATATACTTTTAATGTAATTCTTCTGGCCCATTGACCAACAATATGGATTACGAGCACCAACCCTGTACCTGGACTCATTGGCTGTTAATGAGAAACTGATGAGAAACTGATTATCACTGACCTTTATAGTTGATTGAAAATGATGACTAATTCGTTAGTTGCTGCACAACTAAGAAAGGTTTCCACTATATGTTCAAAAACAAGAGCTGACCTACGTGGGAACCAGTAGAACTTCTAGGTCAGGTTAATTTTCCACCTGTTTGGGCGACAGCTGGAACAGTCATAATAACCACAATTAGCATCACTTTGTGGTCATTGTCTGCCACTAAAGAGTCTAAGAGTCTAATTTAGTTAGTTAGTGATGTGACTACGGAAACAGCACAGCTCACATTTCTCTCTGTTGAGTGTCAAAATATGAGCCAGAACTGTAATTGTATGGAGGGTACAAGGTGCATAGCTCTAAAGAGGTGGCTGATGTGGCCAATGCCCTCCCTGAAATCTGACTGGCCAACCCAGATACCACCCCTAAATTCCTGCCACATTATTGGCTTACACCTCGCTACGGAGAGGGTGTTCACGCCTTTAAAGAAAATACCTGACAAACCAAGCATGACTGTTACACCAACCCCAACCAAGCCTGCACATTTACAGCCCCACCAAACCCTCCAGGATGCACATTTTCAGTGTGATTGGTGGAACTCTCCAAAACCCCACCCCCTGTTACCAACTACCCTCCCACCGTGGCACTTGCTACCAACGCTACCCTCTCAAAACTGCCTGCCACCACTGGTGTAATTTTCTAGAACCACCACAGGGCTATCAGAACTGCTAACAGCATTAACATCCCAACTACTTTTGATTTTATTCTAAAAAGCACAATCATATCATAATTAGGTTCTAGTTCCATGTTTGTAGGTGATATAATAATGCTTGCTGTCTTTATCATCAGTAAACAAATAGTTCCGTTAGCCAATTTGCCAAATTTGCCATCAGGTCCTGCACTCCTAAGAATAAAGTTTCCTGAATGATTGGATGTGCGGTTCTAGGAAAGCCCTTCTGTTATTGAAGAGTCTTTTCACCGTTTTCCGTCCCCGGTCCCAGGGGCCCATTGCTTGTTTCCCTGCTTCTGGAAACCTGATCCAACTAATCATAAACAAGTCTTAAGGCATTGAGGTGGTGTGCAAAAGCAGGGAAAACACTAACAGGACCGTGGACCCTCAAGAACATGGCTCGAAAATATGCCCCCCAGGGATCTTTTCAAGGAATAGTTCTTTGGAGAACCATTTCTGTAAATGGGATGAGTAAGAGTCTGAAGAGCCTCCCCATGAACTAAAGGTTCTAGCAAGAATTCATAAACTGGGAGAGGACCTGTATATCATGTAAAGGTTCTTTAAACCTTCAAAGCTAAAGAGTATACAGAACTGTGCAAAGGTTTTAGGGTCTTGAGGATGTAATTATATTTAAAAATCTTTTTTTCCAGACAGGAAAAAAAATTATTTGCTTACAAAATATGTATTTTTTTTTTAATATTCGAACAGTATTAATAGAGTAAGTAGTGCTTTTACATACACCAGTGTGTTTATTTATCCCTTTCCAAGCTTCTCCCTGTGGAAACAACCCAGTATTATTTACAGTTCTCATCTAATACCTGTTTTAACTGCTCAGTACTTCATTAAGTAAATCAAGATTGCTGCTGAAGGAACTGAATATATTCATACAATGTCTGGGGCGTCCAGGAGAAATCTGGAACTACACTTTGTTCTTCAAACTGGAGCTCAAGATATGATCTACTTCTTTCACAATAAGATATTCATGTTACGTTGTATTGTATTTATTATTATTAACATCTGTTCTAATCATATCTGATATAAGGCTTTTAAACATTTTAAAATCAGCTTAGATGCCAAACACTTAAACTCCATGTTGCTTGCATATCCCATTTACCAGAAGAGGTTCTTAAAGAACTATTCTATGAAAAGTTCACAACCACCACGTCAGTCTCACTGCAGTGCTGAGAATGATCCACATCCCAAATAGTGCCTGCTCTGTGGTAGTCCTTGGGGGCCCTAACCATAATAGAACAGGGTACCTAAGTATACAGAGCAACAGATGAACTACAGTCTGTAATTGTGGAACTACAAAGTGCTCCTATACGGTCAGTGGGTCTATAAATTGGACAGTAGTTGTAGAGTACACTACTATGTTAGGTGTATCAGATGATGGCGGTGAGTGTAAATACATAGTACTTAATAAACTGACCACTCAGTGGTTTGCTTTTCGTTGGGCCATAATCTAGAAGCCTGTAACCGAGCTGAACCTGAGCTTTGCTCCCGGCGAGGCATTTGGAACGTGAGCAAAACATTTTGATTCGCGTCCATATGGCAGCACTTAGTCAGCAGTGTAGAAATTAGCCTGCTATGTGTGTTGGAGAGAATACATTTGCTTCCAAGTGCAGAGGCAGCAACAGGAACTTGACACTTCTTTCGATGGGCAGATGGCTAAAATGGCCTCGGAACTATTTGCTGTTGCTGTAGCGTATGTTCCTTCCTCAGTGGCAAGCGCGATAGCCGCGCCGCTACATCATTTGCGAGCGCGTGTAATCTGTTGGCGGCTTAGAATAATAAACATTTGGCTGCCAAGCGAACGCTCAATCTGTCCTCCCATGTGGACGGTGTTTGAATTAGCGCACTGGGGCTTACATTTAATCCAGCCACTGTTCATAAATCTCCTCGCATGCTCATCACAAGTTCAGCGGAAACCTAGAGAGCATCACTGTAATCACAAGTTACTACGGTCAGAGGGAACCCCGTCTGTTCAGCAGGAACTCTGCGCTGTTTATGTTTTCGCTCGTCTGTCATGTGTTGGTGCTGATAGACTTATATTCCTCAGCCAAGAGAGATCAAATTGGAAGCTGCTTCAGAAGAAACTTCAGCTTCGGTAACAAGTTGTTGACAGACCCTGAGGTTTGACAGAAAAAGCTGCTGGAACGTTCCCCTCTTATCGATCCTAGGTGGGAGGGAGGGAAGGGGGTGAATCCTACTGCTCAGTAATCTCTCAGAGAAAGTGGGTCAGGGGAGAATTGTGAGAACGGCTTGAGAAGAGAAGGCCAGACACGGCAGAGCAGCTCACACATCAGAAGAGCGGAGCAAGATTCAACCTCATGACCAGCAGAACGCCATAATAAAGCCTCTCATCAGTGCTGTCAAATCCCAAAACACAGCCAGTTATTAAGCAAAACAGACTAATGGACTCCTGTGTCCTCCGACATGACTGAAAAATGAATGTCCACCACTGTGCCCTGTTCAGAAAGCAGGCCGTACAGACGGCAATATGGGCGGGACTAAATTGATTTCTTTTACAGCTCTGATTGCTGTGAATTGAAACCGCTTAACGTGAGATCGTCTTCATCAGGTTCTTTTTAATTTACAGCATTAATTGCTATTTGTCCCCCAACTGAGGCAAAGATCATAGAGTGCTCTCGCTCTGAGGGCACTGAGATTGCCTCCCAGGATATTGGTTTTTAAATTATAATTAAAAAAAAAGTTACACTGCAAGTATTCAGTTCACTAATGAGCCTCCATTTGTGTCCAGCACAGATGCTAACAGTGACCCTTCGGTTTGGAAAAAGATAAAACCCCTGAATTTCTTCCACTGGCTTCCCACTAGCACAAATATCTACAAACCACAGGGAGGCACCGGACGTGCCGATATCTGATTTTGCATGCTTCATCATTTCTATTTCTATGTAGAACTGGGACTACCTAGATCAGCATTGCAGGGATTTATAACATTTTTTTTCCTGTAAGGCTATAATTACAATTAAATAAATACAGAGATTTTAGCACTGTGTTTAAATAATAATAAAAAAATACTATAGCAGCACTGCTATGTCTGATCCACTCACACCAATCCAACACACACTAACACACCACTACCACCATGTTGGTGTCACTGCAGTGCTGAGAATGATCCACCCCCCAAATAATATCTGCTCTGTGGGGGTCCTAAAATTGAAGAACAGAATAACAAAGTATACACGAGTATACAATGAGTTTAAAAGTCCCTATAATGTGGCCCTGGAATCAAGACTAGATACTGATATAAAACAACTAGATAGGCAGTCAAATCCAAAATACCAAAATATCAAAATCCTGCTCAGACTAGCTCCATCTCTGTGGGATTGAGTGCCTCGCCCAAGGTATACACAGTCAGTCCTGGGATTCGAACCCACAGCCTTCTGGTTACTGGTTCTTCTCTCTTAGCACTGGGGATTCGTTTAGTATTTGCCAGAGTGAGCTTCAGTTATATGCTTTAATTCATGTCTGTTTGATGTATAAACTCTAATAAGCTAAGCTACGGGTTAGAATGTTCCTATAATGTGGCCCTGGAATCAAGACAGGATGTGCTGTTTTCTACGAGTCTAAATTACAGATACTAAACAATTAAAAATGTAAACAAATAGGTAGGACGTCATAATGTCATATACTCAATCCTGCAAAAATCACACCTAGTCTGGGAGCAGCATAGATCCATCTCTGTGGGGTTGAGTGCCTGGCCCAAGTGATACCCAGTCAGTCCTGGGATTTGAACCCACAATGTCCCGGTTACTGATTCTTCTCTCCTAGCATTGGCAATTAGTTTAGTATTTGCCAGAGTGAGCTTCAGTTACATGTTTTTATTCATGTCTGTTTGATGTATAAACCCTAATAAGCTAAGCTACGGGTTAGAATGTCCCTATAATGTGGCCCTGGAATCAAGACAGGATGTGCTGTTTTCTAAGAGTCTAAATTACAGATACTAAACAATTAAAAACTTAAACAAATAGATAGGAAGTCATGTTATATACTTAATCCTGCCCAGTCCGGAAGCAGCATAGTTCCATCTCTGTGGGGTTACTGGGTATTCCCAGTCTGTCCTGGGATTCGAGCCTACAATCTTTTGGTTACTGATTCGCCTCTCCTAGCACTGGGGATTAGTTTAGTATTTGCCAGAGTGAGCTTCAGTTACATGCTTTAATGACGCTGGGAGGTAATACTGTAGTTTGATGGTTATTTGAGATCACTCGTCTGAAATAAATGGACGAGGTAGAGGGGGAAATGGGGTCACAGGCTGCTGGCAGCTAAGAATTAATGGTTAAGGTGGTGAATCAGATACTTCTGTTGCAAACTGGTCCCTGAAAAAAACAAAGCATCGAGTCTACTCAGTTCAAATCTGTCCATTGCTTCCACACAAGCACAACATCAAGTCAACTCAACGCGTCAAAGTGTAAGGCAGCCAAAAAGTGTCTGGAGAGTAAGTGTGTGTGTGTCTGCAGTGAGAGACAACTCTGACAGGCAAGGAGTGTGTGTGGACTACTGCTTCACACAAGCATCAGCGTCTCATAAATCCACGGCCCTCTCTACAGGGAGCAGGCTATAGCGCCTGTTTGGATTTATGGCTCAGGCGCGGATGTGGGTTAACGAAAAGCGTGTGGGACGGGACATGGATCTTTCAGCTCTTCTACTGATTTTGTGGGCCAAATGTCCCCATGTGACCCCAGCTGACCTTGCTATGGTGTTTGAAGGGGGTTTAAGGACATGCACAGGGCGGAAAACGCCTCTTGCATGCTGAGCAGGTGTGCCAGGGTTTGCATGATGGATTTCATGCAACGGTAATATGAGTGGACTCTAATGTCAGAAATCTTTCTCTCCTCTTGTTTTTTTTTTTGTTCTTTCCTTTGTGTCCCGTTTGTCTGCTGTCGCTATGCCAGAGGCCAACAGCATCCCAGGTGAGTTTACAAAGGAAACAAATCTGCTTTTGATGTAGCATTAAAGAGCCGATATCATTGGTAAATTAAATAATTCTCACTTTTTTAAGCCAATATGAATTAACATAATTAGTTATTTAATAGTTTCAACATTTCATTAACTTCCCTTTCTGTATGATTCATAAATGAAAACAAAGCTGCAGTCCATTTTGCATAAATTGTTTTTTTGTGATGTCACAAAAACCCAGGCACTTACACATGACCGTCTAAATAGTTTGCTGTAAGTTAGAACTGTTTCGTTAATGTAGAGGTTTTTATGGGTGTTTCAACTCAAAACAAGACAGCCAATTAGGACATAACTAATTTGCATATGTCAGTCTTAAAGGGACCTTACTAAAAACAGCCAGGTTGAAAGAAGGGTCAAAAAGTGGTCATGCAAAAATAATTTATGCTTGTTTGATGTATAAACCCACACAAACATGGCAATAAGGAAAATAACACTTTGCTGTAGGGAACTGTTCCTAAGTGTACATGACAACTACATAATTTTGTTATGATCACTGACATAAACTCTACATAAACACACATCCTAATAGACATCATCTGTCATAAATACTATTTTAGCTAACCTTGAGCTAAATTCCCAAATATAAGCTTTATAGCGAATGACGTCTAATGGAATAAACACTTATAAACATTTATGTAGGGTTATGTCAGTTGATATGAAAGCTTATGCAGTGTGGCCCCATAAACAGTACTCTACAGTAGGGTTATGTCAGTTGTTATGAAAAGCTTATGTAATATAGCCTTATGAACAGTACTCTACAGTAGGGTTATGTCAGTTGTTATGAAAAGCTCATGTAATATAGCCTTATGAACAGTACTCTACAGTAGGGTTCTATCAGTTGTTATGAAAAGCTCATGTAATGTAGCCTTATGAACAGTACTCTACAGTAGGGTTATGTCAGTTGTTATGAAAAGCTCATGTAATATAGCCTTATGAACAGTACTCTACAGTAGGGTTATGTCAGTTGTTATGAAAAGCTCATGTAATGTAGCCTTATGAACAGTACTCTACAGTAAGGTTATGTCAGTTGTTATGAAAAGCTCATGTAATGTAGCCTTATGAACAGTACTCTACAGTAGGGTTATGTCAGTTGTTATGAAAAGCTCATGTAATATAGCCTTATGGACAATACTCTACAGTAGGGTTCTATCAGTTGTTATGAAAAGCTCATGTAATGTAGCCTTATGAACAGTACTCTACAGTAGGGTTATGTCAGTTGTTATGAAAAGCTCATGTAATGTAGCCTTATGAACAGTACTCTACAGTAAGGTTATGTCAGTTGTTATGAAAAGCTCATGTAATGTAGCCTTATGAACAGTACTCTACAGTAGGGTTCTATCAGTTGTTATGAAAAGCTCATGTAATGTAGCCTTATGGACAATACTCTACAGTAGGGTTCTATCAGTTGTTATGAAAAGCTCATGTATTGTAGCCTTATGAACAGTACGCTACAGTAGGGTTATGTCAGTTGTTATGAAAAGCTCATGTAATATAGCCTTATGAACAGTACTCTACAGTAGGGTTATGTCAGTTGTTATGAAAAGCTCATGTAATGTAGCCTTATGAACAGTACTCTACAGTAGGGTTATGTCAGTTGTTATGAAAAGCTCATGTAATATAGCCTTATGGACAGTACTCTACAGTAGGGTTCTACCAGTTGTTATGAAAAGCTCATGTAATGCAGCCTTATGAACAGTACTCTACAGTAGGGTTATGTTAGTATAACAGTGTGGGGTTATGTCAGTTGTAATGGCAAGCTTATGTAATATAGCCTTATGAACAGTACTCTACAGTAGGGTTATGTCAGTTGTTATGAAAAGCTCATGTAATATAGCCTTATGGACAGTACTCTACAGTAGGGTTCTATCAGTTATGTCAGTTGTTATGAAAAGCTCATGTAATATAGCCTTATGGACAGTACTCTACAGTAGGGTTCTACCAGTTGTTATGAAAAGCTCATGTAATGCAGCCTTATGAACAGTACTCTACAGTAGGGTTATGTTAGTATAACAGTGTGGGGTTATGTCAGTTGTAATGGCAAGCTTATGTAATATAGCCTTATGAACAGTACTCTACAGTAGGGTTATGTCAGTTGTTATGAAAAGCTCATGTAATATAGCCTTATGAACAGTACTCTACAGTAGGATTCTATGTAATATAGCCTTATGAACAGTACTCTACAGTAGGGTTATGTCAGTTGTTATGAAAAGCTCATGTAATATAGCCTTATGGACAGTACTCTACAGTAGGGTTCTATCAGTTATGTATAGGGTTCTATCAGTTGTTATGAAAAGCTCATGTAATATAGCCTTATGGACAATACTCTACAGTAGGGTTATGTCAGTTGTTATGAAAAGCTTATGTAATATAGCCTTATGAACAGTACTCTACAGTAGGGTTATGTCAGTTGTTATGAAAAGCTCATGTAATATAGCCTTATGAACAGTACTCTACAGTAGGGTTCTATCAGTTGTTATGAAAAGCTCATGTAATGTAGCCTTATGAACAGTACGCTACAGTAGGGTTATGTCAGTTGTTATGAAAAGCTCATGTAATATAGCCTTATGAACAGTACTCTACAGTAGGGTTATGTCAGTTGTTATGAAAAGCTCATGTAATGTAGCCTTATGAACAGTACTCTACAGTAGGGTTATGTCAGTTGTTATGAAAAGCTCATGTAATATAGCCTTATGGACAGTACTCTACAGTAGGGTTCTACCAGTTGTTATGAAAAGCTCATGTAATGCAGCCTTATGAACAGTACTCTACAGTAGGGTTATGTTAGTATAACAGTGTGGGGTTATGTCAGTCGTAATGGCAAGCTTATGTAATATAGCCTTATGAACAGTACTCTACAGTAGGGTTATGTCAGTTGTTATGAAAAGCTCATGTAATATAGCCTTATGGACAGTACTCTACAGTAGGATTCTATGTAATATAGCCTTATGAACAGTACTCTACAGTAGGGTTATGTCAGTTGTTATGAAAAGCTCATGTAATATAGCCTTATGGACAGTACTCTACAGTAGGGTTCTATCAGTTATGTATAGGGTTCTATCAGTTGTTATGAAAAGCTCATGTAATATAGCCTTTTGGACAGTACTCTACAGTAGGGTTATGTCAGTTGTTATGAAAAGCTCATGTAATATAGCCTTATGGACAGTACTCTACAGTAGGGTTATGTCAGTTGTTATGAAAAGCTCATGTAATATAGCCTTATGGACAATACTCTACAGTAGGGTTCTATCAGTTGTTATGAAAAGCTCATGTAATATAGCCTTATGAACAGTACTCTACAGTAGTGTTATGTCAGTTGCTATGAAAAGCTCATGTAATATAGCCTTATGGACAGTACTCTACAGTAGGGTTCTATCAGTTGTTATGAAAAGCTCATGTAATATAGCCTTATGGACAGTACTCTACAGTAGGGTTATGTCAGTTGTTATGAAAAGCTCATGTAATATAGCCTTATGGACAGTACTCTACCGTAGGGTTATGTCAGTTGTTATGAAAAGCTCATGTAATATAGCCTTATGAACAGTACTCTACAGTAGGGTTATGTCAGTATAACAGTGTGGGGTTATGTCAGTTGTAATGGCAAGCTTATGTAATGTAGCCTTATGGACAGTACTCTACAGTAGGGTTCTATCAGTTGTTGTGAAAAGCTCATGTAATATAGCCTTATGGACAGTACTCTACAGTAGGGTTATGTCAGTTGTTATGAAAAGCTCACGTAATGTAGCCTTATGGACAGTACTCTACAGTAGGGTTCTATCAGTTGTTATGAAAAGCTCATGTAATGTAGCCTTATGAACAGTACTCTACAGTAGGGTTATGTCAGTTGTTATGAAAAGCTCATGTAATGTAGCCTTATGAACAGTACTCTACAGTAGGGTTATGTCAGTTGTTATGAAAGCTCACGTAATGTAGCCTTATGAACAGTACTCTACAGTAGGGTTATGTCAGTTGTTATGAAAAGCTCATGTAATATGGCCTTATGGACAGTACTCTACAGTAGGGTTCTATCAGTTGTTATGAAAAGCTCATGTAATGCAGCCTTATGAACAGTACTCTACAGTAGGGTTATGTCAGTATAACAGTGTGGGGTTATGTCAGTTGTAATGGCAAGCTTATGTAATGTAGCCTTATGAACAGTACCCTACAGTAGGGTTATGTCAGTAGTTATAAAAACTTATATGATATAGCCTTATAAGCAGTACCCTACAGTAGGGTTGTGTCAGTTGTTATGAAAAGCTTATGTAGTGTAGCCTTATGATCAGTACCCTACAGTATAGTTATGTCAATATGCCAGTGTGGGATTATGTCAGTATTTATGACAGGCTTATGCAATGTAGCCTTATGAAAAGTACCCTACAGTAGGGTTATAAGTCAGTATGCCAGTGTAGGGTTATGGCCGTTTGTTATGACAAGCTTATGTAGTGTAGCCTTATGAACAGTACCCTACAGTAGGGTTATGTCAGTTGTTATGAAAAGCTCACGTAATGTAGCCTTATGGACAGTACTCTACAGTAGGGTTCTATCAGTTGTTATGAAAAGCTCATGTAATGTAGCCTTATGAACAGTACTCTACAGTAGGGTTATGTCAGTTGTTATGAAAAGCTCATGTAATGTAGCCTTATGAACAGTACTCTACAGTAGGGTTATGTCAGTTGTTATGAAAGCTCACGTAATGTAGCCTTATGAACAGTACTCTACAGTAGGGTTATGTCAGTTGTTATGAAAAGCTCATGTAATATAGCCTTATGGACAGTACTCTACAGTAGGGTTCTATCAGTTGTTATGAAAAGCTCATGTAATGCAGCCTTATGAACAGTACTCTACAGTAGGGTTATGTCAGTATAACAGTGTGGGGTTATGTCAGTTGTAATGGCAAGCTTATGTAATGTAGCCTTATGAACAGTACCCTACAGTAGGGTTATGTCAGTAGTTATAAAAACTTATATGATATAGCCTTATAAGCAGTACCCTAAAGTAGGGTTGTGTCAGTTGTTATGAAAAGCTTATGTAGTGTAGCCTTATGATCAGTACCCTACAGTATAGTTATGTCAATATGCCAGTGTGGGATTATGTCAGTATTTATGACAGGCTTATGCAATGTAGCCTTATGAAAAGTACCCTACAGTAGGGTTATAAGTCAGTA
Organism: Megaleporinus macrocephalus; assembly: GCA_021613375.1. NCBI lineage: Eukaryota > Metazoa > Chordata > Actinopteri > Characiformes > Anostomidae > Megaleporinus > Megaleporinus macrocephalus. The sequence goes on from CM038712.1 coordinate 23,228,706, forward strand.
TGCCAGTGTAGGGTTATGGCCGTTTGTTATGACAAGCTTATGTAGTGTAGCCTTATGAACAGTACCCTACAGTAGGGTTATGTCAGTTGTTATGAAAAGCTTATGTATTGTAGCCCTATGAAGAGTATCCTATAGTAGGGTTATAAGTCAGTATGTCAGTGCAGGGTTATGGCCGTTTGTTATGACAAGCTTATGTAGTGTAGCCTCATAAACAGTACTTTAGAGTAAATGTTAGGAAAATAATAAGAAATGCATGACATGGTCCCTTTAAGAAAAAAAAAAGAAGTGTAAAGCTGCAGGAATAGGAAGAAAGTCTGAAAAGATATCCCCGGGTCTGTTCTTCTCCACTGCACATTTACAATTATAATGCTGTCAAAACATAATAATTCAGTTTCACTAAAGGACATTTTGTGCAGCTCAGGTGAAGTTAATATTATATTTATGAAAGGTTAACACTGACTTCTGCTGATTATTTTATTATTTTATGTTTAATGTTGGAGAAACGCAAACCGCTTTCAAAAGCTTTGACATCTTTTACTTTGATAATGTAAATATTTGTCCTTGTGGAAAAATATGTGCTCTGAGCTGTTTCTTCTCTCTTTTCTTCTCTCTCTCCTCGCAGGCTTGGCACACATGATGGCCGAACAAGGTATGCCCCTCTGTCCTCTTCTGATCAGCTCAGCTTGAGTTTGAATTGCTCAACAATGCCTGATATGCCTTTGCTGTGTTATAGATGAGTCAAAATAAAGGTTCCTCACTGGTTCTTGGATTAGACAGACAGTTCTAAAGAAACCCTAAAGTTGATATAGAACCTTTACATTATATGGGATATGTGTAGCCCCTTCTGCAGTGCCACCTAGTGAATGTTCCTTCCAGTGGAAACCAATTTGGATGTTTTTGGTGGACTTTTTGCATTCCGTGTTAGGACACATCACATTTCTACCAGCATCACCTTGCTGGGAAAAACAGAATAGATCATCGCTGGCCACCAGCCAAAACCAGCATATGTTGTGTTTTGAATGCAGTTATGCTGGTGAGCAGCAATGGAAGTTAATAAGCTGTTATGTTTTCACACAGTCATGCTGGTCAACCTGCATGACCATACTGGGGTGACCAGCTAAACCAGCACCAGACCAACTTGGCCCAACTTAGTCCAGTTTAGACCAGCACATTAACATGAGCCTCCAAAATAAGTAAGACATGAACGGAAGACATATTCTGACCCTTGCTGTGTTCCTCACTGCACAGCGTCTTCAAAGCCGCCGGTCCAGCACAGGGCAGTCATAACGTTCACACTCACACCTAGGGAGCAAGTTAGCAGCTCCAGTTCCCCTGACTGTATGTCTTTGGGCTTGTCTGAGGAAATCTACATGGACATAGAGAGAACATACAAACTCCACACAGACCCTCTGGTTGGAAATTGAACCAAGACCCACCAGTGTGCTGTTATAATATCATGATATCGCAGTAGTTGCATGCAGCCAAAGTGAGTTTAACCCTCAGAAAACCAAGACACATAACAGCAGCACTGAGAATGCAATGCGTCCATTAATATAAACCAATAACATGTTCCCTGTAACTCTGGTTTAGATTAGCGAGGACACTGTTCTTTCTCTGTGATTAAAACACTGTGATCAACTGCTAGTGAGCAAGGTGGGGTAAAAGATGAGGGGTCAGAACCCCCTGCTGTGTAATGCATTCACACCTTTCCACAAAGGTGGATGTGTCAAGATAAACAAAACATTGTGTAGAACCACCCAATGCTGTGTTGCTTGCTTACCAATAACCCACTACACTTCATGGAAACTGAGATGATTAAGCCAAATGTGGCTGTGCCACTCCAAAGAACCCTGGAACCTTTATTTTTAAGAGTGCAGCATACTGGATCTGTTTCTCTAACTTCTTCTGCCTTTTTTCTTTCTCCTCGCCGACGCTTTCCCGGATCTCCTGCTCTCCTCCTCTCCTCTCCTCTTTCGCCCCTTTGACCTCTAGCCAAGAGCAAAGGTATTGCACTCTCTTCTTCTCCTCTGTCTGGATTGAAAAAGTACTGCGTGTTCTTGTGTAGTGCTGGCCCGCCGGTGCGTGCCGTACTGTGTTTGCTTTTTTGCGGGTAGCATTCTTTGCTAATGGCTGCCCACCACGGGCGCTTGGATTAAGCGGATAATTAAATGAGCTTTAATTGAAGGCAAACAGACAAAAAGGCGTTCTGGCTACAAGAGCGAGTGAAGCTAACCGCTCCTCTCGGCCTTACGACTGGCAGACGGTGGAGTATAAAAGCAATCTCGCGCTCGCAGCTTGATTGTAATGTCTTGAGAGAGTTCGTGAGGCTCAGACAAGCCTGCTGACGCGGAATATGACAGGATATGGACAGTTTCCCAATTTTCTTGGTTTCTGGCGCACGAGCTTGAACAGCGAACTGATGGATAAGCGTACTAAGAAAGATCAGCAGTTAAAGTGGTAGAGAGTGAAAAAAGAGTGAGATATTTTTAGCTTGGATGGACGTACTTGGGTGCCGTCAGTCATCTTTGGTTGGCTTCTCTGGAGGTTCCTGTGGTTGAGGTTGAGTTAGCTTTGGCCTGCATCTGCTGGGGAGGCCCAGTGGGCGCACCAACCGCCTATGGCTTTTCATGTCGGTTTTAAAAACTCCCTTGTGTCTTTAAAGGGTAAATTCAATCAGAAATAAAGCTTTCTAGCTTAATGTAGAGTAATGCCACCATCCAGAGTAATTCTGGACTGTTTTTATTCGTCTACTCATCATTAAACATTCACACAGCGCCAACGGCAGCTGTGATCAAGAAAACAACCCTTATTTTTAAACCCAGACTGCCCTTCAACCCCTTACACTCCAGGCTTATTACATATTAAGCTCAATTATTTTGTAACTTTCTGGACTACTAGAGTTATTCTTAGGTTACAGAAGTGTGTAGTAAAACTTTGGGCCATTTAAGGGGCTTAATTATGTGAAATGATCCAGAATTGCTTAATATGAATAAATAATAAGCCTAGAATCTCATTACACTGAGGTTGTGAGCCAACAATGATGATATTAGAGTGAATATATCCACACTGGTGGGTCATTGTGATATTAATGATTTTACTGCTAGCCGCTGTGTCCACTAATACACTGCCCGGCACAGCAATGAGAGCTTGTACTGACACAATCTCATTGAAAATTTACTAGAGGGGTCATTTAGGAGAGCTTAATCTGAGGTTGCTGTTTCACTGCGTCTGTGTGCAGGTTCATTTGAAACCCAACGTAGACGGATGGATGGATGGATGGATGGATGGATGGATGGATGGGTAAATGGATGAATGGATGGATTGATGGATAGATAGGCTCAGAGTGTAAAAGTCTGTGTGCTTCAATAATCATCTGTCTGTGGAAGAGAAATGAGCCAGGCTGAGTGGACGTGAAGCATATGCTTCTGTATTTAGACTAAACAGCCCTGGTCCTTTAGGGCTCTGTGGACCTTTACAGTTAGAGAAAGAGAGAGAGAGAGAGAGAGAGAGGATGACATATTTGGAGAACAGGAAAAGAGAGCAAATACATGAAGTAGAAGAAAAGAGAGGGCGAGAGACAGAATAAAAGGAGGAAAAGACATATGGAGAAAAGAAAGAGAAACAGAAACAGAGAGAGAGAGAGAACAAGACAAGCATTAGGAGAGAGGGTAAAAGAGGGAATCAAAGGAGGAGACAGAACGAGATATATGAAAAAAGGAAAAGAGAAACAGATGTGGACAGAAAGATATGGAGGACAAAGAATATAGAGAAAGAAAAACAACATAAAAAAGAGAGAGTGAGAGAACACAAGGAACAAAGAGAGCGAGATCAAATAGAGAGACTAGGGAAAAAGAAAGTGAGATAGAGAATGAGAGAGAGAGAGAGAGAGAGCGTGTTGGAGAGAGAGAGAGAGTCGAAGTGCTAAGTCAGACTCTACTGTAAATTTGGGCTGATGTATTAGTGCATATTTGCCAGCGCTGCATCACAGGCGCTGTCATATTGTAGTGCTGTCTCTGCCACTGTCTGCCTCTCTGTGCCCACGCGATGTTAAATCCCTCTGTGCGACCAGGAACATTATTACAAATCAGCCGCGCTGTCTGCCCGAGTTAAGACGACCGCGGCTTCCATTTAGGAAGCCATTTGCATTTCAGCTGCGCTGAACGATGCTAAAAATGTTTATTCGTCTGCAGTCACTTTTGCCGCCGCACCTTTCTTTGTCCCCCATCCTCACCTGTCAGCAGCCATACAGGACGTAACTGCTGTACGTCCTCTTTTTTCTTTTTGAGGCAGCATCACCTTCTAAAACCTCCAACATGTTATGAGATACTTCAGGGGTGCTGGCCTGTAGTGGCAGTACATGAGACTTTAGACCAAGTCAACAGGCCAAGACTAGTTTGGGCACACTGAATGCTACCAAGGTTCCGAAAAGTCTATGGTTCAGTGAATCCCATCATTTATGGCAGGAACCCCCAAGGAAGCTCCCCAAACCCAGGAGAGAACGACTTGGCCAGACGAATCACACTGACAAGATGGAACAAGGAGGCAGGCCTATAAGACCGGGCAGAAACCATTTAGACCAGGGGTATTTAACTAGAGTTTAGTTAGGTCCAGTTAGAGGAAATTTCCTCAGGCCAAGGTCCGAACTGTCATCATTTTGAACTTGTGTTATGATTCAGTGGCGTTTCCTGTATACTGAAGTAGCCAGTATCAGCATCTTATACCATCACTTTATTGAAAAGCCTAGTGATTATACCTGGTTTGAGACCATGTTATCATTTGTCAATCTCAGTTCAAGCTTGTTTTCATTATGAATTGCGTGGGTGAAAATCTCCTCTAGCGCCCCCCTGTGGTGAACAGAAATTTACCAAAGCCGATACATATTGTCATGTATACATTTGTCATCTAAATGTTACTGGATCCTTTGAATTATTTGATTGTTAAGTAGTTAAAATATGAATAGTGCTACATGTAAGCTATCCCTACCGGGAACCGGGTCTGGGAACCTCACCAAACTAGCCAGCAAGCTTTGTGAAAGGTGGTAGTTAAGGTGCTTTGGCAGCAGTTTACCGTGTTGCTGTATTACAGTGTTATTGGTCACATTGCACAGCACATTGTCACGTTGCATCATGTAGTGGAGCACATAGAAGGCACCAAGAAACCAAGAAACACCAACTCTCTTCTCATGTAAAGTAAATGGAATAATGAGAGTCTGTTTAAGTCGACAGCCCATTTACATTTTGACATAAAAATATAAGCCGGGAAAGTAAAATATTATAAAAATAAATAAAAATAAAAACAGCAATAAAATTCAGACAAATCAAGTAAAATAAAGTCTAACAAAACAAAATAAAATGAAAAAGGTATTTTCTAGATATAGACACCATGTAAGCAAAACTCTCTGACATTACTGATCAACACATGGTTCGAGACAGGTGTAATGATTTATGTATATTATAGTCTGTACACTTCGTTCCTCATTAGCACTAATAGCCTCATAGCTCCAACTAAAGAAACAAACACATCTCGGCTGATCAACTATGTTTTGGCTGAACTATTGTTTTAAAGCACACTTTTCAGACCCCGGTTATAATAGACTGGATCAGTGAGGAGGTTGATCTCCATGCTTGTGTGGTCATATGACAAAGACAGGTCTCCAGAGATCTCCCCTTCCCCCCTCACACTTTGTAGTGGTCTTTGACTCTGCTTAGAGTAGCAGTGTAGTGAAATCATGTAGTGTATTGATCCGACTATGGGGGACTCCTTAGCGGGAAACACCTCTTGAATCAAACACCATAAAATCTACAGCTCTTTTGATCAATAACAATGTGTGGTTAGTTCTCCCCCTCATTTAGGATGTTTAAAGTCATTAATAGAATATCTTAGCTCCATCTTTTGAAGCATTATAGCCCACCCAAACCACAACCCGGGCTTACTGTGATTCCCTAGGATAGTTTACAGCATACTTGGTTAAGGATGCTATTCTTAGAAGGGTCCCAAACTCTAGTATGGTGTTCCAGAACATATTAGGAACACAAACATTTCTTTGGGATTGTATTTTTGGCAGCAGCCGTATACTGAAGGTTTGAAGGCTTCTAACCAAATTGTATATGTTCAGCCTGTTCCATCTCTTTGGTTGGCTCTTACTGTTGTTTAGTATCTCACACTGTATTGCTTTGAAGCTCTTGGCACCGTTTATAAAAACAATCACTAGTTTGGCTCTGTTGTGAATATTTCTTACATAGCCTAGTATCAGCATCTTATACCATCAGCAACTGAAAGACAAACAAATTACACATACCGTTCAGTATATTTCAACAATATTTATTGTTTTAAATGCTGAACTGAATGAATTCTTTATAAAACTTTATAACATTTTGGGCGCTGCATTTGGTGATCTTACAATAGACATGATTGGTCTGTGAGTTTACTGCACCGCAAAGTCCGTCTACCACATAGAGAAGAAAAGTTCCGCTTCCTAAAATAAACACTGTAAACATCAAGTCGTTCTCAATAGCTTATCGGTTTGGGTCCACATTGGACAATGTCTGGGCCCGGACCACAGTCTACCTATCAGTGACCTCTGATTTAGACCATGTTCTGAGATCACCTCAAAGAACATGTGTACCGGAGTATCCACAAGAAGAAGGCTTATACTCTAAACTGGTCTCCCTCGTCGTTCTGATGGCGAGAAAGAAGTTACAACAGCTCTTTAAATTTTGACCTGGTATTATTTATGTCTTGTATAATTTAGATATTGCAGTATTTGTTTCACAGAAAAGCTATTAAAGAACCATTTTTAGGGAACTGAAAGTGTTTTTTCTGTTTACATTTCTCCCTTTTCGGCATCTGTATTCTTAAAAGTAAAGATATCCCTCGTTTTTTCAGCTCTACTCTTTTAATGGAATTAATTGGGGAAGCAGAACTTTGCACCTTTTCCTTGTGATCCTCAAGTCACCACAAAGCAGACGATGTGTCTAAACGAACGTGCTATTTATTGAGGCTGGAAGCGACGTTTTTCTGTTATCACACCACTTCAGGGTGCCCACAGTAATAGTCTTGTGTTTCCTTCTTTCACACGTGATGGTTTGATGAGTGCGAAAGCCTTTGAGATATTCCTCCAGACAGGGAGGCAGGAACCTTTGAGATAGCGGCCTGGGAGAGACTATTGTTTGTGGAGACGAGTGAAAGGAAAGAGTGGATCATGCCGGATTGATGAACTCACATGTGAGATAATAAATTGCAGACATTATGCAAATAGTATGCTAATTATCTAATCAGATTTGATTCCATTAAGGATGTGCCCAGCTTGCTAACCTTGAGGAGGCCCTGGTAATCAAACACTGATCATCTCTCCTTCTATGTTTCTCTTCTTCTCTCACCCTCTCGTGCTGTCTGTGTGACGGACACAAAGATGCCCATAGAGTATGTGTTCATTTTATGTAGAGATTAAAGCTTCTTAACATGTGAATGATAAGATGACAGTATCCAAAGAAAATACATGCCTCTCCAAAACTTTACAGGAGCGGCCAAAAACTTCTTTACTTTCAATAGAAGTCAATGGAACCGGAAAATATTCCAAGGTATTTTGGAGCATTTCTGTTAGTCCATTCATCATACAGTGTAAACAGCAGCTGCTGCGTTCAAATACAGTAGACAAATAAAAACCAATAAAATATATATCTTTTGGAAAAACATGTATCTTCATCTTCGTTTTTTATTTTTCTGCATTATTTGAATGCAGATGCTACCGTTTACATTGTGTTTGAAAAATCAGCACAGTTCAATTCTGGTTCCACTGACTGACATTGAAAATAAAGACTGTTTTCGTTTCTCCTGTAAAGTTCCCATATTAGAGATGCTTGTTTTTCATTGGACAGCGACAATATACTGATTGGCCTCAATTAAACTCCGCTGCTGCCGTTTACATTGTGTGAAAGTATAAAATTTATGATGAATTGACAAATAGACATGCTCCAAAATAGGTTGGAAAAACTTCTGGTTCCATTGACTTACATTGAAAGTGAGGACTATTTTTGTTCTCTCCTGTAAAGTTGCCAATTTGGATATCCTTGTTTTTCATTGGACAGTAACGACATACTGATATATTTATATATGTACTGATATACTGATATATATGTATATACTAATATAATGATATATAAATACTGATATACTGAAGTGTTGTAGGCCTCCAACCATATTGTATATATTCTGCGTGTTACATCTCTTTGGTTGGCTCTTTCTGCTGCTTAGCGCCTCTCCCTGTATTGCCTTGAAGCTCTTGGCACCGTTTCCGTATTTAGCCATTGCGTTTAGTATAGTTGTTTAAGTGTATGAGACATAATCTGATTGACGGAGGAGATCCTAATTAATTCCCTGCATCCTTCTGTCTATATTCCAGGTCCCACAGTCTCAGTGCATATATGCCAGAACACTGAGGCCCAGAGACTTTCCTGTTTCTCAGAGCATTAGCCAGTCTGTACTTAAGCAGATACTAAACTAGACTCAGTGTCAAACTTTTCTGACTTCTGTGAATCCTTCCTCAGGGAGATCAAGTGCACTGTACCAAGCTGGTGCACAACTTTTCCTCTGTGCTGTTTGGTTGCACTGCTGTTTTAATGTACGCGCTAAGAATGAATAAACCGTCCGTGGTGTTTTTCCAAGTCCAGCAGGTATGTACCCTGGACGGTGTCAGGGTCCCTGATCCTTTCTCCTCCTCAGAGCCAGGCCTTGCGTTTATTACCATAGCTGCCGGTGCCTTCATGCACAGCAGCTGGCCTGCGGAAGAGAGCGCTCCCTGAGAGGGAGGTGCCAAACGGCGTGTGCGAGAGCGAGATAATGAAATCTTTATCACATGTTTGGGAAGCCTGTAATTCCATTTGCTCTTCTAATCCCCGAGTCGCTTTGTTTCCCTGTCACTCACTGAGCGGAGGGTGGGGGCTGGGGGTGGGGGGCACGGAGGTGGCTCCACGCCAAACAGAGGAGAGTGAACATTTACCCTCACGGACCGTGCCTTGAGTCAGAGGGGTGTGCAAAGGCAGCACTGCATTATTTGTGTCCCAGCATTCAGGGGGCAAATCAAATGCAAATGTATGGGAGCCTCTGGTCGAATACTTAAATAAGTCAACTCGTCCTCAAAGAGAAACTTTTTAGTTTCACGTGATCACGTGAACAGCCCTGCGCCAGAGTTACCTGTCCGTTAATGTGGAGAAATGAAGTGTGAGGTTGTGCTTCATGTCTTGGACCCCTCTGGCCTCATCAGTACAGCAGAAGCTCTTATGCAGTCTGATTGAGGAGCGGTGTGAAGCGTCTGCTGATCAGCAGGACGATGGCCCCACTCCCGTAATCAGGGCCGGCCAGGCAGGGCGCCCTCCAGCTCAATCACCTCATCACGCCCTATTCTGCTCGTCCCTCTCCTCACCCGCTGTAACCGAGACGACAGGACTCCACCCCGCCCCCACAGCCTTCCGGATCAGTTCAGTTCAGGATGCTTCCATTTGATGTGCTTCGATTTAATTCAACTCAATTGGGTTCAGCTTTCAATCCAGTTTAGCTGTGATGGAGAGAAGAGTGACTGTTCACACGAGTTCAATGTGCAAAATGTGCACACAATACAGAAATACATAATAACATGTCCTGTACGCATCATGCATATCATCGTTGTCTGACAGACACTCTTATCCCTGAACTGTCACTTAACAAGAGAAGGAAACAACGCTGTTAACTATGAATAGAGGTTAATGCAAGTAGCTTTAAACCCTTTATATTGGCCCATTCATCATAACGTTTTAGCGTTTATCAAAAAAACTAAAAAATACGGTTTCGTGGTGTATATATATATATATATATATATATATATATATATATATATATATATATATATATATATATATATATATAATATTTATTATTATTTAATGTCATATTATTAGATATCATTAGTATCTGACTGCTTAACCACGTACAGGTTAAAAAGGAGATGTGCTATGGTATATACAATGAGACCTTTAACATCATAACATGTAGTAAAACAAAACAATCAACTAACCGAAAAACGTTTTTTGTCCATAAATTCTAAATAGCATCGTGATAAAGACCCTAAGTGACCTTCATGGTTTAATACCTAGTTCAGTAACCTTTTGAGTTATGTTTTTTTACCATGTCAGGTGGTGTGAAACTATATAATAATATATCGCTGCTGTTGGAACAAAAGCTCCATTTTTCTTGTTCCTCAGGTGAAGATTGTGACATAATTAGAAAATGCCTGTAATAATAGTAATAGTAGTGGTAGTATTAATAGTGTCCCATATGTAGCCTAAAATATATTTATATATACAAAAGCCTAAAAGGGAAATCCATATGTAATTAAATTATATTGAAATATGTATATAACTGGATACGGAACAGTGGAAAGACATATAATCACTGTCCAAAGAAAAACTAGTATATCAAAAATGGTCATTTTACAGGAGAGGCCATAAAACTGCCTTCACTTCTAATGTAAGTCTATGGAACCAGATTTGTTTCCAAGCTATTTTGGAGCATTTCTATTGGTCCATTCATAATGACATTTTCAAACAGTGTAAACAGCAGCTGTCGTGTTCAAATAATATAGAAAAATAAATATAGACAAAAATGAAGGTGCATGTTTTTTCATTGGACAGCGATGATATGTAAACACACGCGCTGTCCCTCTCTCGTCTGAAAGCGGTTTGACTGCTTATTGCCTTCGTTCTCCCCATCACACCTGACAGATTCAGCAACTGTACACAACGATCTCTCGTATGTTCCCTCGAGACTCAGTGTCATTATTACGCTTATGATTATGTCCTCCCCTTCGACTGTACCACTGCGGTCTTTTGTCTCGGAGGGGGGGCTTGACAGAGGGACCTCCCTGATTACGAGGGGCTGGCTTGACCTGAAAGCTGCCAGATGAACAGCAAACTGATTATTATTGGCTCAAATAGGCAATCACCAGGCCGAGCGCACAGAACTAATCAAACGTCTTGTTTAATTTCCATCCGCTGCCCACATAACCTTCCCCAGGAAGGCTTTAGCAAGGGGCACACAATCAAACCCTGAATGCAGACAATGCTAAACAGCACCAGATCGCAGAAGCTCAATCCTATGTCATAAATGTAATGTCATGTGTAATAAATGATTAATATTGTAGCCCTGAATGACGTGAGAAACGACTGGAGACGATAACAGGGCTTTGGACGAGAGCTTTCCCAATCTGCCAGTGAGTAATCTACTGAATGTTTTAATGATTAATCAGGTAATCAGAGATTTGTGAAGGAGCGGTTAGGAAGATAAGTAGGCACAGACTGGGGATGAGACTCACAGACTTTTTGGACGAGACAAACCAAATTGTTATGCATTAAATATACAACTTTCTGTTTATTATGGGTTTAAAGATGATTATATATTGTCGCTGTCCAATGAAAAACAAGTATCTCTAAAATTGCAACTTTACAGGAGAGAACAAAAACTTACTTTACTTTCAATGTAAGTCAATGGAACCAGAATTATTTTTCAAGCTGTTTTGGAGCATTTCTATTGGTCCATTTATCTAAAACTCAAAATTGGACAAAAATAGAGATGCATGTTTTTCATTGGACAGCGACGATATGTCATTATTCACAGTATCTATTTGAGTGTAAGAAGTCAGATGTTGGGCTCAGTTGGAACTTGGGTGCCTGATGGTTGAAAAGGCTGTTAAAACTGAAGAGATGCATTTTATGGTTCACAATCTCAAACACTTTAAGCTGCATTTAAATGTATTGTTTAATGTGTATTGTCCATGATAAAAACAAACAGAATAAAAAATACTAAGGGAGGAACGATAGGTCAGACAAGAAAACAAAAACAACTGACAGAAGGAATACAAGGATACAAGGAGCACACCGAGAGAATACAATGATGAAGGTCAATACGCGACAAGGACTGGGGGAAAATAGTGGGTATGTAAAGGAACTCGTAATGAGAAACACCTGGACATACAAGGAGGAGACGAGACATAAAACAGGTTAGGGGCGGAGACAAAGACAGACATGTGACCAAAACAAACAGACGCACATGGCAATGACAAGACAATGTAAACAACAACACGGCATAACATATATAAACACATTTTTTATTATTCTATTTCTTCTTATTATTACTAAATAAGTAAGAGACTAAAATTAACTTAGAAAGTAAAGAAATAAGATTTTGTAAAAATTTTATAATTTACTAACATAATTTAGATTTAATTTAGCTGCAGTCGTGCATGTGCTTTAGCTAAATAAGCACTTAAGTGCAACTTTCTGATGGGCCAAAGTAAATGTCCAAACTGGTCCTGTAGACTGGAGGCAGCCCTGGTTTAGACTTTTTGGTAATTGGCCACAAACTGGCTTTAATTCAACATAAAAAAGTGCAGACTGAAACAACATGTGAGTTACCATGTAATGAGCAAATGCTGAATCAGCTTCAGTGCGTGAAATCAAGTGTCAGCCTATGAAAGCCTGATTTGCATATCATTTACATGATGCACCCTCTAATTTATGCAGACGTTTCAGTATTTATTGGCTCGTGATCCGCGTCTGGAGCCTGAGTACTCACTGCTGCCCCTACTGGCAGGGCTGTTACAATGTGAGAGAACTAAAACCTTTGCTGTATTATATTATAACAGTGTGTGATACGGTTGTGCACTGGCTTTGTTTTGCATTGGTTAGTAGTATAAAGCGCTGGGTACGCTCATGTAATGACATTATACATGGAACCTGGAATAGTTGCAGTGTTTGTTTATACCAGAAGGCATGAAATGAAGTACATACACTGGATTTGTACTAGACTGCAATTCACTCGCATTAACAATATTATCATGATTGTCTAGAGTTCATTCTTATTACTGCCATTATAGCCGATGCTGGGTTTTCTTTTCTTTTAGGTCATTATGTATCAAAGTTAACCTCATCTCACAGACGCAGCGAAGATAAGAACCTGTCAGTGTGCAGTTACATTTGTCCGTGTCCTATTTTGATGAGTAACGGCCTTTGTGTCTTGTCGTTCTGCGCATAAAATTGGATGAAAATCAAACCTTTTTTTTGTTTTGTTTTGTTGTTGACAGCTGTTTTTTTTTCCAGACTGTCTGCGCGTCTGCGTCCGAGCGGCAGCTAAATTGAACACATTGGATTTATCTATTTATCAGCTGCCAGCCTGGTGGCTTTCTGTCATTACTCAGGTTCTTTGTCCACAGTATTAAATGTTTAAGGGCTGTAGGAGTAGAAGACGGCATGGCTGGCATTCATTTAAAAGCACTTCAATCAGCAAAACCTAGCACTTAATACTAGCAGAAGAGAGAGAGGGAGTGTGTGTGTGTGAGTGAGAAAGAGAGAGAGAGAGAGAGAGAGAGAGAGAGAGAGAGAGAGAGAAAAAAGGATAATGTAGAGGGCTGTAGAGGAGGACTGGGATAGCACCCAGGCTGATAGATCAGCGGAGCGAATGGTGGCCTGCACAGACAGAATTTTAATACACAGCAGAACTGTATTTACATGGATTAATGCAGACTTAACCCACGGCTGTTTACTTTGATCTGTTAAATCTCAGATAACCCTTTAAAGTTTTGTTTTCTCTCCCTTCGGGCTGTTTTCTAATGCTATCAGAAATAGCCTGCTGGTGTCCTCAGCACCAAGGGGAACAGTGCTCTTCCTCTGCCACCCTCATCCAACTCTTCTCTCTCTCTTTTCATCAGTTTATGGCATTTCTATCAAGCGCTCAGCCTCTGCTGAGAGGGCCCGTGTCTCAAACGGGAATGTGAATGCGATGATTTGCTTACTTATTTATTTATTTATTTATTTTTGCCGCCTCAAAAAAGGTGGAACAGAACGCAACAGTTCAGCGACACTTGAGTGATATTTGTCATTTGAAAGACGTCATGTTTCCAGTAATGGGAATTGATTCAGAAACGACACTACTTGTCTTTATGACATCGACAGAATAAGAGCTGGGAAGAGGCCTAATGGAGCTCTATGGCTTCTGCACAAAACATCGGAGGAAAGAGAGCGGAAGGATAAATGCTTTTATTTATTAACCTTACGTTCCAGGTGACTGATATGTCTGCACAGATGGAGGACTATTTCATCTGTATGCTTTTTGATGGGCAAATCCAGCAGTTTTTCACAAACATCTGCATCGTTAAACCATTAAAGTGTAAGTCGTTCAGAATGCGTCGATGAGAATCGGATTTGTCCTCAGTGGTGGTGATAGAAAGTAGTCATCTCAAGCATTTCATGTATTTGAAAGCAACCTCTCTTAAAGTTTCACATGGGCTGCTTAATGTCTAGGATGCAGTTTTAAAGGTGCTGTATGGCAAAATATATTTAGAAAACATTTGTACCACCATTCTTTTATCATTACCAACCCTGCATACAGCATTCACTCTTGCATAGTAGTTGGATTCAGGTTTTTGAACTAACTATAATACTGAGACAGCATTGGCTTGTGTTGTCAATGGCCTTTTAGCTTAGCGCAGACACACAGAATCCTTCATTTATATCAGTTGTCGTAGTTTTGCCGATGACACACAATTATAACTTTCCATTCTTTCTGATAATCAAGACTCTGTTGACAGGCTTGCAAGCTGTGTGCGAGATATTTCTCACTGAGTGTCACAAGGGCTGTGGAATTAGCACGGACTGTCCCCACCAATCCAGCGATCATTGAACTGTCCCCAACAATAATTTAATCCCCACCAAAAAAATAAAAACCCAGATCTGTCAACGTCTCATTAACCTAGAGGTGCAGAAATTTCAATCACGTTCTCTACTGGAGTCCTGCCTTGCAGTAACACATATGGCCAGTGTGATTAGCTGTGTCTTTCCCTGCTGTCATGTGAGACTCTGTAGCTACATTTGGTTGTTAGCAGCACCAAAACTGGAAGGAAAGCTTTGCAGTCATATGTGAGACTCACTGTGCAAGACTCAGGTGCAACGTGGGAGACACGTTGGTGTCATAGGTCCCCACCAATGTCAAGAGCTAATCTACACCCTTGAAGTGTCACACGATATATGATTATATATGATTATATATATAATTATTATACAGAACAAGAACATATTGAAATAACTTGCTCAGTGAAAGCTACTTTCAGGGAAGCTTGGTTCTTTAGGAGTCTGTTATATCCAGGATATAAACACAGCCACCAAAGTATCTTTTTAACATTGAAGAAATATCGCTCTGCCTTTTCTATCTAACTTGGCAAAGTTGATCTATGTAATGGTCTTAATAGAGAAACCAATTCTCTGCAATCAGAGCACAGCAGCACAGATCCTAACAACAACAGAGCTCATATCACTCCTGTTTTAAAAGAATGAGTGCATATCTCTGTAATTTAGAATGGAATAGTTCAGCTTATAGTTTTTAAAGCTTCAAGCAAGAGTAGAATTAACCTGGACGGAAGTGACGTGTCCCCACCAATATCCAGCGATTATTGAATTGTCCTCACCAATAATTCATTAACCTGGAGGTGCAGAAAGGGTTAAATCATGTTCTCTACTCGAGTCTGTAACACATATAGCCAGTGTGATTGGCTGTGTCTTTCCCTGCTGTCACGTGAGACTCATAGGTCCCCACCAATGTCAAGAGCAAATCTACACCCCTTAAAGCACCACATTACCTCACATTATGTCTGTCTTTACGTTCCAACAAGACATCTTGGTTCTGCTTCTAAACTGTGGAACTCAATTCCACCTTCTATTGGACAGTCAAACTTTTTAACTTTGTATTTATCTGCCAACTTTGACCATTTCAAATCAAAACTATTAATTGTGTAATTTATTCTTAAGTACTGCAGATATTAGTCGTTTTGTTGGCGTGGGCAGTTCTAGTCTTCTGTTCTGACTAAAGTCCCACTGTCAAGGCCAATAGATTTGTACTTAATCATACTTTCTCCGTATGCAGCCGTGGCAGAATGTTTTAATGGTGTTTTAATGTCGTCCCCGCGAGACCATGTGTGCATGCTGCCGGACTGAGGTCAGCGCCGCGGACTGTGCTTTAATTGCGTTGTTGGACGTGAGCAGAGGTGAGCATATGGCGGCTGGGAATGCTCCTATTGATCCTCATTACTCTGGGCGAAAGGAGACGACAGAGGGCTTTCATCTCCATAGCTGCTCTTTAATTGTGACGTGAATGAAATGAGCGTATTTAGGCCTTGTAATGATTATTGATTTAGGGTCATCTGAGCTCATGATCGTTTGTGCAGTCTTGCGGGTCGTGCCTTGTGTTTGAAAAGAGCAGACGGGAGCAGGAAGAAGATGCAAGTGCATACATATTTAGTTCTGGCTTTTTTATGTACGTTAATGTAACAAGATTTGGTTCCAAAAAACGATTTGTCATTTCAATGAGCCTCTTTAACATTAACTGAAAAAAGAAAAGTTTGAAATGGTGGCAATGATGTTCATTTGCTAGTAAACACAGTAAAGCCAAATCACATCTAGGGCTTGTAACAATTGCTGCTGTCTCTAACTACTTTTAAAGTTTTTCATAGGTTAATTGTATGTTGTAACTATAACACAGAGACAGCTTTGGCTTTTGGCAATGACCTCAGGCTTAGCACTGATACACAAAGTCCTTTTGTCCCCATTTTATTTCCTCTTAGTGCAGCTTTTGATACCATTGATAACACGATTGTAATCCATCATCTTAAATACTGTTTCGGCACTGTTTTAGAATGATTTTAATCATATTTAACAAAAAGACATTGGTTTCATTGGGAATCGCTCATCCAAAAAAAAAAACTTCTTGTGAAGTGCCCAAAGGTTCAGTTTTAGGGCCTTTACCCTTATCTTTGTATGTTAAATCTATTACAATTACACATTTCTATTCTTACATAAAAACATAAAACTCTGTTGACAGACGTGCAAGCTGTATGTGAGATATATCTCAGTGGATGTCACGAAAGGTTAATTTTTCCATGTTTAGAAAAAAAAAATCATTTAGTCCTGTAGAGGATCACATGTCCTTTCAAATGCTTCTTTGAGTTTTATATATAATCACTGTCTCTTCTGAAGGACTCTTGAAGAACCCCTCTTTTAAGGTGTAGATAATATATTCGCTCTGCTCTTTTAAAAAACAGCTCTGAATCCATTTGGATTTAAGATGCAACTACTTCAACTTGAATTAATTAGACTCCTTGATGTCACTGCAATTTGTGTAGTTATCCTGATGTAGCACAGAAGAAAACTTGCATTTAATAAATTGCATCATTTGAGAAACTGCAATGCATTTGTGACTATGGCACAGTGGTCATGTTCATGTTTAAGGTCAAGGGTCACATCCCTACATGGAGCACCGAATCCATGAATCCATAGTCTTTAAAATCCACAGATGTCTCTCTCTCTCTCTCTCTCTCTCTCTCTCTCTGTATATATATATTGTCGCTGTCTAAAGAAAAAACAGTATCTTTTAAATTAACTTTAAAGTTAAAGTTACAGGAGAGGACAAAAACTTTGCTTTCATTGTAAGTCCTGTTCTATTCATCCCTTCATCAAGACATGTAAACGATAATTGTTTTTGTTGGTGACACCCTTTGCCTGTCTTCCGTCTGTCTATGCTCCTGTTGTCACTGCTCTATCTTGTCATATATCCATGTGCTTATGTTTGTTTTGGTTGTTTGCACCTCCTTGTCTCTGCCCTCTTGTTACACCCCTCACCTGCTTCTAGTTTCTCCTCCCTGTGCCAGGTGTTTCCTTTATGCTCTTATACCTCTTGTTTGCTCCCTGTGTTTGTCTGGCATTGTTGTTGTAATGTTGCTCTGTCCTTGTTAAAATATTTAATGTGGGATTCTCTTAGTTTGTATGTCTGTCCTGTTTCAATATGGACTTCAGTAAAAGAGGTTTATCTGCCTCTCTCGCCTGCCACAACATTACAGTTAGACAATGACAATATATACACTACTGCTCAAAAGTTTGGGA
Source organism: Megaleporinus macrocephalus (assembly GCA_021613375.1). Lineage (NCBI taxonomy): Eukaryota > Metazoa > Chordata > Actinopteri > Characiformes > Anostomidae > Megaleporinus > Megaleporinus macrocephalus. Next base: position 23,246,660 of record CM038712.1, read on the forward strand.
TCACAGTGAAATGTTCTTGTTTTTAATGGAGAAGCCTTCCTTCCTTAACTAAACAATGGACTGACGGGTCTCTAAAGAAAGTTGTTTCTTTCTGGTTATTTTGAGTCTGTCAGCAAGCCATCGACTGCTGATGCTTCAGACACTAAACTAATCTAGAATGTTGTTCTCCCTTTTATGCTCACTTATTAGTAGAATGTTTTTCAGCTATGCATCACAATTGAGCAAGAGTGTCCTAACAACCAATTAGCCCAATAACATCCTTTACCATACTAGGAGATTTAGACAGAGGACTGAGATTGCTGATAATAGGACTGTATGCAAAAGAAGCCTCTATACAAAAATAGGCTTTAATACAAACATTTGAATTCTTTAAAAATCATCTTAAATTAATTGTGAAATTGACAATATTGTTTGTGAAGTGCATAAAAATATCATGAATTGCATGAAAATTGCATGAAATGAAATTCTAAAGTGATCCTAAACTTTTGAGCGGTAGAAGCAAACAACCAAAATCAAACATAAGCACATGGATAAATGACAAAATAAGGAACAAAGCAAAGTCACAGTCAAAAAATACAAGCAAAGCTAGAAGAGGCTTCCAAAAATCAAAGACACAAAAATTGGGAAAACACATGAAAACTGTAACTGTGGCAATACTTACGCAATGAGAAGACAAATTGCGTGACTCTCATAGAGAGTCTGAGACACAGGTGTGCATAGTAAGTACTGCGGTGACCGAGATCTGGAAGGCGCTTGGTGATTGATGAACTCAGGGAATGTATGTACCATGTGATCTCTCTGAGGAACCTGGGAGTTGAAGTCCTGGAGAAAGTCTGTGTCTCTACATATATGGGTCATGATGTGGCATCCAGTATTTTACCCAAAAATATATAATATATCAACTTCATCAACTTCTTTTATGAAAAACATGTTTAGTGCTTCAATATCTAAAATTCATTTTAGCTTCTTTTTGCCTCCTAAAGTCTACAAATGTCGAAATAATAGTTTGCATGATTTTATGTTTTAATAAAATCAAGTAAAAATACATGAAAACTGTTGTAAATATTATATTATGTTTATTTATTTGATTAATATAAATATAAGTATAAACTCAAAGATGAAGGTTTCTACAAGTGTTTTAGTAGACGCTGCTTAATTTGAAATTAGTCTGAAAAGTCATGAGGCACAACCAGTATGTCCAATGGTGCAACCAGACCAAAACAGTTATACTATCTGAAACAGGCCATTTATAACACTCACTGTGTTTAGCTATGTTTCAGATCTAAAATGCATGTAGATATAAATGCTAATATATATGCAGATACAAAAATTGAGTTATGATATTTGGGCTCATTTTGGTTTCAGCTAAACTGTAGACACTATAAACAAATAATAATGTGTAACAGGGTTGTGGAGATATGTATACAGCAAATGTTATTAATTGTTATTAACAGTTACAACACAGTCGGCTGTAATTATTATGACCACTTCATACTTTCAATGACGACACAGTGGTGGCAGCGATATGGTCTAGGGCAGGGGTATTTAATTAGAATTCAGTACGGTCCAGAATGAGGAAATTTCCTGAGGCCAAGGTCCGGGTCCTCATAATTTCTAACTTGTGTTATGATTCAATGCTGTATTGTGTATGGTGGGGTAACCTAATATCAGCAACTGAAAGACAAAACAAATTACAAATACCATCAGGTATATTTCAATAATATTTATTGCTTTAAATGCTGAACTGAATGAATTATTTTTTTCTCACTTCAAGTAAAAACAAAGGCTACAATAAAAATTCTATTTATCGCTTTGGGTCACCCACAGTCCGCCTATTAGTGAATTCTGGTCTAGGGAATACTTCTGTGGCATTCTCTGAATCCATGTGGAAGACACTCTCAACCCATTTGGGTCTGAATCCATCCTTGCAGATCACGTACACCATACATGCTGAATGGGGCGGATGGGATCTTCCAGCATGGCTAGAAATGTCCCATATTGGTTGGAGTAGCTGACCAAGGCTTTCAAGTACTAACCTGGACCCCTAATTTCCCAGCCATAAACCCTACTGAGCATCTGCAGGACCACCTGGATGGTGGTGTTGGCTCTATGGTTCCTCCCCATGGACCCTCCACCAGCTGTGGGTTGCACTGCAGTCAGCATGACTCCATATAGCTGTGGTAACCTACCAGGACTATATTGAGTCTCCCAGTCTGTCTTGCTGCTATCTGTGCTGCACATGGCGTTTACTCTGGATATTAGTCATAATAATGTGACTCAACTGTGTAACTGCAGCAAACACTTTTAAAGATATCAAAAACCAAAATGTGTCGTGCTGTGCTCTGCTTTCCCCCACAACAAAAATTACCATGTAAGTCAATGTAAAGACGTTTTATGTTAGGTGATTTTGGAGCATTTCTATTGGTCTGTTCATCATTAAACACTCACAGGATATAAAGAGGAGCTGTCATTAACAGGATAAAGAAAAAAATCAACGAAAAGAAAGATTGTATTGTATTTCTTTTGAGAGTAATGGTATGTAGTTATGAGAGTAAGGAGTATATGTGGTTTTGAATGTTTATAGTGTGTGTGCTTTGTAACCTTCCTGTGTCTTTAATGCTGAGACTAGACAATAAAACCGTATGCGTGTGTATGCGAGCGTGTGCAAGAGAATGTGTGAGTGAACTCTTGCTCCTGCGGGTAATCGATACCTCTCTCAAGCGGAAAGTGGCTGTCACGGCGACCCGTCCCGCGTGGGCGGGAATTTTGGTCCGGCCTGGCTCGGCACCGCTCTGGGTAAATGACCGGACACTCTGGTGGCCTGGTCTTTCAGCCACATGCTTTTTCTCACACTAACCCGCCCAGATTAAACGTGGGAATGTTTGCGCTTTGCTGAAGGCGACGCTTCATGACCTCAGATTCTTCCTCGGCGCTGCTTATAATCTCCACATGCAGGCTAAAGGCACTGAGTCAGCCCGTGACTCACACACCCCCATTACTGAAATCTCACAGCCACTTTGGCGTTAACATTTAGCCTTTCCAAACAGCACCCCCCCCCCCCACCCCGCGGTACTTAAGAGCTAATAATAACTCTTTGAATCAGAGCTGAGTTGCCTGCTTTTAAGGGCTTATAAGCGCTTATTCGAATTCAGGTTTTTTGTGTTTGGCGCTGTGCCGTGCTGTTTACAATTAATTTTTTATCCATGATCAAGTGGCCCTATTTTAAGCGGCGGGGAATGTCCTGTGGAGCGTTCACTAACCTTATCGCTATAGTAAAAAACAGACATGCAGTAAAAAAAAATAGGCACTACAATCATTCCAGGCACTCGTAGCTGCTGTAGGTTATTAGAGCTTATTGTAGGAAAAGTGTTCCCAGTCTGAGAGTCCCTAAGTCTGAACACACAAGAGTCAAGGCAGATTTTAGTATAATAACATATTTCAGTAACACGTTCTATGAATCCTGTATAAATGTCTCTATATAGCATTATGTGGCATCAGCCATAACTTTAAAACCACCTCATTGTTTCTACACACACTGCCCATTATATCAGCTCCACTGACCATATAGGAGCTACACCTACAGACTGTAGTTCATCTGATTCTCTGTATACTTTATTACCCTGTTCCTCAATAATCAGGACCCACACATCCTCATTACACACACACAGAGCAGCATTTTTTGGGTGGTGGCTCTTTCTTAGCACTGTAGTGAGACTCATGTGGTGGTGGTGGTGGAGTGTGTCAGTATGTGCTGGTATAAGTGGATGAGAATGACCCACCATCTAAATCACACCTGCTTTGTGGTGGTCCTGAACATTAGAAAACAGGGTAACAAACCTGCTCGGCTGTTTTCTCTGGCTAAGCTTACCATCGTATTCCTGTATCCTATTCTCAGTATTGTCTGCTTTACTTACATTAACACTGACAGACTTTACTTTAGCTCTCTCGTGCATAAGGGTATGACACAGAAACAACTAAACAGGCAAATGTCCAATTACTTATTAATCGGTGGCTATAAATAATACAGACTATAAATGAGTCACTATCTGATATGTGTCTATTTGTGTTCAAGTTCGTTATTAAATGTTGAATAATGCAATGAATACAAGCCTTTGTTGGGGAAACATATTATTACTACATCAAAATAAAGTTCATTTGAGACATTTGTGCCTCCCAAAGTCTGTACAGCCATGCTCAGGTGAAAAATGGTACCTGAATTATATGCAATTGGATCTATAACATTATAACATGTAGAAAAACCAGTGACCTTCATGGTCTAATGCAAAGGTCAGTAGTTAGTTTGAAGGCGGTTAGTTGCCAGTAGTTTTAGTTATTGACATAACTTGTACATGAGGTACATGAATAACACTTAATAAAAATAAAGGTATATGCCTTTATTTAATTAACTAAAAATCAATGATCAGCTGTGATGCTGCATGGTTAGCTTGCACTACATCTACTGTGAACATTATTGGCCAGCCTGTAACTGAACTAGCCTGGCTGATCTGCTTCAGTGTTTGTTTAAAAAATGCATGATCCTGTTTTTGGGCAGAGGGCCACGAGTAAGGAGGTCAGTGCTAGACTGACCGTAAGACCTGTTTGCATGCATTCAAGCACATATACCTGATACGTTCTTCCAGACATTACTCACAGCAGGCGATAGAGCTAAGGTCATTTGATAGACATGCAGAAGACGTTCTCCTGACATGTTGGCCCAATGACATAAGCAGAAATAACCGTGACGGTTCAGTGTGAGTCACTGTTCACTTGGTCTCCTGTCTTGTGCTTAGATGAGCCAGTGTCCTTCCTCTGTAAACGTAATCTTAAATTTACAGTGCATCTTGAACTATTAATAATTAATGATTAATAATTAAGTACTGTTGTCAATATTTCTTACATGCTATGGTGTCTGTTAAAAGCTTGTTTTATGGTTCGGGGAATCCCATAATTTATGGCAGGGACTCCCAAGGAAGCTGTCCCAAACCCAGGAGATAGCGACTTGGCCAAATGGATCACATGGGCCAGATGGAACATGAAGGCAGGACTATAAGACCGTGCAGTTGTTAGAGACCATGTTAGATCATGTTTAGAGCTTCTCAAAGAACGTCTATAACATGGTGTCCTCAAGAATAAAGCTTATACTGTGAACTGAGCTCCCTCTTCGTTTTGACAGCAAGTAAAGAAGCTACAACGATACCAATAAGTGACTTTCTCTTTTTAAAGCTTCTGCCCAACTGCTTCAACTCTGGAACCTTCTGGAAAAGTGCATCAGTTTCAAAGCATCTAGAAATAATTATTATTGTTTTTAACCTTTTTAAAACCTCAGCTTATTTAAAGTTCTGTGAGATAATCAATCGTTTGATTATGTTTATACTTGACTTTGACAGCCAGCCCCACTAAACTTCTAAGTTTAGTAAGTAGCATCACCTGATCGTGTGTTTGCGTGAGCTGATCCGCGCTTTGTTGTCGACAATGCGACCCAGAGTCCTGCCGGCTAAACGCTCAGCATCCTCTCTAAGCAGGAACACGTACATCCAAAGTAACTGGGTCGGGTTTCGTGACAGGTCAAGGCCAATGCAGGCTCAGAGTGCCCCCCCTTCAGTGCTGAAGGAACCTGAGCCTGTAATGTGACCAGCCCTGCTGAGAGAAGGTGGAGTTTATGACCTCAGGCCAAGTGAGACGCCTGCCAACAAGAACTGGGCCAAACAATAATGAGATGACAGCAGATGACAGCAGTGTTCACGCGTATGTTTTTTCTAAAGGAAAGCGAGTCAATATTTTATCAGAGGGCAATAACTGAGTGAACGTCTCCAGGATGAGATAAAACACGCTGTCAGGAAACTCAGTGTTGGGTTTACAGAGGAGGTTTGGCTGTACTTGCAGGAACTGCGGAGTGGGGGGTCAACTGGTTTGCATTCTTTAGCTGGTTTTCCATGGACACTGACGTGCTGTTGAATTACACAGTGCAGTAAATGTACTGGATGTGTGTGTAGGTCTTGCCCTTGGTGCTGCTTTGCCGCTGACCCTCTCAGTGAGGTCCATCTGCAACATAAAGTTTCTCTGCCAGGGCCTGAAGGTCATAAAGGGCTTTGGTTTGCATCTACAGCCTTGGCCTGTAACACCCAGCGGAATGTAGATGTACTCGTGCCAATAGGTGTAGACTTTGTTCAGCGCAGGCCGGAGCCATTGACATTTTGAAATGTAACGAGTGCTCCAGGTGAATCAGGAGCGGAATGCCGGGAAACATCATCTTAAAATTCCCTGAATGAATTGTGCTTCGGTACTTCTGTTTGCCGTTTTTTTATGACTGATTTTGGCCAATCCTCTCGAGTGCCTGCAATATGGCGGCCTGGACCCCATGGCAACAGCAGGAACTGGAGTGCTCTAGTGCTTTGCCTTTAATAGTGTTATGATATAATCATTAGTTTCAGTAAATCAGTGGAGAAATCCCGTCGGCCCAAAGGACAGTTTTACTTCAGGCAAAGTCAATAGCAAAGGGCAGAACATAATTTATCTGGTACGCACATCTGTTGTAGCCAGAAAACATAGAGACCAAACAACAGGAGGTCCAGAGTAGAATACTGATGCACTCATGTAGGTTTTTGGTGCTGTTTCTTGTTTTCCTGGACTAGAAAGGACTAAATTGCACTCAGAATGTTATAATTAATCAAGCTCTCTTGCTCTTGACGAAGGTGGTCGAATTTTCTCACCTCTCCTCTCCTTATCTTTCCTGCTTGGCTTGTCTTGTCTCGTTTCTGTTATTCTATTCCAGAGACTCTCTCGACTTTGCTCATCAAAACCAAAAGCAATGGATTTGATTAAATGGTCTCTGAACGCAATTGACACCATCTTCTCGACGAGAAGCTCGGGTTCGGGGGAACCTGACTGTCCTGCCGGAACGTTTGTAGCTGGATACGCGAGGGACACGTGGGAGAATTGGCGTGTCGTGTGTCTGGCGACTCTCTCCATGGAGGACACTGAGGATGTCTACATTTTTGGCACTCTGATTATTGGGGTTATGCTGATTGGATTAGGCATTTCCCTGGTATATCTCGAAATTACAAGAGTCCGGTCAGCTGTCAAGAGCCCAGCAAAGCTGCCTGACATGATTAACGCAGTGAGCAGAGCTGTGGGAAACCAGACTGTGACTTTTAACAGCAAAATGGACAACATCTTGGGAACTTTGAGCTGCAGCATTGACAACATCTCGGAGAAGCTCTCAGCTTTGCAACGCTGTGTGGAAAAGATTGAGGACCATCTTAAGACAGAGTGAAACTCGCTGAATTAGTGCGGCGCCACTTACCCAAACAACCTCAAGTCTAATCTGCTTTCGGCTCCACTGTTATCAGCTTGACCTTGGCTAAGGCGCAGCTGTTGACGAAGAAAATTCCTCCAGAAGAACACTGTCCAGAGAATCTTCTCCCTCCCCCATGCCTTCGCTGCTTGTTCCCGGCCAAGTGCGCGTGCGAGTCTCTGTTAGCGCCGGAGTCTGGCTGCCTATGGTGACGTCGCACGAGGCTTGGTGTTGTGTCTTATACCCGGCCCACTTACCCGTTGCTAGTTGTGTCCTGAGTGTACTGATTGTGCCTATAAGCAGAGGTTTTTTGTATGTTCCCAAACTGCCCTCCACGGAGCTCAGTCTGGGGGTTTGACTTTTTTTATCCTCCTCTTTCCCCGTGTTAACTCTTATGTTTCTGATTTGACCTGTCTTCCTGTCCTGTCTCCCCTCCCAATCCTCAATACCTTGTATCTGTATGTAACGGACGGGTTGATGTAAATTTTGCCGGTTCTTGTACTTGTACTTGTGACTGTGTGACAATAAAGCCGTTTTGAATCTTGAATCTTAAATCAATCACAAAAGGTTGGAACAATGTTAAGAAAGTATATGTTTTTTTTTTTTAATCAAAACATAAAGGTATATATATATATATATACAGGAGAGGCCAAAGTCAGTGGAACCGGAATTGGTCCATTTATCATGAAAAAGTGTAAAGAGTTGCTGTGTTGCTGTATTTTAGGAGAGTGATCGGTTTAGGCTAACATTAGATACAAGTCACATTTGATAGGAGGCCTGACTGACAAGGCCCAGTATGGTGTATGTGTCCAACAGCTTTCAATTATGTTGTATCCGAGCAAATTATAATTTTCTTCTTAAAAATAAACAAATTCATTTTCTGAGTAGGTGCCATCTTTGTTGTTGGTTCCTCCAGCTCTTGTCTGCTTGTGTGATTCGGGCTTGTATAGAGCTTTTTGATTGGATGCACAGATTCTGGACAACAATATAGAATGTATAGGATGGAAAAGTGCACACCAATCTGTTGAACTTCTGCTTAACCGACAGACACCGTTTTACATACACTGACTCTTTTGCATGTACTTGTTTAGGCAGATCCTGACCCACACTCGTCTATATGTCATTTATTCATCCATCATTCCTCCCATAGGATCTCATTCATTTTCAGCTGATCCCAAACAGTTTCGTTCAACCTATAACCACCAAACTGCCTGTCCTCACTTAGGACAGACTCACCTCAACCTCTAATCCACAGACATACTGAACCATACTCCTCTACATTTATGTGCAACCATTCTGTGTTTCCTTCAGGAAATTCACTTTTTAAATTTAATTCTAATATTGAATTAAGCCTTTCCAGCCTTAGCTAGAATATGATATCACTCAAAAGAGCAACTTTCTACATTGTCATATTTTAAATAGAACTATATGATGTGCAACCATATGAGATCCTACGTGTAGAGGAATTAAGCGTATTTGTCATGTTTTTGTCATATAATAAACAAAACATTGTTGTTTAATTTATATGCCAAGGTTTCCCTTTAAAAGATATCGTAAACAGCTTAGCAACACATTGGATTTGGTGGGCAAATCGAATTTGTGCCACTTCACTACCTTCTGTGTGAACATAGGCTTAAACTGCGTCTCTTCGTTGTGAGCTCATAGTTGGACATCTTCCTATCAACAAAGTTGAGCAAAGGATCATGTTTCATTTCCAATCATAACAAAAACGAATAAACGAATTGACACATTCTATGATGCACTGATTTGCTTCCCTAAAGAACTGTAAACCAGTCGTAATGAAATCCAGTTTGGTGAGGTATGAGGTGTGCACACCTAGTCCATTAAAAAATGAGCTTTTTATGAAGAACACAAAGCTGGACTTTTCTTTAGAACATGAATTTCATCTGTGTTGCTTTCCTGGAGAAACATATATGCACATGTCACACTTCTGAGGGCCGACTGTTCATTAAACCGCGCTTTGTTTGACTAGAATACCATTCCTTTGGCAAAGAAAGAACCCACGGATCAGGAAAACCTTTTGTCCCCTTTAACACCTGGCTGAAACTCCAGGCTGTGCTCTCACGGTGTGATCGAAATCCAAAGCTCGTCAATTCCACCTTTTTAAAGGTACAAATCAATGTTTAAAGGCCTTTGGATGCACCAACCCCTTCCATTTATGCACTCGGTGGCAAAAAAAAGGCATTCCCTATTAATAAACATTGTCTGCCTTCATCTCTCCGAAAGCTCTATTTATGAAATGAAAGACTTCAAAGGCAGTGTTGTGCCCTTTCATGTTTGCAGCCATAGCCGATTAGAGCTCTCCGCTCTGCTCTGGCTGGGGCTCGACTGTGTTCCCCGCACAAGGGAAATGGCTCTGATGTGTGTTCGCGCCTATAGGTGTTCATGTTCTCAGGAGCAGTTGGCTTTATGAGACATGGACTCTCTTATACCAGGATATTATATTTGGAATATAATGGTTTTAGGACTTTGGGTGGATTTAAATGTATGTACTGAATGACTGTGGAGCTTTTGCACTTTGGATAGCTTCAGATCTCAGTCTGTATAAATCTTATTTTTAGCTGCCAGAACAAAAGAGTTGAGCTAGAATTTGATGCCCCACCAATTTTTAAAGCTCTATTTCAGTTTGAAGGTTAGAAGTTTTAGTGTTTAGTAAGAGAGCTATTTATACACTTAGGTTGCAAAGCAGATTTGTGGTATTTGATGGACACTCATGCACAATCTACAGTTTAATCAGGTTAGATGAACATAGATACTTGCCCGGGCATGGCATTGAACCCCATTGAACCCTCAACCTAATTTGCCATACATAGGGACAAAGCTCAAATGTTGACCATCTGGGCACCATGATTTGAGAACCAGTGCTATTCTGAAACACGTTTCCATTATAGAGGGACAGTATAACCATGCCACAATCATGCAATCACCATTGATTAGTGACATCAAGAAATGTTGTGCACAAAATAATAAATCTTGGGAACGCTGCAGGCTAAAGACTTACATGGTAACATTGAAATTTAATGTATTTTTGGAGACTTCTTAAATAAATCCATGATGCTTAATTTGGAACTCTAGAAAGTCTTTGATTATTTATCAATTTTTTCATGCAGAAAAGAGTTATTGTTGATCGGATGGCTGTTAGCTACCCACTGATACCTTGGATTGATGGTGTTGACCACTCAGAGGTTGTGTTCCTCAATTTTGTTATTGACTTGACGACCATCCTGAGCCTGTGTTCCTGACTTGAGGTCCAATCATAGGCCGCGTTTCCAATTTCTTGACCAATCAGAGACTGCATTCTCGACCTGTCAACTGCTCAGAGGCTGCGTTTCTGGCGTAGACCAATCAGAGGCTGCATTCTCGACCTGTCAACCTATCAGAGGCTGTGTTCCAGACTTGTTGACCAATCAGAGACTGCATTTCTGACTTGTTGACCAATCAGAGGCTGTTTTCCTGACTTGTCAACTGATCAGAGGCTGCGTTCCTGACTCATCGATGGTACAATGCTAGAATGCCTAAGATACTGATTCTTTTTTATGTACTGCATGCTTAATATTGCATACAACATTGTCGACCTGAGAAGAATGTTGGAGGAACCACTCTTTTAAGGATGTACCTTGATAAGTAGGACTTTTGCCAGTTAGAGAATGAGACGGTCTGCCTCTCTCCAGCATCAGTTCCAATTTTTTTTCCAAAAATGTTGTATTATCACTTTTGGTGGTGTGTTATTATACTATTAACTGTCTGTTTAGTATATACGTGATGTTCAATCAGTCAATCTGTTGAATCAGTGAGCAGGAAATCCAATACATATTACTTTATATGGACATGTACATTATGACTTTTTTATTAGCAGAGGTCTTTGTGCAATCTGACATGGAGAGCTTGATGCTGAAGCTTGAAATGGAGAGCTTGAAGCTGAAGCTTGAAATGGAGAGCTTGAAGCTGAAGCTTGAAATGGAGAGCTTGATGCTGAAGCTTGAACTAGAGAACTTGACAACAATTTTCTGAAGAAAAAAATCCAGTTCTGCTCTAGACAGTAACATGTAAAAGCACAGAGAGAAACATGGAGATGAGGACTTGGAACAAGCTGAGACCATTTCATTATAGAGGTCACCCAGTATATAGAAGTCTCTGGAGGACAACGCGTAGTTCTATAATGATCAGCCCCAGAGTGATGGGGGTTGTGCTGTATGGATGTTGAAGTGTGGAGAGTTTAATCCTTAAAGAATTTGTGTGATATTTGACATTTCTCACTAATAGCTCATCGAATCAAGCAATTCTGGCAAAGTAATTATTATTTCAGATTGTGAATAATACACAGCAGATTAGACATTATATTATTATGTGAATTTGATAGTTATTGTTGTGCGTTCAGACTTTTGCTTTTGTATTAACTGTTCACGTTTGCTTGTCACTGTTTGATGGTCTGAAATGTGTCCATACAAAATACCAATTGACTGTAATTGTAATGTATGTAATTAACATGTAACTATAATGTAATTAAAAAGTAAGTCATTTTATGAATTAATGTGAATGTATGGTCATATCATTAATCATCGTTTTAATATAGTGCTAAAATTGTATCAGATTTATTTATCTAATGACTATAAACGTTTTTTCATCAATATCTGCAAACGATGACCTCATTCTAATGGCCAGGTAAGCAAAGCCCTTCTTGGTTCAGATGGTAGAAATGTCCAAGGATAAAATTACTGAGGTGGGCCGGTGGGTGGATTTATTCCCGTTCACCTTGCGGCTTGATAAGCCTGAAGAAATCCGCCAAATGTGGGTCAAGTTTTCAGCACATTCGGGGAGATCGAGCAATCAGCTTTGCCAAGAAACATGTGGAAAAAAAGAAAAATGTGGGTTATCATTCATTCACTTTCTTTCATGCAGAGTAAACAAACATTACTGTTTGCTTATATTTGCCATGTTCAACCTCTGTGTTGGATATTGAGGTCAAATGACCTGTCAAACAGATTATGGGTTGTCATCCAGAAGATGTAAACAAGTAACCTTCTGTACCCTCGTAGCTAATATCTTCTGTCAGCTTGCTACAGTGCAAAGACGGAGAACCCCCACAACCCCCCCTCCACGTCCACCGCCCCCCTGATGGTCAGAAGACATGTGTTTGTCCAGGGCTTGCGGGGAGCGCCAGGCTGATTGATGCCTGAGGTTTGGGCTGCCCTGGCTAGGGGTCACCACTTTGATCAGTGACTCTTTCGTTTATGACATATTGATTACTGTTGGCCACTTCCTCCGCCGGCCAGGGCACCGGGATAGACGTGAAAAAGCCTGCTCAGGGCAAGACTGGTGCGCGCTAATGCATATGGAACAATGGGCATGCAGCTGTTTGGATTTCATGCCCATGTGTCCAGACTGCTGCCAGTTTTTTTGTTTTTTTCTTTCCTCACAACCGTGATCGAGGCCTGCGTCCATTTGCACCCGCCAGCTACCAGCGAGGCTTATGAATTTAACATAGTTGACCTTTGGTGCGAGAATGGCTGCTGAATTAGATAAGCTGACTGTGCCGATTAAAATAAAACAAGGGATTTCTAGATTTCAGATTGTTCCTCTGCTCTCCCGTGTTAGAGGCTGCTTTGCTGAAATCCATTTTTATGGCAGTGGGGTCTTATCAGTGGGATGCGATGGTCAGACCCCGAATTGGATCGAGGCACTTTGATGGCTGATGTTTGCTCTGCGCTGCCCCCACTCCGCTGATACTAAGCAGCTTGGGGATCATGGACCTTGGGTTAAACAAATAGTTTTTTCCCATAAATCTACAACAACAAGACAGTGAACAGGGCATCATCCCTTCCCTGAGATGTTATTACTTACTTTCTGGTTTAACATATTTAGGTAAACTTCAACCTCTTTGATAATTTACATTCATATTTAATACACTGTTTAGTTGATACCATTATCTTATGCTATTTCAGTGCAATTATACAAGGATATAAAAACAAATGACCTGCATTCAGTTTGAATTTACATTTATAAAATTGTGTTTACATTCTGAATAATTCTGTAAGTAATGACCATAACTAAGCAATAATATAAAGGATATATTTATAAATATACATTTGATGTGAATGAAAAGACTGTTTGACTTTTGGCCATGCGACACGGAACTCATAGGGTAGGTCACCTTCAGCCATAGGCTTCCCAAAAATTAAATACAAAGAGAAAACGTAGAGACAGAGCGTCTATGAAAATGTCCTTTACTTCTCACAGAAGAGGCAAACCGTGACCGTCATCTCGGTTGTCATCGTGCCAACAGCAGAGACAGCCATGGGTTTTTACACAGCATGATTTTTATAGACAAAAAGTTATTTGTTTTTGAACAGGCACCTAAACATAAGCATAAACAAAGGCAGAGGCCCAGTGCCACCCAACACACCGCATAGTATAAAATGGGAAGGTTGTTTAATTTGCTGGTACAACATGTTGCCCTACGCTGTATAATGTTTTCAGATATCCCATCCAGTTCAATGCTAACGGGTTAGGTATGCGTTGTAAAGGGGCCATTGCTGGGGGATTTGTTCGTCTGATGTGTTACCTGAATTATTACAGAATAGTTTCTTATTGGAGTGAACAACATGGGCTTTTTGTCATAAGCCTTTAGGACAGTGTTCTATAACTGTGGCTGTAGTTTATCTGGACACTTTGCTGTACCTAAAGAGAGCCTTTAAGCATGCACCATTTCTTTCTTTCCCAAATTACAGGTTCTTCCTGTGACTGTTTTTTAAACCTTAGAAAGGTTCTGCACACCCACACATGACAGTTATAGAACTAGTTCTTTACAGAAAGGGTTATTTGGGGAAAGTGGCTCATGCAAAGAACCCCTTCTAGCACATGTAATGTGGTAAAACAGCACATAGCAAAGTAACTATAACTATATTATTATTCTTTTTTCTTTTCTGCCATATTTTGCTGCGTAACTCATCCCACAGTTTTCAAGATATCAACACTGTTCTAACTACAAATTGTCTGGTCTGATTGTGTGATTCGGGCTTGTATACATCTTTTTGATTGGATGCACGGATTCTGGAAAACAACATTTTTTTTTTACATATTTCCCATAGAGAATGAATAAAATGGAAAAGTGCACGCCAATCTACTGAACTTCTGCTCACCCGACAGACACCGTTTCACCTAAACTGACTTGGGACAGACCCCCAACCGTGATTGTAGTGTTGGTTTGACCTGCACTTGTCTGTGGTTTAATTCCATCCCTCTTTTTTCCCCATAGAGTTCTATTCGGTCACACCCAAACCTCATGGTTTAATTTAACCTACAGCCTCCAAACTGTATGTACTCTTAAGGCAGATCCCCAAACACTCATCCACAGATATACTGACCTGCACTCATCTATTTGTTATTTATTCATCCCTCGTTCCTCCCATTGGATCCCATTCATTTTTGTCTAAACCCAAACATTACGGTTTTGGCTAACCAGCAGCCACCAAGCTGTCCGTACTCACTCATTGCAGATCTTCAACCTCTAATCCATATACATACTGACCCGCACTACTCTATTTGTTATTTATGCACAATCCTGCGTTTCCATCAGGAAATGCACTTTTTTTTTCTAGTTTTTATATCTTGTGCTGCACTTACATGTTGGCAGTAGACAAACCATGGCAGACCAGATGTTCCTCCTACCACAAGGGTCAGTGAGTACAGTGGAAGACACATCAGGAGTTCAATATTTCAATATATAACTTTTGCCATTGACTGAGATGGCCTAAAAACAGAAGTTTGCTATTATTTTGGATACAGGTGCCAAACGCGCATAGTGTCATGAACACCATCTAACATGTGAAGAGATGCCAGCAATGCTATAAGAGTATCCTCATGCCACTATTGGCTATGCACTGTTATCAATTGTGCAATGAACTGCACATGCATACAATTAAACCCAGTATAACAAGTTCCCAAGCTGAGTTCAACTGTATACTGTTTTTTCATGACGGAAGTTTGAGAGCCGAGACTGGATGTGAGAGGAAGTGTGCTGTTTGTCTGTTTATGAGGGAAGTTTAATTAGTGTTTATTTTGCCCTCTGGCTTGTTTCTAAAACTGTTTCAGGTCTTATTTATACTAAAGAGCTGTTGCTCTCACGTTAGCTGAAACCGACGTGCAAATGTTGCACTTACGTGGAGCGAGATGTTGCCATTAAAAACACCCCTTGTACGCGCTACACGTCGGCATCGCGTCAATAATGAGAGCTAACAGAATGTTTTGTAGCCGAGGAGGATAAACACTCGTGAGGTCTCATTTTCACATGCGGCCTGTATTTGTAGAGCCGTTCTTCATTCTTAGATGGGATGGAGATGAGAAAAGTCCCGTGAGGTATGAAAAATAGGCTTTTACATGGGCCTCTTCTTGACTGATTGCTGTTTGAGTGCATCAGCTAGTGAAGAGAATGAGGAGGAGGAACTGATCTGACACCCAATGAATGCAGAATGCAGTTCTGTCCTGTAGGAAGCTTAGATGCTGCATAATATGTCAATTGTGAGTTTGCATTGTAACTGCAATGCTGACTTACACAGTATAAATACGCATATATATGGTATATCCTATAGCAAACATTTACAAAGACAGATATCGGAGCAATTCTTCTTCAGTTGTGCAAAGTCTAAAGATTGGAAGCAGCGCAATGCATGCTGGATTTAGAAGTTTAGGCCCACTGAGTTTCCTGGGTTGAATGAATCTGGGGATTATTGACCTTGTATTTAATCTTGTATTTAAGCCTGTCAGTTTCATTTTTGCACATTAAAATTAATATTTTGTTTTGCTGCTGTTTTGAATTCCCTTATTTTGCTCTTTTGTTGTTATTTATTTGGGTTGCTTATTGTTAGTCATTTCTTGCTTTCTTCCAGAATCACGTAACTTGTCCTATAGTTTTCTAAATATCAACACCATTTCAACCCTAGGTTGTCCAGTCTGTTTGGCTGATTCAGGCTTGTGTTCAGGTTTTTTGGATGTACAGATTCCGGAAAACCACAGATTTTTTTCTGGATTTTTTTTCCCATAGAGAATGAATGGGATGAAAATATACACACCAATCTACTGAACATCTGCTCGACCGACAGACACCGTTTTGCATACACTGACTCAGGGCAGACCCCCGACCACATCTGCAGTGTTGGTTCGACCCACACTCGTCATTTTTTTTTTCATCCCTCTTTTTTGGCCCCTAGAGTCCCATTCATTTTCCAAACTGCATGTATTCACTCAGGACAGATCCCCAAACACACTGAGCCGCACTCCTCTCCTTGTCTTTTATTTATCGTTCGTTACTCGCACTGCTTTAGCTGCGTAACCATCCTTTGATGGTTGGACAGCATAGTGGATAACTCCATGGCTTTGTACCCAGTGGATTGAGATTTGGCTCCTCATCCGAAAATGTCACTACTATAGGACAGACTGTTTATTTAAACCTTTACAAGCCACACTGGATGAGAGTATCTGTTAAAGAAGACTGATGGAGTACAGTTTTAACTCCCTGCATTATGAGAAAAGCATGAAACTGGCACAAAAGTAATAAGATGACAATTCTTTTTTGTGTTGATTTGATGGAAAATAGACTTTGTATGTTTGTACTTCAGTTCTCATTGCTGTAATTGTTATGCATCTACATTGAAACTTGCAAATGATACGACTTTTAATTTAAAACATTCCAAGATTCACTAAAATTATCAACAGAATATGAAGAAATAACAGTTTTGGCAATATGTTGAACACATCTATATCTACTAAAGTTAGCATGCTAACCAGCTAACCCCAGCTGGTTGTGCTGTTATATCACCCTTTTGATGTCTTCACAGTTATCCACTAATAGTATTACTATTAAAACAGTAAAAAATAAGAAAAGCCTGGGTAGGTGTGCCCAAACTTGGCAGTGTATGTTCAGATAGAATATACGGCTCGAATTCCTCACTATGTTGTCTGGCAGACCTGGCATATGTGGCAACCCTAGAAAGCACACAACTACATTTTTTTTAGTCACAAGACTGGCTATGTCATTCCCTTGAAGCATTAAGTCCTTTGGTTCTGTGTTTGCCAACCTTTGCCCTGTGCTGACACATCTGGTATGGATAAAAAGATGAGAAACCCCCTATAGCGCCACCCCCGCATGCATGATACTGTGTGGGATTGCGTCCGTGGTGTCTCACATGACAGCGTGCGTTCTCACAGGCATCAAACTGACCGCTGGCAAGGCAAACACGGATAGTCCGATGGTGGACCCAAGGCCTGGCGTGGATAGCCAATGGGTTTTCTTCCTTCTTCTGCTTTCTATTTTTATTTTGGGAGCTAATGTTAACAGTTTTGTCAACTGCGCTGTGCCTGAGGCAAAAGCGCTTAAGTATATCTTTTGCAATTTAAGTGACCTGCTTTCCGGCTCTGGCTTTTCCCATTACTGAGAGTGACATTTCATTTAGGCTCCATCATTCATCTTCCCCCCGCCTGGGCACAGGCCACACTCACCCGGCCCTCCGCCTGCCTCCTGCAGCTCAGAGCAGACCGCCACCAGCATACACACACACACACACACACACACACACATTCAGAGACACTCTCCAATATAAGCACACAGATACACAAACGCTATCATTCAAAAGTTTGGGCTCACTTGTCAACTGTGGGGTAGTAGATTTATTTGAGAAACTTTATTTTTGTTATATTTAAAAAAAATGCTCTGTACCTCCTGATATTGACCTATAAATCAAATGTTCTGACAATAAAAATAAGAACAACTTTGTTATTTGTCCACAAGACTCCATCCAATCATTTCATTCACACTGACTGCAAAAGACTGCACAGCCTACCTTCCTGTCCACCAACCCACCTCATGACCAGCTCAGCTTGTGGACTCCTTTATGGAGTCGGTCACTGCTGAAAGGTAACGAGCTAGGTTGGCAATAACAGCAGAGAAAGACACACATGTACCTAGCTCTGCTAAAGAGGGAGAGAAGTAGAAAAGGCTTCCAACAGATGTCAGAGCAGAGTTCCTCCAACAGTGGAGCAACCCAAGGGAGTTGAAAGACCTGGAAAGCGAAGCCAAGTTTGAAGAGACTGTTTGCATTGTTTGTCGTTGTTTACTGATCTATTGTGGGAAGATTTAACCAGTTATGAGCCTCATACGTAACTAGTATAATAACTAAATGTCCACTCAGAGTCCAGCGTTTCTGCTATGGTTAGGTGTTTTCATGTGAAGGGCTCCTCTGGCATGTGGCGCTCTGCTTTTGTTTTAAACTTAGTAAGAGTCAGCTTGTATGTAGCCTATGTTGGGTAACCAGTCACAGTGTCTGGTGGGAAAAGCAGGATGTGGATATTGAGCCATGAATAAACATTGCGAGCTGGATTAAAGGATGGGTTGTGAATATCTGTGACAGGCTGTGTCACAGCTGATGAAGTTGTAGTCTGAGGATGTTTACAAAACTGAAAGTTCAAACCAAGGTTCAAGTTTTTGTTACACTGTATACACTACTGCTCAAAAGTTTAGGATCACTTTAGAATTTAATTTCATGCAATTTTCATGCAATTCACAAACAATATTGTCCATTTCACAATTTATTTAAGTGTATCAGATGATTATAAAAATATTTGTATTAGTCTATTTTTGTATAGAGGCTTATTTTGCATATAGTTCTATTATCAGCAATTCTCAGTCCTCTAGTTAAATCTCCTGGTACGGCCGCCAATCCAAGTTAAGGATGTTGTTGGGCTAATTGGTTGTTAGGACACCTTCCTCAATTTGTGATGCACAGCTGAAAAAACATTCTACTAATAAGTGAGCATGAAAGGGAGAACAACATTCTAGGTTAGTTTAGTATCTGAAGCATCAGCAGTTGATGGCTTGCTGACTTTCTTTAGAGACCTGTCAGTCCGTTGTTGTGTTAAGGAAGGAAGAACATTTCATTGTGATCCCAAACTTTTGAGCGGTAGTGTACATTTAAATTGTCTTTCTTTGATGTTGATTGGTTTGTAGAGATTTGTGTGTCTGATGTCCGCAGATGGCGGGCAAGCCTTTTGTCAGGGCTATATTTCTTGGGAGGCATGAAAGGGGTCCCATATACATGCCTGTAGAAGTGAACCAGCTCAACAAATCACTGCATTTTGGAGGTCCACGATTATAGTTAACCTGTACACAGGTAGATGAAGGTAGTGTTACAGTTTACCTGTACACAGGTAGGTGAAGGTAGTGTTACAGTTTACCTGTACACAGGTAGGTGAAGGTAGTGTTACAGTTTACCTGTACACAGGTAGGTGAAGGTAGTGTTACAGTTTACCTGTACATAGGTAGGTGAAGGTAGTGTTACAGTTTACCTGTACACAGGTAGGTGAAGATAGTGTTACAGTTTACCTGTACACAGGTAGGTGAAGGTAGTGTTACAGTTCACCTGTACACAGGTAGGTGAAGGTAGTGTTAAAGTTTACCTGTACACAGGTAGGTGAAGGTAGTGTTACAGTTTACCTGTACATATGTAGGTGAAGGTAGTGTTACAGTTTACCTGTACACAGGTAGGTGAAGATAGTGTTACAGTTTACCTGCACACAGGTAGGTGAAGGTAGTGTTACAGTTTACCTGTACACAGGTAGGTGAAGGTAGTGTTACAGTTTACCTGTACACAAGTAGGTGAAGGTAGTGTTACAGTTTACCTGTACATAGGTAGGTGAAGGTAGTGTTACAGTTTACCTGTACACAGGTAGGTGAAGGTAGTGTTACAGTTTACCTGTACACAGGTAGGTGAAGATAGTGTTACAGTTTACCTGTACACAGGTAGGTGAAGGTAGTGTTACAGTTCACCTGTACACAGGTAGGTGAAGGTAGTGTTAAAGTTTACCTGTACACAGGTAGGTTAAGGTAGTGTTACAGTTTACCTGTACATATGTAGGTGAAGGTAGTGTTACAGTTTACCTGTACACAGGTAGGTGAAGGTAGTGTTACAGTTTACCTGCACACAGATAGGTGAAGGTAGTGTTACAGTTTACCTGTACACAGGTAGGTGAAGGTAGTGTTACAGTTTACCTGTACACAAGTAGGTGAAGGTAGTGTTACAGTTTACCTGTACATAGGTAGGTGAAGGTAGTGTTACAGTTTACCTGTACACAGGTAGGTGAAGGTAGTGTTACAGTTTACATGTACACAGGTAGGTGAGGGTAGTGTTACAGTTTACCTGTACATAGGTAGGTGAAGGTAGTGTTACAGTTTACCTGTACACAGGTAGGTGAAGGTAGTGTTACAGTTTACCTGCACACAGATAGGTGAAGGTAGTGTTACAGTTTACCTGTACACAGGTAGGTGAAGGTAGTGTTACAGTTTACCTGTACATAGGTAGGTGAAGGTAGTGTTACAGTTTACCTGTACACAGGTAGGTGAAGGTAGTGTTACAGTTTACATGTACACAGGTAGGTGAGGGTAGTGTTACAGTTTACCTTTACATAGGTAGGTGAAGGTAGTGTTACAGTTTACCTGTACACAGGTAGGTGAAGGTAGTGTTACAGTTTACATGTACACAGGTAGGTGAAGGTAGTGTTACAGTTTACCCGTACACAGGTAGGTGAAGGTACTGTTACAGTTTACCTGTACACAGGTAGGTGAAGGTAGTGTTACAGTTTACCTGTACACAGGTAGGTGAAGGTAGTGTTACAGTTTACCTGTACACAGCTGGGTGAAGGTAGTGTTACAGTTTACCTGTACACAGCTGGGTGAAGGTAGTGTTACAGTTTACCTGTACACAGGTAGGTGAAGGTAGTGTTACAGTTTACCTGTACACAGGTAGGTGAAGGTAGTGTTACAGTTTACCTGTACACAGGTAGGTGAAGGTAGTGTTACAGTTTACCTGTACACAGCTGGGTGAAGGCAGTGTTACAGTTTATCTGTACACAGGTAGGTGAAGGTAGTGTTACAGTTTACATGTACACAGGTAGGTGAAGGTAGTGTTACAGTTTACATGTACACAGGTAGGTGAAGGTAGTGTTACAGTTTACATGTACACAGGTAGGTGAAGGTAGTGTTACAGTTTACATGTACACAGGTAGGTGAAGGTAGTGTTACAGTTTACCTGTACACAGGTAGGTGAAGGTAGTGTTACAGTTTACCTGTACACAAGTAGGTAAAGGTAGTGTTACAGTTTACCTGTACATAGGTAGGTGAAGGTAGTGTTACAGTTTACCTGTACACAGGTAGGTGAAGGTAGTGTTACAGTTTACCTTTACACAGGTAGGTGAAGATAGTGTTACAGTTTACCTGTACACAGGTAGGTGAAGGTAGTGTTACAGTTCACCTGTACACAGGTAGGTGAAGGTAGTGTTAAAGTTTACCTGTACACAGGTAGGTTAAGGTAGTGTTACAGTTTACCTGTACATATGTAGGTGAAGGTAGTGTTACAGTTTACCTGTACACAGGTAGGTGAAGGTAGTGTTACAGTTTACCTGTACATATGTAGGTGAAGGTAGTGTTACAGTTTACCTGTACACAGGTAGGTGAAGGTAGTGTTACAGTTCACCTGTACACAGGTAGGTGAAGGTAGTGTTAAAGTTTACCTGTACACAGGTAGGTTAAGGTAGTGTTACAGTTCACCTGTACACAGGTAGGTGAAGGTAGTGTTAAAGTTTACCTGTACACAGGTAGGTTAAGGTAGTGTTACAGTTTACCTGTACATATGTAGGTGAAGGTAGTGTTACAGTTTACCTGTACACAGGTAGGTGAAGGTAGTGTTACAGTTTACCTGCACACAGATAGGTGAAGGTAGTGTTACAGTTTACCTGTACACAGGTAGGTGAAGGTAGTGTTACAGTTTACCTGTACACAAGTAGGTGAAGGTAGTGTTACAGTTTACCTGTACATAGGTAGGTGAAGGTAGTGTTACAGTTTACCTGTACACAGGTAGGTGAAGGTAGTGTTACAGTTTACCTGTACACAGGTAGGTGAAGGTAGTGTTACAGTTTACATGTACACAGGTAGGTGAGGGTAGTGTTACAGTTTACCTGTACATAGGTAGGTGAAGGTAGTGTTACAGTTTACCTGTACACAGGTAGGTGAAGGTAGTGTTACAGTTTACATGTACACAGGTAGGTGAAGGTAGTGTTACAGTTTACCCGTACACAGGTAGGTGAAGGTACTGTTACAGTTTACCTGTACACAGGTAGGTGAAGGTAGTGTTACAGTTTACCTGTACATATGTAGGTGAAGGTAGTGTTACAGTTTACCTGTACACAGGTAGGTGAAGGTAGTGTTACAGTTTACCTGCACACAGATAGGTGAAGGTAGTGTTACAGTTTACCTGTACACAGGTAGGTGAAGGTAGTGTTACAGTTTACCTGTACACAGGTAGGTGAAGGTAGTGTTACAGTTTACCTGTACACAGGTAGGTGAAGGTAGTGTTACAGTTTACATGTACACAGGTAGGTGAGGGTAGTGTTACAGTTTACCTTTACATAGGTAGGTGAAGGTAGTGTTACAGTTTACCTGTACACAGGTAGGTGAAGGTAGTGTTACAGTTTACATGTACACAGGTAGGTGAAGGTAGTGTTACAGTTTACCCGTACACAGGTAGGTGAAGGTACTGTTACAGTTTACCTGTACACAGGTAGGTGAAGGTAGTGTTACAGTTTACCTGTACACAGGTAGGTGAAGGTAGTGTTACAGTTTACCTGTACACAGCTGGGTGAAGGTAGTGTTACAGTTTACCTGTACACAGCTGGGTGAAGGTAGTGTTACAGTTTACCTGTACACAGGTAGGTGAAGGTAGTGTTACAGTTTACCTGTACACAGGTAGGTGAAGGTAGTGTTACAGTTTACCTGTACACAGGTAGGTGAAGGTAGTGTTACAGTTTACCTGTACACAGCTGGGTGAAGGCAGTGTTACAGTTTACATGTACACAGGTAGGTGAAGGTAGTGTTACAGTTTACATGTACACAGGTAGGTGACTGGACTGCAGGTAATTAAATGTGTCTCAAGGTTTACTGTGTTTTTTCTACTTATTATTTTTATTTTTATATCATGTATTCAAAGTTATCCCATAAATAACGCTGAGTGCTTTGAGAGACAAGCAATAAGCAATAAGTCTGTAGACTTGAATGAAAACAATTTTGACAGCTTTAAAAATGATGCTGTCAATGCTTCTCCAGTGTTTACATTTCACACTGACAAATGTTGTGTATATTTTGCCATAAGGGGTCCCGGATTAATCCAGGCAGTTTTTTAATGCTTAGGAAAACTTCTGGGCCTTGTCACTCTTACATATGCTCACTAAATGCATATCTTCTTGGCTAATTATATCCAGACTGCAAAAGAGTGCCATCCGTGATGAAGAGCTTTTCTTCTTCGTGTTGCCACTGACCTTGGAGATAAATATTAACATCAACATCATAATTATAAATAGAGCCTAGCATTCTCCAGCCGCTGCATTGTGAAGGTGACCTTATTAATGGTGGAAATGTACACCACTTTGTAATAAGTGATAAGATGCTGCAGCCTATATATGTTTTAGAGGAGGGACAGAGGTTGATTGTGTGTTATAGATAGTGGCAATATGTGTTGCCGTCTATTTTAATCAGCGTCATTTATTTCTGAGAGCAGCTTTGTAATGGTTTCTGTTATAATGTAGATCCACAGAGGTCATTGTTCATCTAGGGGGCCTGGCTGGGCTGGCAAACGGGTTTTGGGAGCTACTTGAGATTTATATCCATAGATAAAGAAGAGGTGGCCCAGAATGGTAAACCATCCTGCTCTTTTTTATCTGAGCCTTGTGGAATATATGAATACACAAGTCCATTATGTGTGTTGGTGTGCTATAGGGCTGCACAATATATAGTTTGTTATCATGACAGTGGCCTTCTCAGTACTGATGCAACAGAAGTGATATATAATATGCATTAGCCTCTAACTAACAACCTAATGTTACTGTGAGCACGCTGACCAATCACAGGGTGGTTGGGTGTTTGGATGTATCAATGCATTCACAAGGTCAATCCGTAATTACCCTACTCATCTCATGTTCACCAATGTGTTTTCAATGTATTGGAACATATATCGCAATCACAATGTGTAGCCATATAATAGCTATAGAAGGGGTCACTAATAGGCGGACTGTGGTCCGGATCCGGACCCAGACGTTGTCCAATGCAGACCCAAACTGATAAACTATTGAGAATGACTTAATTTTGACTGTGTTTATTCTGTCCAGCATTTAAACAGTAAATTTACTGAAATATACTGAACAGAATGTGAGATGTGTTGGTTTATCAGTTGCTGATGGTAAGTATGGTGATACTAGGTAACTTAAATATACAGGATATGGCACTAATTCATAACACAAGTTAGAAATGATGATAGTCCGGGCCTTGGCCTGAGGAAATCTTCTCTAACTGGTCCTTACTGAACTCTAATTAAATACCCCTGAGCTATAGGATATATAGGATACATGAGAGCTCTACGACGCACACCTATGATTAATAATTGTTCAATCAAAATTAGGCATTTTAAATAAATAAAATACGTTATATTTGTTGTATTTAAAGCTTATTCCAGACATACATTTAACATATGTTTTATCGTCCATTTTGCAGTTTTACAGCGACTCAAATCAAAACATGATTGGCTAATTTCACTGTTTGTCCTTAATTACTGTATGTTGGAGGTTAATCTAACATGTGATGCTCCTGAAGCCCTAGCCAATTGGAGAGCTTGCTTGGTTGTTCTCACTTACCTAGAATACATGGAGAAAAATTCATGTACATGGAACTTTATCACAATACCTGAGATGGTCATCTTCAATATAATGACTGCTGAAGGTGGTGTCTGCCAGTACAAGGAAATTAAAACATGCAAAATTGTGGTAGGAGCTGAATTCTAATCTGGCTACCTGGGTGAACCTTTGACCTCACGCATGTAGCTGTAAAAAGCTTCATCCGAATTCAATCCCCCCCAACAAATGGCTGGGTATGTGGCCTTAAAAGGTCTACATGTTATTGGTCGCCAATGATCCCCATACATGGCCAGTAGTCATATGGAAAAGTTTGAGCTCATCTCGTCAAAGAAATAAATGTTTGGTTGATTTTCTAGATTTAAGTATGAACGTTTTCTGCAGTGCAGGTCATGTTTGGTTTTTTTTGTCCCCCAGAACATTAACTGTGTCTCCAATTGTATAAAGTGGCTTGTTTTCACTTAGAAAATCAGCAAAATATGTTGTGGTAACCCAAATGTTTGCAGACTGTCTATTGGCCTTGCTTTCTTTGGATGGGGAAGATGATCAGTGTGATGCAAGCCAGCGTGAGGTGGTGTAACAGAATTGGCAGTTATTGTTGTCCTCCAAGCGTGTTAGCAGCAATTTGAAAAAACTGTGGTGGTGCACATGCTCGCCTTCACCCTGCTGTTTGGGTAGGCTCATGTTGAAGGGAAAATTGGGTCGACTTGATGTAAACTGTGTTTTTGGTATTTATATTGCAATACTTATAACACATAAAATATCAATATATGACTTCTAACCTGTCCAATATCACCCAGCTCTAGTGTGCCTTTACAGGAGAGAAGAAAAACTTTCAATGTAAGTCAATGGAACCAGAATTGTTTCCAAGCCAATTTGGAATATATATATATATATATATATATATATATATATATATATATATATATATATATATATATATATATATATATATGCTTCTTATCTTTGCCCTCTATCAGAGTGTGCGTCCTTGTTGTATTCCCTCTACTGGAGGCGGCAGTGCTGCCTGACTGAGCCCAGTACTGCGGGGTGCTGAGCATTCTGGGAAGGAGGCCACCACTTCAGGGGATTGGCACAAGTCATTCACAGTCTGATTTGCAGGGCATCTTGATACCTAATACACACTCGGGGACGCTGATGTGTGCGGGCCAGTTCCGTGTGTGTGACGGGGCGGCTAAGCTGCTGGCCACTCAGCAAAACTCCCAGCCCCCGTGCTGAGGCAGATCGGCTGACAGAGGCAGCAGTTTTTTGGCTCTCCAGATGGACGCGTGGGGCAAAGCTCCATCTTTACTCAAGAAGAATAAGCCCTCAATCCCACCCCCCCTAAAACAAAAAAAAAAAACAAGAGCCCAAAGGCTTTTGTCAAAGCACTGCCTCCTCTGCTGTGCTGCGGTACTTTGATATTTGGACGGTTTTCACCAATTAAGGACTGTACAGGCCTCTTTTAAGTTTTCCCCATGACAGCACGCCACTTTGATAAAAGAATATTGTGAATATTGTGAGGAATGTAGCTTTGAACATTGACAAATATCACATGCTAATGGCTTTATTTGCACTGAAAGATTGCTGATACATTTACAACACTTATCCTCATCACGCGGCGCCCTGTTTGTTGCTGCAGTTGATATTGTCCTCATTTTTTATTTTTTTTATAGCCAAACCCTGAGAGACTTCTTCTTTTCCGTGACTGCCTCGGCCCTGCCTCGGGCTTTCAATCAGGTTTGCCAAACAAATGGCTCATCTAAGAGCCTGTCCGTTTCCCTTCCGAATGACTGCAGGGACAACTCTTTTCTGCCGGGTCCTGGACAGTGGGAAGGCCTCCCGAAGGGGGAACATTTTCACCATTTCCACTGCGACAAATAACGTTGACAGGTTTCAGAAAAAAAAGAAAAAGCAAAAGAAATAAATTACAAACGCTCTTTGTCTGATGGAGAGGAGTCAGTTGTATTTGTTGGTAGACTTTTAAATATAAGATAATACATCATGTCAGATATTTGAACGCTGTTTGCACTCAGCAGAAAATTGAAGACAGAGCACTTTGTGTTTTAAGCAGTTCAACCAGAGATAATATAGTAAATCTCTGATAATGGATGTCAGATGGCTGTGTGTCTTCTTTAAAATGAAAGGCCTTCCTCTTTCCATTTCCTCTAAAATGACTGCATGCATAATAAGCGCAAGAGTGGGCCCAGTGCTTTGTGGAAGGACGGCACGATATGGACAACATGGGGTTCTTTCGAGAACCGCTTTCAGTTCTATAAGAAACCTTTTACTGGATCTGTTACTTAAAAAACTTTGAGATGCACTGGAACCTTTTTACATTTACCCTTTTAATGTAGGTGTATACAATCAACTATTTCCACCACTAGTCATATGTCTAACTCTGCTGCGTTTGCATTTATTGCATAATGAATGTGATCTAACAAATCCATAGCATTGTACACAGCCATAACATTAAAACCATCTCCTTGTAACAGGTGTACTCTGTACTTCTACACTTACAGACACTTGTAGTCCATCTGATTCTCTGTATACTTTATTACCCTGTTCTTCAGTGGTCAGAACCCTCACAAGACCACCACAGAGCAGGTGCTATTAAAGAGGTGGATCATTCTCAGCACTGCAGTGACACTGACATCGTGGTGTGTTAGTGTGTGTTGTGCTGGTGTAAGTGGATTAAACATTGTATCCACTCACTGTCCACTCTATTAGACACTCCCACCTTGCGGGTCCACCTTGTAGATGTAAATTCAGAGACAATAGCTCATCTACTGCTGCACAGTTTGGGTTGGTCATCCTCTAGCCTTTCATCAGTGGTCACATGATGCTGTCCCCAGGACACTGTTGGCTGAATAGTTTTGGTTGGTGGACTATTCTCAGTCCAGCAGATACACTGAAGTGTTTAAACACTCCAGCAGCACTGCTGTGTCTGATCCACTCACACTAACACAACACACACTAACACTCCACTTAGTATTTGCTGCATCACTGAGAGTGATCCACCTCCCTAATAGTACCTGCTCTGTGGTGGTCCTGTGGGGGTCCTGGCCATTAAAGAACAGGGTAAAAGGAGTTAAACAATGTTTGCATTGAATCAGATGGACTACATTCTATAAGTGTAGAACTACAAAGTGCTCCTAAATGGTAAGTGGAGCTGATCAAATAGACAATAGACAATGTGTAGATGGTGGTTTTAATGTTATGGCCAATCATGTTATTTTTTTCCAATGTCATAGTCTACCTCTCTGAACATGAAAACACATGAATATGAACTGAAGTCGCACATCTGCCGTGTTTTTATCATCACTCTGATTAAACAAAACAATGATAAGCTTGATCTTCTACTTTAAAGCAGCCACCCCCCCCCCAGTTCTCTGCACATTCTCCTGCCAAAATGCACCCACTTCAACTCAGAAAGGGTTTGTTAATTAGCAAATTAGTTGGACCAGGTGTTTTGGGATCAGGGCAAACACTACAATGTGCAGGGCAGAGTGTTCTCCAGGACCATGTCATATGTCTTTATGTATTAACTTCAGTCGTGCAAGCTCAAGTAGAAAGTGTGTTTAGATGTAGAACCACAAAATCAACATTATAGTAGTACATAATTCACTCACATCCTCAGAAGACATGTCCTTCATTCCATCTCTTTGAATTTCTTTTCACCACGATCGCCAAAGTCAGATCCATCTGCATGCGAGGGTTCAAAGTAGAGGTCTGCATGGGGCTGACTAGAATTCATCCAGTTCCCTCTAATGTAGACATTTGCCCGCTCCCACCTCCAGTCACGTATGTGGGTATTTGACACAAATACATTGTTTTCTTCTGAATTGAGACTGAAAATGACTGCTGTTTGCCAGGCTTGCATTTAATGGGCCTAAATGTGCTGTACTGACCTTTCTTTAGAATATTCTGCCTAGCTGAGGCCCTCTGACCATCTAAAGCAAAGGTCTTCAAATCTGGACCTTGGATACAGTTTCCAGTCCTGGATTTGTTAGCTATAACACTTGGTAGCCAATCATTTACACCAGCAGTTCAGTTAATGACCAGTGATTATCCAGGACTGGAAGTTGGAACCAGGGTCCAGATTTAAAGATGTTTGCTCTGAAGGCCCCACTGGTTCTATAGTAGAAAATTGCAGTTCCTGTTTGTCACGTGATTGGCTTCTTCACAGCTATTTAGAATAAGTGTATTACCATCTTATTGCTTATTTAGCTGTTTTCCAATTTTCCCCTATTATCATTTTATATAGGCTGTTAATTTATAGGATTTTTCTGCATTTATATGTTGTCCTGCTCCCACATGGACCGGATTATTAAATCAGCCACTCCTGCATGTAGCATGCAATTACATGTTTCCACCAGAGAGGTCTCCCAGTCCCCGAAACCTACATATTGTTGACTTAAATAAACCTGCACACTGGATATATCCAACAACAATGGAATTTGTGTACATCTTTTACACAGTGATGGGAAACACAGACAGTACTGGCACTACATAGTAGTACATTTATAACGTCAGTGTTGTATGATGTAAGATGATAATATTCTGAATATAAAGCACCATGTGTGAGTGCATAGCTGATGTGGAAGATTCCCCTCAGCAGGAGATTCAGGCTCTCCCCGTGTCTCTGTTATGGAGACAGATGGAAGTCTGTCGGCTCAGCGTTGGTGCCGCTGACTGCAGGTGAAGCTTACAGACGCCTACCTTTATGTTTTGTGTGCAGCGGTCCAGAAACACTTCCCCTAATCATCAAAGAGCTGCATGTGCTCAGGGCTACTCCAGGGCTGTCGTGGGGTGAAGAGGCAGCTCAGGCGCTGACTGGTGGAGTGATGTTGATGCTAGCATGGATGGCATACTCTGGGGGCTGGGAGCTGGTCCAAGCACGCAGCTTCCTCCTCTGAACTCCAGCCAGAGCTGTGATTTTACCTCCATCACACTCCCATCAAGACTCTCAGCTAATAAAGAGAGAACTCAAGCTATGGGGGAATCATAGATGCGAGTAGTTTAGGATGCTTTTAGTGTCTTTTTTTTAAAACCCATGAGTTTGTCTGGAGATTTAAAGGCATGACTCTGTTCAATTTAGTGGATTTGTAAAACATGCCGCGATGTAATTCTGTGTAACATTTCCATTCAATCAGTGCATACAGCAACATCAAATACAGTGTATTCATTATGGGCATGTTTTCAGCTTATAAGTCAAACAACCTCCTTGGTTCATGTTTTGAGTATATAATAAGCTAAATGTCATTGTTTTATGCAGTGCAGTTCAGTTTTAATTATCAACACAAATGCTGTATTACTCTTTAAGCCCTTAAACTACAAGGAATTCAGTTCATAAATGCATATGGAGTTCTGTGAAGTGGAAATAAGTGAAAACATCTTCTGCACAGAACTTAAATATGTAATTCTTTCTGCAATTTTTAGGTCAGGGGTATTAAATTGAGTACGAGCCATTTAGAGGAGATTTCCTCAGGCCAAGGTCCGGACCATCATAATTTCTTATGTGTGTTATGATTCAGTGGTGTATCCTGTATAATGAAGTAGCCTAGTATCAGCATCTTATACCATCAGCAACTGAAAGACCAACACATTACACATACCGTTCAGTATATTTCAGTATATTTACTGTTTTAAAGCTAAACTGAATGAATTATTTATAAGCTTCTAATAAATATTTTTTTACTCACTTTAATAAGAACAAGAGCTACATAAAAAATAACCAGAATGCTCCATCTTGACTTGTTGGTTTGGAGCTGCCTGTGAGAAGAATGAACATATATAGTAAGTGTCGGCCCATTCGTGGTTAAAAAGTAGTTTTTTGTTGCCGACACTTCTTTTCTTAGAGCACGTTATTCTTTCTCTGACTCTTTTTATTCTCCGACTGCTGCTTCTCACTTCAAACCTCACTTGTGTGTGTGCTGTACTCCCGAATCTGCACAGATCTGATTGGGTGAGGATTTTACAATGCACGTGATTGGTCTGTGAGTTTACTGTGCTGCAAAGTCCGTATACCATAAAGACTAGAAAACCGCCGCTTAAACCGCTTAAACTAACTACTGTCAAAATTAAATCCTTCTTAATAGTTTATCGGTTTGGGTTGCCATTGGATAACGTCTGGGTCCGGACCTGGACCACGGCCCGTCTATAAGGGACCTTTGTTTTAGGTTAATTTTATTATATATGGACTAAAGCAAATCACCCAAATTGACTTGGAAAACATCTGGTCCTAAATAAGTGTGATCATGTGTGTGTAAGCGCAATATAGACTAGTTTTTTTTATAAGCCTTGCCTGTAAAAACAGTTATAGTTCTGAGACTGCAACCTCTTTGACCTTGAAACTGAATGGATGTCTGATCGATACACTGGCAGCATAATGCAAGTTCGTTTTTAGTTTTTTTTCTTGAAGAATTTAAATACATATATTTTACAACAATGACTGTTTTACACGCAGATACTGAAGATACATGCTCCTGTTTGTTAACTGCATAGCATATAGTTATTTTTAAATCGCTTTAAATAACTACTTCACTCTGAAATCATAGCTGAATGTGCTTTATTTATTGATGCGGTAATATGAGGACTGACGGTGGGCTGGGAAATGCTCAGCTCAGCGAAGGGAGCTCTCCGTGGTGCTGGACCGTAGACCGCTCTTCATTTCGGTTCCTCCCTCGGGACAGATTATCAGGACCTCTTCTCTCTGCCTCTTAATTTGTCCTGAAAGGATAGATGGGGTTTCCTCCAGCCCGTCTGCTTCGTGCACACTTTTCCAGCCATTTCATAGTAAGATGATTCTGGTGCTTCGTGATGAATCGTTGTAGGTTAATCCTCTTTTGTCTACCCCCCCACCACATCCATCTGTTTCATTTCACTGCTCCCACTGTCTTTTTGGGTTGTGTTCTCTGGGTTACTTTCAAGGTTCTTGCAAGGCTTTATAGAAATATTTCAATTGCAATTAAATAATAATAATAATAATAATAATAATAATAATAATAATAATAATAATAAAAGGGACTGTTAATTTAGCCGTATAAATTTTAGACTCAAATGTATGTTATTTATATTGTGTTGATCTTTGTATAAGCCTTGTTTGATTTTAACATGATGCGTGGTGTTGGCCATTGTTCCTCGTGCTTGTCACTTTACCGTCCCTTCACTTTTGTGCTCACTGTGTGCTCATAGTGCCCCAAGGCTGTTTTTATGCAGGAAGTCAATTCAAGCACACAGACCAAGAGGAAATTAACCCAATTATGCCCCCCTAATCAGTACCCTGCACCCCTCCAGAAGAGACTAATTGCAGGCCATGCTCAGTGCTTTCAAAAGGAGGGTGGTAGTGCACCCCTCCTCCACCCTTGTCATTTTTAGGGACTAAGATGTCTTACAAAGGCCTCAGTCAATTACTGTAATCAGCCCCAAAACATTTTGTATTCCGCTCGTGGGGGAAAGTAAAGGGGGGATGGTTAGACAAGAGCATCTCTGCATTTCTAATTTTACTTTTTGCATTTTTTTCTCACATAAACATGTTGCCTGGTCCATTTTTGGAGGACTATTAGTATTATGGTTACTATTATTGATTGTGGTATTTTTATTTATCGTATTGTTATGAAAAGAAAAAGAGAAGTCATCACCAGGCAAATGGGAAAAATTACTTTTTTATTTGCCATCATTAACCCTTTAAAAATGGCTTATTATACAGTAATTATGTTAATAAGGCCAAAGTGAGATGTGGAAGTGTAATGTAGGTGCTTGGCTTACAATGGGTTAATCCACATATACTTAATGGCTGTTTTTTTGTGTTATATTAACAGTATGGTACGGAAGTCAGAGGCCAACCATCACTTGTTTGTTTTTTAGTCAAAATAGCCATTTAGTTACAAGTTATTCATTTATTTCATGAGATATGACATATAGGATAATTATGCATGCTGAAGATAAAATAAAATAAGTGAAAAAACAGGAGACAATGGAGCTCCTAATAACCACCTGGGAGAGCTGATAGACCCACAAAAATGTCCCCATCATATAAACAGCCTTGCACTGTGAGAAGACACTTCAGTACTATGAAAGGATGTGTGACTGTTCAGACACATCAAACAAAGAAGCTTCTGGTGTTTTGTGTACTGACCACCCCAGATGCTCTTGTTTCACGTGTCATCATTAACTCCTTGCAAGCCTTGCAAGCATTTTCATTACACTTTCACATCACAGTTTGGCTTGTTAGATGTAATTACTGTTTAATAAGCCATTTTTTCCCTATAATAACCCATTCTTATAAAAAAAAAAAAAAAGATTCTCAATTCATCATTTTTTTCCCCATTTCCCTGGTGATGTCTTTTAATATATAGGTTCTGGACTCTGGGGTGGTCAGTTTTCTGTATTTTCCCTGTTGGAAAATAATATATATATATATATATATATATATATATATATATATATATATATATATATATATATATATATATATATATATATATATATATATATATATATATATGGGTGTGTGTGTGTGTGTGTGTGTGTGTGTGTGTGTCTGTCTGTGTATGTTTAGCCCGGTTTTGACTGGAAATCAAATAGGACGGCTTATGCATTTTGCACAGCACTGTGAGTATATGCTAGCAAACAGATATCATACTCTGTTTAAACAGCTTTTCATCACTGCAGAGTTTTACATTTTTACAAATTGGGTTAATCCCTGCCTTTGATGACAAAGAAATGTCAGAATTGCAATTATAGGGAATTATCTCCCAACACTGCCCTACATAAATGATTTGATTCATTTTTAAACCACATGGTGATGAACTGACAGTGTTTGGCCATGACTGTGTGGCAGGTTAGCTTTTAAACACATCCTACATACAGTACTGCGCCAAAGTTTGAGACACTTGAGAACATTATTATATTTACAAAGCTATTTTCCAGACAGGAAGCTTTAATTTGTGCAATAAAACACTCTTTATATTAAATACACAAACTGTATTCATTAGTGCTTTTACATACCTCAGTGTGTTTATTTAACCCTTTCCAAGCGTCTCCTTGTGGAAACAACCCAGTATTATTTACAGTTCTCATCTAATACCTGCTTTAACTGCTCAGTACTTCATTAAGCTAAATCAAGATTACTGCTGAAGAAACTGAATACATTCATACAATGTCTTAGACATCCAGGAGAAATCTGGAACTACACTTTGTTCTTCAAACTGGAGCTCAAGATATGATCTACTTCTTTCACTTTGTTTTGTATTTATGATTGATTACATCTTTTCTAATGATATCTGATGTTCTTACTGGTGAAAATACATTTATTGATTAGATAAAGGCTTTTACACAATCAGCTTAGGTGCTCATACAGTAGTGTTTGTCTACTGTAGCTGTGGTCCTGCAGGAGGGATGAGTGTAATAGCTGTGTTTGGGGTACAATGAGGGGGCTGTGTCTTCAGATCCAGATGCAGCACTAGACAGCTGGTAACATATGACTGTGAGGTGTTAACATCTACTGACCTAAATACTGTACAGTAGGTTCTACAGCGCTGCTCTCAGATAGGAGGGCACTGTTTGCTGTGTCTGACAGGGTGAGATTGCTCCAGTCAGTGAGCTCCCTCACACTTTCACAGCTAGAATCAGCACTGTGTTTACAGCAAGTTCACATGTTTGCTTGCAGAAATCCACAAATATCAAAGCTGCGCACTGAGGAATTACTCAAGCATGCAGACTTGAATGGCGAATGTGTGTATGTGTTTGTTTTTGTGCATATTAAGGATAAATATTAGCACTGTGCTGCATTTTATTTATTTATTTATTTTTAATTTGTGAAATTAATAAATAGAAATTGAAGGATACTTATTTTTACATAAATCAAAATATGGTTTTAATGGTTTTAATAAAACTGTATGCAAACTGTTCTGTAAGGTTTGTTGGAACCACTTTAGAACAGGCTGCCATTTAATTTTTTTTATTCTAAAAATTAAAGTTAATGTATTCATAAACACCTTAAAATCATTAATAAGCAGTGAACCAACCTTGATTTTATACTTAATATTTAAGAGTGTATGACCCAACTTATAGCTAATAATAAACTCATAAACTATTTATAAACCCTTTGTAAGGGAGCTCTTATTCTAAAGTGCTAACAGTTTCTTTAGTAAAGAAGTGGTTATACAGAGAAACATGAACACTCGAACGAATTGATCACTAGTTAAACTAATTAAACTAATTATTAAGAAAAACAAATAACACATTGTTAGTTATTTTAATTGCTTTTTAATAAGTGTTCTTAAAAATTGTTCTCTATAGTAAAAAACAATAATATTTATTGGTTCCATATACTCTGTAAAACGTATTTTATTGGCTGAACAAATTAATTGAAGTCAATTAAGTTAATTTACCACCTTTTTTAGGCTAAATAAAGGAAACAAGTTTTACAGTGAAACTCTTTTTGGGAAGATTGTTTACATACTTACATACAGCATATAAGAATATTATAGATATATTATAGAATATTATAGATATATTAGTGTTGCACATTAAAAAAATGCTTTTAAGATTTGAAGAACCTTCATGCATTGTAAAGGCATTATACCAATGCAAGGCCTCAGCTCAGAACCTTTACTTAGTTAGTTTAATTAGTTAAATTTGTATAGAATGTAATATCATTCTCTATAGAATAATTGGCACAACCCTTCTCCTGGGGATCTACCATCCTGTGGAGTCTAGCTCCAACCAGAGTCTACCACCAGCTTATTAAATTCTTCAGAAATTCCTGTATGGCTGAATAAGACATTTTGGCGTTATGCATTGTGACACCTTAACTTTTAAGTGCACACTGTAAACTTCAACAGTGCCTGAATTTTCCTTCTCATTTGCAATTTGTAGTGATCCCTAAATATTACTTAGTGAACTCAGGAACACGTCCTATAAATCAAGTCTTTGCAATGCTTTAAACATGCATATATAAGGTATTATATTGCATCTACATCACCTTATAATACCAGGCATACATTTTTATGATTGCTCTTGAGTAGTAATAATTATATGCACAACGTACACAACTTCATAAAGTCTCCATAACAAATTATAATACACAATGTAAAATATTCAATACACTATTACACCACCAGCCGCAGCCTTAACTGTTGATACAAGACAGGATGGATCCATGCTTTCATGTTTTCAAAGTCACCCAAATCACATTCCTTCTCATTTTGGTGTTGAGTTTAAAGGTCATCTTGATCATGTCTACATGCTTAAGGCTTTGAGTTGCTGCTATGTGATTGGCTGGTCAGATGTTTGTGTAAATGAGCAGTTGAACAGGTGTAATGAAGTGGTATATGTGTACAGGTGTATGTGAATATCATCACTGTTCAAAAGAAAAATATTTATCTGCAGCTTTGTCCATTTTTATTATTCTATATTATTTGATCCGGCTGGCCCTGTATTACACTGTGGGGAAACTAACCACCTGGATTTTTCCTAAAATCATTTGGAATAAAAGCCTTTTTACATTAAAAGCTGAAAACACTTTTGTATATATATGCACTACATTTCAAAAATGAAAATAAATGTAGAACATTTTATTTCACAGCTCGCTAATGTACCTGTGATACACATATACACACACACCCATACATGTACACACTGGAGATTAACATAATAAAACAGTCTCTATAAAATGCACTGCACAAATCATCCTGTGTTCTTTCTGCTGTCGACTGCGTTCTGTGAGAACGTGGCTTTGAAGTGAGGGAGGTGAGGGAGGGTGGAGGGCGACCGTACCCTGTGGGGTTAATGAGGGGACTTGTACTGTAGCGGTGCGTACCGAAGGTTTGGTTTGATTAGCTAATATTTGATTTCTGTACTGCCACAGCCTCTCAGCCATGTATCTCATTGTGTTTGTTCATGGAAGTGATTATAGTGCACCTGCAAAGCTTCCCTGCCTTATTGATATTCAGAGACTGCCCTTGAGAGATGAGTCTGTTAGAGCAGCGGTCAGCAAAAATATCAATACAACTAAAGAAAAACTCTGGAGGTTATATTACTTGAACACTGTCTTACCTATTGTACCACTGACGATGCATTCTGGGTGTTTGTCCGTCTTTAAATTATTTAAATCTGCACCAGAGTGGTTGATGAGCATGCATGTCCACGG
The DNA here is from genome assembly GCA_021613375.1 of Megaleporinus macrocephalus. Lineage (NCBI taxonomy): Eukaryota > Metazoa > Chordata > Actinopteri > Characiformes > Anostomidae > Megaleporinus > Megaleporinus macrocephalus. The sequence continues at coordinate 23,283,853 of CM038712.1, forward strand.
TGGTTGTGATAAAATGGATCAGAATACGAAACTGGAGGTCTCTGTGTGCTGCTGTGTTTCCAGTTGCTGTATGAAAGAAGCTCTATACTACTTTTATTGTTGGATGCTTGTTGGATTGTTGGAGTGGGTTTGTACACACATTCAGATTGCGATTCATACTGTTATTAAAAAATTAATCAAATCAGTTAACTGATTTGATTAATAATCATAATAACAGCAAAAAGGCCAGTGAAGCCTAAAGTATAGTAATATTCATATGTACTGGCAGTATTTGTTGATACAGTAAAGTCAAGTGAAGTGAAGTGAAGTGAAGTCAAGTTTATTTGTATAGCGCTTTTTACAATGATGTTGTAAAAAAGCAGCTTTACAGGAGTTTAAAAGCATGAAAAACATGAAATCACAACACTTTATCCCCTGTGAGCAAGCCAGAGGCCACAGTGGCAAGGAAAAACTCCCTCAACTGGAGGAATAAACCTTGGGAGGAACCAGACTCACAAGCAGAGACCCATCCTCCTCTGGTCGAATAGTATTTACAGTTTATTAAACTAAAGCTGAGTCTGAAGGTAAATGCTTTAGAAGCTGCACAGGTGCTACAACAGGTAGATGATACAGTGATGTAGTCAAGGATGGAGCAAAGGGCACTAATGGAGAGGAAAGCTGGTTGGTGCCGGGTGACAGGGGGGCCCTGGTGGTCAGTCCTTTACAGTATTCGGCGGGACAGGTGAAATATGTGTGTAGAACTCATTCAGAAAATAAAACAGTCTGAAAAACTTGACTTCGCCCGATGACACTGGGATTGGCTCCAGCGCCCCCCTGACACAGACTAGCAGGATAAAGTGGAAGATAATGGATTCATTTAGTCAAATAAAAAAAATCCTTATCGAAAACTAGGGCAGCAAAATAGTTTTAGACCGCTTTCATACTTGCCCCAAATACTTACATACTCAGGGCTGATTCTGGACTTGTTTTGGGGGAGGGGCTTATTATTGTTGATCCAGTTTACATACAAGAGTTTCATCAGAACCGTGGACTGATTGCGGAATTATATACATCCCTTTTCATCTGTTTGCTGTTGTTTTTATGTATCAATATTTTCCTTGAATAAAAAATTACTCCAGCTGCTTTTTGAATACGTGGCATTTCACTGTGCACCTGCAAACAGAGGAGAGCTGCTCTCAAGGTTTTTTTTTTTTTTAACAAAATCACACAACCCCACCTGCCGCACCAGTAGCAGGTAGCTTCCACATGTGCAGCTCCTGGCCCTGAAAACAGCTTTCGCACTTGACCTTATGTGCTGAATTGCAGAGCAAGTGGTCCGGAAAAAAAATGCACCCATCTCTGTTTACTTTGTGTTAGAACTTCCAGTATGGCCGCTGATCTATTGATATAGTTTAAGACCACAGCAGTATTAAATGCACAATGTGAGTAGTATGATATGCTGGCTGTGGTGGGGGCACCATATACCTTTACCTTCCAAAGAAGAAGACATGTATTTTAGGACCTGCGTTACATTTACAACATCCAGCTAAACGTCCATATGTCTTCTTATACCAACACCAGAGCAGCTTTTTCCCTCTGCAGACATTGCAGAACAATGTATAAAGTGACAGCTAATGTCATGTGTAGTTACGGACATACAGACAACAGATAAACTGGAAACAATGACTGTCAATGAATCATGCACATCAACATAGCGTCTTCCAGTAAATTATATAAGCTTACCTTCCACAATGCTGCTGTGTTACAACTGCAGCATCTTTCCAAGCTATCCAATTCAGTTTTCCCTCCAATGATTGTTCTCTTTCACGTATTAAGTCCTTAGGACCTGCGTTTATTGAGCAGAAAACATCGTCAAGCAACACCACATCTATTGAAAGCATACAAGAACGATACAACACTGTGCTTTGATGCCATTATATATAGTTTTTCTTAGGTTATATAAGTGTGTGGTGAAACACTGGACCCTCTAGTAGGTCTGGACCTTTTGCAGTGTTAATTTAAGGAATAAGACGTTTTGACCCTTTTTGCCTTTCAGTGTTTCACTGCTGCGTGAACATCAGAGAAATTTGAGCCTGAACATGAACCTTTGATGAGCTCTTTATTGCTTCTTTGGTCTCCTCTCATGTAACTCTGATCATTTTGTTTGGTGATGTTCATTTGAAATAGTAACAGTGGTTTAAACACAGTTGAATCATTTCTAACAGTTGTGTTAAATATTATTTCTTACCTTTTGTGTTAATCTCTTATTGCGTCTTGCATGTCTCTCTTGGTATGTCCCTTTGTCATGTAACGACCCCCAAATGGGTAGCCTGTCTTACAATCTGCCGTTTGGGGATTATCTCGGAGACTTTCCGGCTCCTAGATGGGGGAGACTGTATCCTAGAAGGTTCAAAAACTTAATTAGACTTTGCTGGAAGAAAGAGCTTCCAAATTAAACTTCTGTCTCCCCCAATGAGTCTCCACTCCTTTTTTCAGAAAAACAACGATTTGCCAGCAGAAGACAATAAATGCTATCATTTAGATGAGCTATATAGACCTAAGAGCAATCTCAGACACACAGAAACCTGTTCATAAATTAGTTATAAGCACAAGAGTTGATCACTGTAATGGTCCTCTTACTGGGGCTCCAGCTGGTGACCTTAGACCTGCAGATACTGACCTTGTGCAAACACTTTACATAAAGTACAGAAAACCTGGAGAGACCCTTTCAGAAATTTCTTCCCCTGTAGAACTTAATACACATTTCAAACCATCTCTCTGTGAGTTAATTTAATTACAATTCTAACATCTTATAAAGTACTTATAAATATAATCTTTGTCTTTGGCTTATTAAGACACTTTGAGATGCCACTGGTATGAAAAGTGCTCTATAAATAAAATATCTTTTTCTTCTGATTATTATTATTATTATTATTATTATTATTATTGCATGGTGGTATACATTCATCTAGACTGTTCACCAGATATTCCACACAGATTGTAGGAGATTGTAGGACCCTCTATTCAAATGTATAAGCCAGAAGATATTGTTGTTTATATTCTGTGAGAGTTTTATGATGAATGGACCAATAGAAATGCTCCAAAATAAATTGGAATAAAACCTCTTTACATGAACTTACATTAAAAGTAAAGAATGTTTTTGGCCTCTACTGTAAAGTTACTGTTCTGTAGATGTTTGTCTTTGGACAGCGACGATATGCATGCAATGCAATGAGATGTTTGCAAATAGGGGTCCATAGCGGGCACAGCAGATCAAAATCAACAGAACAACAAAATATGAAGGAGAGCATTTATGCGGCTGCATTAAGGAGTTCAGAAACAGCTCAGCTTTTAGTCAGCCAGGCTGAAAGTAGTGCAGTTGCACGACCCTGGACTGGAATTTGCCACAAAAAAGTGAGAGACTTTTAGCTTTAAAGGCAGTGAATTATTATTATTTTCAGGTATTTATTTTTTTATCTATTTATTTTACAGAAAGTTTTTTTTTCATTTGTATTTCAGATGGAAGTGGAAAGTTTCTGTGGTCAGAGCTCTTCAGAGTGACCTCCGCTGACAGTTTACACACAATATTGTGTTCCATTTCTCCTCGCTCGACTCCTGGGCCTCGATTCCACTTGTCCTTGCATGTACCACTTCAGACGGTTATGCAATGTGTAAATGGCACAAGCTGCAGTGGCTTGCTCACTTTGTGATAAATTGTCAGAGGGACATGCACTCCTCGAGTTTAAACGCTGTAGTGTGGCTCTGAGGTGAAACAAGGCCACACGAGGAGGAAAACACTTCACTGCAAGGAGAGAGAGAGAAAGAGAGAGAGAGAGAGGGAGAGAGAGAAAAAGAGAGAGAGCAGTCTTCTCCTTTTGTCTCTGTCTGTTCTTGACAGTCACTTTGCATCTCTGACAGCTGAACAGACAGACAAACAAAGTGGCTGTGTCTGCCTTTCACTGCTGCTTTTACTGGTGCTCCACTGGGAGATCTCGCTTCCCTCACATTTGTTTCAGATGCTGGTTTACAGCAGACAGGGCTTCACAACCTGTGTCCTCGTCCGACTGTGTTTCGCTCAGCGTGGAAATCAGAGCCAGCTTGCGGAAGAGATGGTGCAGCAGCGCTCTTTCTTTTCCTAAATCAATACTGAACCCTTGAGTATCACTTTTTTTTTCTTCCTACTGAAATGAATCTTGTATTGGATTTCAATTAAAGTATTTTTTTCCACTAATTCCACTAATTTTTTTAACTTTCTGCATAATTTCATCTTTCAGATTGTTAAGAATGTCAGAGCAGTTGGAGGCAAAATGCTCAGTTCCTGAAAAACGTACTTCAGACCTGTTCACAGTAGTGGTGAATGGAACCAGACGTCTGAACCATCTAAAATCTCATTCACAGAAAGTTGTCCTCATGTTAAATCTGATGTCAGGCAGGAAATAGAGGTCATTTCATATTTTCACTTTGTCAAAGTCACTTCTTTCTTCAGCACCACTGGCCATTAAAAAGGGTCCAAATTATTTTATTTACAGTCCAATAATACAGACCTCTACTGCATTGGCTGAGGCTCTCGTCTTTTCAGCATGCTGCAGTGCGGTGCTGCTTGTTGGTTTAATAGATTATCCAAAAACAATCGTCTATTATAAATACCCCTGATACAGACTATGGGTTTTATACGATGTTTTTTGCTATGAACCCACATCTTTTTGACGGTAAGCCCCTTTTCTAGCCTTAGCAATGTATCTTCATTTGAGCTAGCTGGACCAACAAGCCAAGAAACCCACATAAATCCAAATAAAGCTCATAGACTGTATTAAGGAAATCCACAAAGGGCACAATGTTTGGCTGTTGTCAGTGGGTGCTAACATTAACTAGGTTTACTTCATTTTCATTCACTAGTTCACTAGAATTGTAACTTATCCACTGCAGCCATTTTCTCTTCTCTTACTCATCACAAAGAAGAGTGTTATAATAAAGTTCAAGTAATTTCTTGGATTTTGTTCAATCAACAAGACATGCAAAAAAAAAGAAAATTACCATATTATACATTAGCTTCCACAATAAACATGACATTTCGTCCCAAAGAAAAACAAGCATTTCCAGAATGACAACTTTACAGCAGAGGACAAGAACTCTCTCTATTTTCAGTGTAAGTTAACGAAAAGGTAATTTTTTAAAGCAGTTTCGAAGTTCAAAGCAGCATTTTAATTGGTCCAATTATCATGAAATTTTGAATTTGAATTGGAGTTTAACTTCTGTGGAAAACACAAATCACAAAAATTGGAGGTACTTGGTTTTCTTTGGAAAGCGATATTATGAAAAAACTTTTAAGCCTTTTCATTTATAATAGTAAATAAAATAAAATTAAAATGTCCATATTTGTGCATCAGGGACACCTGGTTTCATATATATATATATATATATATATATATATATATATATATATATATATATATATATATATATATATATAAATAATACTGTATATTTATTTATCATTTCATATTTTTCTACATTATTTGAACACAGCTGCTGCCATTTACATTGTGATGAATGGGCCAATAGAAATTCTGGTTCAATTGACTTACATTAAAAGTGAAGAAGGTCTTCCTGTCTTCCGTCCAGCAGATAACAGGGAACCCATGTGTGAGACAATAAAATAGGGTGTGTTTTAAATTGGTTGTGTGTTCGTCAGTACCAAGTCAGACTGCATTCTGGAACGAGCGCTCAATAAACTACCATCACATTCCAGACTGGGCTCCTCTTTCATTTGACACAATGAGAAGAAATTACGACAGTACTTTAATAAGTTTGAGATTAAAAGCCTTCTTGTCTGCTTGTCTCTCTGTTGGTCAGACCCTCTTGTGACTTATATATAACTGCTTAAACAGAGCTTCGCACAGGCAGTGCAATCCGCAACATCTGAATCTGATGAACGGGGAAATCCTTGTAAAGTGTGTGTCGGGTAAAAGGTCAGTGTGGACGCAGGGAGATGGTCATGCAGATGTTTCCAGCAGATAAACTCTCCTTTCATCCTCTCCCTCTGTGGATGTTACAGCCAGGTGTCCCGTCAGAGAACACGTCTGCCGCGAGCCAGCGTCTCTCGTTTCTCTTCACTCTGAAGTGGCTGTTATGCAAATGGCGCCTCAGATGTAATTAAGTCGCAGACAACCTTTGACCAAACCTGCAGGATCCGGTCCAATCTAGTTCTAACCGAGGCTCTTATTTCAAAGCCTGATACTCTTACAGGGGAGCTAAGCTAGCCATCCAAATTCAAATGCTGGAATAACTCATGAATTAAACAGATGCAGATTATACCTGCGATTACACGAGGCAAGCAATACACACAGCGATTGATCAGTAAAGGTTGCTGTATGTCTTTTAAGCAATAATAGCAGCAAATCTGTATTAACCGTGAGGAAACTTCATGGCCTTCTAGACCTTCAGAAAACACCTAATGATTTAGGGGAACTGAGAAAGTGGTACACAGTCAAATCACATTATTATGACCACCAGCTAATTTCCAGAGTAACCACCATGTGCAGCACAGACAGCAGCTAGACTGGTTGGGAGACTCAATAAGGTCCTGGTAAGTGGTCACAGGTATCTGGAGCCATGCTTGATTGCAGTGCATCCCACAGCTGCTGGAGGGAGCCTGGAGGAGGATCCATAGAGTGAACACAACCAACAAGATAGTCCCACAGATGGGCAATTGGGTTTAAGTCTGAGAAATTAGGGGTCCAGGATAGTGGAGAGGGGAGTCTTGGTCAGCTCTTCCAACCAATGTTGGGCATTTCTAGCTGTGTGACGTGTCACATTGTCTTGCTGGAAGATCCTAGTGTGTATGGTGTATGTGATCTGCAAGGACGGATTCATACCCAAATTGGGCGAGAGTGTCTTCCACATGGATGGGTGGGTCCAGAGAATGCCACGTAAACATTTCCCAGACCATAACACTGCCACCTACACGCTGCTGCCATCCAGAGTAGGTAGGGATCATAATAATGTGACTCGACTGTGTAATTGTATCATGCTCGTTGTGTTTTAGCTCTGCAGGTATTGCAGTAATGCTGTGATTTGGTTGTAAAATCAGATTTTAAAATGCTGTGAGGTGTTTAGCAGGGGCGTAGGTTTGGTCTTAACATTGGTAGGGACACAGCTGCCCACCCCTGCCCTACAGTAACGCACATTGGGACCACTTGCTACCAGAGAACACTGTCTGTTTCAGCAGCAAAATGCAACCATTTACCATTTTTCAAAAACTCCCTTGTTGGAATGATCCCCCTGTGCGGAATATTTTTCCAGGATGTTTTCCATTTGGTTGAAAGGGCTCCTGATTGGGCACCGGTTGCAGAGTTGGCACTAGTGGGCTGTTACGTAAATCTGGAACTACACTTTGTTCTTCAAACTGGAGCTCAAGATATGATCTACTTCTTTCACAATAAGATATTCGTGTAACTTTGTATTGTATTTATATATGCTGTTGGTACTGTGTGAAGTTTGTATAGCCCAGTCTGGTGCTATACAGAATTATATAGAACACATTTTATTTAATCTAAAAAACCATTTCCTCATGTAAAGTAGAAATATTACAGCATAAAATGGTTCTATATAGAACTTCTGGTTCTAATTACAACCATTACCTTCACTAAAGAATCTTTGAAGAACATTTTCCAAGGTTATATCAGAAAACAGCATAATGATAGAGATTTCTTTTCAGTTTATTTTACCATATTTTAACAATTTTGTCCAATCTCAGCCTAATAGCCGCTCCTTACCGAGCAACAATATATTGTTGCTGTCCAACAAAAAACATGTATCTCCTATTTTGCCACAGTTGTCATTAAGAGTATGTCAAAATTTCATTATGGATCGATCAATTGAAATGCTTTAAAATCACTTTTTTCTGTAATGCAAATCCAGATGTTGTACCGATATCAATATTTATTAATGTTTATGTGTTTGTAGCAATATAAGCCGAGGTAAAATGTTGTACATTTGCAGTGGTCTAGTTCTTAATCTTAATAAGTAATAGAAGCTGAGACCCCACCATTTAGAATTATGCAAACAAAACCTTGTGTCTCTATTTTTATAATGTCTTAGACAAATTTGAAGTACCTGTTGCCCCTGACATTGTGTCCGAATTTCATGATCAGGTTCCATTCTGGTTCCATTGACTTACATTAAAAAGTAAAGTAGGTTTTGTTCACTCCTGTAAAGTTGCCATTTTGGAGATACTTGATATTCTTTGGACAGCGACGATATGTAAATAATATTTCAGATTACATTCTATTACAATATATGTTGGTAGTAATATTTTTATAACCAGACATATATACATGGCTTGCTTTGTGCATTAATGATGACAGCAGATCTAATGATACTGGTTTGAGTTAATATATGAGGTAAAGAAATAAAAATGTTAAATGTGCCTTCAAACTTAAACTTAAACCCTAATGATTGAAGAGTACACTTTTCTTATGTAAATTTAAAAAAAAAGATTATCTAAATTCATTTTGCATTACACAGATAGAATCAGAAATAAGCCATATTGCTTGCATTGCAATTGGGAGGAGGCAAAGACAAAATTTGAAGAGGAAATGCCACCACTGCCCCCACTAGCGCTGGTCCTGTTATGACCTATTAAATGCCATTTATCAGCAGCTAGCATACTTAATTATGTGGCTTATGTTCATGTACTAAAAATGCACAACACAATCTGTAAATTCTATATAATAATCCGTACAGATAGATTAAACGTCACCTCGGATATTCCTCTACACAACAGCCGCCCTAGTGTCCTTTTGTGCTCGCTCATATTTAGATTGCTGGTGTGAATATAGGTGGCTTTGAATAACCTAGTAAACAAGCTTTTGTGGTGAGGCCGAATAAACAGCATATTCAGGTGCATTCATTGGTGGAAGGGGTGGGCTGGAAGAAATGCCTCTGTCAATCTCGCCTTTCAGAAAGCACAGACGAAAAAAGCAGGCAATCAAGCTGGGGTGCGGAGCGTCACACACGAGTGGCTTCCACTCACCCGCGGCTGCCCATCTCCAGATGGAGGCGGGCAGATGCAGAGCAGGCTCTGCTATGGCTCCTAAGGGTGGGCAATACGGCCAAAACGGGCTTACGTCTGATCAGCTGTTTGTTATATAGTTTGTACATAGTTTATGCAGTTGCTGTACTGCGCTGGCTGCTTCTGTTTACAGACTCTTTATAATTGCTATCATATTTTAATAGTCCATGCAATTGTTTAAAGCTCTAGAAGTAACCCCTTATATCATCACTGTCCTAAAAAAACAAGCATCCCCAAATGAGCAACTTTACTGGAGAGGACAAAAACTGTCTTTACTTTCAATATAAGCCAATGGAAGCAGATTTTTTTCCAGGCTGTTTTAGAGCATTTCTATTGGTCCTTTCACTGCGAAATTCTAAAAACAATGTAAACGGCACACAGTGTTGTGTTCAAATGATGTAGAATCAAATGAATAAATAAAAATGGATCAAAATGGAATTTCTTGGACAACAACGGTATGATCAAATCATTTGTTATGATAGTGAGTACATACTATCATATTGTCAACCTGCACTGGTTCCATCCTTCAGCTTTAACTCAGCCCAGGGGGGCTCCCAGAGGGGCACTAAGACGACCCGCTCTGCTTTGTTTGGTGGTGACTGGCCTGGGCTGAAGGGGAATAGTGCTGAGGCTCAGGTCATGGGTGAATATTAGCCTACTTATGCCCTGCTTCTAGTCTCTTCCCCTTCATCAAGCTTCAGCCTCCAAAACCCCAGACAAGCCAGGTCAAAGCCTAGAAAGACATTAGCATTGTCTGTGCCATATTTCTCTCTCTCTCTCTCTCTCTCTCTCTCTCTTTCACAGAATTCTAGGCTCAAAGGTTTATACACAATAACTCTGACTTTCCCTCTGACCTGATTGCTGTCTATAAGAAACTGTTGACATATTAAGGGTTTATTCTTCCCCATGTTGTGTAGCTGACACTCCTGTTTTCCTGGTTTACATTTCAGTTGTGTTATTTTAGTTCCGTGGTGTCTTTTGTTCATGCTATAGTCAGTTTTAGTGTCAGTATTAATAATGTATATTAATACTGTACATTAATACTGTTATGTTAAGATATCTGCAGTTTTAAGACCACCGGAAACTGTCTGACATTAATACCACAATAAATTTCATATCTATCACAATGTTGACATTGCAAATGTAAGAACATGTAACATTACTTAAGCAGAGGCTACAGTTCATTTTTACACTATGTTAGCGATTAAACAGTTATGCTGCTAAATAATATGCAGTGTAAATAATATGCAGTGAGTAATATTTATGTCCCTGCTGTCGAAAAAAAATACCTTGTGCCTGGAAAATTGTATAACATTGTAAAACATGTATTTTTGGTACATTTCTTTTGGTAAATATAATTATATTTTTATTAATTATATAATTATACAATATAATATGTGAAAACATCTATAAATATGGTATTTATTTCTTTCTGGTAAAGATACCATTTTGGATATATGTGGTTTACAAAACAAAACAAATTGTGTTTTTTTGCCATTTATTTTTTTTTGATGATATATATATATATATATATATATATATATATATATATATATATATATATATATATATATATATATATATATATATATATATTACTTCCTTTAGTTCCATATCTGTTTCACAATTTGATGTGCATCCTACTTTGATGGCTGGTTCAGCAAAGCACAACCAGACAAATGTTTTAATAACAGCTTATTTATTTGGAATAAAAATGGAATCAAAATTGCATTATCAGTATCGGTACTAGGCATGAAAAAATGATATCGAACCACCTCTATTATAAACATGATTTCATAGTTTCAGCTATTTATGTACATTTTTTCATGGTGAGGTTTAGTGTTAGCTTTTCAGAAATGCATGTAAATATCTCCCAAATAACTTTGTGTGCTGATTTTCTGTCTGCTAAATCATTGTTAGCATTTTAGCTCTGCCGGAGAGAGATTGCCCATCAAATAGCTGACAATGGATGACAGACTCCTCTGTACAGATGAAAAGATGTTCTGTTTCGTGCTTTTTTGTCTTGTGTCTATTGTTCCTCCGTGCAGTCAGTGGTCGACTGAAGCATGTAGAGAAATGTGTCGCGGGGAATTTGGGCCGTATTTGGAGAATCTGTGTAAGGGCTGTCAGACGCTGGCTGTCGGGCGAGAGGGGAATGCTCTTTGAAAGGATGTGATTATGGGCTGCCTGGGGACTGCTTTTGTCTCGTCCCCATGAGAGAAAGGGTTAAGAACACTTAGCCAGAGGGAGACACGGGGGGAGGACGTGAGGGCTTTGGGGGGTGGCGGAGGGTGGGGGTTTGTGTTTGCGTGACTGGGGGTGATGTGACTGCTCTTGGAAGTCTGGTTAAGGGCGTTTATGGGGTCATGGTGTTTGACATGCGCTGGCTGAAAGGTTCGCCCTCTGGTGTTGGACTGGTGAACTGCAGTCCCTCAGCAGAGCTCTCCACTGCTCCTCCTGTCCATTTGCATCTGAACGCCTGTCTCTTAGAGCTCAGTGTGTGTGTGTGTGTGTGTGTGTCCTAAGCCATGGGATGCTACATCAGTTGGATTTTTTTTTAGAAACAGATTTCTTTTAAACAAATAGGTTGTCCAGTATTATATATTTATACTGCCAAGCTTAGAGAGCATAGTCATTTGTCACAGCCACATTTTCCCCATTACAAATGAGCCAAGATAAATAATAATAATAATAATAATAATAATAATAATAATAATAATAATAATAATAACAATAATAATAATAACAAATAGAATGCAATAATATCAATATTTTGTAGTAGTCTGTATTGGCAGGCATTGGAGAATGTATTGTATATGTAGACCTTTCCAAATAAATGTTAAAGATTTTCTGTAGTACCATATCAATATTTCATAAATGTTTATGTGTCTGTATAAATATCCGCAGAAGTAAAATATTAGATATTTGCATCAGCCTACTATCTTTAAGTGCATTCCTACAAGACATGCTTAATGTAATTTTATTTTATTATGTTTTTCTATTTCTAAAAATTTTCAAGTAATAGAAACTGATACCCCACCATTTAGCATTATGCAAACCAAACCTTGGATCTCCGTGTTCATAATTTCTCAAAATTAAAAGTACCATTTGCCCTTCACATTGTGTCCAAATTTCATGATTAATGGAGCAAAAGAAATGGGTCAAAAATCTGCTTGGAAATCTAGTTACATTGAGTTACATTGAAAATAAAGTTATCCTTTAAAGTTAGCATTTTGGAGATGTACAAGTGTGCAGTGATTTATATGGTTTGCTGTGGCAACGTTGACTGTAAGAGTTAGGGCTATAGGTTAAAATCTCATAATAAGAAACACTCTGCAATAATGCTACTTTCTGCTTGGGGACAGGGACCCTATTGTATTCCAGTATTATGTTAGCACTGAGTTAAAGGCTGTGATGATGGAGCAGGTGAGAGAGGTGGATACATATTTAAAGACAGAAATCAGAGCACAGGCAGAGATGGTGAGAGCAGGAGACTCTATGATAACCAAAAAACACCAAGAGGTTACAAACAGAAGGTAAGACAAGAAACATCTGGGACAGGGTTTAACCACAAACTAGAAACAGATAAGGGGAGGACAAAAAGACAGGGACAAGAAGAAGCTAGGAAACCAAAACATGCAGCAGCACATGTAAAGAATATGAGTGCAAACAAAGGCAGAGAGACAAGAAGAGAGACAGAGAATAACAGGGAGGGAGACTGGGATAGATGATGAGAGAGATGGTGAGAGAGACAGGGAGAGAGACAGAAAGAGATGTTTAGGTAGATGGGAAGAGAGATGGGGAGAAAGACAGGGAGAGAGACAGAGAATAACAGAGAGGGAGACTGGGATAGATGATGAGAGAGATGGTGAGAGAGACACTGAGACAGACAGGGAGAGAGGCGGGAAAAGAGACAGGGAAAGAGGCAAGGAGAGAGACAGAGAGAAAGAGATGGGGAGAGAGACAGAGAGAGAGACAGAGAGAAAGAGACAAGGAGAGAGACAGAGAGAGAGACAGAAAGAGAGAGACGGGGAGAGAGACAGAGAGAGATAGAGAGAGAGACAGAGAGAGATAGACGGGGAGAGAGACGGAGAGAGAGAGACAGGGAGAGATAGATAGAGAGACAGAGAGAGAGACAGAGAGAGAGAGACGGGGAGAGAGACAGAGAGAGATAGAGAGAGAGAGACAGAGAGAGATAGACGGAGAGAGAGACAGAGAGAGAGAGACAGAGAGAGATAGAGAGAGAGACAGAGAGAGAGATAGAGAGAGAGACAGAGAGAGAGATAGAGAGAGAGACGGGGAGAGAGACAGAGAGAGACAGAGAGAGAGAGAGACAGAGAGAGAGACAGGGCAAGGTGTGACAGAGACAAATGACATTCAAATCTTTGGGCTATTTTAGATTAATCATATAAATATGCAGATGAACAAACCGACGGTTGCTGCTGTTTTAACTGCGACTAACAGTTTTAATATAATCGCTGTTCAACGAGAAACAAGTGTCTCCAAAATGTCAGTCAATGGAACCACCATTCTTCACCAGTGACTTTGGAGCATTTCTATTGGTCCATTCATCTTAAAACTTCTCAGGACACAGAGATCAGCTGGTGTGTTTAATTGATTTAAATAAACAATTAAAATGATTCATGTTTTTCTTTAGACAGTGATGATATGTAACAGTAAGATGTCTTGGCTGATTATTAACATTGGAGAAAAGAGAAGAGTGCAGATATAATGAGTCATGTACTGAAGTGCTGGTTTAATGTAGGTCAGGAGTGAAAGACAGTTGCTTGAGGATGATTCTTGTTAGAATGTATCAAAATGTCAGCAATTATCAGCCTTTAGTTTTAATCCATTGTGGTTTAAACTTTAAGCCACTGATACTCCAACATAGAGAGTGAGCTGTGAATGTCTATCAGTGTCATTAGAACCGATGGACCCAGGCACTGTGGTGCATGGCGCCCCCACCTCCCAATAACCTAAAAGCAGGGGGGTCCGGTCGTTTGTTTAGACCTTAGGGCACAAATGGCATTTGTATCTGGACTGTCATGTCTGTCTGTGTATAACAGCTGATTCACATTGCTGGACAGCTTTGTCTGTGTGCGTCTGTGTCAGGGGCGTAGTTACTCCTAGGAAGACTTAGGAGGGTCTCGCTTAAAAGCCAGGTCCCCCAGATTTCCCCCAGAATCTCCATTTACAGTATAGGAGCACTTTCATCTGATTCACTGTATGCACTATTCCCTGTTCTTCAATGATCAGGACCCCCCTCGGACCACCACAGAGCATGTGGCTCTATTTGGGTGGTGAATAATTCTAAGCACTGCAGTGACATTGACATAGTGGTGGTGTGTTAGTATGTGTTGTGCTGGTGTGAGTGAATCAGACATAGTAGTGCTACTGCTACTGACCCCTCACTGTCCACTCTGTTAGACACTCCCATCTTGCTGGTCCACCTTGTAGAGGTAAAGTCAGAGACAGTAGCTCATTTGCTTCTGCACAGTTTGTGTTCCTCTAGTTCTTCATAGCTCACAGGACGCTGCCCACAGGACACTGTTGTCTGAATAGTTTTGGTTGGTGGACGATTCTCAGTCCAGCAGTGACAGTGAGGCGTTTAAACACTCCAGCAGCACTGCTGTGTCTGATCCACTCACACCAGCAGAACACACATTCACACATCCCTAATAATACCTACTCTGTGGTGGTCCTGTGGTGGTCCTTCATTAAAGAACAGGATTACAGTCTGTAAGTGTAGAACCACAGCCTTCTATAAGGAGGGCACTGGTCATACACAAACGGCACCAACATGTAAACACAGCATTAGGTTTCTCCTCAGAGCTCAGCTGAGCCAGTTCCTATAGGCTACTTATCTCCCCAGCGGGCAGTAGCAGTAGTAGTAGTACTTGACCGTGATAAAGAAAACAAAGTTCAATACTGTGAAAAAAGGAGAGAACTGTGCTACAGTGTGTGTGTGTGTGTGTGTGTGTGTGAGGGATTAGAGTGTGGCGGCTTTTGTGCGCTTGTGTTTGTGAGTGTTTGGAAATGAGCGCTGAAGCTTCTAAGGCATTTAAACATCTGTTGTCTTCCTACATTATGTATGAATTGAAATGAAGGTATATATATATTATTTATATGCTGTATGTATTTCTCAGGTTTAATTTGCTGCTTTTTCAGGATGCTCTACAAAGCAATGCACATCCAGAAGCTTTCTCGTTGTGCAGGTGCTTTTAGGTGAAACAGACAGGCGCGAAGGGAGACACTTAATATTCCAAGGTTTCGATTTGTATTTCTCTGCCCAGTGAAACAAGAGGGACCAAGTCGGCTGTCGTTTCAGAGGCAGACCAACCGCCACAGGCTTTTGGTAGCCATTGGTAGTCATTTTGTTGTATATATATATATATATATATATATATATATATATATATATATATATATATATATATATATATAAATGTCCTAAGTGTTTTGTATTATTTGTGAAGTGTAGTTTGGTTTCTTCTTGCTCTTACTTTAGACACTTCACCTGTTTTTGGATTCATGATTCGGATTCGTTTGTTTGTTTATTTGTTTGTTTTTGCTATGATTACTTACTTGGGCCGTGTTGTTACTTTGATTGTCTTTGTAATGAACTTGCACTAGATTCCTGACCATCACATTAAGTCGTGGGGATTGGGGTGGGGCATGTCCCACCCAATATCAGAAACAGGTAGATTTGTCCCACCCAAAAGTTAAACCACAGAAAAGCGAAACCTGTTTAAAAACCTTTTATTTTAAAAAGCTCGTTTTGGCAGCAATTTATGTGCTGTGTTTATTGTTAGCAACTGGCTTTGGTTTTTAGGTGGTCTGGGTCTTATATTGTGTTAAGGCTTGTGTTGAGATGCCAGTCAGCAGCTTCACTGACCCGCGCTCTCGCCTTGCTGGAGCGTTGGGTAGCTCACGCCTGCTTTAAACGTGAGGTCAGTGATGAGAGCAATGAATATATGACAATTTATAATGCAATAAAATGGCTTTAGTATGATGTGTTGTTATGGTAACAGGCTAAGAGGGTTTGGGTTATCTAATGTTTATATTAACTTTTGTCAGAAAACACTAAAATGAAAAGTTACATCACTCTCTGGCCACGTCAAAAAAATAAAATACAATATATAAAATAACTAAATGAACGAATAAATAAAAGGACACCAGGGTTAGAGGTGCTTTCAGTAGTGCAGTATGGGGTGCGGTTTGGGACACAGCCCTACTGTCTAACATTAATGTTAGTCTTGTCTAGTCAGGAAACCTTAACATGCATTCTTAATATACTTTCTTGCAATTTACCATACTTCCACAAATGTTGTTCTACGTCACTATATATACAATAATTTATTATCTTACCTACAGTGCAATCAGCTTATAGGTAATATTTTAGGGGATAGGGTGGGCTTTGATTCATATTAGCAAATGTGTCCTGCCCCATGTCAAACCTGCTTCTACACCCTTGCACTACGCCATACATGTTAAGAGTTTTAGGATGAACTGACCAACAGAAATAGTCTAAAAATACTTATAATTACCTTAATTATATTTTTGGAGACTTTGTTGTGTTTCAACAGCAGCGATATGTGAATGTATAAAGAGTATGTTGTTGTAAATGATCTAAAATAGCTCAGAGGAAATCTCTTACATAGAAATGAAATGATGCTTATGCCCACTTTGGTTAAGTTCATGTTTTGAGATACTTGTTTCCTGTGGACATATTGATGTTATGGGACATATTCCTATTTATGTAGTTTTTTACATAAACAACACATATGGGACATATTCTTAATACATCACTGCTGTCTAAACAAAGTTCTGTATCTCCAAAATGGTAACTTTACAAGAGAGAGAAAAACATTATTTTTAATGTAAGTCAATGTAACCAGGCTTTTTTATAGTTAATTTTAGGTCTGTTCATTCACCATGAAATTTACCCACGATGTGAAAGACATGTGGTATTTTCCAATGATATTAAAACTAAAGACCAAAAAGAAAAAAAATTGTCCACACAGCAGCGATTAATAGATACCTAGATTAGATATGAACATATGTGGATCATATTGTTACTGCAACTGTCACTGTTAACAGAATGCTATCAAATCCACAACAACAAGAAGCATCTCCAAAGCAACAACATTACATAAGATGGGAACTATTTTAATTGTTCAATTTTAATGTGATCTCATATCAAGAGATTTCACTGCCAGCCATTTTGGAGCATTTCTATTGGTTCATCCACCCCACAATGAAAAGACCAGCTGGAAATGTTTTTTTATTTTTTGGACAGCAATAACATGTGTAGCACATACACAGTACAGTAATGCAAGTATACATACAGGAAAGCCATGTTTTCTTGCTTTCGGCTAGTCTTTCTCTGATCCGAGCAAACACAAGGCTGCTAATTCTCCTTTAAGTGCACTCAAATGATGCAATTCAGAAAGAGAAACAGCAGAAAGCAAGGGCGAGCGAAACTGCTCTTACTGCTTCCATCTGGTGGGCCATATGACTAATGTCTCCTCGCGGTGGAGCGGCAGGCGTAACTTTGAAAATATCAGAGATAAAGAGGGAGAGTGAGTGGCCGCCTGTGGCCTGCTGCTCTCTTTAGCCGACTGAAAGCATGCTTTAGAAATGCCGGGCTATATACGGGAGACCTGCAGGAGGGAAATAGCCAGGTTTGGAGGCTGTTTAGCTGGAGCGCCTTACGTTCCAGTTGGTTTACATGGCCCAGTGTTTTGGAATTTTGAATCGCTCCTGGGCTTTTTAGGTCAGCTGGTGTGATGGCTGAACCAGTCTGGTGTAGAGTGACAGTGTTTAACTTTAGATGTCGAGTCATTTTGTTGTGTAAATATATATATATATGTAAAGTTTTTTGTATACTTTATGAAGTCTAGTTTGGCTGCTGTTGACATTTTACCTACTTTTTGACTGTTTTTGGATTCATGACTGATTACTTACTTGGGACGTGCTGGACCTGCATTGTTTTCTTGATTGTTTTTGAAACATACTTGCACCAGATTCCTGACCATCATGTTAAGTCCTGTGTTACAATAGGTACTTACACATTTTCACTATCATGCTGAAAGCTTGCGCCTCCATTACACCATGCATGTTAGGAACCTTCCCCTGTACGATTTTGGAGTTAAGATTTTGGAGATTTGTTGTGTTCCAACAGCATGTAAATACTTAAAGGATATTTTGCTAGAAATGCTTCAAAATAGCTCAGAGCTCAGGTGTAACCAGTCTGGTGTAGAGTAGATGTCTGTGATTATGGTATTTATATTGTACGGTCAGTGTTTTAACCCTTAGTAGTCAGAGATGTCACTTGTATGGTCAACTGACACCAACCAGTTCTCCTCTTATTTCTTGGCATCTGCTACACCCTCAACTGCACCACACTGTCATCCAGATGTACCAGCATTGAGATATGATGGGACTGTTTCTGTTCACTCCCACTTTTTTACACAGACTGCCTCATTCTGAGGCTGCCTCTACCTGTGCACTTTATAACGCTTTCACATCCGGACATCAAACAGAGATTCTCTTAGCTTTTGTTCTGAATTTAGCTTAATAAGCTGTAAATACTGTTTGACCAGAAGAGGATGGGTCTCCCCTTGTCTTCGTTCCTTCCAAGGTTTCTTCCTCCAGTCTTAAGGGGAGTTTTTCCTCACCAACGTCACCTCTGGCTTGCGCACTGGGGGATGCATGTTGTTACTGTACTTTTGTAAAGCTGCTTTGTGACAACACTGTTCTAAAAAGCATTACAAAAATAGATTTGAATTGAATTAATGATATTTAAAGATTAGAAAGTATAAAGCAAGAGCTTAAAGTGACATTCAGAACGGTTACTAACTGACCCTCTTTAATCAGGTCTCCAGACTGCCAAAGAAAGGTCCAAAGAAAAACATCCAATTTTGTATTGTTTTTTCTCGACATCAACACAACAGCTGCTGAATACATTGTGTAACAATTTCCTGATGCATGGACCAATAGAAATGCTCCAAAACAGCTTGGAAATAATTCTGGTTCCATTGACTGACATTGAAAGTAAGGATCGTTTTAGGCCTCTACTGTAAAGTTGCCATTTTTGAGATTTTTTTTCTTTAGACAGCGACGATACGGGATGCAAATGATGTCCATTTCCCCTCAGTGTTATGACATCATCATATTTTGACACGTTCTATAATGTAGAAAGCAGTTTGATGGAGAATTGTGGAATGTGCTGCGACTGTGGCTTGTCAGGCGCCAGTTTAATATGAAGTGACCTTTTCTGCTGATCTGCTAATTGTTCTTGCTCAGCTTTCCCCCCGTCCACTCGCATTCGCTTAAGACAGTCACCCAGACGCTGATATCTGTAATTCATTACAAACATCTCCGATCCATCAGTAAATTAGTTTAACATTTTGATCAGTCCTAACGTGTGTTGTCCCTCGTGTCAGAATGCAATTATTTCTTTTCTCAGGAGAAGCAGTGGACAGACATTATGAGGAATTATGGAAATAACTGTCAGGTTGTGGATGATCTGCTATCTTTCACAGCAGCAAATCACTAAGGAGCTCATATCACATATCAAACTGGCCTATCATCAGCAATATTGTGCATAATAAAAAGGTTAGACTTTTATAGCTAGACCTTCAGTTTGGGACATATGGTAAAAAACAGGGATAAAAACACCTTCACATTGCTGATTTGTGGTAGTTCCCCTATAGGACCTTTTTATTTTTGGATCAAACAGATATATATATATATATATATATATATATATATATATATATATATATATATATATATATATATATATATATATATATATATATATTTTTTTTTTTTATTAGCATATTGTCACTATCCAAAAAACAAGCATCTCCAAAATAGTAACTTTACAGGAGAGCAAAGATCATCTTTACTTTTAATGTAAGTTAATATAAAGAAGTTTTACTAAAAAGTGATTTTGGAGCATTTCTATTGGTCCAGTTATCATAAAACTATATAAAGAGCTGTCAGGTTCAAATGATATAGAAAAATGAAAATAGAAATACATGTATTCCTTTGGGCAGCAATGACATATTATATATATATATATCTTGTGGCAACTGGTGTATACTTTGTGCCTAATAAGTTTGCAGACTGTTTACATTCACAGAAATCTACAACACAGTAAAGAGAAAAACTGAAGAAGCATAATTAGGAATGAAATATATGTACAAATATTATATGCTGTATAGTATATATTTATATATGTATCCTAATATTCTGTGTATTCACTGCATGGAGAGTGCATGTTCTCTCTGTGGAGTGGGTTGAGTGGGTTTCCTCCCACAGTCTAAACACAAGCATGTTAGGTTGATCAGTCATTCTAAATTGCCTGTAGGTGTGAGTGTGTGTTGACCATGTGATGGACTGGCGGCCTGTCCATGGTGTACCTCGCCTTTGCCCCATGACGCTGGGATTGGCTCCAGCCACCCATGACCCTGACTAGCGGGAAGATAATTGATGGATATGTATATACAAACTATGCCATATCTTTCGCACTAGCCCCAGCTTTATTTTTCACCATTATATTAAATGCAACAAATAATAGTATGTTTGCATTAGATGTGATCTCTGTGGAGGATACACTGATATATTTGTACTTCAACAAAAGGTTGCGTTTGACTGGAAGCGCCCAACCTTTTGCATGCAATTACTGTAGCTCTGGTGTTGCTATCACAAACCCTCACAAAAGATATTTCATTTTAAAAACTGTTTTCTTCATGCACTGATTTGACTAAAATACATTTAAAATGCAATTTTTTGGGCATAATAAAAAACAAAACTAAATGATCCTTTTTTGATTGTGTGAGATTATACAGCAAACGTGTCATTACACCTCGTATATTTAACACAAGCCATTTGTGAATGAACATCAGGCCATTATCACTAAATCGTGAGTTAGCTGGTTGACAGTGTCACAGATCCCATGTAGATGGAATTCCACTCAAAAGCAAGGTTGCTCACTTTGTTGTCTTCTCATTCATGGCCAGAAGGATGGATGGATGGATGGATGGATAGATAGTTGAATGGATGGATGGATAGATAGATGGGTGGATGAATAGGTGGCTTTCCAGACAACAGATGGGTCTCAATGGTAACCAGCACCCCCCTCGGATTGAGTATTAGGTGGACATGCTCCGTTTTCATGAGCAGGACTGTCTTTAGCTGGGGGTTTAATGAAGCTTACTGTGCAGCAGAAGTCTATTGACAGCTCTCTGTTATGGATACGTCCCAGAGGACTGTGCTGGACGGCTAAGTCTTTGTGTCGATGTCCTGTTGGACGTGTATTTTGTGGTCAAAAATGTGAGTAGACATGCGCATAATGTTTTTTGTTAATCATTATTGAGGTATTGGCTTTTGAATGGCAATATGCAAATTAACCCTGTAACCAATCACAATTTCAGCCAGTTTTTAACACATTTCTGTTACTGCAACAACAGTAAATTAACAAATTTTGCCAAAACTGGTGGGATTGTTAGAGCTAGACCTCCAATTCCAGCCATAAAAATGTCAGTGCTTAGGATGAATATAAGCTCATCTCTATGATGATGCTAATTTCTGCTTGTGCCATTAGAGCCATAGAGTAGTTTGTTAGTGCTGAGCTAACCCTAATTTGTTGTAGCATTTTCTAGATTACACAAGGCATTTGAAGCTTCTCAGGAATCACTGAGGGTTCCCTTCTAGCTCTCTTGCACTCCTCACCACAGATGGTGGCTGGTATATATAACTTCAGCAGCACTGCTGTGTCTGATCCACTCACACAACACACACTAACACAGCTCCACCATCACGTCAGTGTCACTGCAGTGCTGATTATGAAGCACCACCCAAATAATACCTGCTCAGTGGTGGTTCTGTGGGGGTCCTGTCCATTGAAGGACAGGGTAACAAAGTATTCAAAGAATCAGATGAACTAGAGTCTGTAAGTGTAGAACCACAAAGTGTGCCTGTATGGTAAGAGGAGCTGTGGGTGAGGATAATGTTATGGCTGGACGACTTTCGTTTATGATTTGTTATTAATCCCAGTGCACATACAAAGCCCCTTTGCATTTAACCCTTTTTTGTGCAAACTCAATAATGACACACGAGCAAAACTTGCAGAAATACTTGCAGATTTTTATATTATTGAATAACAATAAAGCCAAAAATTACATACATGTATATTTCTGTGCTTAGAAATCATCAAGGGTCCCCTCAGGTCAAAATAAGGCAGTCCAGTTCCTTTGGCTTAGTAATTCTACTGTAAGGTATATTGCAATTGCAATGTGTAGCAGTATAATTGCAATGCTAGTATTTTGCTTATATCATATA
The DNA here is from genome assembly GCA_021613375.1 of Megaleporinus macrocephalus. Lineage (NCBI taxonomy): Eukaryota > Metazoa > Chordata > Actinopteri > Characiformes > Anostomidae > Megaleporinus > Megaleporinus macrocephalus. Next base: position 23,306,258 of record CM038712.1, read on the forward strand.
GCCCCAATGCATTGTGGGTGCATTGTAATATTTCATCAGCTGCTCTGGACTGTCATACTACACTATACCAGTTTGTAATATAAAGAAACATACACATAATTCTGCTTTTCATGCTCCATTCAAATCCAATGCATTCCTAAACAGTCTGCAATAACAGCAACGCTGTTACGTCTCAAATAGCTCCGCGTCTGACCTTGTCCACTGGACTCCCATCTCCTTTTCTTTCTTCAAACAGTCGTCTTTTCTATGACCCCCTCCCCAATCCCCCCGCTCCCCACCCCCTTAGGGTGTAACATTTGAAATATGCGAAATGCAAATGATGTGGGGGGTCTACAAAATAAATATTGAATGTGGGCTCTGGCACTAAATGCCTGTCTTATCTGGTTCAAGTGGAAAATGATGGGCCAGGCCCCGCTGCCCTCCACTGCTGCGTCGCCACGGCAACGCCAGGGAGCTGAAAAATGGCATCCAGACATAGATGCCCCTTCATTAAATATCAACATAGCGGCTGACAGCAGAGATAATGGCCAATAACACGGTATTATGTTGGAAGTAAATGAAATGCTCCTGGGACTTGCAGACATGCTTCAGTGAGTGCTCCTCCTCAGGAGCAGCTCAGGATCAGACGTATATACGCACTGTATATGCTGACGCACACCTCGGCAGGAGAGCTGCTTTACAAGATGACTCTGTGCTAGATTGTGGTTTTAGTGCTGGTCAGGCATACGACTGTCGTGGTGTACAAGTGGTATGTTTGCACCTGATTTTAATTATAATTTTACTGTATAAATATATAGTTGATTTTGGAGCATTTCTATTTGTCCATTAATCATGAAAGTTTCACAGGATATAAAGAACAGCTGTCGTGTTCAAACAGTATAGAAAAATGAAAATCATCAAACATGGAAACGTTTTTCTTTGGGCAGCAACACTATACTTAGGTTATCTGTGCAGCTCCGTATTTAAAAAAAAAAACAGTAAATAATGACTCTGTACTAAAGTGAGTTAGTGTGTGTATGTAATCTAATTTTTATGAATTTGTATACATGTATATCATGGCTGTCCAAAAAAACACATCCTGTATCTCTATGTTTTGCCGATTTGAATTTTTCTACATCATTTAAACACAACACAAATGCTCCAAAACCACATAAATGTTGAATCTAATAAAATGCGTTTTACATTGGCTTACATTTTTGTTCTCTACTGTAAAGTTCCTATTTGTATATATTTTGTATATTGTATGTTGTATTTTGTATACAAATATATATTGCAGTATTCTGTCATATATAGTTGCTGTCCAAATAAATAACAGTCTCTCCAAAAATGGAAACTTTACAGTAGAGGCCAAAAACTGTATTTACTTTCAAAGTAAGTCAATGGAATCAAAAAATGTTCCAAGCTATTTTGGAGCATTCCTATTGGTCTATTCGTCATGAAACCTTCACAGCATATATGTTGTGTTTAGATGATATACAAAAATGAAAATCGGCAAAACATGGAGATGCATGCTTTTCCTTGAATATTCTAGCCTTGATATTCAAGATGAGTTGACCAATAGAAGTGCATTTCTAATAACTTGTAAGTTGATATGTTTTTGATCTCTCCAATAAAGTTACTATATTGGAGATACTTCCTTAATTCTAGGGTATAAAAAGAAGTGATATAAATATGAATTATGACTGTTTTTGGTATGTGGTAAGTAAAAAAACAAGCCTCAAAGTCTGGGCAATGTATATATTTTGAGATTTTTATTACATTAACTTATTTCTACAACAGTTTTACTTGGTTGAAGTCATTTTATTCTGTAAATTTGACTCTATATCCATATTAAAAACAGATCATTTTGTCTAACTTCACTAATCTTCACTCAAAATGAGAAAAATTAAATACTGACTAGATCTAAGATGATGTCCCTGCAGTGCACATACGGCCCCTTAAACTCCGTCTGGTTTAGGCCTTGATGTAAAGTAGTAGCAGTTTTTGGTTATAATTGAAACAGCAGTTCTATTTACAGCACTGTGCTTTTTAATTGTTTTAATGATTTGAAGTGGTTCTGTTTTAAGGCTACACACAGTGGAATGCTCCTAGCAGGCTTTGATAAATGGAACAGCAAGGATGGAGCACTTCCATCTACAGCAGTAATGGCTTCAAAATGGCCATGGTCTATGTTTGCACACTGTTCCAACACGCTGAGTTTGGCTGTGGCGGTGAGGCGAGATGTTAAATTCATCAACATCCGGGTTCTGCATTGGTCACAGCCGCTAACAAATGAGAAGTCTAGTGTGTGCAGAAATTGCTGATGGCTATCAGGGTTCTGCTCCATGGAGGAATGTCTCTCTCTCTCTCTCTCTCTCTCTCTCTCTTTCTGTCTCTCTCTCTCTCTCTTTCTGTCTCTCTCTGTCTCTCTCTTTCTGTCTCTCTCTCTCTCTCTTTCTGTCTCTCTCTGTCTCTCTCTTTCTGTCTCTCTCTGTCTCTCTTTCTGTCACTCTCTCTCTTTCTGTCTCTCTCTCTTTGTCTCTTTCTCTTTCTCTCTCTCTCTCTCTTTCTCTCTCTCTCTCTCTCTCTCTCTCTCTCTCTCTCTCTCTCTCTCTCTCTCTCTCTCCTTATTGTGAAATACGTTCTGTCTCCTGTTACCGCTGCCAAGCACCGAAATGATTCTTTTCGCTTCGTTCGGCCGGGCTGAACATCTTTCTCCTCTGATGCTGAGCTCCGTCTAGTCTTTCACTTCTTTCTTTGCTGTTTGAGAATTACATCAAGTGCCGTGCACCGAATAATGGCTGCGGGAGCCACACCTGCCAGCTCGGAGGGAAATGTCACAGTAACACTGGACAAAGTGAACGATGTGACATTTGCAAAAAGATGAGAAGAATAACTGATCTGGAAAATTTGGGGGGGGTTTGGTCTAATAATCAGTTACTCCTCACCTTTCATTAACTCTTTTTTTTTTTAAACATGCAGCTGCAAATATAATTGCAACCATGGTCGTTCCTCTTTAACACAGCTGATTTGGTCCAGAATGGAAAATGTTTAAAGTTAAAGGATCTAATCACAGTCCAAAGACATGCAGTTAGGTTGGCCACTCTAAGCTACCCATAGGTGTAAATGTGTGAGTGAATGTTGGCCATGCAATGGACTGGCGAACTGTCCATGGTGTTCGCCCTATGACGCTGGGATTGGCTCCATCCCCCCCATGACCCCGACTAGCGGGATTAAGCGGCAGATAATGGATGGATGGATGGATATATGTATTACTGTTGCTGGAAAAAATACCTGCTATCTTCATATTTGGCCTTTTATGTGATGATCATGTGACCTGTCTAGGGTGTTTCCTGCCAATAAGTGGTGGGATAGAGATGACATTAAAAGGCCTATAAGATTGTATACAGCACTTTGCAAACGTCTTAGGCACAGATAAAGGTTTAAAAGCCTTTATCTTATCAATAAGTGTATGTTCACCAGTAAGAACACCAGATATGATTAGAACAGATGTAAATAATCATACATACAATACAAAGTAACATGAATATCTTATTGTGAAAGAAGTAGATCATATCTTGAGCTCCAGTTTGAAGTGTAGTTCCAGATTTCTCCTGGACGCCCCAGACATTGTATGAATGTATTCAGCTCCTTCAGCAGCAATCTTGATTTAGCTTAATGAAGTACTGAGCAGTTAATTAGCAGGTATTAGATGATAACTGTAAATAATACTGGGTTGTTTCCACAAGAAGAAGCTTGGAAAGGGTTAAATAAACACACTGACATATGTAGAAGCACTACTTACTGTATTAGTACTGTTTAAATATATAAAAAATAAATGTAAGTATAAATGTAAGCTCTGAATGGTAGTAATACTGTGACATATTATGTACCATCATATTTTCTTGAAGCATCGCAGTGTCTCTAATACACATACATTACAGACAGGTTTCAATTGCTGAACTGATTCTGTGTATAACAGCTATACACCTCAAATGGATGTACATCTTCAGCGCTTGGTTCTTCTAAGCCTATTTCTTTGAGAAGTGAGACGGATAAGAACACAAACACTCGCTCCTGATTACGACTTTATACACTTTGAATTAGATTCCGTTTGAAATGCGTTTGCCGCTGCTGGACCGCCAAAGCTGTAAAGGTGGTATTTTCTCCTTCAGATGGCCTCTGTGTCCCAGAGCTCCTTACCGTAGTCATACCTGTAATTGAAAATATGAGAGAATTAATGAAATACAGCTAATGGCACAGATCAAAAAGAGCTGGCAAATTTAAATTAGCTGGGTATGAAATTGCTTTCTGTGGATGGTGAAAGCTTAAAACCTGCTGCTTTTTTTCTTTATTTTTTTAATGGAATAACAGTTTGCAGGGAAAGAGGCTGTCGGAGCTGAAGCAATCCTCTGCGTTTCGAGAGGTGATCCGCACGTAGCTTATGCGCTTTTCTCATTTGCTGTGCAGAAAGTCTATCAGGAGCCAGCGGTGGCACAGACGCGATAACATGCTCGTCTTTAACAGATGGCTCGATAGAACATGCCCTTTTAACAATGTGCATTTTCTGCCGGTTTATCTTTGCTCATCTCGTGCTTTAGATGTATGAGCAAAGGCTTTTCAGCCGGATGAACTCGCTGTAATCTGCTGCTGGATGTCTCTGCAGTTCAACTCGGAATAGCTTTAGGTGTGGAAATTGGCCGAGCTTATTATTAACAATGTTGAACTTCAGCTTCGTTATGTAGTTATGAATCGTTATATCCAATTTAATCCCTTCATTTGGATGAATATTCAGTTATTAACCTTAAAACACTAACTCATTAATGCCCAGGAGCCACAATCGGGTCCAACCTTCCAAGCTATAACTTCAAAAAAGTGGTAAACGTGTTGTTTATATTATTGAGTATTTGTATCTTGGAATGAGGTATTAGAGCAGTGTGCTCATTACTTGTTATGGCTGACTCTAATTGGCAGATTATCCAAGATATTTGGTAAACAACATACAGCAACAACAGAAGCACAGTTTATTTACGGATGTACATGTACAGCACACAGATGTAGACTATGTGTACGTTGCTGTATCATGTTATTTCTGTTATTAGTCTGTTGTACAAATGAACCAATAACGCATTAGGAGTGGTTCATTCCAATATTCCAATAAGTCCTTAAATTACATGTTTTTTCCATCACTATGTAGTTTGGCTTGACTTGGAATGAGCTACTTGGGTGAGCTGCAGATGTAGTAGATGGTCACTGTCCAAAGAAAAACCAAAATCTCTAAAAAACTTTCCAGCAGAGGATTAAGGGAAAGTTAAGGGTATGATATTTTTTTTCTAAGCAGTTTTAGAGCCTGTTTATTGGTCCAGTCATCATGAAAGCACAACTGTAGAGTTCATATTATGCAGAAAACTAATAATCGCCAACAAAATTGAGGTACTTGGTTTTCACTGGACAGCAACTCAGAGATTGATGTCAAAAAGAAAGACTGACAAAATAAACAAGAGAGTTCAGGTGGGACAACGATTCTGATAGCTAACCAGAATCATTGTAAACATAGGGTTTGAGGAACAATCAGCAGTCTACAGTGTTTATACCACCTTTTGTTATTAGCTCTGCTTCCTTGGAACCTCATTGAAGGTGATACCAAAAATAGTACCAGGTACCAGGTAAATATAAACATAAGTAGGTTAATCGGGCCCTTTGGGAGCACATAATGTACATGTACAGAGTATCTCCTGTGGATAACTTTCCCAGTCAGAAACTGGGCAATCCTAACCTGTGCTCATGTGAACGCAAGCAGCATCATCACTAATCTGGGTTGTTTCACCTACACAGCTTTAAAGAAACAGCGTTCCTTCACAGTCATCACAGAGTTAACCAAGCGTAAGCTAACAACCAAGCGAAAGCTATAGGAAGCATAACTGAACTGTCAACCTAGCTCCTCAGTGTCCTGTTGTCTGTCCATTCATCTGCTTGGTCAGTCGGTCATGGCAGTATGATGCACATTGGGTATAAAGTGTATAAGAGCCTTACCTGTTTCAAGACTTCATTGTATAAAAATACTGTGTGATTTGGAGAGAACGATTCATTACTTCTTTTCGCTGATACTGTTATGCTTAGTTCTGCAATACTGGTGTTCTGAAATAGACTTCTGGACTAATAGCTGTCAATCGCATATACTCGTCAGAATATTAGGACCCGTAGAAAAAAAAATCTGAATGTTTCACATTTGAATGTCCTATAAATATTTTACTCTGTGAGACTATAAAGAGCAGCGTTAACAGGGTAACAGGGTAACGCTGTGCATGTTTGACATTGTGTACATGTTTGTGGTGTTTATTCGAAAAAGACCAGCAGATGGTTGGAGCTGGAATTCCTGTCTTCTCTTGCTTGGTCCAGGTCCAAATCTCCCTGCTGCTCTCACACCCACACTAGTCCAAACCTGGCACAACACACATACACAGTACACAGTATACAGCTCCATATTCCGTCACCCTATTACCACGAGCCACCGTTTAGAATGAGCTTTAAAATAGAGTAGAAATCATTTAAATATTAGACCTGCAATGACATTGGACAGCAACAATATATATATATATAAATTTCTATTGGTCCATTAGTCATGAAACTTTCATGTCCAACAAAAATGGAGATGGTTTTCATTGGACAGCAATATATATGTATGTGTATGTATATATCTACTCCAAATGCTTTACAATACCCCAAAAAATTCCCTACACTAACTCTTTGCTTGTTCAATATGGCAGTTAAGTTGCTTTGTCATAGGTTTGGACAATATGACGATGATATTTATTGCTAAATGATAATACAATATCATAATATAGTATAATATATTTTGTTTTTTATTTAATGCCGAGTACTTTGCAAACATTTTAGGCATTTGGGGACTTTATTATGTTTAAAAAGCAATTTTATTCCAGAAAAAAGGCAAAACACTTTATTTTTTAAATATTTAAACAGTATTAATACAGTAAGTAGTGCTTTTACATACAGCAGTGTTTTTATTTAACCCTTTCCAAGCTTCTCCTTGTGGAAACAACCCAGTATTATTTACAGTTCTCATCTAATACCTGCTTTGACTGCTCAGTACTTCATTAAGCTAAATCAAGTTTGCTGCTGAAGGAACTGAACACATTCATACAATGTTTGGGGCGTCCAGGAGAAATCTGGAACTACACTTTGTTCTTCAAACTGGAGCTCAAGACCTAATCTACTTCTTTCACAATAAGATATTCATGTTACTTTGTTCACAGTTGTTGAGTATTTTTATTTATAGCAGTGCTTCAAATGATGATAAAATTAATATTATATAGCGTCAACATTTGATTTCACTTTGAGCAGCTAGTGTTGTTGCATAAGTAAGTAGACATTGTAGCAGGGACAAAGCATTGTACCTACAAGAAGCTCAGGCAGTGTTGCAAGCGAGTGGCGCCCAGAGGCTCATGTTAGCCGTGCACCCTACTGTCACTGCTTGTTAATTTAAAGGTATGTGTATGTGTTTGTTGTGTTATTCTATGTCGACTGTGGTGTTGGGTGTTATTCATCCTGTGGCAAGTCGAGATATAAGGTATAAGGTATAAGATATAAGATATAAGGCTTGAAATGCACCCAGTCAAGATAGATGTGCATACTTAGTGGAATATTATTGCAGTGGTTGAAGACAAATGGATAAATCTGGGAGATAATTTGTTGGAATTGATGCCGGATGTGTGTAGAGTAGATCTTTATTTCTTTTGTGTGTAGTCATCCAGAAAACCTGACCCAAAAATCCAAGTATTACAGAAGTGACCATATAAGCAACGACAGAAATAGAATGACCTGAATGTCCTAGACTTCCTGGTACAGCTTCTATTCAATCAAATACAATGCACGCCATTTAGAATATAATAGCATACAATACAGCATCGCATTCCTTTAACTATGTTGGCTGAGAAATAACAGCATTAGGCCACATTAAGGCAAAGAAATAGCCCACAGCTCCTGCTTGCATTTTAGTGACACAAACCAAGATAGGCCAACGTTGGCGAGGAAAGCTATTCTCTTCACTCTAAATAGCAACATTACCTTAAACAGTTTTGTTCCTTTCTTATTCGTCCAATAGCTTTTGTACATGTAGTTTAATAATCCCAATATAGCTGGAGCTCCTGCAGCACCCGTGTCCCCACTTGATGGGGAATGTACAAAGGACAAAACAGGCTTTGGAACATTGTTTGTTTGCCATAGTTACTGCCATTCATTTTTCCACACTGAGATGCTAAGTATGGTCATAATGCTGACTCCAGAATGACAACAATATCTATGCATTCCATTAGAATGGAAAAAAATGAATGCATCACCTTCTTGAATGTGTGATTGAGGATGAGAGAGAATGATATTTGCGTGTAAGTTTAAGTTCTAGCACTTGAGTATATATCTATCTGTATTTGACTGTAAAGTTTGAACCACTATGTGGTTTTTATTGCACTGAATTAACGCAGAGAAAGAGACGGGTAGAGAGAGAGAGCGAGAGCAAGAGAGGCACACACACAGGGAAAAAGCGCTGCAGAAGGGTGGAGCAAGCCATCGGAGCTGAACGAGGATTGCGGCAGGCGGCAGCAGGCCTCTCCTCGAGAAAGTGTCGTTGAGACACCAATACAGTTACTGGCTGCAAAAGATAACAAACACACACACACACACACACACACACACACACACACAAATATATATATATATAGATGCAGTGTGTGTGTGTTTGTTACAGTTTTAAAACATATAGCCTTTGTTTTCAGAACATTTAGTCAGAACTTTTAGTCTTGTACAAAAGCAGGCACGCACATACACACAAGGGCAAACAATCCGCTTTGCCTTCAATCAGTAAATAGCTGCCTGTCAATGTGGGGTCAATGGACAGGCCTCCAAATCCGTCTTGGTAAATCGAGGAATTAATGACATCACTGTCACTTAGCATGATGCATGTGTTTCAGGAGCTTTTAGCGGCTTACTGTAATCATTATTCCCCATTCTTACCCAAAACCACTTAATGTAATTCAGATCAGCTTGCTTTAATATGCTACATTTTCTAATTAGATCAAATTGCTATCATATTTTTCCTGAACACTGATCAATAGCATTGTAAACATATATTCATTATATGAGATGTATTTCTAATATTATTATTTCATATTACTTATTATATATATATATATATATATATATATATATATATATATATATATATATATATATATATATACAGAGAGAGAGAGAAATAAATGTGTGTGTAAATTTGCATGTGTATGTTTTGATCATTTGGTCATATATTAGGAGCAGGTGTTGTACACTGTGTGTTGAGGCATTGCTCCTATAGCCAGAGTGTAAAGGCCACTCTGGGTCAGGACGGAGGTAGACGGTCACTCTCTCTTTCTCACTGTCGCTATCGATCCATCCCATCACTGCTGCATGACGGATGTTCGGGCATTGCTGTCTGGAGGCTCCCCGTGGGCCTGCTGCAATGGATTAGCCCCAGAAACGCCTGCAGAGAGAAAGAGAGAGAGAGAGAAAGAGAGAGAGTAAGAGAGAAAGAGAGAGGGAGGGTGAGAGAGAAAGGGGGATGATGTTCACTGATTAGCTCTGATTGCACACTCCATCGGCAGGACTGGCTTCATTTCTCAGCACTCTAAATGAGTGGCTTTGTGTCTCTGCTCCTGTCTTTTGCTGTGTTTAAAAGGAGAATGATGTTCAAAGGCACACAAAGGCACACTTCTCTGTAGGGATGGGAATTCTTACTGTGTTTGCTGTTCAAATATCTATATTTTTCAACTAATATTTTTAGAGTATAATTTCAGGAAGGGTGCTACCAGCTGACCAACAGAATAAAGTCTCTGGTCTTTGTGTTTGCAATGTTCCCATATAGTCAATTAAGCTTAACGTAAGCTACAATACCAGCTGCATATCACAAGCTTTAAAACATATTATATAATTATATATTATAATTATATTATATTATATATTATAATTATATTATATTATGATATAGTATAAACATACAATATGTATAAATACATTATTTATTTACATTAGCATAGTATGTAATTCTATAAAAATGCCTGTTGCCCTTAACATTGTGTGTAAACTGAATAATGGACAGAACACAAAATGATTTATATAAGGTTACAAATACCATATATATATATATATATATATATATATATATATATATATATATATATATATATATATATATATATATATATGTGTGTGTGTGTGTGTGTGTGTGTAAGTGTGTGTGTATGTGTGTGTGTGTGTGTGTGTACCTATATACTGATTTATATATGTCTTTAGTATTTGTACTGTTGTGTATTACCTGTAGGTTAAAAAAAATTGCTGTAGTCCTGAAACTAAAATGTTTTAATTTTTGCTTAATATTAGATTTCGGCTGCTATACAGTTCAAGGTCTTCTTTGTTTTTTTTTTCCTTTCATGATGTTTTCAGTGGGTGACCAGTGGTCTGGACTGTGGACGGGTCAGTTTAGCACCTAGACGTTTTTTACTGGATGGATGGCAGAATATGTTGCTCCAAAACCTGTATTTACTGTTCAGCGTTAATGAAGCTTCATTCCCCCCACATACCATCACTGACGCTGGGTATTGAACTGTGAGCTTTCTTTTTTGTGTGGTAGAGTGTTTGTGGAGTGGTGATGAACTGTCTTTACAGGTGATGGTTTAGGGGAATGTTCCTGAGCCTATGCATGCACAACAGATGATGAAGACTACAAGTGTTTTTGCTATTCTTGAGATACTGAACTATTTGCCCAAGCAGTTTTTCACTGGTGACCCCTCACCATCTGTATTTCTGAATGACGCTGCCTGCCTCGGATACTCTTTTTTTAAACTGAGTCATGTAACTGTTTCCTCCAGGTTTTTTTTTATAGCATGTCTATTGATCCATTAATCTGGAAAATTCTACACAATGTAAACGGCAGTTGCTCTGTTCAAATACAGTAAAAAAAAATTATCCAAAGAAAATCATGTAACTCCTTTTTTAGTTTTTCATTTTATGTAAATGCTACAACTGCTATTTACCTTGTATTAACTCATAATAAATACTCGAATAGAAATGCTCCAAAATAACTGAAAAAAAATCAACAATAAAGCATCACTTTCTTACAATAAAGGTAAAGAACATTTTGGACTCCTCTGTAAAATTTTGGAGATATATAGACAAACATATATATATATATATATATATATTTTAATGTAATTTTAATGTAAGTCAACATAAAGTATTTTGAAGCACTTTAGATCATTTGAAATAGAAACACATTCCTCTTGTAAAAGTTCACAGGAGATGCAAAGCTTTTGCAGTAATTGCACCTTTTGAGTTACATTCATTCATTACAACATTTTTCTCACATCATCCTCACCTGAGTTCATTGCCTGAGCTCAGCTGACGATGTGTTGTGCATTGATTGTTTCTCTTTGTATTATGTGTATTTCCACAAATTTCCATGGACACCATGTATAACAGCTCCCGTTAGTGTTGTTTTTCTATGACATGTGTTTGTACATATTCCTGTTAGAATCCATTAACGGTTCCACTGTGAGTTCAAATCTCTGCCCCGAGAGCCCTTTTTGGCAACTGTCCATTTTGTTCCACGAGGGCTGAAAGTGCAATTGATCAAAATGTTGCCGTCGCACTCCCATATCTGAATGACAGACTGAGGGCTCTTGTCCTGTAATGGCCTCGGTCCTAAAGCTGGCTGGATTTATGGTGGTCATAACTACAGTACTCCTCATCTGCTCTAATACCTCTGGCACCTTCCATGCGTTTGCCTGGCGCGGGCCTCTCCGCTGCCATCCAGTGTGCGCGAGCCGGGGAACCGCACTGGAAAACCATTACAATTACGGTTAGATAAGAATCATCGTCCCTGGTGTCCATTCTGACTAATAATGATGTTTTTATTAAGATACCATAATTCAGCACATTTGCTATCTTGCATGTGACCAAGAACCACGGCGGCTCGTCTCCGTCCGTTCCCACATTACGGAGCAGATTAAGGCCTTTTGGCCTCCTGAAGGTTTTCATTATAAATCTCTGCAGATAAGGGTTGTTTTGAATAAGGTGCTGGGCTAAAACGCAGCGTTGGGGAAGAGCACCGCTGTTGTGGACGTCCTTATTTCACACTGCTTTGTGAGAGACGTTGAGAGCTAAAAAAAAAAAAGGTTAATGCAGCAGCAATATACTGTTTGTGTTCTTGGTCCTTATAGAAGTGTTAGGTTTCTGCAGTTTGTGGTCATTTTGCTTTCAGGGATGTCCATTTTGTTTTGACAAGATTTGAAAGTACCTGCTGCCCTATAATTTATGTGTAAATTATGAATACAGCAAAATAATGGGCCTCAAAAATCTGAGTTCTAGTTCCAGCACAGTAAAGATTTCATCTAGAGGGTTTCAGATGTCAGTGTTATATTCATAAAACCACTGTATATATATATATATATATATATATATATATATATATATATTTAGCACATTTGCTATCTGCATGTGACCAAGAACCACGGCGGCTTGTCTCCGACTGTTTCCACATTACAGAGCAGATTAAGGCTTTTGGCCTTTTGGCCTCCTGAAGAGAGAGAGAGAGAGAGAGAGAGAGAGAGAGAGAGAGAGAGAGAACTGTGTGGGCGTGTCAGAATGCAAAATGATTGACAGTGGCATCTCCTAGGCATCATAAACACCACCTGTCAGTGCAGTCCATTCCAGGGCTGACCTTTACTTCTGTTTTAGGTCACTGCAATTAAGTCATTTTAGGCCAATTCCTTTTTGCTCCATTCATCATGAAATTTACATATAATTTATGATAATATTTCATCATTAATGTGATACAATTACATGACAGGCGTGTAGTACATATATTTATCACTTAATACATGTTGTTTTACAAAAATAGCAGAATTAGGCCTGTATAATTGATTTAATAGCAATTTTAACACCGCAATATTTTAGTAAATAGTAAAAATTATGCTGTAACAACAACTTAAAAATGACTTGGATTGAAAAATATTGTTTATTCGAAGTCCTCATTTAGGCTGAAAACAATAGTGCATTCATTACCACATGATGTTGACTTTCTACAGTGTATGGGTTAAATAAGTCTTATTTTTCAAATGTTTTGTTTGTTCTTTTCGTGTACTGATGCTGTTTTTGTGTTTGCACATTCTTATGGCAAATTTTAAGTGTGAATGCTTTTAACATGTCTTTGTTATTCTCACCATGATGGTGTTTTGTGTTCAATTCTAACAGTTTTACTGAGTAAAATGACAATATTTAGAGTAACTAGATTGAAATAAAGGGATCCTAATTGATTCAAGAGTGAGCAGACCTCCAAGGAGTAAAGTACAACCAGGTCAGCCTGTTTGAGTTAACCTTACTTGCTGCACAGGTACAGATTACTCAGAGTTAGAAAGCAGCTACTCAAATATGCAGTTATTTAAAATGCAGTTAACATCTCAAGTCTCTTTTTATTTTTGGCCTAAAAGTTTGCATTATGTTTTTAAATTAAGTCTAATTTTTCAGTATTTGCCAAATTTAGGCCTTAATGACTGGGACAGCTGGTAATGCTGACCTTGTCCATGTCTTGTTCTTCGGTAAACAGAGTGTGATGCATGTATAGTAGTATTTCCATGTGTTTCTGACTCTCAACTCTCGCATCAGCCTCAGGAAGGACAGAGATCATCTGTAGTCCAAATAAACGACTGTAGAGATTGACATAAAAGGACCAATGTTTTGGTGTTTTCCATAATTCCTGGGACATTTGATCTGAACATCTGAATTCAAACATACACACACACACAGCTACTGTCCTTCCCATGTTCTGTGATCTATAATGTCCCATTGGTCCCTTCAGCCTGGGCAAGGACTCATTAAGTATTAAGTGGCACTGGATTAATGGCGGTGGTAGCAGCTGGTGGTAAAGCATGACAGTGTCTTTAGTAAAAACAACACTTGCCTTAATTAATAATTGATCAGCGCTGCGTCCAGGGAGACTCACAGGGACACTGGATCCATGTGAAGAGGTTAGTGAGCCTCTGCAGGCTGGAGGGGAGGAAACAGGAGATAAGGAGCTGGTGGGATAAGGTGTTTCCGGAGAAGCCCTGTCCTCTCAGAAGCAGCCTGCTCAAGGCTAGTCCGGTCTCTCTGGCATCGCGTTGGTTTTAGTGAAGCCTGTTGGGCGTTTGTGCAGATCAGCGTGGTGCTAAAACTTACAGCTAATACATGCTCACTTAGAATCACTTCAAGGCAGGCAGTGGTCATGCAGGTCAGGGGTTGGACTGACGAAAGCTTGATGAAAAACGGCAACAGACAAACAACCAGATCAAAAATATATGCATGATAAATGAAACAGCATGTGAATGGAAAATAGACATGGCAATGTAAAATGCATTATTGATTAAAGCTATTTATTATTTATTAGGGTACTTACGGGGCGCAGCTTCACTTTTCATTACACAAGTGGGCTACACGCAAGTTACAGAAATTTGGCAAAGCCTGTTTAGTTATTAATGCAGACGTGATATTCAGATCTGAGACAGAACAAAAGAGATGCTACCTGTAAAAACAAACATGTTTTTAAACAGTGATATATGTTTTTCTGCAAAGTGGCACTAACTGACCAGCTGGTCCCAAGCCTGTCTTAAAAGTTAGCTAGTTAACTAACTCACCCTTGAGTTACTAGCAGTGGGCAAAAAACACCCTGGAATTTGGGGGGTCTCGTGTTGGCTGGTTGTGAAGTCACTTGCCACAGCCCCACTCATGCCAGCTTCATTGACAACAATGTATTTAGAAATTCCTCAATAACAACTTCGTTTTCATGGACCCTCCAGAATTTTGTCTTTGTGACATTCAGAGGGTCCTTCGGAGTAATTAGAGGATCCAAGATCCCTCAGGACCAGGGGTTTTGTCATACTGTATCGATTCTCAAAAACACAGTATCGATACACAGATTCCGGACAGACAGTAAAATCTCTGACCGCTAGATGGCAGTGTTGTAATCCATTTTCAGCTCCACTCCAACATTAACAAGCAGCACAAGTACGCAATGTTATTGTAAGCGTTGACAAGCCTGTGATGTAGTGGTGTGTTTTAATAGTAAGATCTGAATAATCGCAATATCACAGTACAGTGCGATATATTGATGATATGTATTGTATCGCCAGGTTCTTGCCAATACTCAGGACCCCCAAAGCCCTACTCAGGACCCCCTGTATTCTAACCCTGACCCTAACCCCCTTGGTTACTAGCCAAGATGACGACTTTCCTGTTAGTCTCCTGTGAGATGCAAGCCCTGATTTCATTATTGGTCACTGCTTGACCAACCACTCTTTAAGGTTAAATGCCTTCAAGGTCAGCCATCGTGCAGCTGTTACTTCATTGAAATGTCCAGCTGTTCTCATGAAAAACTGACCATTACTAGCAGTTCAGTTTCATGGTAGCACAAGCACTTTACCTGTTAGGATGTTCCAGTTTAAACCTTTTAAACCTTAACTAACTGAACTAACTGTGAGAAAACATTGGAAGAAAAGCTGTGGAGGAGAAAATCCCCCCGATAGGAGATTTGCTGGGTTGGCCACTGTTCACTGAGAGGCTGTTGCTGAAGCAGGTAGCTATGTAAGTTAACCAGCTATGTTTTTTCATAGCTGTATTTTCTCTGTAGTTTATATTAGCTGACTACATGTATTACCTCAGGCATTGTACAAGCACAGGTAATGCTTGATTCTGTGTTAATTATTTTTAAATGGACAATATACAGTTTTAGGGTAGGCTGTGTTAAATATGTTCCTTTTATTATTTTGCTTGCAACAGCCAGGCAGTTTATATGGTAAGAGTTAAAAGAAAAAGTTAATCCCTAATCCTTAATTTTCTATTCCACCTTAAATGGTTCCACAGTTACATTCTGGCACCTGTACAAGCTGGAGCCTTTAAGCTGGAACAGAACATTTGATTAAAATGCTGGGGAATAGAAAACTGACAGTTTGCTTCCTTTAAAAAATGTAAATGCAGGATTTGTATCTGAAGAACTGTGTTTGAGGTTCACTGTATAAACAGTTCTACATACTGAACTCTCCTTAATCAACTATTGCAGTGTAACCAATATATTATGGTAGGCTGCATTTCTGGCAAATACACTATTTAAACTGTGGTAAACTTGTTCCCTTTATTATTTTGCTTGTACCAGCCAGACAGTTTATGTGGTAAGAGTTAAAAGAGAGTTTAAAGATGATGTTTCTTGTGTCTGAAGTAAGAACAAACATAAAGTGGAACTCCAAGGGCACTGTGGTTTAAAGAAAAACAATGAGATTGAAATGACAAACCTTTGGGAAGGAATGCAAAACTGTTAAAAGGAAATGCAATGCAGTTGCACATTAGTGGAACCTGCTAATATTTTTTTTTTCTTTTTATTTAAACACATTTTGAAGCTATTATGTGAAATCATAACAATATGTTGCCTCAGATATTAATTGACAGTAGTTCTGAAATAAGATTTCAGTTTTATCATCTTAAAATACAGAAGTCATAAAATACAGCTTAGCTGGGGGCTTTGAATAGCAAATAAAATGGCAATATCTGCATTGGGGCTCTGTGTTGACAAGAATCTGGCAATATGATACATATCACGATTCAGAGCTTTTAATTCAACATGCAATATATTTATATACTGTACTGATATATTGTGGTTTGGTAAATCTAATTTAAGGAAAACTGTCAGGATATAATAGAAACACACCAGATACATTTACAAGTTTGCTAATGTTAATGTTAATGTAACAGTGCATCCTTATGCTGCTTGTTTATGTTGGAGTGAAAGAGTGTAATGGCTGAAGATAGATTACAGCTGTGCTATTTAGTGGTAGGGGGTTTAAACACAACACAAAACAAACCACCGTTTATACCAACCCTGTATGTGTAAACTATAAATTGAAAAGCAATACTGTGACAACCATTTTTGAGATACAGTATCACAAGTGGATTTGATCTGCTTTCACCCCTAACTTGCATAGTACAGGTAACTTCTGCTGGTTTCTATCAACTTGCAATGGAATTATGCAGTAATTTTACAAAAATTGGTGGAATTCCCTTTTAGCTAATGATAAATAGCTGTTTGAAAACCAGACGCACATAGGGTTTAGGTTGTAACCCTTTAAAGAAAATTGTGTGAACCCTTGTGCATGTATGATTTAGCTACCGATCACTCTGTGATCCTGTGTGTCTGTTTGTTTTATATCAGCTGGATTCAGGATTGTGTGTTATGATGTACGATTGCTCTCTCTGCTGTGCTGTTGATGCTGAAGGATCTGTTTTCGGAGAGCTGTGTGACACAGTTTGGCCTAATCCCATAATCTCAACTGGCTCGACATGAGGCTCTTTGTATTGCTGTGCTTGCTAGCCAAAAATTAATGGATTCGGGAAGAGCGACAGTGGTGTGCGATTTGCACATGGAACAGCGCAGCTCTGTTGACAAATGGATCGCACTCATCCCTCACCTACCAGACCTGTTCCATTCTACATTCCTGAAAAGATGCCTGACGCTTGTGGTAATTTTACCTAGATTTTTGGTGGGCAAAAGTGCACGGTGGCTTTAAAAGTGGCATAGAATGTATTTATCCAGTATTTTATAGTGTTCTCCAGCGTTCTACATAGAAGGTATGTAGGTATGTCCAGATCCAATTCTACACATCAATTTATATCCTTTGATTCTACAATAAAACAACTGCCCTTTATTGGTGAGCTCATTAATTTAATTTTTTTAATGAGCTTTGCTCTGATCGGCTGGTTTACAGCAAGACATTGTGATGATCAAACTGAACCTGCCCTTATACTAAATAGTTAGTTATGTTAATGTGCTTGGAGCTGCTGGAATCTGCTTGTTATTTATACCAGCTACTCGCTTTTATCATTTCGTAAATTAAAGCTCTCACTATGAAGCTTCCAGTTTAAGCTGATCTGCTTCAACCAGCAAACAGTGAAGAACTCACACAGCATGGCTGCTACTTACAGGTCACTGTTTGTGATGATAAAACAGGTGGAACTGCTCGTCTCTTCAGTGTTAACCGCTGAGCTGTAGCTGCTCCATATTGTTCACGGTTAAGATGTGTGATCACTAACGTTGGCTTTCCATTTAGTAGCTTGTTTTGCGAATTTTCACCTTACATTCTGTACAAGCTGTAGCCTTTAACGTGGAGTGGAAGATTCTGGAGATGAAAATGTTGGAGAATAGAAAGCTGATAGTTAGGTTCCTTTGGAAAGTGATTGGTATGATAGATTTCTCCACATAGTCCACAGATTTGGTTGCCGGTGCTCTGTTGTGGTTATATGTAAGTGTTTGAGGAGGTTGATACTAATGAGTCTGTTATGTAACAGTTTAGGATTTTGAGCCTGTTTTATCATCCCTCTTTTGTAAATGCAGGGCTTGTATTTGAAGGAGTACCAACAGTGTTTGAGGCTCATGGTATGTACAGTTCTATGTTCTGAAGTCTCCGTAATCAACTACAACAATGTAAACACAGGTTTACAGTCTAGGGCACCTTTAAGCACCTTTTCTTACTGGTGCAATGCTGTTCACCAGCCGCTTCAAATTACATGATTGTCAGGATACTTTAAGACACTTAAAGCTCCACAACATGACATAAAGCTGCTGTAAACTCAAAAAAAAATACAGGCTTATAAGTGGTTCTTGGCTTGGCTCATGAAGGAAAACCACTTAACTAGTATAGAACCTTTATGTTATGTGGAGATTCCTTAAACTTTCTCCGAATAGGCTATTCCTTGAAGAAATACAACTTTCTGGCACCTTCCTATTTGTTGAGGGTGTCTCAGTTTGGGAGCCGGGGAAGCTATTTGGAGGCTCTGTGCCAGAGAAAAGTACTAGAGTTGCAGCAGAGACCTTTATGATGCTGATCCACTCCACGGCTGGCTGTGCTGCATTACCATGCAAAGTGCGTCACAGCTGGGCACCGGCACCAGCGATGATGAGGGAATCAGTCCCTCCGGCCCAAGAGCCACTAAACAGCCTCACACGCCAGGCGAACCAGGCAAAATGTGCATGGACGCTTGAGCATGTCCATTAAGCCACATGCTGCATTTATGGATGCTGATTAGTTAGATAGAGCATGTTGTTGGCTGCATTTCAGCAGTATTTGTGAGGGGAATATATTTCCCTCAAAGTGGATCAGGTGAAGCACTAATAAATCAATTCTGCCATTGCTGCTTGGGCACTATTTCAGTAGGCTGATAGAGTGAGAGGAGCTGTCTCTTGATGGGGGTGTTTTAACTTGTCCACACTGACCCAGTCTGGTGATTAATGGGCTGAGGATCGGAGGGAGTGGAAACAAACTTATTGTCGTCAGAGTTCATGCAGTGGCTTTTAGATGCAAAGCACCTCATGAAGTCCTAATTCACTCACTGACTAATACAGCCTGGCTCAATTAGAGGTTTTGAGATGTATAGTGTTTAATTACTGGCAATTCTTTGTTTATCTTATAACCCTAATGTACTATTGCACCCCAACCACTATTTACTATTAGATTGTTCTTTATATTAGGGTGGGAATAGTTATAGACCCCATGATACGTATCACAATGATTCAAGTTTTGAAGTTTTGTGATGTGGCAAAGTATTGTGGTATATGATATATTCCCATATACTGTAATACTGTGATTCATTGATCACTTGACAAAGTATTAATAATCCCTCAAAACTTAATGTAGTGTTATATAACAAAGAGTACACATCAGTATGTTTTATTTAAGTATGTTTGAGGGAAATTAGGCAAGTCAGCAACCAGAAAGACTTTGTACCTACATATTTAGTCTTTACAAGGGCAGGGGGGTCTTTTTGATGTACTATAGTGGGGTTTCAGATTTGCTGTCTGAATGGGGGATTGAACCCCCATTGGCCTGCTTCCCCAACAGCAAGTTCACTGACAGAATCCTTGATCTCACCAGAAAAAAATCTTCAATAGATTTAAACACTTCAGAAGTGTTAACAACTACGGGTTAAATGTTATTATGAGAGACTTGTGTTACTGTATTATTACTATATTACTACTATAATATTAAGGGCTGTACCGAATACCATGTTTTGAGCTCTGAAGCTTCAGCAGTTGTCAACAGCAAAGCTACTGTATGGTTTATGGGGGTGGGGGGTCCTAAGAAAGTGGTTCAGAAGATCTGCAGCCGATGTTTAAGTTAAAAGCACATCTGCTGCTTCATCCACGGTAACATCTGAATCTCCGTACTAGCTGCTTTCCTGGAGGAGCACTGCAGCATTCACAGTGTAGCTTTGCTCTGTCTACTAGCCTCTCTCAGCGGCGAGTTAGAGGGCAATAGCAAATGCAAGCAAGGGTTGAACAGCACTTTATGGAGATGGTCCAACTCATACATTGAAGCCCTAGTAGGTCCAGTATGGTGGGACACTGTTTGCAGCTGCCCTAGGAAAACAAGCTGTCTAGGAGGTTCACTGATGCCCAAATTTTTGGAGTGCAAATAAACACTATAAGCAATGTACAAAGAATGTGCTGATAAAATGTATTATAGTTAAGAAATGTTTATGTTGGCTGGTGTAGGTTTATACATACAAGAACTTTTAAATTTCCAAAGCTGGGACTGGTGGGTTTTCAGTAATACAGCAGAGGGTTGTGTGTTTGGCTCCTAGTGCTGGAGAGTCTGTGTTTCTTCTCGCTGTGTTTGGTGCTGGGCTTAGCTAATTTAAAAATAAAGCTCCAGTAGGGACTAATGAACCTCCTGATTTTCTCCCAAGGACTCCAAATATTACAGTATTTGTCCAAAAAATTATTATCCAAATCTCAAAATTGAAACCAACAATTGGTTGATTACTCAGGCCCAGCCCTCGTTATATTATTACATTACTTATGTCACCACAATTTGTAACCCCAAAATATTATAGTGCAAAATAATACCACATTGATTTTTTCCTCCCACCTCGTATGTTTACACCTGGCTGCCCATGTGGTTTCATTAGGAGTTGCTGCTGGGTTGAGAAAATTTGATTATTGGGTTTAGCACTACGCGTCTACGAGGCTAATGTTGCTAAAAAGTAATTGGAGCCTATCATGCGCCAATTAGTATCTGTCCAAACAGCTCTCCTCAAACTACACAGAGCTGTTATGATCATCTCAAACACACTTTTTTTGTAATTGGAACTTGCTTTTTGCAATATAAAATGGGCAAAATTACAGTGCTCAGCCAAAGCATAGTAATAGCAGACACTATGTAGCCAGTATTTGGTCAGTATATGTATATCAATTTTTGTTGATTTTTATTTGAATACAACAGCTGCTCTTTATGTCCTGTGATGAATTGTGTGATAAATGGACCAATAGAATTGCTCAAACATCTGTATACATTGAATTACATTGAAAGGAACAAACATTTTTGTACTTTTTGGGGATACTTGTTTTTCTTTGGACATGATATGTAATTGAGTAAATGTAATTGAGTAAATCTGACTAATAAGACATGCAAATAAAATATAATGTTATATGCACACTGGCCTTATCTCTCCTCAAAGTCCAGTGCGGTGTGGGTCAAATTCAATACAAAAAGGTGTATCACATATGACTTGTGGTACAAACATGTTTTTTCCTAATTTTTCACTGGCAAATCCACCTACGAGTATCAGTTTCTAAGTATTATTTGTAGTACTGTAGAAGTATTGTGTTGTTTTGGTGTCTCTCTTGTGGACTGCTAGTTGACTCAGAGCTTGTTGCACTGGATTGTGATTGACCGTGCAGGGCTGGGGTTTCACAGAGAAGCCTCTGCTTTGGTTATTAGTGGCAGTTGTGCGTCTGTGCAGGTATTCACTGCAGTCCAGCGTTTTCCGTTTTAAAGACAAGAAGCTAATTGAAGATGATTTCACTGATAAGCGCTCCAGACGTCCGGCTGTTTTTTTCCATTCCCCACCCGGCCTAGCCTAAATCTGATCTCACTGATTCTCGCTCCACTGCCTTTCAAACAAAGCTGAGTCATTAAGAATTAATTGCTCCACAAATAGCATAGAGTTCTTTTTTTTTTAAACTCTCTTTGTTTCTGGAGGGTGATGCTTGGGGGCAGTTCTCAGGCAACCTTTTCTGTTTGTTTCCTTACAGCACGCGAAGAGAACGTGGCTACTTTCCGGGGCTCAGAGTACTTCTGCTACGACCTGTCCCAGAACCCCATCCAGAGCAGCAGTGACGAGATCACGCTCTCCTTCAAGACCTGGCAGCGCAACGGGCTCATCCTGCACACGGGCAAGTCTGCCGACTACGTCAACCTAGCCCTGAAGGACGGAGCCGTGTCCTTGGTCATCAACCTGGGCTCTGGAGCATTCGAGGCCATCGTGGAGCCGGTCAGCGGCAAATTCAACGACAACACCTGGCACGATGTCAAAGTCACACGCAACCTCAGACAGGTAATGCTAAAGAGACTGAGCTGAGGTCCATGTGACGGTCCAGTTAGAATAATATTTAATCACATATATTATATAGGGCCACATAATGTGTTACATAACTTTGGGACACTTAACTTTATGTAGCGTGAGGACTGAGAGGGTTTGTTTTTGAGGAAAACTTCATTTTTTTAAAAACCTGACTGTTTACATAAAGACGTATTCAGAATTTAGGACACACTAGAGAGAAAGCACCCACATACACGCACACAAGTGTATACAAACATTAGGAGCCAGTGAAACACCCACATACACTCACACACTAGTGAACAGACACACTAGGGAGCAGTAAAACACCCACATACACACACGCACTAGTGTACACAAACACTAGGTGGCAACAAAACACCCACATACACACACACACACACTAGTGAACACACACACTAGAGGGAAGCAAAACACCCACATACACTCACACACTAGTGAACAGACACACTAGGGGGCAGTGAAACACCCACATACACTCACACACTAATGAACAGACACAATAGAGGGCAGTGAAACACCCACATACACTTACACACTAATGAACAGACACACTAGGGAGCAGTAAAACACCCACATACACACACGCACTAGTGTACACAAACACTAGGGGGCAGCGAAAAACCCACATTTACATGCATACACTAGTGAACACACACACTATGGAATAGTAAAACCCCCACATACACACACACTAGTGAACACACAAACTAGAGGGCAGCAAAGCACCCACATAGACACACACTAGGGGGCATCAAAACACCCACATAAACATACACACACTCTAGGCCAAAGTGATGGGCACCCGGGCACCAATTGGTGTTAGGTGTCTTGCTCAAGGTGTCCCAAACCTCCAGTTTACATAATTTGCAGCTGACAGGACTGTTGTGCACATTTTATTTTGAAATGAATTAAGTGTTTCGGTAGACTACAGTTTTTCAAAGATACTTTACATGATGCCATGATTAGAAGCTGCATAGAAGCAAGCAGGACGCAGAGATTTATGGTTTCAGTAGAATTATCTTTACAGACATTTGACATTTTTTATGGCTGTGTTGTTTGCAGCTCAGAGGTGAAAGGCAGGATAAGCAGCAGTCCAACAATGAGGACTGAAATCTCTGTGCCTGGAATGAAAATGCACCAGACATTTCTGGGAGCACATTGTCAGGAGCCAGTTTTTAAACAAGCTTAGGATTTTTTTAGAATGTCTAAAGCAACATGATCATCTGTAGGGCCAAAAGTTTCCAGTCACCGGCCACCCCTAGCAACTGATCAGGGAATCACTGCATTATACAAGCTTGGCTGTGAGTAGCCAGTGTAAGTGTAGCAGCAGTTCATTGTCACATATACACTTACCATTTAGGAGCTGTGGTCCCAGAGGACCACCACAGAGCAGGTATTATTTGGGTGCTGGGTCATTCTCAGCACTGCAGTGACACTGACATGGTAGTGGTGGTGTGGTTGTGTGTTGTGCTGGTGTGAGGAGATCAGACACAGCAGTGCTGCTGGAGTGTTTGAACACCTCAGTGTCACTGCTGGACTGAGAATCGTCCACCAACCAAAACTATCCAGCCAACAGTGTCCTGTGGGCAGCATCCTGTGGCCACTGATGAAAGACTAGAGGAACATAATGAGCTATCGTCTCTGACTTTACAGCTACATGGTAGACCAGCAAGGTAGAAGCGTCTTATAGAAAGGAGAGTGAGTGGACACAGTGGTTAAAAACTAATCCACTCATACCAGCACAACATACACCACCACTGTACCTGCTCTGTAGGGGTCCTGACCATTGAAGAACAGGGTAACAAAGTATACAGAGAAACAGATGAACTTCAGTCTGTTAGTGTAGCTCCTATATGATCAGTGGAGCTGATAAACTGGACAATGAGTATAGATACAAGGTGGTTTTAATGTTATAGGCTTGTAATATTAAATATATTACATATATTTTTGTTTTCCTTTTGTTTTCCTCAAAACAAACCATATTTGATAGAAATAACCAGAAATCATTGCGAACCAAAACAGAAAATATGCAAATGTTTTGTTAAAGTCATATTAAAAGCTCAGTGTCCCCATATTTCTGACACTGTAAGCCTTTTTTGGTAGACACTCGCACTGCATTAATTCTGTGTAGTCCCTTGTTAAGTTTTCCAATTTCTATCTAATTAAAATTTTCCTTCCCACTTTTTTCTGAAGTTCTCTTGCCCAAGGTCTTCACTCCTTACCTCACGTTGAACCTTCCTAAGCAGTAACCTCTGTCAGAGGCCATCAGCAGCGTGATGGCTTCGAGAGGCTGCCCCTCTCTCTCTCTCTCTCTCTCTTTCTCTTTCTTTCTCTCTCTCCCTCTCTCTCTCTCTCTCTCTCTCTCTCTTTCTCTTTCTTTCTCTCTCTCTCTCTCTCTCTCTCTCTCTCTCTCTCTCTCTCTCTCTCTCTCTCTCTCTCTCTGCAGTAGATATTCTCCTCACTCAGGCGAATAGTGCCTCTTATCAGGGTGGCAGGGAGACGCTCCAGCCAAGCTCAACCGTTCCATTTACCCACAGCCAATTTCTGTCCAACTGTTAAATCACTCAGTGGGCTGCATTTTAAAATATGTAAATATTTAGGTTGCCCCTCAGGAGTGGAAAAGGGTGACGCTTTCACTTGCGCGTGAATGGAAGCCCCCGAGCTCCATCTATTTAGTTCAGCACACTTCCACAAGCACCTCGGCCTTTTTTCTTTTTTTGAACCCAGGATTGTATAACAGCTGAATTTAAATGGTGAAAATGCATATAGACCAAGGATAAATAAGATCAGAGCACTGGTGAGAAATACAGAGCAGCTAAATATAAAGGGCTGTTCAGCTGGAGAGTTAGCTGCTTAAACAAGACCAGAGTGATATCACAGGTTTACAGGGGTTTGTGGAAATACTGTATCAGTGGAGACACTTAAGGAAAATATACAGTACTGCACAAAAGCCTTAGGCAGCCCAGGAAACTAGCTCTCTCAGCAGTACGTGTGTTTCATATAGATAAAAACAACCACAGTGAAGCAGAACATAGATTCTATTAGTTCAGAACCGGTATCAATGGGTTGTTGATGTTGAAGAACATACATAGTTTCTGACTTGAGTGTCTAAATGTTATTAATGTGTTATTAATGCATTATTAATGGACATACAATTAGAAATCACAGGATTTTTCGTGACATCTGAAATTTATTCATGTGTTTTTAATGTGTTGTTGATATGAATACAGTTATAATAACACTGAATTAGTTCCTGACTTGGGTATCTAAAAGTTATTAATGTGTTATTAATAGGTTCTTGATATAACTACAGAACAAAAAGGTTTAGTTCATGACTTAGTGTCTACATGTTATTAATGTGTTATTAATGCATTGTTAATGGGAATACAGTTAAAAGAACAGGTTTAGTTCCTGACTTGAGTGTAAAATTTATATTTGTGTTATTAATATGTTGTTATTAGGAATACCATTAGAAGAACACAGAATTAGTTCATGACCTGAGTGTCTAAAATTTTTTGATGTGTTACTAATATGTTGTTAAAAGGAATGCAAATAGAAGAACACAGGTTTAATTCCTGAATTAAATGTTGTAGTCATTATTGTGTTATTAATGTGTTGTTGATAGAAATAGAGCTAGAAGAACACAAGTTTAGTTCCTGAATTAAATGTTGTAGTCATTATTGTGTTATTAATGTGTTGTTGATAGAAATAGAGCTAGAAGAACACAGGTTTAATTCCTGAATTAAATGTTGTAGTCATTATTGTGTTATTAATGTGTTGTTGATAGAAATAGAGCTAGAAGAACACAGGTTTAGTTCCTGAATTAAATGTTGTAGTCATTATTGTGTTATTAGTGTGTTGTTGATAGAAATAGAGCTAGAAGAACACAGGTTTAGTTCCTGACTTGTCACTTCACTACAGCCTAGGAATGGGTGTCCTTCAGATCAATATTAATACTTCTATTTATACTGGTGTCAAAACATTGCGTCAAAAGATGTAAATATCTGTGAAAAGTCAGAAAATGAAAATATATGAAAAGGCTTTGGTTGCATCCCTACAGTTGAAACATTAACTGCCATAAATGTATTTAATACTAGTTATGGTGTATAAATTTACACTGCCCTGGTTGTCAGGACAGCTTGCCCAGGAAACTAGTTCTCTCAGCAGTAAGTGTGTTTCATACTGATAAAAACAACTACAGTGAAGCAGAACACAGATTCTATTAGTTTATATATTTATATATTAGTTTATAGTTATTGATGTGTTATTAATAGCGAATACAGTTAAAAGGTCATGGTTTTAGGTCCTGAACTGAGTGTCTAAAAGTTATTAATGTATCATTAATGTGTTATTAATAGGTTTACAGTTAAAAGAACATGGTTTTAGTTCCTGACCTTAGTGTCTAATAGTATTCATGTATTATTAATATGTTATTAATAGGAATACAGTTAAAAAAACATGGTTTTATGTCCTGACCTGAGTGTCTAAAATTTATTAATGTGTTATTAATGTATTATTAATAGGAATACAGTTAAAAGAACATGGTTTTATGTCCTGACCTGAGTGTCTAAAAGTTATTAATGTGTTATTAATGTATTAGTAATAGGAATACCATTAAAAGAACATGGTTTTAGGCCCTGACCTGAGTGTCTAAACTTTATTAATGTGTTATTAATGTATTATTAATAGGAATACAGTTAAAATAACATGGTTTTAGGTCCTGAACTGAGTGTCTAAAAGTTATTAATGTATCATTAATGTGTTATTAATAGGTTTACAGTTAAAAGAACATGGTTTTAGTTCCTGACCTTAGTGTCTAATAGTATTCATGTATTATTAATATGTTATTAATAGGAATACAGTTAAAAAAACATGGTTTTATGTCCTGACCTGAGTGTCTAAAATTTATTAATGTGTTATTAATGTATTATTAATAGGAATACAGTTAAAAGAACATGGTTTTATGTCCTGACCTGAGTGTCTAAAAGTTATTAATGTGTTATTAATGTATTAGTAATAGGAATACCATTAAAAGAACATGGTTTTAGGCCCTGACCTGAGTGTCTAAACTTTATTAATGTGTTATTAATGTATTATTAATAGGAATACAGTTAAAATAACATGGTTTTAGGTCCTGAACTGAGTGTCTAAAAGTTATTAATGTATCATGAATGTGTTATTAATAGGTTTACAGTTAAAAGAACATGGTTTTAGTTCCTGACCTCAGTGTCTAATAGTAATCATGTATTATTAATATATTATTAATAGGAATACAGTTAAAAGAACATGGTTTTATGTCCTGACCTGAGTGTCTAAAATGTATTAATGTGTTATTATGTATTATTAATAGGAATACATTTAAAAGAACATGGTTTTATGTCCTGACCTGAGTGTCTAAAATTTATTAATGTGTTATTAATGTATTATTAATAGGAATACAGTTAAAATAACATGGTTTTAGGTCCTGACCTGAGTATCTAAAATGTATTAATGTGTTATTAATGTATTATTAATAGGAATCCTGTTAAAAGAACATGGTTTTAGGTCCTGACCTGAGTGTCTAAAAGTTATTAATGTGTTATTAATGTGTTATTAATAGGAATACCGTTAAAAGAACATGGCTTTAATCCCTGACCGGAGTGTCTAAAAGTTATTAATGAGTTATTAATGTGTTGCTGATAGGATAGAGATAGAAGAGCACAGATTTAGCTCATGACTTTTGTCTTGAGTGTTTGCAGTGTTTTTCTTTTGACCACTAGGAATGATTTTCTACATTGTAAATATTTAAGGTAGTCTGAGGTATGTAAGAATCCTCTCTTACAATCTATCACCATCCTATGGTATGTAGAATGGACTTATGGCTACTTTGGTAATGACCAGTCAGGAACCAGTACATCCCTTCACGAGCCGTCCATCAGCAGCACCTGAGAACTGATTAGGAGGTAAACTAAGCTTTGGGCGGTGACTGTAAATACTGGATCTCCTCTGTAAGACTAGACAGACTAACTAGAATTAAGATGATTATTGCTGATTGATTCTTCATTTGTGAGGCCTTTTCAAGTAAGTATACACTTGCACAACACGCAAACACTCCCCTGTCCGTGGAGAGCCTTGGGAATGGGTAGAAATACTCAAGAAGAATTCAGGTCCACATTTGTTCACTCTCTCTTTCATACTTTGCCTGGCAAAGGGAAGCACATCTTGTTGAAATCAAAACTAACCACTCATGGAATGGCTCATTGTTCTACTAACATGAACTAATGTACTAACACCCAGACTCATTGTTTCATTTTGGTTTCTTTCATTTTCTTAACAAACCCTTTTGTTCACTATTTAATTTCCTTTCTCCCCTCCCCCCCCTTTTCCGCAAAGCATTCAGGCATTGGACACGCTATGGTAAACAAACTACGTTGTCTGGTAGATATCATTCTTATTGTCCTTTTTTTGGGTTTGCCGTGTGCTCCCCTGGCCCTCTTCCTCTTTTTCTTTGAGTTTCATTCCAAACTATCAACCAAAAAAAAAAAAATGGGGTGAGCTTTTTCAGGTGTCTTTCCACTTTATTTATTCCTCCCTTCGGCTTCCCGCCTTTTTTGTCCTCCTCCTCTTCCTCTTCGGAAGCCCTTGAGATGTGATCTTTCTTTAGTAGGGTCTAGAGCCTTTCTTATGCTTTCTTCTCATCTTGCCGAAATACTGTCGACGAAACTGGCAGAAGCTTTCCACAGAGAAACGAGAAAGAGAGAGATAAAAAGATGAAACGTTGGAATTTAGCGTTCAGCACGGGAGCTCTGACAGTTGTTTCCAGTAAAAACAAACAAAAAAAAAGTGTGCATGGCGCTCCAGACCATCTCCATCACCCTCTTCAGCCTCATCTGTGTCTTTTCTGAGTGTTGTCACTAATGGTTTAACCAGCTCCCACCACCAACCAACCCTCACCCCCAGTGTGTGTCCTGCATGCTGCTATATCATCTTATCTTCATTATACTCCATATGCTCCCTTTCATGGCTTTCGCTTCAGTGTTTGTGTGTCCGGCTTGGCTTCGCATGCAGCAGCAGTACTGTTTGCGTCCCTCATGTACTTGAACGTAAGTTTCATTTGAACCCACAGCTAGCGTCACTCTGTGTGGCTTGCTCATCAGTAGTGCTAGTACACCATTCAGCATGCTCTTCGATGTTCTGAATGAACTGATCGGAATAAAGAAAAAAGAAAAAAAAAGAAAAAGCAAAACCAACAGTCCATAGTCTGTGACATTCTATCTACTAACCTCTCAGACTAAACCAATCTAATCCTCATTTCTTACGCCATCAAAGATAAAGAAAATATGCCGCACAAATATTTTCTTTACCTGTCCCTCGAGATTAACACCCCTGATGAGAGAACCCAGTGCTCCTAGTGAGTCACAGTGTGTCCACACCGGCTCCTGTACATCAGAGAGCTGCTCCTACACCTGCTAACACCGTCAAACGCAGGCCACAAGGTCATCAGTGGATCTTTTCCCTCCTCCTTCTCTCTCCTTCCTCCCCCCACCCCACACCACACCACAGGTCACCATTTCGGTGGATGGCATCCTCACCACGACTGGCTACACGCAGGAGGACTACACCATGCTCGGCTCAGATGATTTCTTCTATGTTGGAGGAAGCCCGAGTACAGCAGACCTACCTGGCTCGCCCGTCAGCAACAACTTCATGGGATGCCTTAAAGAGGTAAGGCTGCATGTGATAGGTCGATGATGTCGATTATGAAACAACACACTGTGATGCTGCATTGTGCTCAGGTCCACATAGTCCTTAATAGACAGGGCTGTGTGCATGGCTGGATTACTGACCGGGCCAGTGGGGCCAGCGCCCAGGGGCCCTTGAGGTCAGGGGGCCTGGCGGGGGCACTAGCCCAAAACATTTTGCGATGCCTGTCAACATTTATGATGCAATGTATTTTTATTTCCGAGGGCCCTCCATTTCAAGGATCCTCTGACTTTTAGGAACTTTGACCCCAGGGCCTCTTGAGGCACCTGGCCATGCTTTTGGGGGCCCTAGCCATGCTTTCGGGCCCCTTAGGAAAATGGACGAGGCATTGTGGCACTGCTCTGATTTTGACTTCTGGCTATTAGGGGCCCTAGAAAAGAGCAGGGCATACCATTAGAGGGCCCTTGATCACAAGGGGCAGGGGGGTTGATCACGAGGGGCCCAGACTATCCTTAATCCGTCCTTGGCTGTGTGGCACACAAATGCTCTGTTGAGATCTCTTTTTGCGTGTGAACGTCAGATTAACGAGAGTGTGGCAGCAACAGTTTACATACATGCAGCAACAGCTGACATACATGCTGCAGTAGCATTAAAGGAGCAATATGTAAGATGACACAAGCTGGCAAATTCATTGTCCAAATTCAAGTCCATTCTCTTCCCTCTTCACCCCCTTCCCCCTATGTATATGCCAGTCTGAAGAATCATGGCAAGTTCAGCATCAAACTTCACTTCAAAGCAATTTTAACTGGTTAGCATGCTTACTTAATTAATAGACTTCCTAATGTTAATTATAATAATGTGTTAAACCAAAAATCTTTCATCATTTCTATATATATATCATTCAACATCATACATATTGCTCCTTTAATATATAGAGTCGTTGTTCACCTTCTCCCCCAATCATGCACACCCGAGAGCTGACAATCTTTTCAACAAACGTCATCTTGTAGATCATTCATGTGATGTTGTTGATTGGGATGTGTGCATGTAAGTCTCAGGGTCCAGAGTTTGTTTACCTTAAACAGGAACACTCACAGGTGTAATTGTGAACCATCATGGCTTAAAAAACCATGCATTGTGAACACAGCCTTAGAAATAACCCACCTCTGTAATATGGCTGTAGTTAATTGTGGGCAATATATTACAAATATCAGCTCATAATACATAAAGAGGACCTATTATGCTTAGAATATTATTGTTGGGGTCTGCTAGAAAGTATTGTGCTCATCCTGTCTGTTAGAGCTCCTGCGTCTTTAAACTCCGCCTCCCAATGAGATAATGTGCTCTGATTGGTCAGCTTGCCCACTTCGATCTAATGAAAGTGGCAGCAGCATCCTGCTACAGGTCCCCCACCCCTACTGGTGGCCAGTAAGGATTATGTGACAAGATGATGTTATCTTGTAACAGTGGAAAAGTCTGGATTTTCAACAAGGCATCTTAGAAAACTGATTTAAGCATAATGCTCTAGTAGCGCCACCTATATAGCCTGCTCCTACGACTTATATTCATATACTACAAATGCAATAACCCTTATAAATGATTGCATATTAAGATAATAATGATAAAATATTGTTATCATCGTATCAGATATTGTCATAATCTCCACCTATTTGTTATATATTGATAATGTGATATGCCACAATTCCTGATTTTAATGGAACTGGCCAAAACTTGTTGTATGGTGGATCACAAGATCAGCTACAAGACCTTCATCTGGAATATATGAGGTTATTAATGTTAACAGGATGCAGTAGTAGATGTAATGCTTTGTTAAAGGGATGCTTAGCAGGTTGATGCCGCATGTGATTGTTCCCACAATAGACTTTATTGCAATAACAGTTAACAAACCATAGATCATGCAGTTCCAGCCATGACTAGTGGTTTCACTTTCTCTCTCTCATGCAGCACATCATGTGTCCTTGTCAGGGCAGCGGGGGTAGAACAAGTTGGAACCGAAAGTTGGCACGGCATAATAGATTTAATAAAGCTTATCTGGCGAGAAGGATAGAGTGGACATCAGTTATCCGCGGAGCTCCCCCTGTAATGAAATTCACTGGACTTCTACATTTTCCCCCGACTTGAAATTGTTTCAGCTGTATTTAATTTAGTTTTTCAATTGTGGTAAATCATTTGATTAAGGTTGCAGGGGCCGGAGAAGAAGCCGGTTTGATTGGGTGAGATGAGATTCTGCATGGCAGCATGCATCGGGATCTGAATGTAACTCGAGCGGAATACTGTGTCAGTGTGAGGGGGATTTATTCCGCCGCTGAAACCTACGAGTGGAAAACGAAGCTGTAATCTCATAAAGTAAGCCGTCGCCCACGTCAAGGGGCTCGTACGCTATTGACGTAGTGCAGATGTCCCGCTCTTGGAACAGCTGTTCTCTATAACTAATGTACTCTTCCTTCAGGCCCAGAGACCATAATCACTAAATGGATTGTCCCTTAATTTAGGTGGAAGTGGGCAGTTAATCTATAGCGAGGGTAATGGTGGGATTCTTACTAATTCTTCAGTAGTTTTACATCACAGATACGTCTACGTCTCCAAACTGAGGCCTTTGACAGAGTGCTTTTAGTTTAAGTAGAGTGCTTATGCTAGGAAATGAAGGAGGATGTAATGAACTGGTAATAAATGCATAATAACATTGTACCTCTTGAGCAGACGTTGAAAAAAACTGGTTGATATACACAGTATTCCTGTTATTAGACTAATTAGATGCAATTCTACTGACTTTTCAATCTTACTTAATTATTCAGTAATTAGTATTGGGGTAGGGTATTGTTAGGATTTTATATCAGTACTCATGCTGATGCTTATTGATACTTTTCTTTACCTTTATTTGGGGGGGGGGGCTGGGGGGGGGGTGCTTCAGGTGGTATTTGGTCCCATCCTTCCTTAAACATGCCTTAAGGTGTGCAATAATTTGGGGTCATTGTCGCATTTTTACATTTAAAAAATCTCCACACATTCTCCACTAGGACAGGTCAGGACTGCAGACAGGCCAGTCCAGTACCTGTACCCTCTTCTTTCTCAGCCATGCCTTTGTAAAGTGTGCAGAATGTGGTTTTCCATTGGTGCATCACAGAAGTGTAACTGACCTTTACCAAGGTCACTGACACACTGACCCCATATCATGACAGACCCTGGCTTTCAGACTTGTTGCTGTTAACAGTCTGGATGACCTTGTTCGTCATTGGTCCAGAGCACATTGTGTCTATTTCTTCCAAAATTGATCTGGAACACAGACTTATCTCACCATGATACACATTTCCACTGTGTGATGGTCAGTCAAGGCTTCTGTTTTGCACAGTAAAGTTTTAAGTGGTGTGTGTCATTGTTTGGCAAAGTAATCCCTCACCCATGTGATTATATCAGCTATTGTTTAATGATGGCTTATCATGCAGTGCAGTCTGAGGGATCAGAGATCACAGTTGTTCGGCTTAGGCTAGAGCCTTTTACACACTGAAATTGTTCCTGATTCTTTCATTTGGTACCAAATCATGAGTTTAGTCATTTGTTGATCTCACCATTTTAAAAGTACACCATCATTTAGCTTTTTGCCTCATTGTTAGCCCTAAACATTTTGGAATGTGTTGCATTGCAGGCCTAAAATGCAGGAATTGATGTATATTAACAAATGAAATTAAGTTGATTAGACAAAACATGAAATATCTTGGGTTCAAACTGTCTGCAATGAAATAAAAGTCAAAGTAAATGTAAGAAACTTTGCATTTTTAAAAATGTACATTAAGTAAATATTGTCAGATTATATTGTCAGTAAATTTTGTTGATAACCAATCATGAACATAGAACCAATTTAGTACCGGTTCTCTATATACATACACAAGTCATTCAGAATGGTGTGATGGAAAGTGGTGACCAGACGTCACCATGTCTACAATACAACACACTGTTTGGGCACTATTCTGCACGGGTCTCTATATTCATTTATGCTTAAAGTAGTCAATTATATTCTTATTATATGTGTATTATAGGTGTGGACCAGAAGAGGATGGTTTCCCCTTTTTGAATCAGGTTCTTCTTAAGGCTCCTTCCTCTTCAGGGAGTTTGTTGATGCCACTGTCACCCCTGACTTAGTGGGGAGGTCAGACCTAGATTTTTCTGTAAAGCTGCTCTTTGTCAACATCTGTTGTCAATAGGATGCATATTAATAAATAAATATAAACTCTAGTTAGCTATTTATGCTGTACAACTATTTTTACCAATTTTGTAAGGTTGCCATGAAATATCTTGAGTTCAAACTGTCTGCGGTGAAATAAAAGTCAAAGTAAATGTAAGAAATATTGTCAGCAGCAATGTTTGTCCAAGTGCTTGTTGATACTTTGGGGATAACCATTCATGAATTCTCTATACCCATTCCTTAGTTAGAATATAAACTTAATCATTCAGAATGGTTTGATGGAAAGCTGTGTTTATAGAAACCAGACATCACCATGTCTACAACACAACACACTGTTTGGGCACTATTCTGCCTCAAAACTCCCTACATGTACCACTTTCCCACAAATAGAGTTTAAAAGAAGTCTTATTTCAGAAATTGCTCTCAATGTTTCAGGTATCAGGCTCCAAGCTCATCTCAGAACTCTCAGTGAGGTAGCTTTGCAAGGGCATTAAACCCTCTGGTTTCTATCACCGCCACTGTGAACCACTCTGGCTCTGATATTCAATTCTGACATAAAAGTGGTTCATCCGTACTTGTTGCCTTGTGAGAGTCTGCAGAAGTCCATCCACTGCCTCCATTTTGAATGTGGACTTGAATCCCCAACATGGTGCTGCAACCACGATGCGCTGGCGTTCGAATGAAGACTCATTACGAGACCCCTTTCTCACCCCGAGCCTGGCAAAAGTGGAGCCCATTTCTGCGATTACAGTAATCAGTTTCATAAGTGCTGTGATGTAACCGCTGCTTGTGCAACACTGGTACCTGCAGTGCTGGCAGGATGAGCCGTGCGTTTGGAGCTGCCAGACAGATCAGGATCCGTGGCCTTTGCCTGCATTCACAGCCTCTCAATCCCTCCAATTCACAGGGTGGATTCGCAGTAATTACAATAAAAAGCAAAATGCGTGCCGTGGATTTTCTTTAGGCCTCATATTGAGCTGAGTGCTGGCATGCAAACTGATAACCAGCTATATAATGTATGTTGAGTGTAGCCGTCTCCCAGGAGGTTTCCAAAAAGTCCTGTAGCGCTCTTACTGATCAAACTCAACTGTTCCAAACTCTCACAGCATACAAACTAGTGTGCACGTAAATGTTATTCTTACACCGACATAAACTGCAGAATGGTGGCTCGTCACAAATGTCATTCCAGTGCCGCAGAGAATACGTGAAGCCAAACATTTATGCAACACGTTTCTGCTAATTGCCATCACTGATTCACACTAAGCTGATAACAGGGATGTTTGCAATGCATTATCATTGGTGTAGAAAGCTGTAGCCCCTCAGGCCGCGCATAGATGGATGGATGGATGGATGGATGGATGGATGGATGGATGGATGGATGGATGGATGGATGGATGGATGGATGGATGGATGGATGGATGGATGGATGGATGGATGGATGGATGGATAGATAGATAGATAGATAGATAGATAGATAGATAGATAGATAGATAGATAGATAGATAGATGCAGCTTTAGTGAATTTGGGGCCAGTCCACTTACACTGCCTGTATTAAGGCTCCAGCTGACCGGATTGTCACCCTGTCCAGAATGTTCACAGCATGGCCCTCTCTCCGGAGCACATCCAGCGCCAAATCAGTGCTGGCCTGAGGCCTGTATTTGCCCAGTCAATGACTCCTAAAAGCAGAGTAGATGTTTGCAGAGTAGGTGTTTGACAAAAACATTCAACCAAATCAGTCCTACCCGTTACTGTCAGAGCTTCTTTTACAGCCACTTCTCTGTTTTTAGTAAGTTTGGTTTAGTCTGAGTAAAATGTCTGAACAGGAGTTTTGCAGTCTTGTGGCTAAGATTAAAAAGTCTTTTTAATGTAGTCAGAGTGCATGTATTTATATATTATAGCATATATATGTAGAGAGGTACAGAAAGAGATGTACCATATTTACCAAAACACATCACTTTACTGAATGTTTGTGCACCGACTGCTTTGATAGGGACAACTTTAGCGCACATTATATACATATAAATTCATACTTTGTATTACAGCACCAATAAAAGTACATTCTTTAAGAAAATATGTATTTTGGTAGTGACAAGACTTGTTATTGACAGCACATATATATATATATATATATATATATATATATATATATATATATATATATATATATATATATATATATATATATATATATATATATGTATGTATGTATGTATGTATGTACAGCTCCACTGACTGATTACGAGACCCACTTTATAGTCCTACACTTAGAGACAGCCTATTATTCTGTTCTTTAATGGTCCACCACAGGTCAGGTACAATTAGGAAGTCGGTTTATTCTCAGCAGTTCTCATTCAGATATTTTCTTTGTGTTTATTTGAGGAGGCAGCAGTTGGCAGCACAGGTCTGCCTTTTTATACAGTTTTCTTACTGTGTTTTCAGGAAGCAGGGGTTTGATGAGCACTCCACCTTGTGGCTCGGAATGCTAACTGCAGTTCTGATGCATCACAGAGAAACAGTGCTATTGAATTGTACTTTTACAAATCAGGAAATATTTAACCTTGTCGCCGTATTTGTGTCAACATCTACAGAACAAACCCTCATAAAAATAATGGAGACAAATATGAACTACTGTTTATATACCAATAACTAAAATATTTTAATAACGTATGAAATTCAAATAGACAAATAAATAAACAAATAAACAGTGATTGTCCACATATGTGGTCCGGTCAGGATGCCTCTGCCTTAATAGCCATGAATCTAAGGTGGTCATAATGAAGGCAAAATAGGAAGCCCACTCTTATTCTTTCAGACGGTGCTTT
Organism: Megaleporinus macrocephalus; assembly: GCA_021613375.1. Lineage (NCBI taxonomy): Eukaryota > Metazoa > Chordata > Actinopteri > Characiformes > Anostomidae > Megaleporinus > Megaleporinus macrocephalus. The sequence continues at coordinate 23,343,432 of CM038712.1, forward strand.
TGGGCCAGTGCCGGAAGGGCATTAATCAGAATACAGCTGCAGTGTGTGTGTGTGTGAATGTGCAGGGGTCTGCTGGCACTAATGACTAGTGAGGACACAGAGCTTTCAGCACCTCTGAGTTGAACTCAGGCTCTTCCCTGAGGCACCACCATCACACTCACTTTCTACAGTGTGTGCATGGTGGCTGTCATTTGTCACTGTGTTGGGCTGCTCCTCTGAAAGAGCGTCTCCAAGCCTCCTGAGTCTGTCCAGCTCTCCAGCTGCGAACTGGGTCAGAACAGCAGCGTTTTGACAGATGGGTCGACCCACTGACTAACCCCGCCGCTCCAGCTGATCCATTTGGATGAGCTCCGTAGGAATGGTAATATCTGGAATGGGTTTAAAGCAGGAGAACAGAAACAGCTGGAGTGGGTTGACTTTGCTGTGTCGTCGGTGGCCTAGGAGATGTAATGGCACAGGTATGCTAGTTTATGGAAAGACTTCTCTACATTGCTGCAGCACAAAAGAAGCTAGCAGTGGAATTTCTATCACCCAATCAGAGGGGTCAGGCTTTAGTGAAATACAGACTGCAGTCCATGTGATTTGCTGATATCTATGTTATTATTTGAACTACACATCTAAATCATCCCACAGGTGCCTCAAACTGTGTTGAGATGCCCCAACAAACTCCCAATAAGTCTGTACACAAATGTTGGATTATATATACACATAATTCTGTTTGCTGAGAGACCCAATAGTAAAAATCGGTGGTCTCAGTTTAGTTCAGAGCAGAGAGAACCAAGGGCGAGACTCTGAGGGTTCAACAAGGGCCACTAACTCTGTTGGCTTCCCACCCAAGAATTTGTGTGGCAGTGCAAGTCCACACTCTCAGAAATAAACATACAAAACTGTCACTGGGGCAAAATTGTATCATATTTGTTTGAAATTTTACTTTAAAAGTTGCACTGACTTTGTCCACCATGTTCTATCTCCAGCCTCTTTTGTGTATTGTCTTTTTTTTTTATAAAAAGGTACAAGTATATACTGTCCAAGGGGGGCAACTTAGTAGTTGGACCTTAAAACCATTGATGCACCTTTAAGGGTACATTTACATTGCATATAATTTGAGGAACAGAAAAAGCTCTCTGGTAAATGTCTGTTTGTTCACTGGTTCTAAAAGAACACAGCCAGAACTCCAGAAAAAGTGGTGCACACCATGCAAACATGGTTCTCTCTCCTCCACCTGTCTTGTGATTGGCTGATCATCATATGATATGATTACTAAGATTGCTAATGGATATAATTGTTATAGTAAAAATCCAAAATGACCTTTTTTAGTAGGTTACTAATATTTCATGCTCTTGCCCCTGATGAATAATACATGTGCACTTCCATGAAGTTCTCCTTGTTAATTGGTGTCAAAGTCAGATGAGTCCATGTTCATCTGCACTGATTACAGGAGAGTTAATTTATTTGTATTGATAGGGTTGGTTCTGCCAACTTTGTTACCAAACTTGATTTATTAAAAGGTTATTGGCAAGTACCATTAACTCTTCTGACATCTCTGTAACATCAGACAATTTCCTACCATATAGTTCTTCCGTTTAAACTTCAAAATGCTCCCATCACGTTTCAGCAGTTGATGAATCGTGTGTTTGCTAGAGTATCCGCACACTTGGATGATATCGTCATCTATTCAGTTACATGGGCTGATCATTTAAAAACCCTTTCAGAAGTGTTCAATCGATTGCAGAAAGCATGTCTGACGTTAAATTTATCAAAATGTGAATTAGCTAAGGCTGTGGTCACTTACTAGAGTTGGGAAGTAGGTCACATATAAGGTCACATATTAACTTCAGCGTCTGCATCAACAGATCTGCCCAAAATTCTTGCGTTGCCACATCCCTGCTAAAGAAGCAAACTTCAGATACTAAACAGTCTCGAATGCATGGGGGGGGGATTGTTTAGATCAGATATCTTTAGCCTGCAAGTGACATACTTGGTTTACCCTAAAAAGCACTGAAGACTAGAATGAGTTCATCATAATCGTGCCTTAACTGAGGTCAAGCTAGCTTTATCAATCTTTTTGGATGTTGTCCTGATGGACATTGCACTGCTCCTGGATCCATGACGCCCTGTCCAAGCAAGCAATCAAGCCACCCTGTGCTGAGCCCTCATGCAAAACCCCAGCCAAGTGCCACCTGGCATCCTTGGCTGGTGAATAATCTATACCAATTTCCAACTTTTCTCCAGTTTGACCCAGGAGCCATTAATTCCATGAGAGCGGTGGGCAGGCTCTGTGGGCAGAGATTTATAGTACGCGCAGACAGCTGTGGATGATGAATGGGCGTGTCACCGCGGGCCCACCACAGACAGAGAGGGGGCCAGGGGCACGCAGTGGACCTCGCTAATGCGCGTGGTCACTCTTCCAGCGCCCACTCCTCTCACAACATGGCCGCCGTGCCTAAGGCGCAGCCCTAAACCCCCGAGTGAGACATCTCGATCTCTTGCTGCTCTCGTGGACTTTATCACTCGGGCGTGCGCGGCCAGGGGGCTGATGGCTTTTCTGTAGCCGCCGTATTACGGCCAGGGTTTATGGTGTCGCTATGATAGTGGAGAAATGTGTGGTAAATGGCTTGTGGGATAAATCGCCTCCTGTTCAGCCAAACCTTACATAAGAACCTCAGCTACAGGGACCACCTCCCGCCCCCCCCACCACCAGTTTATTTCAGAGCGAGCCTGCACGGCGAGATAACGGCCTGATGAAATTCTACTCCGTCCGCATATTCAAACAAGTTTCATTCTGCTTCCACACTCAGTCAGCCTTCATATTCACTCAGGGCTGAATCCGTTTCATCTACAGACTTTAAACAGGCAGATGCTCGGCGCGAGTCTGTTCCCGGCTATCAATAGAATAAGGCTCAATTACTCCTGCCTCTGTTTCCTCATGTCCCAGCCGACACACCTTACACCAGGTGCCGATAGATAAAGCCCCGGCATTATATTCAAATGTCACGATCGCGTGGATGCCGTTTCAAACGACTTGCCAGTCTTGGTGCCCAAGGGGGCCAATATTTGTTTTCGGGCGGTGATGTTTTTTTGGCCCTGAGTGACATCACTAACCTTTCTGCGGCGATTAATCAAGTCAATTAATTCAATCTGGCCCTCCTGAGAGGATCATTGCGACGAACAGTTTGAACAGTTTCGACACATGGAATGCGATTTCAAAAGTCCGGAGCAGATTGGTTCAGAGAGGGGATCGGACATTTTCCTTTATTGGCCGGCTCCCCATCTGGAATCAGCCGGCTGACATTTCATGTGCTCTTCAAAATGACAACGATACTCGCATCATGAAATTATGAGATTTCCAGGGTGGAACTTGATAATAAAAGATAACGAAGGATGCACCAGGTGAGCCACTTGGAGGGTAAATCGAAGACCTAACTGCGCACCTCTCTAGGGAGGCTAACAGTATATATGTGGATTGGGAATCATGGTTTTAGATAGACCGTCTCCGCGTTGACTGGATTCAGTTCAAATGCACATCACAGCCTCTGATAACGTCGGTCATATTGAGCTGAGAAAATGCTCTGAGCTCGTAGGGATAATTAGGATTGACCTGTTGGCAGATAAGCCTGGCCCTGTGTCATTTGAATATTACTCGGTATCAAACAGCGGCTAAAGCACACACTGAGATAGGACGCATCAGCGGCGTGTGATATTGTGATAAGAAATTAGGTAACAAATTAATATCCATTTCAGTTTCCTATGGATACTGTTTTCATAATGCTTTCTAAATGCATTCATAAGGCATTACATGGCATGTATAATTTCTTGTAATGTCAAATATTAGCTTGTAGAAGTGCTTATAGGTAAGCATTATTATAGTTACATGCATAACACTTCACTAATGTCAGGTTACATCATGCATTATAAAATCTGTTCATATTGCTGTAGGCATGAGTGTTGTTTTGCCTTGTATCACACTAAAACAAGGTTCTGTTACAATGACAGGCAATAACAATGACAGGCAATTTACATCCAAGCAGGTATATATTACGTTTAGTTACCTCCACCCACAGCAACTACGGGAGACATAAGATTCTGTACAGAGTGAGACAATAAGGCCTGATGGACCGGTGAATTGACCAAAAATGGGAATAAAACATGCAAAAAAGAGTACAATATGAGGATAAAAGCATAAAAATCATAACACAAATGATTAATAATGACAGGAATAAAAGAAAAATAAGGAAGACTTTCTAACTAGCCAACTGTCTTTCTCAAATATAACAGAACCTCAGACCCAGCAGTCAATCAAGATAAAGCTGATTTTTGACCTGTTTAGTCACCCTAATACATACGTCAGATCTCTATCCATTCATTATTACGGGGGGGGGCTGGAGCCAATTGGTCAAAGGGGTACACCGTGGACAGGTCGCCAGTCCATCGCATGGCCAACACACACTCACCTACGGGCAATTTAGAGTGAGCAATCAACTGAACATGCATGTGTTTGGACTGTGGGAGGAAACCGGAGTACCCGGAGGACACCCACTCAAGCACGGGGAGAACATACACAGTCCACACAGAACGACCCGGACTGGGAATCCCACCCAGATCAGCTTGCTGTGAGGCGACAGTGCTGACCACTACACCACCATGCCGCCTATGTCAGATCTCTAAAGATGTTCAAAAGAGCTTGATGTTTAGCCGAGTCGAGGTCACACTCGTACCCATATATATGTGTGTGTGTGTTTATAGAGAGAGACAGAGTCAGTGCATGAAGGTTGCTGATTACACAGTATATTACAAATGCAGAGTAACATATGGATCAATATTGAATTGGACTGAATTCGTACACCTGGTGCTGCTTCAAATGTGTTTTTATATAAAAGCATACCTTTTAGAGGTTCATATTTAATAGAGTTTTTACTAACTGGAAACTGTAATGCTAGGCTGGCTGGCTACAGATGCTAGAATGTTGCAATGAACTAAATTGTTGCTTCATCTTAGTCTGTACATAACAGCAGTAACTGACATCTGCCATAAATATAATTGCGATTATCTATGGCTTTAAACTAGATTTCCAAATTCAACTCTTGAATTTCATCTCAAAGATGAAGCATGACACTTTATATATAAACCTATTATATATAAAGCTCTTTAAGGCACAATGTATTGAAATTAAAACTCCTTAACATTTGAGAGACACACTCCACTTCAAGTGTTCTATATAGTTCTTATAGTTAATACGTGTGTCTACAGTGCATTTATGAACAGATATTATAATGTGGCTTTATGAAGACATGTACTCTTGTTTCATATACTGTTATATATGTAATTACACATACTTAAGATACATCATATAAGCTTATTTCAGGTATTATAAGGTGTTATGTATGCCATATAAAAAAATCTCCTAAATGCATTTGTACTGCGTTATGAATACAGGATTCAGAGGATCTCCTTAATGAATAATAACTTTTCCTTTATTAGACAGTCTTACAATGCATGGTGATAACTGTTACTGCAGCACTGCTTTTTAATATCATCTAAATATGAATATGTATAAGCTTCATTAGCCTATATTGCCGATTTGAGGTAAACAAATATTCTGTGCAGCAGTGATGTTAAACATGTGGCCTTCAGGGTATATGTAAGATTCGACTGTGCCATTGTGAGTCAATACATCTGAGCCTTAGTAATTTACTGAGTGAAAGTGCTGGCCGGTGTTTGAAATGACAATAATGACAGCGGCAATCTGTTTCCTGTCCTGAGAAAGTGTTTTTGGAGCTTGTGTGTGAAGAACGTTATGCCTGACCTATGCATGGCTTTGTTTGAGGAATGGATCCCCCCGGGGATGCTGATATTTATGATGTGGCTGATAAGGCTGGTGGAGGAGGCTTGTCCTCTGCAGGGAAAACAGACAATCTCTCAGTGCTGCTCTTTCCTCCAGGCCAGAGAGAGATGGGCTGATTTACAGACGCATCCGCCAGGATTATCTGTAATCTCGGCCTGAGAAACGCTGCTGGTTTCCTGCCACTGCGCCCAGACTATATCCAGAGAGCTCCTTGCTTCAATACCCACCCGAGAAAAGATCCACCCTTCAGAGGGAAATTTAGTGGAAGTGGACGCTTTCACACTGCAGCAAATGATACCGCACTGACCGTGTGGACATGCCTTAAGTGATTTTTCAGGAAGTATGAGGAAATACTTGCAAATGTCCTGAAAGCATACCTAATAGACCTAATGCTTTAGGTCTATTTAGCAACACAACACTTCATGCTTATCAAAGTGTCTTCCTCACTATGCAGAAGAATTTTATTCTAAATAAGGCTCTGACTGTTTATTTTGAATACTGTGGAGTGTCTGCATTGATGCCAAATTCCTGGCAAAACACGCCCCCACAGTCAGACTGGGTGTTTATTGAGGAAATGGCTAAACCAGGAATGGAACAAGCGGTTATCTGCTTAAATTAATGGCAGTTGGACACGACAGTGGTGACCGTGATCATTATTTTTCCTCTGTGGCAAGAATAACAAAGTTAACTGGCTAACTATATTAACTTTATTTGGATAGTGGTTGATATAGTGTAGTGGGTTACACTGCTGTACCCTCCATGTTGTAGACTGGGGTTCAAATCCCCTCAGGGTTAACCACCTACACCAATAAGAGTCCTTTGGTAAGACTCCCAACACTAACTTCAACTACCTGTGTACATGTAAACTGTAACACTACCTTCACCTACCTGTGTACAGGTAAACTGTAACACTACCTTCACCTACCTGTGTACATGTAAACTGTAACACTACCTTCATCTACCTGTGTACATGTAAACTGTAACACTACCTTCACCTACCTGTGTACATGTAAACTGTAACACCACCTTCACCTACCTGTGTACATGTAAACTGTAACACTACCTTCATCTACCTGTGTACATGTAAACTGTAACACTACCTTCACCTACCTGTGTACATGTAAACTGTAAGACTACCTTCATCTACCTGTGTACATGTAAACTGTAACACTACCTTCACCTACCTGTGTACATGTAAACTGTAACACTACCTTCACCTACCTGTGTACATGTAAACTGTAACACTACCTTCACCTACCTGTGTACAGGTAAACTGTAACACTACCTTCACCTACCTGTGTACAGCTAAACTGTAACACTACCTTCACCTACCTGTGTACATGTAAACTGTAACACTACCTTCACCTACCTGTGTACATGTAAACTGTAACACTACCTTCATCTACCTGTGTACAGGTAAACTGTTATACATGAAGCTCATCATCATGGATGTTTTTAATAAATGCTGGCAAAAACTGATTTTACCTAGATTTTAAATCTAGCACACCTGGCTCAAAATAGCATTTGCAAATCCGGTACCTGGAATGCAGTTGTTTCCGCACACTACAGTGATCCATATGAGGTTGAAGTCTTGTCCGAATATTACTGAACAATTCCTGCTGTATCTTTAAGTCAGTCACAAAACAGCTATTTCTCATTTTGTGCCCATTTTATATGTTTTTGTAGCATTCACACTGAAACCTAATACTGCCACTCAGTGGAGGTAGCCACAGTGACTCTTGCCTGCTGTGACCCCAAGTATAAGCCCACTGTTGTTACTGAAAAATGTCATTATAAGCTTTCCTGTATATATCTTCACTGTCCAAAGATAAACAGAAGAGGACAAAACCGTTCTTAACTTTTAATGTACGTCAACGTAAGAGATTTTATTCCAAGTGATTTGGGAGCATTTTATTTTATTGGTCTTTTCATCAGGACATTCATGCAGAATATAAAGAGCAGCTGTCATGTTCAAATGATATAGAACAATAAAAACCAGCAAATATGGACATATGTGGTGATATAATAGGTATGAGTTGTTTATCCACCCAGTAATGCTTGGAGTCAGTACTTGTTTCCAGTTTTTCCAAAGATAAATGCCAAACTCTAAACAGCTTTCTATTCAGTGTCAAGTTGTTTTAAGCATACAAAGAAGACACGCTCACCTTGCCTGCTGTAGATGAGTATTATACCTTTACCACAGTCCCACAACATGACGTCAGACTTTCAGTTCAGCCTAGTGGAGGTCTGGTGCACCTCTGTTATAGAGAATGCCACCACAGCTGTTTCTATTACCATATCTATCAGCAAACGCAGTCCCAGATGCACGGAGCACTCCAGCTATAGTCAGTTACCATTGAAAGACAGTCATTGTGTGGAGGTGACCCAGCCTACTGCTGGGTCGTATTCTGAATTTAACTTCCTCCGTCTTTCTATTCATCGCTCATTCACCTGTAGCCTCCTTGAAATACCTTATAAGCATATTATCACGTGCATCGCCGTAACTCTGCTTCTTTTGTCTTCGCCACTACAGGTTGTCTATAAAAACAATGACATCAGGTTGGAGCTGTCCCGGCTGGCTCGCATCGTGGATCCCAAGATGAAGATCCAGGGAGACGTGGTGTTTAAGTGCGAGAACGTGGCCACCCTTGACCCGATCTCCTTCGAAACGCCTGAGGCCTACATCAGCCTGCCTAAGTGGAACACAAAGCGCATGGGCTCCATCTCCTTCGACTTCCGCACCTCCGAGCCCAACGGCCTGATCCTCTTTACTCACGGAAAGCCGCAGGACAGGAAAGCCCCCGGCAGCCAGAAGAACACCAAGGTGGACTTCTTTGCAGTGGAGCTGCTGGATGGAAGCCTCTACCTGCTGCTGGATATGGGCTCAGGCACAATCAAGGTGAAGGCCACGCAGAACAAGGTGAATGATGGGGCGTGGTACCATGTGGACATCCAACGAGATGGAAGATCAGGTCAGTAGTCGTAGTCATAGTTTAGACCAATTGTATTCATGTGCATAAACTTGGCCTTGGATAAAGGGTGATGTAATCAGATACCACAGATGATGGACAAGTAACCCGATGGCTCTTCACCTTCTACTTAGTACATGGAACTAACAATATACTCTGTCGTACTTCAGCTTGCTTCAAAGTGGCTCTATGAAGTAAATAGAATTTAAAAGTATTTGCACCCAGAGTAATTTGACTTCCGCATTTAACCCATTCATGCAGTGAAACACCTACATATACACAAGATATACCCAAGACTGAACACTTACATTGGAGGCAGTGAAACAAGCTAAAGTGATTGGGTATATTACCCTAGAGCAGCTAGCTTTAACTTAGAGAGAGAGGTCTTCTGATCCCTGTCTATGACTGGGAAACAGGATCTAACAGATAATAAATGATATGTACATGCAGTATTTATTCACTTAAACACTGAGTTACATTGGGGTCTTTAAAAGATTTGCTGTGATTCACTGTAAGCTGTAAACTGCTCACCTTAATGTCCCAATGATTAGTTGCTTTATGAAAACACTGTTGTAGCAACAGAAAAGCCTTGTTTCTTAATTTGTAAAGCACATGGACATGGCTTTAAAAATCACCAGCAGTCTGAAGGTTCCCCAGCAGTATCAGCAGTAACATCAATTCTAATGATGAGTAAACTTCACAAAATATGTTACTTAATTTGTGTTTTTTTATACAATCCATATACTTTTGTACAATCAATATGTTTTTATCTTAACAATATTATGCTATTTGTTTCTAAATATCACTCGGACCTAGAAACACAGTACACAATACTGCTGTTGTGATTACAGGGTTACTGCAGCACGTATTGGTGAAAAAAAAGCTAACACGTCTTAACATTAATGATCATTAGACTATATTAAAATGATTTTAGTTAATACAGTAACTTTAATGAGGATTAGCTTACCATAGAATTTAGAGCTGAATGGCAAAGTAAGAATTTTAACATTCTTCAAAACACCCAAAGAGCAAAGCCTATATGTTCAACTGTTCCATTGAAGCTTTCACAGGATATAAAGAGCCAAATCTGCCAAATAATTCAAATAATGTAGAAAAATGAAAAAAACCCTTTTCTCAGCAACAATATAAACATTACTGTTTCTTTTTTTATTGACAAAGTTTTACATTACAGCTTTTTTTCATTTTTTCTAATAAATTTGTGTTTCATATTAAAAAAATTACATATCCTCACAAAGTGTGAGTTTTCATCAACCAGGGCACATTTGGTCCCCTTTAACAGCCAATACTAAAACACACACACACACACACACACACACACACACACACACACACACATGTATGTTTATATTCCAAAAACACTTTTAATTAAAGCCGTCACTTAGTCCCAGAGAGAATAATGTAATAGAAATAAGGTGCTGCTCTGACTGCCATTTCGTCTGCGCCTCATTGTTATTTCATGCCTCTTAATATGCTGCTCTCAGTCTCAGTGTTATCAGCATAAGGCAGGAGATCTGCGCATGCTGAATAAATGCGAGCCAGTGTTAGTTAATCACGCCGCTTCTTTTACTGAACTCAATGAGAACTCCAACTGTATAACTCTGACTGTCTCCCAAACAACAGAATATAAATGCAAAAACACATTCCATAGCGTTTCAATGCTTATTTAGCACCAGGGAGAAGTGCTGGAGCGTGTGTGTATGTCAAACACAGGACATTTGTTTAAGGCTTTAACCTCTTCTTTGCACCCTCTCTCTCTCTCTCTCTCTCTCTCTCTCTCTCTCTCTCTCTCTCTCTCTCTCTCTCTCTCTCTCTCTCTCTCTCTCTCTCTCTCTCGCCCTTGAATATCTGCACTCGGCCGAATCGATCAGTAACTACTCCATATCACTTCATAGCACAAGGTTCTCCGGAAGGTCTCTGGGGATATTAATAATGCAGGCTATTGGACGGTGGTGTTCACGGGACTGGGCCGATGTCACTTCTGGAGAGATTAGCCCTATTGATCCTTTCCTCCCCACCCAGAGTGCTTTGTTTACACTTTACATCTGTGTGTGTATCTGAGAGAGGAGGCTTTACACACGCTCCCAACAAGGTCATAAATACAGGATAAGCCTGTGATACAGCTCTTCTACTACAGCTCTCTCTCTCTCTCTCTCTCTCTCCACTCACTCTTCCCACACCAACACCTCTGGATGACACTGTGCAGTAACTCACACGCAAGTTTGGAAATCGGACCACACTGTAATCCTTCCTCTCTCCGCTCTGGTCTCGTAGGACGGCGCAACTTCGCTTTCCCTCGGCTTCCCACAAATCACCATAGCATTTCAGCAGACAGGATTTACAGCACACTGGATCCGAGGTTGACTGAATACAATGCCTACAAATCTGGGAAGCATCGTCATACAAACTTCCCCAAAACTAAAAGAGACAGCTCTACTGTCTCTCATGAGCTATGTACACATCTTTTTTATTCTTATTTGCTCTGATCTGCTCTTTCCGCCTTGATGGCTCACAGCTGCGTGTGTCTCATATCTGTCACCAGTGTGAAAACACCTGCACTCCGAAACGACCCGCATACATGCTTTATCATCAAGCGAGCTGCTGCTGTGCTCGAGCAGAGAAGTGATGTGTGATGCTGTGCCACTTCAGATCTGTAATCTGTAAGGGTGTGCATCAGTGATTGGCCACAATTACACTATATGATCGTACCAGAGTCATACAATACTGTGTAAAAGTTTAAGGCGCTTGAAGACGTTACTATATTTAAAAAGTTATTTTTTCATACAGAAAAGCTTTAGTTCACTTTATTATTTGAATATTTGAACAGGATTCTTTTCAACCTAGTATTATTTACAGTTCTTATCTAATACCTGCTTTGACTGCTCAGTACTTCATTAAGCTAAATCAAGTTTACTGCTGAAGGAACTGAATACATTCATACAATGTCTGGGGCGTCCAGGAGAAATCTGGAACTACACTTTGTTCTTCAAACTGGAGCTCAAGATATGATCTACTTCTTTCACAATAAAATATTCATGTTACTTTGTATCAGCCTATGTGCCTATGTACAATCAGCCTATGTGCCTATGAACTTTTGGACAGTCTCTACTGTTAAACATGTCTGTGGGTCACTTATGACCATTAAGAGAAAACAAACTGAATCAAACGTGGTTCTCTCCCTCCTGTAGGAACTATCTCAGTGAACAGCCGCCGTACCCCTTTCACCGCCAGCGGCGAGAGTGAAATCCTGGACCTGGAGGGGGAAATGTACCTGGGGGGTCTCCCTGACAACCGGGCCGGCCTTATCCTACCCACCGAGCTGTGGACCGCCATGCTGAACTACGGCTACGTGGGCTGCATTAGGGACCTGTTCATCGACGGGCGCAGTAAGGACATCAGGCAGATAGCAGAGGCCCAAAACGGCGCTGGCATCAAGCCCTCCTGTAACAAGGTGACGGGCAAGCAGTGTGAAAGCTCTCCCTGCAAGAACAAGGGCATCTGCAAGGAGGGCTGGAACCGCTTTATCTGCGACTGCACTGGCACAGGTTACTGGTCCCGCACCTGCGAGAGGGGTGAGTGAACGGCCCAGGATGCTCTGCAGTCGGCCTGAGGGGTCACATTAAGTTGTTTTAGGTTTTTGTGATATCATAATATTAGTAATCATAATATTAGACAATAATATTATTACGATTAGGTTTTAATATTACGATTAGGTGTAAATAAGCTTGTCTATGTATTGCAGCTTGCTCTAATGGCAATATTATAAAATATTTAGAACACACAGTAGGTTTGTCTTACTGTATTGGTAAGACCATCACTGGTTTCTATTAATGTTTTTATTAATACTACACCTAAACCTAAACATAACCTTCGTGTACTAAAACATTTGGTTGGTAGTGTACTAAAACATTTGGTTGGTAGTGTACTAAAACTTTTAGCTGGTAGTGTTCTAAAACATTTGGCTGGTAGTGTACTAAAGTGTTTGGCTGGTAGTGTACTAAAACATTTGGCTGGTAGTGTACTAAAGCGTTTGGCTGGTAGTGTACTACAACGTTTGACTGGTAGTGTATCTAAAACGTTTGGCTGGTAGTGTATCTAAAATGTTTGGGTGGTAGTGCACTAAAACTTTTAGCTGGTAGTGTACTAAAGCGTTTGGCTGGTAGTGTACTAAAACGTTTGACTGGTAGTGTACTAAAACGTTTGGCTGGTAGTGATCTAAAATGTTTGGCTGGTAGTGTACTAAAACTTTTAGCTGGTAGTGTACTAAAGCGTTTGGCTGGTAGTGTACTAAAACGTTTCACTGGTAGTGTACTAAAACGTTTGTCTGGTAGTGTACTAAAACCTTTGACTGGTAGTGTACTAAAACCTTTGGCTGGTAGTGTACTAAAACCTTTGACTGGTAGTGTACTAAAACGTTTGACTGGTAGTGATCTAAAACGTTTGACTGGTAGTGATCTAAAACGTTTGACTGGTAGTGTACTAAAACGTTTGACAGGTAGTGATCTAAAGCGTTTGACTGGTAGTGTACTAAAACGTTTGACTGGTAGTGTTATGAAACGTTTGGCTGGTAGTGTACTAAAACGTTTGACTGGTAGTGTACTAGAACGTTTCACTGGTAGTGTACTAAAACGTTTGACTGGTAGTGTACTAAAACGTTTGACTGGTAGTGTACTAAAACGTTTGACTGATAGTGTACTAGAACGTTTAACTGGTAGTGTTATGAAACGTTTGGCTGGTAGTGTACTAAAACGTTTGACTGATAGTGTTATGAAACGTTTGGCTGGTAGTGTACTAAACGTTTGACTGGTAGTGTACTAAAACGTTTGACTGGTAGTGTACTAGAACGTTTAACTGGTAGTGTTATGAAACGTTTGGCTGGTAGTGTACTAAAACGTTTGACTGATAGTGTTATGAAACGTTTGGCTGGTAGTGTACTAAAACGTTTGAATGGTAGTGTACTAAAACGTTTGACTGGTAGTGTACTAAACGTTTGACTGGTAGTGTACTAAAACGTTTGACTGGTAGTGTACTAAAACGTTTGACTGGTAGTGTACTAAAACGTTTGACTGGTAGTGTACTAGAACGTTTGACTGGTAGTGTTATGAAACGTTTGGCTGGTAGTGTACTAAAACGTTTGACTGGTAGTGTTATGAAACGTTTGGCTGGTAGTGTACTAAAACATTTGACTGGTAGTGTACTAGAACGTTTGAATGGTTGTGTACTAAAACGTTTGACTGGTAGTGTACTAGAACGTTTGAATGGTTGTGTACTAAAACGTTTGACTGGTAGTGTACTAGAACGTTTGGCTGGTAGTGTACTAAAACGTTTGACTGGTAGTGATCTAAAACGTTTGGCTGGTAGTGTACTAAAACGTTTGACTGGTAGTGATCTAAAACGTTTGGCTGGTAGTGATCTAAAACGTTTGACTGGTAGTGATCTAAAACGTTTAACTGGTAGTGTACTAAAACGTTTGACTGGTAGTGTACTAAAACATTTGACTGGTAGTGTACTAGAACGTTTAACTGGTAGTGTTATGAAACGTTTGGCTGGTAGTGTACTAAAACGTTTGACTGGTAGTGTTATGAAACGTTTGGCTGGTAGTGTACTAAAACGTTTGACTGGTAGTGTACTAAACGTTTGACTGGTAGTGTACTAAAACGTTTGACTGGTAGTGATCTAAAACGTTTGACTGGTAGTGTACTAAAACGTTTGACTGGTAGTGATCTAAAACATTTGACTGGTAGTGTACTAAAACGTTTGACTGGTAGTGTTATGAAACGTTTGGCTGGTAGTGTACTAAAACGTTTGACTGGTAGTGTACTAGAACGTTTAACTGGTAGTGTACTAAAACGTTTGACTGGTAGTGTACTAAAACGTTTGACTGGTAGTGTACTAGAACGTTTAACTGGTAGTGTTATGAAACGTTTGGCTGGTAGTGTACTAAAGCGTTTGACTGGTAGTGTTATGAAACGTTTGGCTGGTAGTGTACTAAAACGTTTGACTGGTAGTGTACTAGAACGTTTGAATGGTTGTGTACTAAAACGTTTGACTGGTAGTGTACTAGAACGTTTGGCTGGTAGTGTACTAAAACGTTTGACTGGTAGTGATCTAAAACGTTTGGCTGGTAGTGTACTAAAACGTTTGACTGGTAGTGTACTAAAACGTTTGACTGGTAGTGTACTAGAACGTTTAACTGGTAGTGTTATGAAACGTTTGGCTGGTAGTGTACTAAAACGTTTGACTGGTAGTGTTATGAAACGTTTGGCTGGTAGTGTACTAAAACGATTGACTGGTAGTGTACTAGAACATTTGAATGGTTGTGTACTAAAACGTTTGACTGGTAGTGTACTAGAACGTTTGGCTGGTAGTGATCTAAAACGTTTGGCTGGTAGTGTACTAAAACGTTTGACTGGTAGTGTACTAAAAGGTTTGTCTGGTAGTGTACTAAAACGTTTGACTGGTAGTGTACTAAAACGTTTGGCTGGTAGTGTACAAAAACATTTGACTGGTAGTGTACTAAAACGCTTGGCTGGTAGTGTACTAAAACCTTTGACTGGTAGTGTACTAAAACGTTTGACCGGTAGTGATCTAAAACGTTTGGCTGGTAGTGTACTAAAACGTTTGACTGGTAGTGATCTAAAACGTTTGACTGGTAGTGATCTAAAACGTTTGACTGGTAGTGTATCTAAAACGTTTGACTGGTAGTGATCTAAAACGTTTGACTGGTAGTGATCTAAAACGTTTGCCTGGTAGTGTACTAAAACGTTTGACTGGTAGTGATCTAAAACGTTTGACTGGTAGTGATCTAAAACTTTTGACTGGTAGTGATCTAAAACGTTTGACTGGTAGTGTACTAAAACGTTTGACTGGTAGTGTACTAAAACGTTTGACTGGTAGTGATCTAAAACGTTTGACTGGTAGTGTACTAAAATGTTTGGCTGGTAGTGTACTATATATATGTATATACATATATACTGTATATTGTCACTGTCCAATGAAAAACAAATATCTCCTAAATAGTAATTTTACAGGAGAGTCTTTTTTTTTCAGTGTATTTTTTTCCAAGTGATTTTGGAGCATTTCTATTGGTCCATTAAGCATGAAATTTACACACAATGTAAACATTAGCCTTTGCATTAAATGTAATGATGTAGGAAAATAAAAATCGACAAAAATGGAGATACATTTTTTTCTTTGGATGGCCACAATGTATTATATATGGTTGAAAGTTACAACACTGCTCTCAAGTGGTTGGAGGTTGAAACAACACAATATGGAACACTGTCTGACTCTGACCTTTACATGTAATCTTATTGTATACTGTAATTTTGAAAATTGACCCCTATAACAACTAAGAATACTGTGATACTTGTGCACCTCTACTGTAGTCCTAGTCTACAGAAGACAAAATTAAATCCATTAAATGTTTAAAACAATCATCTCTCAAGCAGAGGGCCTGTTGTAAGGAGCAATGACATCCCATTTCAATTTGGAGCTTTCAAGCCAGGTTATATGTGAGGCTTCAACAATAAGTTCTGTCTATATAAGTGTGAATATCTTTGGAAGTAATAATGTATTTTTACAGTGGGATAAAGAAAACCATTCACAATCAGCTTCATGTGTGTTTGTTCAGCGTTTAACCTATAAAATCCAATCTGGTGCCATTTGTAAACAGAGGATTAGCTCTCACCTAATCATAATATATAATTAAGCTTGTTAATCTCCCAGCGTGAGGCTGAGTGTTGAACGGTGGACCTGAGCTGTAGCTGGAGTCATGTCTGACTCTGTAAGAAGATTCAAGCTTCAAGCAAAGTGGCTCTACATGCTGCTTTAGAAGAAGTGCGCCTGAAGTATGAGTTAAGTCGCACGGGTAATGAATGGAATAGCATGGCTGGTGTCGGACTAAATCAGAGACTAATGAAGTTCCCTTGTCCTGTCATGTCCACTGTGGATCATGTAGTCTTTCTGTGGTGTACAAAGGCAGAAACGTGTATGATTTGCACTGACAAGCCTACACGGACTTTGGAGGGGCTTGCATGTGAGAGCACTGAACTGTGGTCTAGAAAATGCTTCTTAAAAGCACGTTAACCTTTTATAAAAGTCCATCTCTAAAAAATATGCTTGTTCTATAACAGCTACATCTCTTGCAAATGTCTAGTGCCATCTAATGCATTTTAGACTGGCTACTGTCCCACTTGCACTCACTGCTTTTTTAAATACTCTTTGCGGAGAGTGTCATATAACCTCATAGCATTCCTGCAACAGGCTTACAAACACTATCTTCAGCAGTACTGCAGTGTATCACACACAGATAGGTAGCAAGTGCAGTACAGCCTGGTTTCCACATTTATTTGTGGTAAATGCAGAGGTGTCAAATAACAAGTACAAATACTTTGTTACTTTACTTAAGTAGAAATGTTGGTTATTTATACTTTACTGGAGTCATTCTTTTTCAGCTGAATTTTTACTTCTACTCCTTACATTTACACTTCATTATCTGTACTTTCAACTCCTTACATTTTAAAAATAGCCTCGTTACTCCTATTTAATTTCAGCTTGTTTTCATTCATCTACATTTACATTCCAGTAAAGGTTATTGATAACATGCCTTTAAAGTTTGACTTTTTGCACCATTACAATACTTATAGACAACCAGGCATCATATCTTCTGCTCCATGAAACACATGTTAATGCTCAGTGGTACACAGATATGCTTCTTTAATATATTTACATTGTACTAAAATACATTCATTATCATTGGGTATATAAGCAGCTGAAACAGGAAGCCTAGCGCATCCCAAATTTATCAACATTAACATTTTAATATAACATTATATTCATTACGGCTTTTAGAAGAATGATTTTTTGGGGAGGTGGGCTAGTGTTCTATAGACCCCTGTGGTGTGGCCTAAGCTTTTGTCCTTAATGGCATTTTTTCCCTGGCATTACTTTTACTTTTATGCTTGAAGTAGTTCTGAAAGCAGCTCATGGCAGATTACTATTAGTGAATTGCTGTAAAGAGATCAAAAAAGATAGTGTCCATTCTAAGATCTTGTTCTGATAAACAGGTTTGGGGGTTTTATAGCTCTTATAAAAATATACATTCAGATCAACACGTCTTTGTAGTAAAACTATATATTTGCTTAAGTTAAATATATTAACATATTAATATTAAATATTATAATTGCACATAAGTGGACACGTATCGTCGCTGTCCAGTGAAAAACTCCATCCAGTGTATCTAGGTCAGTTGAACATGGCGGCTGCCCTTGACATAAAAATTCCATGATGAATGGACCAATAGAAATGCTTCAACATCCCAAAAATCTGGTTCCATTGACTTCAATTAAAAGTAAAGACTTTTAATTAGTAAAGACTTCAATTAAAATGAAAAGTTTTTCCCCTCTTCTGTAAAGTTTCTGTTTTGGAGATTCTTGTTTTTCACTGGACAGCGACGACATAGAGAGTGGTCCCAAATATTTCTTGGTCAGATTTTTTAGGCATATATATTCACTCGAGCCTTGTGTTCAGATGACTGGGTGGTATTAATCTGATTCTTATTTAAATCTTAATAAATTAGGAAGGAATTCAATACAGAAGCGTTTTCACCGGTGGTCTCACATGCATCAGATTTGTGACCCCTCATTGTGACATTGTATAAAAATAAACCTGTGGCAGGAGAGGACTCTTGGGCGATGATGTGATTAACAGTAAAGCACTCTATGTGCACCTGGCGTTTTCCTCTCCTCCAGCCTGTGTCAGAATGCGTTACCGTGGTCTAACCTGACGTGGCACTCCTAAACACCTAATGTTACACAGGCGGGCTGATTTTCCATTAGTGACCTCAGTGAGGTCAGTTTTAACTCACAGCAAGTCTGTTCAGGGTAGGGCTGCACCAGTACAGCATCAGCACCAATACTGGCACTGAAATGCATAAAGAAATCGTTTTGCCGAAGGGGAAACTGATACCTATGACTGATACCATAAAACACACTCGCTCCTGAATGTTCACGCAGTAGTAGTGGCTGATGGACTATTCGAAATTTCTTGCAAAGATACTTGAGATTGGGACCCCCCTACCCAAACGGCTGAGTCAGGATTCTTTCAGTAATCGCTCATCTCCTGCTGTGAGGTCACTGTTAACCTGTTAGACTGGGTTGTTATTGATGGAGCAAACATTAATAAGACATGTAGAAGGAACCACAGTCTCTTAAAGTAACGAGAGTCTTTGGTTTAGCAGTTATTGTGCATAAAGGCACTGTCCAAAGAAAAACAAGTGTCTCCAAAATAGCAACTTTACAGGAGAGGACAAAAGCATTGTTATCTGGTAATGTAAGTCAATGGGAACAGATTTTTTTGAAGTGATTTTGGAGCATTTCTATTGGTCCATTCATTGTGAGACTTCCACAGCATGTAGAGAGCAGCTGTTGTGTTCGAATGATAAAGAAAAATTTAAATCAATGAAAGTGGACATGTTTTTCTTCGGACAGCGATGATATGCTATTGTGTCCACTGGCCCACTTAGCCCTTGGGCTGTTGTGTCCACTATAGCTTATGAGCTAGTTCAGTTTGAGTATCAGTAGTAGTTCTCAGTATCAGTTGAAAGATAAGTATCATGTATCGGTATCGGAAGGGAAACAGTGGTATCGATACATCCCTAGTAGCCAGCAAATCATTTCAGTGAATATCCCTACTGCTTCAGCATGTGTATTGTTGATAAATGTTTTAGGAATTTATCGTTGCTGTCCAATAAATAACAAAGGGATTTGATTCCAAACTGTTTTCGAGTATTTATGTTGGTCTAATCCCTAAGTAACATTCAGAAGCAGTGCTGAAATCATGTAGAAAACTAAGAATCTAGAACTATGGAAATGATATTCTTTTCTCAGTCATGTTATACTTGATGCTTTGAATGTTTTTAGGTTGTTTAGATCTGATTTAACATTCCATTGCCCATGTCTCAAACTTTTATCAGTTTTTTTGATAAATTTTTGACATTGAGTGTCTTGCGTCTCTTTTTTGCAAACCTTCCAACAAATGTAAAAAAGTAATAAAAGTCATTTTATTTGGCAGCTGATACAATGACTGCAGTTTAGCTGTAGTGCAGTGTCATTTTGATGAGCTAAGTAGAGTCTCATTTTTTTCAGCTTTACAATTAATTGTAGTCCATACCGTTTAGATAATGTTGATAGAATTTCCATTTTTCTTAACAAGGGTTTTGAGCAAAAGTCATGTGACCTTGTTGTCTGTGAAACTCTGAAAATCTACCTATGCGGGAGATGAAGAAACCTTTATAGGTAGGTAATGAAATATTTGATGATCCAATAAGGAAGTGTTTTATAATGTTAAGAATATAAAACAAGAAGGAATGTTTAGCATTGTTGTACATAGTTACGTTATACCACTTCTCCTCAGCCCTCACGTCTGAGTTGGGTCTGTTAGACAAATGGTCAGTTACAGGCATGGTCAGCTTTACGACTGTGATCAGGAACTCAGGAACGTTGTAAAACAGGGTATTCTGGAACAGAGCGCTCATAGAAGTATCATCACATTCTGGACTCTCCTCAGACTCGACACCTAGCGATTTATTTACAGATAGCATAAGATAGATGATTTCGTGTTTATCTTTATCTATGTTTTAAGCATTTCAGGGCAAAATCTTTTATCTGTACAATGGAAGCTTTACAGGAAATGGAAAAAATATACAGTTAATGGAAGTCAATGGAACCAGATTTCTGTTCACATTTTAGGTCATTTCTTTTGGTCCATTTGTCATGAAATTCACAGACAATAGGAACAGAATAAAAAATTAAAATATATGTCATGCTCCCAGATTTAGTCTCTGTCCCCGTTAAATCCCAGAACTCCATTTCCCACTATACCCCTCACATACAAGCCACTATCACATGTCTACCTACAACAAATCATTCAAGACCCTCACCGGAATACTAACTCAATACACCTGTCATTCATTAGTACTGTTTGTATATTTACTGGTCTGTTTGTCTTTGATTTTCTCATTGTGTACCGAGCGGTCATTCCTGTAAGTCTCCTGTTTTGCTCACTTTTGTCTTGCTCCTTTTTGGATTTGGTTGCTTTTCTGGGTTTTTGACTTATGCTTGTATTTGACCACGAACTAGCCTGTCTTTTTGTGCCCACTGGTTTTGACTCGGTCAGCCCTATCCACCGCATGCAGAAAGCACTTAGGGGCACTTTAGTCATGTCCTGTTGGTCCAGGGGATCAAACCAGCCACCTTCAGGTGACAAGACTAGTTCCCTAACCTTCAGCCCACAACTGCCCACCATTTTTTATTTAACATGAGATGCAGTATTAGCTGCTTTGATCCCCACATTTTTGGTTGTGTGTCACATTCTCAGGCAAATACTGAAAATGGTATCTAAAATATCTAAAATAGTCTTATTTGAATCCCGGTTCTATAAAATTAATATTAAGGGTTAGTTCCCAAGTCCAGTCTACTCATATATTATTACTGGACTTCTGTGTAGTCTGGGCTTAATCCCTATCTTGAAAAACGACCCCAGAAAATTGAATATATTTGAATAGTCTGGTGCTGTGCTAGATTCCATCTTCCACAATGAAGCCCAACCAGCTTCAGTCCTACCTGCGCTCAGCAACCCAAACTCACTTTGGGCCAAAAGCAGCCCACCTTTTTCTGATACGCGTCCAATTCCATTATCTCTGACTCCAGCTGCCCACGGGTTCAGCCCCGTCTCTGAACCTGAGAGAGACCGGCTCTTTTTATCAGCGCTCTCAGATTTGCCACTTTGTCTTGGCTGCAGTGGCCATTCAGCTCCACTGAGCGTTTCTTTTTCCGATTTAGAAACTTTGGCTCCACAAGCAAACGCTGCCCATCTTTATTCTATATGTCTGGCCACAATCAGCACCGCTTGGGTTTCAGGTGGTTTTAGGGACTCATGGCAGAGTGATATTGAGTCTGTAGATGTAGAGTAAATTTACTGTAACCAGCTGTAAACAAGATACTCATGAATAGAAGCATGAGAATCGATTATGCTCCACTTTCCGCAATTCCTTGTCAGTTTGATTAATACAAATGTGGCCATTCTGCACCCAGAAGAGCTGCTCTCGGCTGGCTCTACAAAGAGGTCTCCTGTAATGAATTGCCCACAGCGAAAACAGAAAACGCTGTGTTTCTGTGCACACGCCACCATTTAGTAAGTTCTCTCAGAGGGAAAGATAATTTCCTTTATAACGCTATCACATCCCAAGGTCGTCAGATATTTCCCTTTTAAAATGAAGCAAATTCTGGTGTCTAGAATTGAAGAGCTGTTAAAGTATGAATTGCTATCACTCCTGATGAGGCAGTGTGCTCTGATTGGTTAGCTCATTCACTCTGTTCTGCTTGGTCACTGCTCTGATTGGTTCCACCCCTACACAGCTTCCAGGATTGCTTTGTGATGTACGAGGGTGTGGCAAGTTTGTTACTAGGCGGGCAATAATGATAGTGATGTGCATCGGGAAGCCCCACCTCCTGACGAGCCAGTGTGCTCTGATTTGTTAGCTCGTTCGCTCTGTTCTGCTTGGTTACTGCTCTGATTGGTTCCACCCCTACACAGCTTCCAGGATTGCTTTGTGATGTAAGAGGGTGTGGCAAGTTTGTTACTAGGTGGGCAATAATGATAGTGATGTGCATCGGGAAGCCCCACCTCCTGACGAGCCAGTGTGCTCTGATTTGTTAGGTCGTTTACTCTGTTCTGATTCGTCATTGCTCTGATTGGTTCTACCCATACACAGTTTCCAGGATTGCTTTGTGATGTAAGAGGGTGTGGCAAGTTTGTAAATAGGTGGGCAATAACGAATGTGATGGGCATCGGGAAGCCCCACCTCACGAGGAGCCAGTGTGCTCTGATTGGTTAGCTTGTTCATTCTGGTTAGCTTGTTCATTCTGTTCTGCTTGGTCACTGCTCTGATTGGTTCCACCCTACACAGCTTCCAGGATTGCTTTGTGATGTAAGAGGGTGTGGCAAGTTTGTTGATAGGTGGGCAATAACAAATGTGATGGGCTTGTGTGAACGAGCCAGTGTGCTCTGATTTGTTACTTGTTTACTCTGTTCTGCTTGGTCACTGCTCTTATTGGTTACACCTCCTTTAAGCAACTCAGTTGGGGCCCGCAAAGATTTGTCCATTGGCTCCATTTGGGCTCTGTGTGTGTTTGCCCATGTGGGCCACTAATGGGGCCAATCTAGGCTGTAAGTGGGGCCCATGTGAACAATCATCCACTGGCCCCACAGTCAAAACAGAAATAATTGTAGCCCTGCTGGGACCACAAATGTAATCTAGCTGGGCCCCACATGGTGTACATAGCTGTAGTTTAACTGGCGCCCACAGTGGCAGCCTAACTGGTTCCCGCAATTCCAACCCAGCTGGGACCCTATTGGTAGATCTAACTAGGGCTCTGAACTGTAACCCAAATCGGGTTCACAGACTGGCTCAAACAGGACCAAACACTGTAGCCCACCAGGAGCCCAAAGTTATAACCCAATGGAAGCCCATGTATCACCAATCCTAAAGCCCAAAGACAACCCATATGAGGCCCACATGGAGATGTTAGCTGTGATATCAGATTCTTCTCTTGGCTTGTTGGTGTTGTTTAATCCCTCTCAGCATCTAGAAGGAGCTGATTCTGATCCCTGGCTCATATTAAATTATTATAATATACATGTCTGAGTTGTTCAAGCTTCAAAAGTACCAAATTGGAGGCAGTGATTAGCTGAAGGTGAGATGAGTTGGGTTTGAAGTGTCTGTCAGGATTACTCCAGTAATTGGTTGCATTATTCAGTGACATGTCATGATTTGGCCTGTTGATTTTTCTGCTGCTGTGTGTTTGTGAGTGAGTATGTGTGTGTGTGTGTGTGTGTGTGTGTGTGTGTTTATGTTTATGCACACACTCACAAGGCAGATGCCCATGGCTGTGTGTGTGTGTGTGTGTGTGCCCATGTCTGTCTCTCTGGGCTCCGCACTGCTGGCCACAGCACCTGAGTTAATCGCTATTGATTCAGGCAGTGTGAAGGTCATCAGCGCTGGCCCCGGGACTAGGAGAGCCAGAATGACCCTCAAAGCTCCAAACGCTCTGTTCACTAACATTGCAGGTCCATTTACCACAACTCACATAGCCAGAGATGGACCACAGGGACTGCTGTAATTATGGTCAAGCATATTGTTGTATACACTTTTTTGTTGTTCTAAACTCACAATTTGACAGTTGATTGCAATGTATGCTTTTCATAATGTTATATCTGTTAACATTGTGTATTTTGTCTCATATCTTTGACCACAGGTTGCTCAGTAACAGTAATGGTCACTTTACTCTAAGATAGCAGTCATTAAATCATTAAAGTCTATCTGGGTCTACAAGTTTACCACCATCGTTCTGTAATATACAGTATATATGGTAAATACGCGCCAATTGTAATGAATAATGACATTTATTAATAATGACAATGTTAAGCTATTTTAACACAAAGTAATATAAATTTGTTCTTGTTGCCAATCACCATCAGAAGATTAGACATAATCACAATCAAACAAACAATGAGTGCATTTATGCACACTTAAGTCATAATTAGATTTCTGCATCTGATTATTCAAATGGTCATGTGACCAGCACACTCATATTTCTCAGATTGGATTACTGCTGAGTTCACATGTTTGTGGTAGATGAACCTTTTAAACCAGACATTCCATTGTTTTAATTAAGGCGCAATCAGAGCAACCAATCAGAACAGAGCTCATTTACATTTATCAGTCTTAAAGGCACAGTAGCAAGAACATCTAGTGCAATTTTAAGGAATAAAGAGAGGTTAGAAAAAATGGTTTAGGTAGAAATTAATTATAGCCGTTACATCTGGTTCAAAAAACATCTATCTATCTATCTATCTATCTATCTATCTATCTATCTGTACTGTCTAAAGGTTTTAGTCACTTGGGGAAATTATATTTAATAAGCTATTATATTTCAGCAAAACACTTTATTCCTTAAATATTCAAATAAAGTAGGTAGTGTTTTAAATCAGTGTGTTTGTTTAACCCTTTCCAAGCTTCTCCTTGTAGAAACAACCCAGTATTGTTTACAGTTCTCATCTAATACCTGGTTTAACTGCTCAGTACTTCATTAAGCTAAATCAAGATTGCTGCTGCTGGAACTGAATACATTCATATAATGTCTGGGGCGTCCAGGAGAAATCTGGAACTACACTTTGTTCTTCAAACTGGAGCTCAAGATATGATCTACTTCTTTCACAATAAGATATTCATGTTACTTTGTATTGTATGTATGATTATGAACATCTGTTCTAATCATATCTGGTGTTCTTACTAGTAAAAGCACACTTATTGATAAGAACTAAATATATATATATATATATATATATATATATATAATTTCTCATATTTATATATGTGTCCTATTGCTTAAATATAGCACTCAGGTGCAGATATTATTGTCTTTCAGCTAACGTCTCTATTGTCTTTGAACATAAAAGGGGAAATATACAATATAGAGACTCCCTGAAGGTATATAGTCATGATGTATGGACTGTGTTCTGTCTTATTGCCACAAGCTTTCTGTATGTTGATTTCATGCTCCAAAGTCTCTGATGACGGTACAAAGAGCACACAGAGATGACACCCATGGAGGTTTATCTCGTAATTACTCTTTCAAACCTAATCTAGGTAATTATGTCAGTGATTCTGGTTCTTCCTCAGGTTGTCATTTCTTTTGATTGCCTGCGATTCTCTCTTTTTCTTTTTTTGCAGTCTGGAGATGATGAGGAGGTTTTGCCTCAGAAAAAGACACAATAATTAGCCTCTCCTAGGAAGATTCACTCACACACACACAGACCCAGGCACACACACACACACACACTTTCTCTCATTGAAAGAATTGAAACTCGCACTCTTACTTGTATCTATCACTCATAAATACATACAAACAGAACTTGACAGACTGTGATTATATTGTCTTATACTATGACTGCAGTGTATTACACAACACATTGCTGATTTTATGATGTTGTTATTATTTGCTTTTGATTTCAGTTATTTGTACACGCACATACAAAAACACTTGATGTGCTAGTGAAATAAAACTACTTCTTGTTTAAATGATAGGAATATATAGTGCTTAATATGACCAATCACATGTTTGGCTGGTAGTTGGGTGTAAGAGAGTATTAAAGTTCAATTATTTGATCATACAGTTGATGTTGGTACAGAAGTCAAGGTATCGGTATAGGTACAGGTATCAAAGTCAGTGTATCAGTATTGGTATTAAAGTCAAGGTATCAGCAAAGGTACTGGTACCAAAATCAGTTTACTGGCATTAGTACTGAAGTCAATGTATCAATATATGCACTTGCATCAAAGTTAGTTTATCTGTACTGGTACTGAAGTTACTGGTATCCATGTCAGTTTATTGTATACAGTATTGATATTGATGTCAAAGTATCAGTAAAGGTACTGGTGCCAAATTCAGTTTAGCAGTATTAGTATTGAAGTCAAGGTATTAGTAAAGGTACTGGTACCAAATTCAGTTTACCGCTATTGATATTGAGGTCAAGGTATCAGTAAAGGTACTGGTACCAAATTCAGTTTACCGCTATTGATATTGAGGTCAAGGTATCAGTAAAGGTACTGGTACCAAATTCAGTTTACCGCTATTGATATTGAAGTCAATGTATCAGTAAAGGTACTGGTTCCAAATTCAGTTTAATGCTGTTGGTATTGAAGTCAAGGTATCAGTAAAGGTACTAGTACCAAATTCAGTTTAATGCTGTTGGTATTGAAGTCAAGGTATCAGTAAAGGTACTGGTTCCAAATTCAGTTTATTGATATTGGTATTGAAGTCAATGTATCAGTAAAGGTACTGGCTTCAAAGTCAGTGTATCAGTATTGGTATTGAAGTCAGGGTATCAGTAAAGATACTGGTACCAAATTTAGTTTACTGCTATTGGTATTGAAGTAAAGGTACTGGCAAAGTCAGTTCATCAGTACTGAAGTCAAGGTATCGGTACTGATACTGGTATCAAATTCAGTGTCTCGGTGTTGGTCTTGGTATGCAGCCTCTGTTGAGTGTTTTTGGGCTGAAGTCGTCAGTTTGAGATTTTTAGAAAATCAGTGAAACGGTGAAAAGGTCAATCTTAATTTCAGGTTGACTTTAAATGCGGCCTGTTTATCTCCCCTTCCTGCTCCTCAGCATCTCCGTGACTGATTTCATGGTTTTAAGGAATCAGCTCGTATTCTGCTTGTCCTCCTCTGTCATTCATCTCTGTTTGAAAAGTCTCTAATCAAGCTGAATGGCCAATCACGGCAGCACCCACAAAAGCATCCATTTGGCTGCTGCAGCAAGCGCTCCTCCAGTCGAACATGAAAAGGGTCCGCATTATGGAATTTGTATGGCTCTGAATTTCAGGCTGCTCTGAAATGACTCCCCTCTTTGTGAGATGCATCAGCGTGTTGATGTTTCAAAACCCCATCGATGTACAACACGAGTGTGTACACAACACGACAGTGTGTGGAGAGGCCGTCCCGGCTGCCGGGGAGATGGAGAGACGGGGAAGGCGCTGATAGTTTTGCTTCGCCTGACAGTTGAGGATATTGGATGTTCAAAGCTGTCATAGTTTTTTTTCCCGCTTCTTCTTTTTTTCCCCCTCGCCATCTGCTGCTGAAACCTTTCCTCGGAAACAGGTTGACACCAGACCTCCAGAACACTTTACTGCTTTCCTGAGAGGCGGAGCGGCGTGTGGGACGCAGAGTCCGCCCTGTTTTAGGCTGGAGTGTTACACCGCTGTGTTTTGTTGAGAGGTATTAAACGCTCCACTGCAGGAGCAGCGCGAGTAACTCCCACTGCCCACAGGCCTGGCCTGCTGTTGGCTGACCGGTCCCTGGACCCTCACTGGGACATAAAGCCATTTGTCTCAATTCAGTTTAATACGCACAGGGACTGTGTCCTCTCTCTTTCTCTTTCTCTCTCTCTCTCTCTCTCTCTCTCTATCTATCTATTACTCTTGATCTCTCTGTTATTCTCCTGCTTGATTATCCTCTCTCTCTCTCAATCTCTTTGTCTCTTATTTTCTCTCTTTCTTTCTCTCTCTTTCTGTCTGTCTCTTCTTCTTAATTAGCAGTTTGTCTCTACTCTCTCTTTATTTCTCTATTTTCTCTTTTTTATTTGGCATTTTGTCTCTGATTGACTCTGTAGTCTCTCTTTCTCTCTCTCTTGCTGTCTCTCTATTACCTTCTTGCTCTCTTTCTCTCTCAGTCTGTTTTTCTCCTGCTTGATTACCTTCTCTCTCTATCTCTCTCTTGATCTCTTTTTTCTCTATTTCATATTAGCATCTCTCTTCTCTCTCTTCCTCTCTCTCTCGCTGTCTCTATTTTTCTGCTTGATTACCTTCTCTCTCTCTCTCTCTCTCTCTCTCTCTCTCTCTCTCTCTCTCTGGCTTTATATCTTTCTTATTTTAAATTACTCTGTTTCTCCCTCTCTGTTTTTTTATTCTTTATCTCTCTCTGTCTCTTTTTCTCTGTTTTTTTCTCGGTATTTGTGTCTCTCTCTTTCTATGGTTTTATTTATCTCTGTGTGAGTCTATCTGTGTCGCTCCTCGCTCTCTGTTTTCCTCTCAGGTGACAGAGATAAAGTGCTGTATATTAGAATGAATCAGTCTTTCTTCTAAACGTGTGGACGTGAGTTCAGTGCAGCGCTGCTAAAGGCCTTAGTGTCGTCTGTACGTAAAGCCCTGAAGGGATCCTGATTATTTTGAGCATGTTTGCATTTTTCTTCTCTATATCGTTTTCTGTAAATGGTCCAGCAGAGCGTTTTTGATAACCGCTTCTTGTCAGGATTTCAATATTCCATACATACTGTCCTACGTATGTTATAGATTAAATTTATTATTCCTTTTTTATGATTTCATGTCTGATATAATAACGCTCTCTGCGTCATCATCCATGTGCATGTTTTAAAATGTTACAACTTGAATCAAGAGTGCACATGAATTTCCTAAATACATTATTTCAAATGATTAGTATGAATTATTCAGTAGACTTAAATGGGCTCTTCAGGCAAACCACTGATATTCAATCCGGTCCAATCTGGAAATTCAAACAGTGTGTAAGGATTAATTAATCAGTTTCACAAATTATTCCAAACGTGTCCAACATCTCAAATACAGTCTTTCAGATAGAATCTGCTTTTGGTTCAGAGTGAATTACACATATTTTAGTTTTTAATCATTTTTTTAAATTGCTAAATAAAAGAAGGAGTCTCAAAGTGAAGTCAGACACACGTCCATCAGATACGCTGTGAAGGTTTTCACCTTTAATCCCACTGAGAGCTTGGAAGATGGAAGACCAGTGAAGTCTAACAGTGCTGTATTTCCAGCGTCTCCTGTTCTGACAGAGATAAAAGGTGCTGTGTTTGTTGTAGACGGTTTGTAAGGTGCAGCTTTTACCCAAGAAATGGAAAAGCACACAGAAGAAAGTAGAGAAAAAGCACTGAAAACAGGGACCAACATGACTCTGTGCAGATGCTGTGATTAAATGTGACTAATCTAGCGGTGCAAAAGTCTGAGGCACCTAAACTGATTGTTTAAAAGCCATTTCTTATCAATAAGTGCATTTTCACCAGTAAGAACACCAGATATGATTAGAACAGATGTAAATATTCATACATACAATACAAAGTAACATGAATATCTTATTGTGAAAGAAGTAGATCATATCTTGAGCTCCAGTTTGAAGAACAAAGTGTAGTTCCAGATTTCTCCTGGACGCCCCAGACATTGTATGAATGTGTTCAGTTCCTTCAGCAGTAATCTTGATTTAGCTTATTGAAGTACTGAGCAGTCAAAGCAGGTATTAGATGAGAACTGTAAATAATACTGGGTTGTTGCTTGGAAAGGGTTAAATTAACACACTGATGTATGTAAAAGCACTACTTACTGTACTGAAACACAGTCATACATGTATATACACACGTACTTGTGTTCGAAACACTCCTCCTGCATCCCTGGCTGTCTGATTACAGGAGCGTGTAATACATCACAAACGAGCCCTGACACGTAATTACAGGGGGAGGCAGGCGGCAGACGGAGCCCAAAAGCAGGAAAAGAAGGGAGAGGCTGAATCTTCCTCTGGTCTTATCATCCAGGGCCTAATGGCTGCTGGTCCTGTGATACAGAAGCACCTCTCCTCATTCTGCTCGGTTCGCTCATTTCTCCAGCTCCCCTCGCAGAGCCAGATAAGCTTTCAAAGACAAACGTGGGGAGGACTTTCTAGTTTCAGAGGGAAAACGAGCGAGGGTTAATCACGTCTCTCCATGACTCCATCAGGAAATGTGTTTTGATGTATTAACTTAGCATATCTTTGGGCTGAGGCCCATAAGCTGATTGTTTAAAAGACTTAATCTTATCAATAAGTGAAGTTAGCAGTGAACTGTAGTCCATCAGTTTCTCTGTATACTTTGATACCCTGGCCTTCAGTGGTCCGGATGCCTACAGGACCACCACAGAGCAGGTATTATGTGGGTGGTAGATCATTCTCAGCACTGCAGTGGTGCTGACTTGGTGGTGGTCTGTTGGTGTGTGTTGTGCTGGGGTGAGGGGATCAAACACTGTGTCCACTCACTGTCCACTCGGGTTAACCTTGTAGATGTAAAGTCAGAGACAGTAGCTCATCTATTGCTTCACAGTTTGTGTTCCTCCAGTCCTTCATCAGTGGTCAGAGGACGCATTGATCGTTGAAGAACAGGGTAACAAAGTATTCAGAGTAATAGATGGACTACAGTCTGTAAAAGATGAACACTGTTTGTAGATACCCAATGAATGAGGCTGATATTCTTTCACCATACATTTGATGTTTATTGTGTAAAAACTATAAATGAATGATAATAGTGTAGAGTTGACTTTCGAAAGCCAGAGAGCACTTCACTAAACCCCAAGTACACCCCCCAGAGATGTTTGACTAACCAGCTGATGTCTGCTTGACACAGTGTAGAAAAGTCAACCCTAGAATCAGAGCTCAGCACTGTCACCTTAACCAGTGACAGCACACAATTTCAGTGAAGAGAAAATAAGACTGAATGTACTGAAAAGCACAAACACCAACGCTTTTGCAAGAATTTGGCATATTGGCGTTAATTCCACATCTATAGGTAATAAAAGGCTACAATTCCGAAAGCACAGTTAGAAAATAAATGGATAAGAAATGGATAAGAACTGGAATCTATAAGCAGAATCAGAATTGGAATCCCCCAACAATGTTCTTAATGGAATACCAACACAATAGCTGCACTGGAGGCTATTTTTTATTCGACATCTACATTAAATCTACTGTTTTTGTCGTATTAAGCTGGAGATCATTGTTAGTACTACATGTCCCTGATCTCATTGTTTTGTGTCATGATGTGAGAAGTTGCAAGATTGTTAGTGCAGAGAGAGAAAAAAACCTAGATTCATGAGCTTAGCAATATTTTCTGCACTGGAAACTGAACTGAAATCTATAAAAAGAACACGTACATATCTTTTAGCCAGATCTAAGTATCTGGGAATGTGATGAAGAGCTGGATCAATGGCTCAATCAGTGAAGT
This sequence comes from Megaleporinus macrocephalus, assembly GCA_021613375.1. Lineage (NCBI taxonomy): Eukaryota > Metazoa > Chordata > Actinopteri > Characiformes > Anostomidae > Megaleporinus > Megaleporinus macrocephalus. The sequence goes on from CM038712.1 coordinate 23,374,880, forward strand.
AATATGAATCTGATACTAAGGCTGTACTTAGGACGGGTAAGAATAATGTGCCTTCGTAGCAGCTGGAGAAAGCGATATGGGTCAAAAATCAGATTTAGCTGTTTGGGGACACAGATGAGGACTGTGATTCTTTACAACATTGTGGCACAACCCACCGAGCACTGAAGCCAGTCGAGAGGCACAGCGGAGCTTATCTGGTCTGTGTGATTTCTATGTGTTTAAGCTGCAACTTCATCCTCATTAACATCAAATAGAGGTCTCGTTTCTAGGGTTAGGGTTAGGGTTTGTCATACACACCAAAATAGATCTAGTGTCATTAGTAGCATTGGTTTTATATAGGTAAAAAATTCAGATAACACCTCATAAGGCTACATGACACCTACATAACCTGGTCATAATCATTGACATAACCCTATGCAGGTGTTTATAAACGCTTATTCTAATAGGAATCATCTGTCTTAAAGACTACTAAACATTATAGCGAATGATGTTTACTGAAATAAGCATTTCTAAACCCTTATATAGAGTTATGTCAGTTGTTATGACGGGCTTATGTAGGTGTAATGTAGGCTTATGAAAAGTACTGAAATTATTTATGGCCATTTTTCTAAAAGTAACAGCAAGAAAACTAACATTTCCAAAGAATGCGTAGTGTCTCAAAAGTGAGCAGTGTAAGACCCCCACCACCCCCACCACCGCGTTGCCTGATATAGGGTATCTAAATGGTGTTTTTATTACGCCACAAACTCAAGCTGACACCATGTAAATTAGTCGTCACTGAAAACTGGCGCCCGCTGCTCGGCTTTCCATTCCACGTCTGCGCTCCTCTTCCCCTCCTCTCTTCTCCACGCGTGGCATTTCCCTGCTCTGTCACTGCTGGTTAGGGGAGCCATAGGTGAAGCCCCTGGATCACCCCTCACTAGCAGGCTCAGCCACAGCCCCACGCACACACACTGCTGAATATTTTGCATCTCAGGTGCAGCCAGCGTCCATGAATTACTGCTAGAAGAGTGAAGCAGACGCTGCTGCGTCTGTTTGTCTTACAGCTCGCTGTGCTTTCAAGTCAAAGGTTAAAAAGTTGTCTTCAAAACTCTTATGGCATTCAAAATTAGCAGCTGACTTTTACAATTATATAATGCAATGTTTAGCAAAAACAGCCCAAAGTATAAAATAAAGATTAAGTATCTTTATTTAATCTTTACTTACGATTAAGTAAAGATTAAATAAATAATAAAGATTAAAATAAAGTCTGACTACATTAAGTTTAGGAAAGTTGTAAGGTTTAGTTACTACAGTGATAAGTCAACACTTACAGACTTTATTATGCTTGCCATATTATTATTCGTGAAATATTATTCTCATTATTTTATTATTATTATTATTATTATTATTATTATTATTATTATTATTATTATTATTATTTCTCTGCCAAATCTTTGTGGCATAACTCGTCCCACAGCTTTCGAGATATCAACGTTCCAACTCCAAATTGTCCGGTCTGATTGTGTGATTCGAGCTTTAAAGCTTTTTTATCAGATGCACAAATTCCGGATAGGAGCAGAATTCCCTGGAATTCCCAATAGAGAATGAATGGGATGGAAATTTACACAGCAATTATAAGTACTTCTGCTCAACCAACAGACACTGTTTTGCATACACTGACTCAGTACAGACCCCCGACCACCCTTGGCTTGACCCACACTTGTCTGTTTGACGTTTCTTTCATCCCTCTTTTTTCCCCTATACAGTCCCAATGATTTTCGAGCTCAGCCAAAAATTATGGTTTCGTTCAATGTACAGCCTCCAAACAGGGCAGATGACACACACTGACCTGCACTCCTCTATTTCTCATTTATTCATCCCTGGTTCCTCCCATAGAGTCCCATTCTTTTTTTAAACCCACACAAACGTCATGGTTTTGTTTGACCTACAGCCTCAGGGCAGATCCCCAAACACACTGACCCGCACTTCTCTGTTTCTTGTTTATTCGTCCCTCGTTTCTCACTCTGCTCAAGCTGTGCAACCACCCTGGGTTTAATTCAATGCTAGTTATTTCTAGTTATATTTAAAAAGCTATTTTTGTCCAGACGGGAAGCTTTTATTTACCTTAACAAAATACTTTATCTTTTAAATATTCAAACAATATTAATACAGTAAGTGGTGCTTTTACATACGTCAGTGTGTTTATTTAACCCTTTCCAAGCTTCTCCTTGTGGAAACAACCCAGTATTGTTTACAGTTCTCATCTAATACCTGCTTTGACTGCTCAGTACTTCATTAAGCTAAATCAAGATTGCTGCTGAAGGAACTGAATACATTCATACAATGTCTGGGGCGTCCAGGAGAAATCTGGAACTACACCTTGTGCTTCAAACTGGAGCTCAAGATATGATCTACTTCTTTCACAATAAGATATTCATATCTGGTGTTCTTACTGGTGCCTCAGACTTTTGAACAGTTTTGTCTTTCATTAGATTTTCATTAGACAGTTACTGTGTTGGCGTAATACAGTCTATTCATTTATATCGAGCACTTTTCTTTTTATTTTCCAGGACAGCGTTCATAAAGGAGTGTGTGTACCTCTGTTTGGTATTTAAGGTGCGGCTGTGAGCTGTTGGGGAAACTGAAAAATGAGGATAGGCCTTTATTTCCGGTGGCAGTGGTATTATTCCATTGCTCCTAATCCCGCTTTGTAGTGAAATTCACGCTGGAGAGAGAGGGAGAGAGAGAGAGAGGGAAAGAGAGAGGGGGGAAAGAGAGAGAGGAGCCTGCAAGCACACGGTTACACAACCCTGCAGAAGCAGAACAGAGCCAATCCTTTGGAGCAGGAGGAGAGATGGGAGGCAGTGTGTGGAGGAGGATGCGCCTGCTTCCGGGCCCAGCTCCGCTTTCTGGGAGGCCTTAATTTATTCAAATTGTTGCTTTAGAGTTTCTGGCCAAGCGGCTGATTTGCAGTATATTTCTGGTGAGCGTGAATGTCACAGTTTGCCCCTCTGGGCTCCTGCACTGGAAAACAAATCTGGCCTCGTACAAGCCAGTAGCTCTGTAGCTCTGTAGCTGGCCTGACTGAGAGTGAATTTGCGGGTAAACACAGCCAAACCGTGTGATGTCTTGCTGCTAAAACGCCACAGATCTGTATGTATTCCGTGAAGCGCCACTGTTGTAACTCTTCACCCATCACAAGCGTCCGTACACGCTGACCAGAGCCAGGTCACCACCGTGTATCTGGTAGGAGTCTTCATTCTGGCAATGTGTGGGCTTTGTCGCCACCTAGTGGATGTTTTGTTTGTCGCCCCACATGCTACACTGAAGAAACACAGAGGACATTTTTAGGGTGTCTGAAATGTTCTGGCTGTTTATTGGGTTCTCTGCTGTACATGCACACACATACCCAGGCTTGTGAGTTTGAAGTATAGATTAGGATGATTCTCAAAACACTTATACCTTTTTAATTACCTCCACAGCCGGATTTATAATTTCAACCTTCTCATGAAAGTAAATGGATACCATTCAGACATGCTGTAAATATTAGAATTTTATTGTGTTACAGTTTACATGTACACAGGTAGGTGAAGGTAGTGTTACAGTTTACCTGTACACAGGTAGGTGAAGGTAGTGTTACAGTTTACCTGTACACAGGTAGGTGAAGGTAGTGTTACAGTTTATATGTACACAGGTAGGTGAAGGTAGTGTTACAGTTTACCTGTACACAGGTAAGTAAAGGTAGTGTTACAGTTTATATGTACACAGGTAGGTGAAGGTAGTGTTACAGTTTACCTGTACACAGGTAGGTGAAGGTAGTGTTACAGTTTATATGTACACAGGTAGGTGAAGGTAGTGTTACAGTTTACCTGTACACAAGTAGGTGAAGGTAGTGTTACAGTTTACCTGTACACAGGTAGGTGAAGGTAGTGTTACAGTTTACCTGTACACAAGTAGGTGAAGGTAGTGTTACAGTTTACATGTACACAGGTAGGTGAAGGTAGTGTTACAGTTTACCTGTACACAGGTAGGTGAAGGTAGTGTTACAGTTTACCTGTACACAAGTAGGTGAAGGTAGTGTTACAGTTTACATGTACACAGGTAGGTGAAGGTAGTGTTACAGTTTACATGTACACAGGTAGGTAAAGGTAGTGTTACAGTTTACCTGTACACAAGTAGGTGAAGGTAGTGTTACAGTTTACCTGTACACAGGTAGGTGAAGGTAGTGTTACAGTTTACCTGTACACAGGTAGGTGAAGGTAGTGTTACAGTTTACCTGTACACAAGTAGGTGAAGGTAGTGTTACAGTTTACCTGTACACAGGTAGGTGAAGGTAGTGTTACAGTTTATATGTACACAGGTAGGTGAAGGTAGTGCTACAGTTTACCTGTACACAGGTAGGTGAAGGTAGTGTTACAGCTTACCTGTACACAGGTAGGTGAAGGTAGTGTTACAGTTTACCTGTACACAGGTAGGTGAAGGTAGAGTTACAGTTTATATGTACACAGGAAGGTGAGAGTAGTGCTACAGTTTACCTGTACACAGGTAGGTGAAGGTAGTGTTACAGCTTACCTGTACACAGGTAGGTGAAGGTAGTGTTACAGTTTACCTCTACACAGGTAGGTGAAGGTAGCGTTACAGTTTATCTGTACACAGGTAGGTGAAGGTAGTGCTACATTTTACCTATACACAGGTAGGTGAAGGTAGTGTTACAGTTTACCTGTACACAGGTAGGTGAAGGTAGTGTTACAGTTTATATGTACACAGGTAGGTGAAGGTAGTGCTACAGTTTACCTGTACACAGGTAGGTGAAGGTAGTGTTACAGCTTACCTGTACACAGGTAGGTGAAGTTAGTGTTACAGTTTACCTGTACACAGGTAGATGAAGGTAGTGCTACAGTTTATATGTACACAGGTAGGTGAAGGTAGTGTTACAGTTTATATGTACACAGGTAGGTGAAGGTAGTGTTACAGTTTATATGTACACAGGTAGGTGAAGGTAGTGTTACAGTTTATATGTACACAGGTAGGTGAAGGTAGTGCTACAGTTTACCTGTACACAGGTAGGTGAAGGTAGTGTTACAGATTACCTGTACACAGGTAGATGAAGGTAGTGCTACAGTTTATATGTACACAGGTAGGTGAAGGTAGTGTTACAGTTTACCTGTACACAGGTAGGTTTTTTATTGTGAAGTTTATTTATTCATTAATTCTTTATTTATTGATTTCCCAGAACGTTCTTCCTAAAGGCAGGACAAGGTTCTCTAAAACAATATTGTGTAACACAAGCTGTGCGCCTTACAACCTCCTCAAATCTTCCTCTGAATGCTGCAGTTAGAGCATTTTGATCTCTTGGTAACAAGATGAACTTCCTCAAAAGTTTCTTTTATCATCAGATCACCATTATTAGGGCTAATAATATAACACAAGCCATAAGTTGTGGGAACATTGCCTATTAGGTGGGTCAGAGGTCTACTGCGAACACAGCACTGTACTCTTTGTACATATACTCTTTGTATGTACTGCACATTCTCCAATTGCGCCAGAACACAACATCATCTTTACAACGTTACACTTTGATTCCCTTAATTTCACTACATTTAGTTTTTTCACTGCCATCATAGTTATAAAGCTAATGATAGAAATTATATCTGCTAATAAGATACGCATGTCTCCAGAGGTCTGTCCAGTATGTACTGAGGTTCACGCCGATGCCCCCATCACGCCCCGTCACTAAAGCCCCCATCACGCCATCACGTACACTTATGCTCGCCGCTGTGTTGTGGTGTTGCCCTTTACCTGCTATTGTTGTTGCTGTAAACTCAGAAAATGTGACATTTCGCCAGGTGTTAAGTGTAAAACAGAGTCCCTCTCAGAACGTTGGAAGCTGAGTGCTTGTCTTCTTCTTCTTCTACAGAAGTACTGCTGCTTAGAGCCCCGCAGCAACCAATACAGTCTCTGCTTTTTGTTTTTCTGAACGTCTGTGAGGTGCTTATGAATGCCGCACTGTCCTCGGGCTAACCCTTCTACGCCATCCTGCAGAACAGCTGTGTGTGTGTGTGTGTGTGTGTGTGTGTGTGTGTATTTGTACATTCCTGACAATGGGCCTTATTCAGCAACCCTATGTAAGAAGCGATTTTGGTAACACTTCCTATGAACCCTGTATTTATAATGCTTTATAAGTGCATGTATAAGACGTTATATAGCATATGTGTAATACCTTATGATGCCAGGCATAATGTTTCATAAAACTAATTACACTTGCATACAAAACAAGAGTATATGACTCTATAATGGTTTTAAATTGTACTACAAAATCTGTTCATAAGGACTTTAGATGCATGAATGCTGTACATTATATACTTTATCTATGGCTTTAAACGAGCTTTGCTGACACGTTATTTAATCTTATATGTGGCAGAGAAACATATTTATGTCGTACGTCCTGTTAATATCAGTAAAACAATCTCACTTCACTTGTAGCCTGAGGTTCAATGTACTGAAATGTCTCTGAAAAGTTTCTTTAACAACAACAACAACAACAACAAAAAAATCACTTTACTGAAAACCTGTAATAGTCTGACATAAACCTCTATAATGTGTTATGATGCATAACAACATTAGTCTAGAATGTTATCATTGGCAGATACAATATAAAGTTGCATACTCTTCTTTTATGAAGTATTAGGCATGTTATTTTATACACTTGAGACACGTGATATAAGTTTATGCCAAGTATTATAAGGTGGTTGTGTATGCTTTATAACGAATGCATGAGTGCATTTATAGTGCATTACAAATACAGGATTCATTGGAAGTGTTACCAAAATATCTTCCCTACTTGTGCAGTCTTCAGGAAGATTCTGACATTCCCCAATCGTTTCTTTTTTGGGATTTTGTCTCTGTCCAAATAAAAACCTGTATCTCATTTTTGTTGAGTTTGTCCTTTTTAGCTGCAGCTGCTCTTTATAAAGGTTGATGAATGGACCAATCGAAATGCTCCAGAGTCACTTGAAATGAAACCTCTTTACATTAACATACTGAAAGTAAAGGCTGGTTTTATCCTCTCCTGTAAAGTTACTATTTTGGAGATCCATGTCGTTATCTCGACAGCAGCTATTCTGAGATCAAGGCAATTTGTGAGGTTGAAAATCTCGTACTGCTTATACATACACACATAAATGTAATACATTATTGCTACTTAGGTATTTACTTAGGTATTTAATCAATGCTGAGATATAATTATAATTATTTTATTTATTTTTCTAAAAAATAAAAAAATGTCAGCTTTCATTGATATTGTATAATAATGAAAGGATAGTGAATGGATCGTTTTTTGTGTACACGCATTAGCTTCACTGACCATATAGGAGCACTTTGTAGTTTTATAGCTACAGACTGTAGTCCATCTGTTTCTCTGCATACTTTGTTACCCTGTTCTTTAGTGGTCAGGACCCCTATAGGACCACCACTGAACTTATTTGGGTGATGGAACATTCTCAGCAATGTAGTGTGTTAATTAACCCCATGAATTCTGAATACAGAAGGAAATGAGGATGAATTATTATTATCTATAAAAACGTGCATACATGTATAAAACGATCACAAGTCCTGATATTGTATCAAAACAAACGTGTGTTTGTATGACTGTGATTGTGGCTTGGGGGACAGTCGCACAGTGGCCCTGCAGCAGCCGTGTCCTTGTCATTCTCGCTCGCTCTTTATCTATCGGCAAGCGCTGGGGAGACTGACAGTTTAATGAACATTGATTGGCTTTTTATGCCTGCTGTTTCCCTCATTATGGCAATGAGATGGACTTCTGGTGGCCAGCCTGTCCTCTGAGCCGTGTGCATCATTACACAGCTTATCTCAGATACATCTTAATTAAGGCGGCGGCTCCAGCTCGATATTAGGAACATAACTAACAGATCTGTTTATCAGGCCTGTGTTTGTGGCTTTGAATCTAAATATGATAAAACGGTGTGTCATTGGTGTTTTGTGCTGACCAGGTCAGGAGCATCATGTCCTGCATATGCATATTCAAGAGGGTGTGTACATTAGACCAGTACAGTATTTAGATTATGGGTGTTTTTTATTAGGACTGGCATGAACATCATATAGAACAGGCTTCTGGCCTTTATTGTGTTTTCATACAAATACCCAAATACTTAATAAGAATTAATACGAATCTGTTTGTATTTACCCTTGTGAGTAAAACATCCATAGGGATCTAGTCAGATCACTCGCACTATTTAATCCTGCTTTGTACTAACAGTGTTCAGGAGACTCTGTTTAAACCCAGTCTTAAGGGAGCAATATGAAAGACCAATATTTAGTTTAAAAATTATGATATATATCACTGTCCAAAGAAAATTGTTTTAATTTATTTAAGAAGTCCTAAACTTTTCAGCATGAGAATAAACAGAAAACATGTTTGATTACACAGAATCCTTAAATATATACATTTTTATATATGTTATTAAATATTATGATATAAATATTGTAATGTTACTGTCCAATCTCCAAAATGGCACTTTACAGCAGAGGCCAAAAACTTTACTTTTCAATAAAAGTCAATAGAAAATTTTGGGGCATTAATAATGACAAAGTTGTTGTTGAGTATGTACTATAAATTGGAATCAGATCACTATTTAGGATACATCTCACCTACGGAGACATACTGCTGGTCACTGCTGCCTGTTCTGGCCATTCTTAGTGTCAGTGGTGAAGCCTTTAGCACAGTGATGCTGCATCTCATCTACAGTATACACATTTCTTATCTTACACATTTAAAATAATAAATACAATAAACAACTAAACAATATTAGCTTTAATATTGTAAGTCAAGTAAGTGCTTTAAGTGCAAGTCAGTGGAACCAGATTTTTTGGTCCAATCATCATGAAATTTACATAGAATATAAACAAATATGACAAAAGTATATATATATATATATATATATATATATATATATATATATATATATATATATATATATATATATATATGCACCAATGCATCACGTCTTGTTTGCAATATAACCTTTGTTAACATTACAGCTGTAGTGCACATTAACCTTTGAGCAGATATGCTTAAACAGGATGTTTAATGTAATGTTCGGTTATGTTGAACAGGGATTAATATCTACCAGCACCAGTCGATTGCAGTGGCCGCCACAACTGATAATCAAGAGAAAAATATTTAGACCCAGAGAAAAAAAATACAGTTTGATTAAGCATTCCATCTATTCACTCATCAATTAGAGGAATGGAATGTCAATTACCTCCCTTTATTTATTGAATTATGGCTGTCCCAGGAGTAATCCCCCCTTTTATGCAGCTCATTTGACTTTCATGAAATGTGTTTCATTCAGGCATGTGATTGGATAAGTTTGGTGTTCATTATTTACACAGGAAAACAAAAGCGCACTTTAATTAATGTACTGCGCCTTCGAAAGGAGGAGGGCAGGAACGTGGGATTTGTGATCTAGTCACTCGGAAGTATTGAGAAACGTGTGCTCTATCTATCTATCTATCTATCTGTATAATCAGTATGTACATATTTAATAGGGTAAATACAATAAACATCCATACATCTACACTAACGCACACCTTTGGGTGATTTAGAGTGATCAATCAGCCTAACATGCATGTGTTTGGACTGTGGGACGAAACTGGAGTACCTGGAGGAAACCCTCTCAAGCACGGGGAGAACATGTAGACTCCACACAGAGTGGCCCGGACCGGGAATCCAACCCGGATCATCTTACTATGAGGCAACAGTGCAGTAAACAACTATACAATATTAGTTAATAGTCTGTTAGAGTGTTAGCTTAAAGATCTCTTATGAGTTGTTATTAGGGACATGTTATAAATAGGGATCACATCACTAATGACAGGTCATAGGCTGTTTGCAACAGATGTCATATCACTGCTTTGCTGTTGCAGAGCTGCAGACAGAAGGCCCACAGTAAGTTTTATCTTGTCAGCGGTTTGTTGGCTTCAATGTGGAGGGCGGGCATTCTCAGATGGAGTTTTCACAGCTGTGAGGACTAAATGAATATTTGTCTCCGCTGCCTACGTACTGCTTTGTGACGAGATCACATTTGCTTCTCTTATGCATGTTCAATACGACTCACTGTGTTTTATTTAATCACTCTCGTTCTTTCATGGGCACACTTTCTGAGCTTCTGACTGACAGCCTGGCTCTTTTCCTTATGTTTGCTTGGGCTTTCGTGATGTTTCTATTTAACTCAAACACTTCGCTTCATTCTAAGCCACTTATCCTTCTGGTTGGATGGGAGGAGTGTGGTTGGGTGAAGGCAGGAAACACCTTGGAAAGGACGCCAGAGGGCCTACGTGCAAAGTTCTGTCACAGGCTCTGAAAATGTTCCTGGTTTGTCGCATACTAGAAGCTGGTGAAGCTTCCACCTTAAAAAGCACAGCAGGTTGTAGAACCACCATTTAGCGCTAAAATTCGAGCAGGAAGCTGAGCTCAGCCTTGTGTGGAGACTAATGTGGTAGCAATGTTAAGTAAACAGAGGTAATGTTAATGTGGATAGGTGCCACAGAGTTGAATGCTCTGATGCTCTGGTGTTTCGGGTTCAGCAGTTCGTCTTCTGTGCTCGTCTTCACATTGACTGACATCGTACTCATCATCACCTCCTTTGTCTTAGATTTGAGGAATGAGTAACAATTCACTCTTTCCGTCGCATTCTTTGGTAAATTGGCCCATTTTTAATATTTATCAATCTACCATAGCTTATTAAAGTAAAGGTTTCTAGGCATAGTTACAGTTGCTAGGCTATGAAGGACCAACTGGTGAACCAATGTGTTACAGTGCCACCCTGAGGCAGACCAGAGCTGCAGCTTTAGTCAGTCAAGAAAAACAGAAGCTGGTCAGTTGTGGGTGAAGCAGCTAAACAGTGACAACATAACAAATATAGTAATTTTCAGGGACCCCAAACAATCTTGATTTTGAAACACTCAAAGGATCCAATAGGTTAATTAGGACCTTGTATATTTCACAGCTTGCTTGTGTCCATCTCATCCATTTTTGTTTTTTGTTTGTGTGGCCTCTATTTTGGGTTTGCAAGTTTTTAAAATATAGAAATTAATGTCATATTTAGTGCCATTGTTTGTATTTACACACCTAACCAGGTTTTGTACTATTTTAATAGTAATAATATTAGTGAATTGTGACATCAAAACTATGAAATAACAGATATGTAATTAATCCTGGAGCAGAATAAAACATCTGGTTGAGGTTTAAAGAATGTTTAGAGTGTCTTTTAGAAATTAGATTATTTGCTCTGATGCAGGTTTACATACTTTGAACGTTCTGGCCAACACCACACCCCCAATATTGTCGGTCTGCAGCCAGGGGCTTTCCTGGTCTTAGGGCGTAACTGTTTTCAGGAACAGCCCCTCGTTTTCACTGACTAAGACAAGAACGCTCTCGCCTTTTCATTCATTTTAACACAGAACCACCCCTCTTCCTCATTTGCTACAACATGATCCGTTCCTTGTTTTTACTGGTTCTGTTTTCCTGTGGTTTCTCACTTTTCCGTCCAAACATTAATGTTAGCCCTCTACAGTCAAGTATTTAAATAGTATTGTACTAAAGTATTTGTCACTAAGCCTTATTTATTCATTTGGCCATATTTGAACGTCTCCTGTCTGGACACAGTGCATTCCTTCACTTTCAGGCATTCGACAATTCGTTTACAAAAAAACTGTAGTGTTAATTTATGATTTAGTTACGTTTTATTTCCAAAGTTAGTCATAAGTGGCGAGACAGTCCTTCCAGAGTCGGTTTATATTCAATTGGGTGATTTTATGTTACCTTCTATTGTAGAATTGTTGAATTCTAAAACAAAGTAACTGTGATGTATGTGTTATGTAGTTTCTGGAACAGTAGGTGGCACTAGTGCTCACAAACGCAGAACACACTTACATGTAATATACAGTGAAGCAGCTAGTAAAGAGACTTGTGTGTTGCCGCATCTAAACATTGTTTGAACGTGTGTGACTGTAAAACACTACAGTAACTGCTTACTCATCTAATTTGAAATACATCTGTTAAAATCTCCTAACATATTCACTCGCATCACTATAAAACACTCCTGTTGTCGATACTGGCCTGTTGCGAACGGTTCTGTTCAAGCTGTATTGGGGTGTTGCTGTACAAGCAGAAACGCCCCCAAGCAGGAACACCCCTTGCTGCAGCTGGAGACCTCTTGCTTCATGAGGAGCCACAGGGGCTGCTTCTCTAACAGGACTGAATAAGATGTACATGCGGAGATCTTGTTCTGATAAACAGGTTTGGGGGTATTGTAGCTCTTATAAACATTTACATTATATTTTTATATTTAAATACAGTAAAACTTCACTATTTACACTCGTCTTTCAGCACATTCAGATCAAAATGTCTTTATAATTATAAACATATATATTCAAGTAGAAACGTAGAAATCTTTTTACTGGTAATGTAATTTACTAAATATTTACATGAAAAATAACTGATATTAGCATCTCTACTTTTATTATTGTAGCATGAGAAATTATTATTATTGTTAATTGTTTTTGTTCATACTAGTATTATTAGTGGGTGTTTGCAGAATGCAGTGTGGTGCTTGAGGCCTTTTTAGAGATGCAGTGGTTTTCTAAAATAGGTGTGTGCAAACTTTTGACTGGAAACATAATGCACAACATATTTATGAAAAATAGCCAATATCAGCACCTTTATTTTTATTGTTTCAGCAAAGCAACTTTCAGCATGATTTATTATTATTATTATTATTATTATTATTATTATTATTATTATTATTATTATTTCTTTATTTTAATCTTTTTAAAGCAGTGATTCTTCAGAAAGCTGTGAGTAAATGCTGTGGTTTTCCTAAGATGGCTGCCAGTGTTGTAGGGCGGTGTGAGAAGCCCCCCCCCCCTGTGGCCGAGGGTCTCTCGCCGCCCGTGCTGAGACCGAGTAGAAGCAGCTACTGCCACTCACACTAGCACACTCGTTCCTGCTGGCATGGATCTGTCTGCCAGCATCAGCCTGCTCCTCAATAAAGCTGATGCAAAATTGTTTTGATATGCTTTCACTCAGAGTTGATAGTGAGATACTGTCTAGAGGTCAGCGCTCTCTCTCTCTCTCTCTCTCTCTCTCTCTCTCTCTCTCTCTCTCTCCTCTTCCTATCTTTCTCCTCTGTCACCCTCCTTCCCTGTCACTCAGACCCGTCTCTTTCTCTCTTTTCCTCTGTCTGTCTTTTTCTCTTGTTCTGTCAATCACCCACACCTCTGCCCCCTCTTGCTCTCTCTCTCTCCCTCTCTCTCTCTCTGCCGACAGTGCTCTGTGTAGTAAGCAGGGTGTAAAATTAGAATTGGCGAGGCCCCAGGAAGGACTGAAAAGCAACTAATCGCACATAATAACATATTGATCGCGGTGTAATTGTAGAGTTTGTCAGCGGTTTGTTGGCTTCAATGTGGAGGGCGGGCGTTCTCAGATGGAGTTTTCACAGCTGTGAGGACTAAATGAATATTTGTCTCTGCTGGCTTCGCCCTGCTTTGTGACAAGAGCACAACTCGATTTGCTTCTCTTATGCATGTTCAATACGACTCACTGTGTTTTATTTAATCACTCTCGTTCTTTCATGCACACACTTTCTGAGCTTTTGACTGACAGCCTGGCAAAAACTCTTTTTCTTATGTTTGCTTGGGCTTTCAAGGTGTCTTTATTTAACTCAAACACTCATTCATTCATTTATTATCTAAGCCATCTGGGTAGACTGGTTGATTGGGGGTAGTGGGGGCCTAGAGTCTATCTCAGTGCTCATTGAGTGAAGGCAGGAAACACCTTGGACAGGGCGTCAGTCCGTCACAGGGCAAACCCACAAACACTCACACCTAGTGGGTAATTCCAATTGGCCTGACTGCATGTTTTTGGACTGTGGGAGGAAACCGGACCACCCAGAGGAAACTAACTCAACTACCCAGCTTCAAATAATTGTGATTGCTTGCCACTTAAAAGAATGTGCCAAGATTTGCTTTCTTATCAGAGCCAGTCCCGATGTAAATTCTACAAAGGGATGCCCTTACCTGACTCATGACTTGACTCGACTCCTGCCTCTCGATTGAATTCCTCAACACCACAACACAGCAGAGATGGAACGATCCGAAATGTAGTTTATCTCTTTGTTTTGAAAAAGAAATAAAAGAATGCTAGGCAGCACAGTGGTATGGTTAGCTCTGTTGCCTCACAGCAAGACCATCAGGGTTGGATTCCTGGTCTGGGCCATTCTGTGTGTTTGTATGTTCGCCCTGTGCTTGAGTGGGTTTCCTCCCACAGTCCGAACACATACATGTTTGGTTGATCTGTCACTCTAAATTGCCCATAGGTGTGAGTGTGTGTTCACCTTCGTCTGATGATGCTGGGATTGGTTCCAGTGACCCTGACTGGCAGGCTAAAGCAGAAGATAATGGGTGTGTCTCAAAACCTAGTGAGTGTCTAAGTAGGCTGTCTAGATAGGCAGCTGTTTAAGTATCAGCGTTCTGTCTGACATCTCTCCTCATAAAACAAATTACTGAGACGCTCTAGTTACAGAGAACTGCATCACGGCTTGTTCCCGCCCACTGCAGCATGCGACCGTTTAGCTGGTTGCTAAGCTACCGGCCAACATCCAAAACAATAGCCCGAGGCTTAAAAATCCGCTAGCAGAAATGCTAAGGGCTCGAGAATAAAACTACAAAATGGTCAACGACTCGTTGCTAAGTTGTAAATGAAATACTGTTTTGTGTGATTATATGACAAGAAACACTTTAAAACACCAGAAAGAATCCAAATAAGTTTTTAAAACGACTTCACTGCTCGTTGATTCGCCTGCGTTGCATCATGGGATTAATTTCACTAGGTTTTGAGACACACCCAATGGATGGATAAAAGAATGTTGCTGCATTCCTCTTTTTAAGCAACTAATGATGGTTTACTCTCGCTTTGGAACAGCCCTGGAACAAACCTGGTGGCTGTTCCAGCAGTTTATGTTCATGAGTTTCCTGAAACCGTTATTGTTGCGCAACCTTGGAGAGAGAGTAATTAATATAATAGTCTCTCTTACTAACGTAGAGATTGATTAACCATGCTTCCGATGAACACCTCCTAGATAAGATGGTTCCGCTTCATCCTATCATCTAAGTTGAAATCAGTAAGCTTTGATACGAGGCGGAGGTGTAGCTTTTGATTCATTTGCAGGGCCCTATGCAACATGCATGGTGAGTGCATGGGGCTGACCAGCTCTGACCTTACAGATGACCATAGTCCTTTCATTGGTAGTTTATAGTCACTGTCCAAAGAAAAACATGTATCATGTGCTCCTATCTTTTACTCCAAGTGAAACTCTGGCAGCTGCATTTTAATTAAACTGGAGCTGCTTATCTTTTTCGGAAGTCCAGTTAGGAGACCATTACAGTGATCATTAAACACAGCCTTATATTATCTATGGCATATGCCTTTAGTCAAACAGTGTTTTTCATAAACTCATGAAGTAGGAAAACTCTCAGGCCAGTAAGTCATAACTACTATTTGATCGTGTTGAGGTGGTCTTCATCAGCCAGAAAAAAAACTTGGACAATAAACATATTTCCAAAGATAACTTTTCAAATTTTCTAAAGAATTAATACAATCAACAGCTGAACACTATATCATTTGTTCCAAAGCTCTCACTGAAGCAGTTCAGAATTTATAGTTACCGTCCAATATTTATCTTTTTCTTTCGGCTTTTCCCTTTTCAGGGGTCACCACTGCAAGTCATCCTCCTCCATCTCACTCTGTGCCTCACACTAACTACTTTCATGTCCTCTCTAACTGCATCCATATATCTCCTCCTTTGGCCTTCCTCTTTGTCTTTTCCCTGGCAGCTGCATTTCTAAGACCTTCTACCAATATACCAGCTGTCTCTCCTCTGGACATGTCCAGACCATCTCAGTCTGGCCTCTCTAACTTTATCTCCTGGTTGTTTAACCTTATCCATCCTTGTCACTAACGAGGAGAACCTCAACATCTTCAGCTCTGTCATGTCCGGTTCTTTCTCCTGTCTTTTTGTCAATGCCACTATCTCCAAACCATATATCATAGCTGGTCTCACCACTGTCTCCAAACCATACAACATAGCTGGTCTCACCACTGTCTCCAAACCATATATCATAGCTGGTCTCACCACTGTCTCCAAACCATACAACATAGCTGGTCTCACCACTGTCTCCAAACCATATATCATAGCTGGTCTCACCACTGTCTCCAAACCATACAACATAGCTGGTCTCACTACTGTCTCCTAACTATACAGCATAACTGGTCTCACCAGTGTCTCCACACCATACAACATAGCTGGTCTCACCGCTGTCTCCTAACCATACAGCATAGCTGGTCTCACTACTGTCTCCACACCATACAACATAGATGGTCTCATCTCTGTCTCCTAACTATACAGCATAACTGGTCTCACCACTGTCTTCACACCATACAACATAGCTGGTCTCACCGCTGTCTCCTAACCATACAGCATAGCTGGTCTCACTACTGTCTCCAAACCATACAACATAGCTGGTCTCACCTCTGTCTCCTAACCATACAGCATAGCTGGTTTTACCACTGTCTCCAAACCATACAACATAGCTGGTCTCACCACTGTCTCTAAACCATACAACATAGCTGGTCTCACCACTGTCTTCACACCATATGACATAGCTGGTCTCACTAATGTCTCCAAACCATACAACATAGCTGGTCTTACTACTGTCTCCTAACTATACAGCATAGCTGGTTTTACCACTGTCTCCACACTATACAACATAGCTGGTCTCACTACTGTCTCCAAACCATACAACATAGCTGGTCTCACTACTGTCTCCACACCATACGACATAGCTGGTCTCACTGCTGTCTCCAAACCATACAACATAGCTGGTCTCACTGCTGTCTCCAAACCATACAACATAGCTGGTCTCACCACTGTCTCCACACCATACGACATAGCTGGTCTCACCACTGTCTCCACACCATACGACATAGCTGGTCTCACTACTCTCTCCAAACCATACAACATAGCTGGTCTCACCACTGTCTCCACACTATACAACATAGCTGCTCTCACCACTGTCTTGTAAACTTTTCATTTGACCTTTGCTGCCACCCTATTGTCACAAATCACTCCTGAAAATTTTCTCCATGCACTCCATTCTGCCTCGAGTCTCTTCTTGATCTCTTTACCACACACTCAGTTTTCCTGGACACTTGACCCCAAGTACTTAAAGAGATTCCTGCCATTCTCCCAGATCTTCATTGTGTGGCTTATCAGCTTAATTCTCCTGTAGTTGTTACAACTCTGTACATCACTCTTGTTCTTAAAAATGATATTTTTCGAATCCTAGCCCTTCTAATCAATCTGACTTTTCATTTATAAACAACTTTACGATAAATGGACCAATAGCAATGCTTCAAAATAGCTTAGGAAAAATCTGCTTCCATTAAAAGTCAAGCACATTTTGCCCTCTCCTGTAAAGTTACAATCTTGCATTTGTTTATCTTAAAACAGCAACCAAATGCTTCCGTGTTATGCACATGGGCGACGGCACGTGCTGCCGAACGTGCTCAGTGAAACGTGTGATGCGTGTTTGCTTCAAACGAGGTCCTTCTCATCATAGAAGACGACCATAGATAAATATCAAATTGGATTTGGTCTGTGCGCGTTATCCCAGAAGGGTGCTGTCTCTAGCTCGCCAGGCTTTTTTCCTCACCTCTCCACTTACAACTTCCATAAAAAAAAAACTCTCACAGATACTGTGGTGTAGCTTTGATCTGAGTCTCCTTTGTCTGCTATTTTTATTCACTTCTACCCCCTCCTGGTTCTGTGGAGTCGCAGCAGACATTTCATGCCTGGCTGGTTCCTCTAATACGTTCCTGTGAAGCGTTTCAAGCACTCTCCGGGTGTGGAGGGGACAGGTATGGGAACCTTGTGCCCCCCTCCAGCCCGACTCAATCAAGCCCAAGTTCTCTGTGCCAGCATGCAGATGGAGTGTACAGCTCTGACAGCGAATCGGATCTGATCCCTCACCTGTCGAGGCCTTTAATAGGGACCAGCGAGGGTTCAGGACAGAGCGTAGAGACATGTCGAGTGAGGACATGGGGGTCTAATGCTCAGTGCTGCTGCCAAGTTTCAGTCAAGCTGCCTTATCAGTTGTGAGTTTATCAAATAGTATTAGTACAGGAAGTAGTGCTTTTACATACGTCAGTGTGTTTATTTAACCCTTTCCAAGCTTCTCCTTGTGGAAACAACCCAGTATTATTTACAGTTCTCATCTAATACCTGCTCTGACTGCTCAGTACTTCATTAAGCTAAATCAAGATTTTCAGAATAAGGTATTCATGTTACTTTGTATTGTATGTATGATTATTTACATGTGTTCTTATGATATCTGATGTTCTTACTGGTGAAAATACATTTATTGATAAGACTTTAAACAATCAGTTTAGATGCCTCAGACTTTAGCACAGTACTGAAAAGTAGGTGGGACTGTCATCTCACAGCAAGTTCAGTTCCCGGCTGGGGTGTCTTGGGTCTTCCAAGGGTGGTCCGGTTGTCTTGTAAAGATAAAAGACATGCAGTTAGATGTGTTGGTGATGCCCCCTAGGTATGAGTGTGTGAATGTGAATGTCTGCCCTACGAAAGACTGGCAGCCTAACCAGGATGTTTCCTGCCTTCTGCCCAATGAGTCCAGCATGAACAAGACACTGCACACTTTCAGAAAATCATTATGTGATTAATAGCTGTTATGATCTAGTGAAGCTTTCTGTGCTGCACAAAGGGAGGGTGTTCAGAGCTGAGGGTAAACAAACACATGGGCTTTAAACTCCACCTCCTTTTTGGTTCTTGTGTTCAGTAAAGATTTCTCACATGCAGCTCTTAACAGTTTCAGACGCTGTGTATGAATGGCTGTGAGAGTCATGTGTATGATGTGTATGTGAGTCCTGCCTATGATGTGTGTGGGAGGCAGTCCTTGTTGCTGCTTTAGTTCCTCCTGAACCGTTTCTTAAAAAACAAAAACAAAATAACACTCTTCTGTCCGGTGTGTCCACAGAGGCGTCCATCCTGAGCTACGATGGTAGCATGTACATGAAGGTGGTGATGCCCACGGTCATGCACACGGAGGCGGAGGACGTGTCTCTGCGCTTCATGTCTCAGAGAGCTTACGGCCTGCTGATGGCCACCACGTCCCGCGATTCGGCCGACACGCTGCGGCTGGAGCTGGACGGCAGCCGCGTCAAGCTCACGGTCAACTTAGGTATCGTATGCGAGCTCCTCCTTCAGGATGCAGTGTCTCCTCTCTTTCTTCTCTCTCTATCTGTTCTTCATTCTCTCCCCGCCCTCCCCCACCCACGTGCCATCACTCCGCTCATCAATTAAGACCTAAACGGAAAGTGTTTTTCTCTTTTCTTTCTTCTCGTAATTGTTATTTGTCTCGCATGCATGGATTCCTCGATTAAGACGTATTGCATTTGACTGATATTTTGAAGAATGTGATGTTCCAGATTTTTTTCCAAGTGCAGTATATTTTTTGCATTCCATGAACCTAACTCAAACGACGAGCTACTAATTAACATGTCTGGTCCATCTTTTGAACTTTTTTCGACCACAGTCATTGTCATGGTTGTGAAGAGCTGTAATACTTCCGAGACAGTCACACCACTAGTCGGTTTAAGCTAAATGTACAGAACAATCATCTGTTTTGTGAACAGCCTGATGATTTATTTTGTTTCTTTTAATTTCATATTCTACACACGCAAGTGCTGTGACTTTCTAATTATTAGTGTAGCACTACTTTTTCTCACCCTCCCCCCTCCAAACCAGTAACACTATCTCCTCTCTTCTCATTAGTCTTTTTCTGTCTCCATCTGGTTCCACTTGTGTTCAGTTGGTCGGTATTATTTCCATTATTTCCTTAAAACTGTCTTCTTTAAAGCATCTCTAGTTCTCAGATACACATTCTCCATGCTTTGTCAAAAGATGGTATTCACCCCTTCAAAGGCCTTTAGCCTGCGGCCCGGTCGGCAAACAGCCCGATAACAGAGCGCTCAGTCTGACCTGCAGCTGGTAGCACGTCACCATCCTCAACTTTTACCACTTCTTCCCCCAACTTAGTGCTCTTAATGGCCTTAATGGCTCACGAAACCGTAACCAAAGCCGGTGACACATTGTCAGATTTACAGTAGCCAACACTCCAGTTTGTATTCATCTATGAAGACTAGAAATGAGTATTTTTTGATTCTTAGTCATTTACCTCTTTATTTATTTACTTCTTCTTTGAACCACAGCAGTGTATCTTATAAAAACAAGCCTAAATTGATCTACTGAATTCAACAGAAGCTTGAAAATCATTTTCCATTGAGCCACAGTAGTTGGAAGAGCACCATATAAAACCAGTTCAATTGTACTCAAGAAGCAGAATTGACTTTCCTAGCATCTTGTCACGAGTCTGCTCACGCTAGTAGCTGGAGTAGGAGGTACAGTGGCCACTGCACGGTGCTGGTGCTAATTGGATCGAGGCTGTTTGCTCCCACTTTTCTGTTGCGGTTGACGACACATGAACAAATCCAGCCAGACAGAGCCCAACCCAGATCGACAGGGGGTGGAAACGTCATCGGTTTCGGATAAATATAGTACCACAAGGCAGGTTCTTTAGAGAACTCTCTATCTTCAGCATATATAGTGGAGAAACCGGCACAGCGCTGGTAAAGCCGCATTGCCCCTGCACCATCTTCTTGCTAAATGTCAGACATATGATTTAATAGCCTGTTTAGTCAACAAGTTGGTGTGATGTATACGGGGCAAACGTTAAAATGAGAACGAAAACTATAACAAAAATAAGATCTGGGTCGGAGAATCTGTGTGGTTGGTATGCTATAAGCGGCCATTTTATGAATGTAGCATTTGTCACATACAGAATATTTCAAAATCCTAGTAAAAAAAAAAAACCTAACAAACAATCCGGTTGGTGTACTGGCGAGTTCTGGGGTAAGTAAATTACTAATCAGTTGATACTAATATACTGTAGCATGTATTGCATTCCATTTGATGTGAGTCTCTCACTTTGAATACATTGACAGTCATATATAGTCATATATATGTATATATGTATATGTATATATATACCAAGTACAGTGCAAGATTCCAATTACATGCCCAAAAACGAACTGGTAAAATGGCCGCCTCTCTGCATGTGGACGTCCCCGGAAGGGTGGAATTATTGTTTTTGGATGTCTGCAGCTGTAACCTTGAAGGATGCAATTTCATCTGTCATTTATTCTTCCCCATCTAGACTGTATCAGGATTAACTGTAACTCCAGTAAGTTAACACTCAAGTTTCATTTTGTTTCTAATGCTTCTCTTGTTGAAAGGAATGTATCGAGTCTTTTGCTCTCCGCTCCTTTAGTGCCAGAGCGTTTTGCACTTGTTCAAAAGGTCGGATGATGAATCTAAAGGTCGCTGATACTGATGCATACGGTGGTGACTTAATAATCCTGCGCTTGATATTTACCTCACTAGTGTGAAAAAGTACCCACTGCTATTAGTGACTGAGTACAGACGAATGCTTTTAAACTATTCGTTATAATGCAAACTAATGCTGGAGTATTTGTTGCTTAACAGACCAATAAATGCTGTGTTTGTATATACAAAACAATTAGTTTTGCTGCTGTAACTTGTAATATACGACTAGAGATATTAGAGAAACTGTATGCAGTAGAGTTTGTGCTGAGGACTAAATCTTATGGCTTTTATAGCCAGATTATAAAGTCACCACTAGTAATTAACTGTTATATGTGCAGAATTCCTCTCGCAACAGAGCTTTAGGCACACATGGCTTAATTTCTGACTAATAGAAATTACTTTAACAGGCCATTTTCTACTTTAACATTAGTCTATCAGTTGTAACTGCCAGTGTAACTGGTTGATTGTATGTATATAGAGCTAAATTTACACACTATTCTATCTTTAAATCCAGAGAAAAGTTTAGTTTAAGCTCTGTTTCCTGAGGAATGCAGTGTGATTACTCAGCAGGCTCAGTCTGCCTAAAGTCAGTCCTTTATATATACTATGTTTGTATTTCTTTCAATGTGCTTAGTGTGCTACAAAGAAAAACAATCTACTATTTTATGTATTTTCTTTGTTGAAATAGAGAAAAATTAATGCTTTTACTCATAACCAGGCCTTGCGTACCCTCACTGAAGACATTTTACTTCATTTACGACTAGCTGAATGTTAAGCGAGAGCAGCCAGAATCATATAAATCCATACATTGGACTATTCTTTGGTTTGCAGTACTAGACTGATATCACAGGGACCTGCAAAAGCTCCAGCGTTGAGTAGAATTCTAATCAGCAGTCTGAAAAGCATTTCTGAACAACTCGCACTCAGATTTATCCCTAAGGTGCATCTAATGCAGGGGTGCGTTTGTCCGCCAGACAGAAGGCGAGCGCTCGTGACAGAGCGAATGCCAGCCGAGAAGGAGAGGGCGTGTGCACCGGTGTGAACTAATCTGTAAATGGCTTGTATGACTCCTGGAAATTCATATCAGCGTAATTGAAGGCTGTTAGCGAGTCGCGTGTGTTTACGCTGTCCATAATTTGGGGCCACTGGGACGCCGTCAAAAACTGTCTCCATCAATCACACCGTGCGAGCAGCAGATAGCTTGTCATGTCCGCAGCCGTCGCCATGCTAGATTAATCTCACGTTCCTTTACCTACATCATTTCCAGCTTTCAGATCAGTGTAATTTCACCGCTGCTGTGATGAACTTTTAATCAGGCTAATTGATCCTGCCCAACCCCCATCCCCCAAGGCCCCCTCAAAGCACCTCCAACGTCCCCCAAGGCCCCACCAAGGTCACCACCTAAGGCCCCCACAAGGCCCCCACAAGGCCCCCACAAGGCCCCCACAAAGCCCCCACAAAGCCCTCCCCAAAGCCCTCCCATGCCTCACCCCCCTTTGCAACTTCACCACTGCTGTAATGAACTTTTATTCTGGCTAATTGATCGTACCCAAGCCCTCCCCCAAGGTCCCCCAAAGCCCCCCCCTCAAAGTCCCCCGAAGACCCCCCCCCAAGCCCTCCCCCAAGGTTCCCCAAAGCCCCCCCAAAGTCCTCCGAAGACCCCACCCAAGCCCTCCCACAAGGTACCCCAAAGTCCACCCCAAAGTTCCCCAAAGACCCCCCCAAGGCTCCCCCAAAGTCCTCCCAAAGCCCTTCCCAAAGCCCTTCCCAAAGCCCTCCCCAAAGCCTTCCCCAAAAGCCCCCTCATGCCCCACTAAATGCCCCAAAACCTCCCAACCTGTGCTTCATCAGTCTCAGTACAGCATGTACAAAACTTGTATTCGAACTTCTTTGTCCGTGACTATGTTCTCCGTAGGGTCGAGAGCTTTATGCTGGGACTCTGAGGTCATTTATATAAGCGTGGCCGAGAGAGCTATTTCAGACATCTAAGTGACATGTATGATTATGTTTCTAGAATATACTGCACATTCTTGCTGCTATCTAATTTGTCTCCATGGGTTACTTTTCAAAGACTCAATCATTCCTGATTTAGTTCAACCTTGCAGTGGCCATCTGAGCGGTTGAGTGAGTCAAGTTTAAAGCAGTGCTGTGACTTTAAATAAGAGTAGATGTGGACAAATTGTGCTCAGAAAGAAACTGCACTCCGAAGAAGTGAAGAAAGTTAGATTGCACATCTCAGAACTTTTCTGCAGAAGCCTTAGGCACCTACGATCATGGTTTAAAAGCTTTTTTGTATGTGTAAGTGTATTTTCTCCAGTAAGATTACCAGATATCATTAGAACAGATGCAAATAATCATACATACAATACAAAGTAACATGAATACCTTATTCTGAAAATCTTGATTTAGCTTAATGAAGTACTGAGCAGTCAAAGCAGGTATTAGATGAGAACTGTAAATAATACTGGGTTGTTTCCACAAGGAGAAGCTTGGAAAGGGTTAAATAAACACACTGACGTATGTAAAAGCACTACTTACTGTTTTGCTGAATAAATAAAACCTTCCTATGTGGAAAAACAGCTTTTTAAATAGAATAATCTTCCCAAGTGCCTACAACTTCTGCACAGTACTGTAAGCTAACCCCAAGAAGTCACATGCAAAAGAATAATGTACCCAACATTTCATGAATTAAGTTCATTGATCTGTAAAAGCCAACATGTGTCTGTTTTTATATTGTATGCAATATTTTTATTGCATCTTCACTTCTTATATATTATGTATAAATATACATCATTTTCTTTTTTTATGAGGTTTATGGCTGTCCCAAATAGGCTCATGTTAAAAGCATATCTGTGGCGATAAAATCAGAATCTCCAGACTAGCGGCGTTCCTTGCAGAGCACTAAGGCCCTAATAACTGCAATTTCCCCTTGGGCTCAATAAAGTATTTCTGATTCTGATTCTGAGACAGCGTGGCTTCACTCCGTCTACCAGGCCCATTAGCCTCTATTAGTGACGGGCTAAGGGCGAATTCACAGAGCTGTATGAAAGACAAACATCACAGCCATAGTAAGGGTCCAGTACAGCAGGGTACTGTTTGCAGCTGTTCTGGGAACACATGCTGTCTAGCACTGCATTAGCATGGTGTTCATTTCTCTGGACTGTATTAACTGTGAACTTCAGTCGACGCCCCTGATCTCAGAAACCCTGCATAAGAGCAAGTTATTTTAATTGTAATGTAATATATTACAGCAATGTTGCCACACTGTGTTATTGATTACCTTCAGTTTATTCATTTATTCATGAATATCCTCTCCAGGTGTTTCAGCTCAGCATTCTCACTACAAGACAAAAACCTTTTAATTAAATTTGCTCGAGTCCACTGGGCTGAGTTTGTTGCAGCTTCAGGAGTGAGCTGGTGTGTCAAGACCTCTTTATGAGTAAAAGCCATTTCGTTTTATGCAAGATTTGTGTTGCAAGATACATTTTTTTCCCAAACCTGAAATTTGAAATAAATATAAATTAATAAATAAAGTTTCATTGTTAAGCATACTGCCAGCAGTTCAGACTAATGTTTTGTTCTGTATTGTAATTCAGTCATTTTGAATCAAACTTCTGCTTTCTTTTAGTGCCACTCAATTTATTTCTACTTTAAAGCACACATATCACACATTACGTGCTTACTTTGCATTCTACAATAGACTTTAGTCAAATCTGTGTTTAAGTTTTAACCCTCCTATTGTGCTCCGGGCCAAAATTGATACTTTCAAGGTCTTGAAAGTCATTAAACTACCACTATACCTTGTAGGTTTTCATGAAATTTGATGAATTCCTTAAAAGTGATCTCAACGTGATGAAATAAGATGACCAATTTGTTTTTATAAGGTCTCTACACTAATAGGGTACCAAGACGTTGTTCAAAGCTGACCTTGTACTCCACAACGGCAATTGAGTAGAAGTCTGGCCAAACTGGACACAAACACAGTGCGAGCAGCCCAAAACAAAGAAGAGCAACTCAAAATATAGTCACAGTGCTCACAAGATCTTCAGAAAGAAAGTCAATACAACTCTTCTGGCTTCATTTGTGGCATAAAAGTTGTGGATCTATTGATTATGTGTCAGAAATAAAATATATGTGAAGCACATACTCGATAGAAAGAGATACTCCAGTAGAATATATCCTTGCTGTTCAAAGAATACCAAGTATCTTCAAAATAGCAGTAACGTTACTTTTAATGTGTCAGGGTAAAGAGGTTTCATTCCGTGTGATTTTGGAGCATTTCTATCGGTCTACTCATCATGAAACGTTCACAAGATATAAAAGACAGCTGTCATGTTTAAATGATTAAAAAAATTGGGATACATGTTTTTCTTTGGACAGCAACAAAATAAACAGCAATTTAAACGCTCAAAAGTGTGTAAATGAAATGTAGGCCCTAATTTGAGGTAAATAAGCCTATTATGAACAGTAGAATACATTAAAATGAGTTGGGCATTTCATTTGCAAGCAATGTTCTAGGACTCTTTTGAAGTGATTTAGCCATACAGGGTCGTGATTGGTCCACAAACATCAATGAAGCAACCCATTTGCGAACGTAATAGGAGGGTTAAATTGCAAATGCATATAATAGATGTATATTGCTTTTTGTTTGCTGTAGAGATGGAAAGCAAAGGTTTGATTGAGTGAAAACATAAGAATGGCATTAACTTTTCATGACCGTCGTTCTCAGGCAAGGGACCAGAGACACTGTATGCTGGACAAAAACTCAATGACAATGAGTGGCATACGGTACGGGTGATCCGGCGCGGTAAAACCTACAAGCTCACAGTTGACGATGACGTAGCTGAAGGTACTTCCCTTGGATTTGAATCTGAAAGACAGTACATGTGCCCAAATTCCTGCACCTCTTTGTAGATTCAGTTTGCTTTCCCTTAGAAATGAGCAGCAACAGGCATCCTATAAAACATCCTAGATACATAAAACTTCATCCGAGAGACTTTGCCAAACGTCAGCGTGTACCATAATACTCTGCTGCCAGCAGAAGATAAATGGTGGCTATTATACTTGGTACACTTACAGTATATTGCTTCTGGGCAGTAGAGTGTTCTTTTGCACAGATATGGCCAAGAAAAGAAGAATGTAATTTGCTCTAGGTCCTCTAATTGAAATTCTGCTTCTGAAGCCACTGAATATACAAACTGATTGCATTGTGAGAAAACATCACACTCTTAGTTCAAGGTGTTTCTTTAGGGTGGGGGGACAAAAAAAACCTCAGAAACTCATCAGAGTTAGAAAAAGAGCTTTTGGCTTTTGTGAAAAAGTTGCATGATGAGGTCTTTACTTGAGTTCCACACTTAGATCACCTCAAGTGGTTGGGCGGTAGGGCTTGGAGTGACTCTGCAACTGCTGAAACTGCTTCAGCTTTATCATTAAGCTGCAGTTGAAAGTCATTTGAAGGAATAGTATAGCTGCCTTTCTCTTCTCCCCCCTTCCCCCATCCCCTCCCTCCCCCCCGCACCTGCCCCCTCCCAACCTGCTCTGGTTGCAGGTCAGATGGTGGGTGACCACACCCGGCTAGAGTTCCACAACATAGAGACGGGCGTGATGACTGAGCGGCGCTTCGTCTCCCACATCCCGTCCAGCTTCATCGGCCACCTGCAGAGCCTGAAGTTCAACGGCATGCTCTACATCGACCTGTGCAAGAACGGCGACATCGACTACTGCGAGCTCAACGCCCGCTTCGGGATGCGCTCCATCATTGCCGACCCGGTGACCTTCAAAGCCAAGAGCAGCTACTTGAGTCTGGCCACGCTGCAGGCCTACACGTCCATGCACCTGTTCTTCCAGTTCAAGACAACATCTGCTGATGGCATCATCCTCTTCAACAGCGGCGATGGGAGCGACTTCATTGCTGTTGAGCTGGTGAAAGGGTAAGGCAGGCCGAAGGTACCTCCCCCCACCAAGTGCAAGTCTATTTTTATATCATTATTAAAGGAAATATTAATTGAGGTTCCAGAAGAAATGTGTTCTCTTAACACTGTTCTCTCTCTTGACATTGCTTTAGGTCAGAACAATGCATTAATGATCAATGCATGAAAATGTCCATTGAACGAATTTGGCAATTGAACCTTTGGCACAGAGAACTCTGATGTCACAGTGTGTCAGCCAATAGGTTGTTTCCAATCATGTGACTCCAACAAAGAAAGGGCAGGAAGTGAAAATAGAATAGAGGAGATGGAGGTGACACGCCCATACTGTGCTTGTATTACAGTATATGCATGTGATCTTGACGTTTTAAAGAGAATGATTTATAAAAGAACTGAATAATTAGCTGTTATTAGGGCAGCATATATAAGGACTACCAATAAAACAAATGAAAACATCCAAAAGTATTGAGACGTCTGACTTGTAAGTTAGCTTTTGGGTTGACCTCGGTACCTGGTATCTGTTGTTTGTAGATGTTACTCAGTGTGACTCAATGTGTAATAATGTAAATTATTAATCAGTGCAAAAATCTGATGTTGAAAAACAAACAAAAAACAAAACAATATACAAACATTTACATTCAGCAGACACTCTTATCCAGAACTACTTACAGTTTACCTGTACACAGGTAGGTGAAGATAGTGATACAGTTTACCTGTACACAGGTAGGTTAAGGTAGTGATACAGTTTACCTGTACACAGGTAGGTTAAGGTAGTGATACAGTTTACCTGTACACAGGTAGGTTAAGGTAGTGATACAATTTACCTGTACACAGCTAGGTGAAGATAGTGTTACAGTTTACCTGTACACAGGTAGGTTAAAGTAAGGTTACAGTTTACCTGTACACAGGTAGGTGAAGGTAGTGTTATAGTTTACCTGTACACAGGTAGGTTAAAGTAAGGTTACAGTTTACCTGTACAGAGCTAGGTGAAGGTAGTGTTACAGTTTACCTGTACACAGGTAGGTGAAGGTAGTGTTACAGTTTACCTGTACACAGGTAGGTGAAGGTAGTGTTACAGTTTACCTGTACACAGGTAGGTTAAAGTAAGGTTACAGTTGACCTGTACAGAGCTAGGTGAAGGTAGTGTTACAGTTTACCTGTACACAGGTAGGTGAAGGTAGTGTTACAGTTTACCTGTACACAGGTAGGTGAAGGTAGTGTTACAGTTTATCTGTACACAGGTAGGTGAAGGTAGTGTTACAGTTTATCTGTACACAGGTAGGTGAGGGTAGTGTTACAGTTTACCTGTACACAGGTAGGTGAAGGTAGTGTTACAGTTTACCTTTACACAGGTAGGTGAAGGTAGTGTTACAGTTTACCTGTACACAGGTAGGTAAAGGTAGTGTTACAGTTTACCTGTATACAGGTAGGTGAAGGTAGTGTTACAGTTTACCTGTATACAGGTAGGTGAAGGTAGTGTTACAGTTTACCTGTACACAGGGAGGTAAAGGTAGTGTTGGGAGTCTTACCTGGGAATTCTTAGTGATGTAGTGTTAGGTGGTTACCCAGGTGGGAAGGTGTGGTTACTGTTTACATGTACACAGGTAGGTAAAGGTAGAGTTATGGGTTTTACCCAAGCACTCTTATTGGTATAGTGTAAGGTGGTTACCGAGGTGGTGAATTGAACCCCAGCCTACAGCATGGATGACAGCAGTGTAACCCACTACACTATACCAACCACAAACACATATACCAAACAGCAATGCTTATTAATACATGTTTTTATTCATTTTTATTTGACAGGTGTCCTCTTTAGAGTAGGCATCCCAAAAACAAACAAAAAGGCATGAACACAGATTTTCAGGAGATATTCAGTGCTACGCTAAGCTTTTAGATAATATTTTTCACCGGACAGCTTGGATGAGTATTGCTGTAAAGAAAAAAGTAACCTGCATACAAAACCATAAAATCCATAATCAAAAATTCACAAGATCTTTATTGTCTCTATAGTCGTGAAAGTTTTTGTTGATAGGGTGGGACAGTCACTCCCCTTTCTCCTTTACAGGTACATCCATTATGTGTTTGATCTTGGCAATGGCCCAAACCTCATCAAGGGCAACAGTGACAGAGCTCTGCATGATAACCAGTGGCATAATGTGGTCATCACCAGAGACAACAACAACCTCCACACCTTGAAAATAGATGCCAAGGCCGTGAGTCAGGTTGTCAATGGTGCCAAGAACCTGGACCTAAAAGGTAAGCAGACACAATGCCTATTATATGCATCGTCCACTTTATTGGAAACACCTCGTACCTCCATTCACCACTTTTTCAGCTCCACCTGCATTTTAGGTCCATTACACAGGCACACAATTACAAACCGTAGCCCATCTGTTCATGTTCATTGGTAAGTTTCTGACCACAGCACTGCTGTTTAGCAGGTTTTATTGGGCCGGTGGGCTGTTCTCAGCACAACAGAACCTGACCACTGATGTTCAAGGTCCATTACACAGGCACACAATTACAAACTATCTGGGCATGTACAATTTGTCAACCGCATTGTGTTCAGCATTGGTATTTCTGACCACAGCACCACTGTTTACCAGATTTTATTTCATGGCTATGACCAGTGATGACCAATGATGGTCTTTTTCTGAAGGTCTTTTTTTGGGGGGTTTAACAACATGCTCTGCCACTTGTCCTTCTAGAAAATCACCTACTATCTACAAGTTTGGTGCTGCTCGCCAAAGCAAGCCAAACATAAACAAGCTGTTATGTATGTATGAAATCATACCGGTCAGAGTAAAGGGTTCAGGGTTAATTGCTTTGAGTTAAACCTTTATCAGCTCTGTACGCCCACTGTGCTCCACACAAAAGGCTCTGATTAGCCTACATACTCGGAATGACAAGATTCACTGATTTACATCAGTGCACTGGCATAAATGTTCATGATGTTCATGCACTGATTAAAAAAGTATGCAATGGATACAATTTGGGTTGAATTCAGGATACATGTTTTTTTTTATAACATCTTTGCATCAGAAAAAAAGTTATATGACTGTATAACTTAGAATTGTGATCAATAATTTGTGAGCAATGTGTTTATATTTGGTCTAAATCCTTTAAACCACCAAACCTAACGGCCGAGTTAGACGCATGCCAAGGCGACAGCAAGATGCATGTCACCTCTGTCCAAAGAAAAACATGTATTTTCATTTTATGTCTATTTTTATGTATCTATATCATTTGAAAACAACAGCTGCCCTTTATATCCTGTGAAAGTATTATGAGGCATGGACCAATAGAAATGCTCCAGAATCATTTGGAATTAAATCTCTTTACATTGACTTACATTGAAAGTAAAGTAGGTTTTTGTCCTCTCCTGTAAACTTACTATTTTGAGATACTTGTTAGTCTTTCAGTAATATGCAATTTGCTAAATATGCTGTGCTGCTAAAAAGTACAGAGGCAGCATGACTGACTCAAGTAATGACCTGAAGCAGCAACATAGTTTTAATGAGATTCAGAGGGACCCCCAGCAAGAAGACTGTTGAACAGTATTGCAACTTTTTTTACATGCCACCCAACCCCATAGACAACAGATCGGCTTGTTCTAAGACCATGACCAACATCATTTTCTTGTTTATTAGTAAAGATATCCAGTCTTAGTGTAATAGAAAGAGTGTTAAAGGTTTTATTTGATCTTTTGTAAGAGTTTTTTGCACCAAAGGTCTAATTAAAAGCCCTGTTTATGAAACAGTCGAGTTAAATAGAAGCAGCATGTTGAGTCAAATCGTGTCGAATCACACTTTCTCACAATAATATGACATTACATTAGTAGTTGTTTAATATTACACTGTGCTAAGAATAACATGTAGCTTCATTTTTGTTGATTTTCATGTATCTACATCATTTGAGGCTGCCTGTGAAAGTTCAATGATGAATAGACAAATAGAATTGCTCTACAAATCACTGTAAATAAAATGTTTTTACATTGACTTACATTGAAAGTTGAGAGGTTGGCCTCTCCTGCAAAGTTACTATTTCAGAGATATTTGTTTATCGTTGGACAGTTTAGCGTTTTTAACGTATCAGATTGTTGCCTATGCATTGAGACAAACTACGTACAAGTTTTTAACCTTTCAAGTTTCTACGTCAAATTTGAACCTTTGATATTATATTAAAACACAAATCTTTCCAATGATGTATAGCACTGTTGCCTCTTATGTGCTGTTTGTAGGAGATCTCTTCATTGCTGGTTTGGGACCCAACATGTACAACAACCTACCCAAACTCGTTGCCTCGAGGGAGGGCTTTAAGGGCTGTCTGGCGTCAGTGGACCTGAACGGCCGTCTCCCCGATCTGATAAACGACGCTCTGTTCCGCAGTGGACAGATTGAGCGTGGATGTGAAGGTACACCCTCTTACAACTCCAGCTCAAGGAGCCCTTTCCCCCTCATCAACGCTAACAGTAGCTCCACCACCATCACATTGAGTCACCACTCCATCCTACTAACCCTGCTTGTCACATCTCTCACCCAACCAGCTGTCTTTTAGACCCAATGGCTGCCGGGCTTCTCCACAATTTTATAGGCCACATTGGTCGTACAGTCAGCCAAGCTAACATTTTTACCCATAAATGTAAAGATCTTCTTATGATCTGCTGTTATCATTTTAAAATAATATTTACCACTTCGCAGTATTCTAACACAAACTAGAGCTCTGACAGTCCTTAATGTACTCTTAATTGTACTCTTAATTGTCCTTAATGTACAAAGACTCTGTCTTTGTAATACACAAGATCCATAGAATATATGGGTGGCTAGATAATTTATATATATATATATATATATATATATATATATATATATATATATATATATATATATATATATATATATATATATATATATATATATATATATATATATATATATATACACATACATATATACTACTGTGCAGAAGTCTTAGGCACCTAAGCTGTATGTTTAAAAATTAACCAATAAGAACGCCAGATATCATTAGAACAGATAAATGTGAATACAATACAAAGTATCATGAATCTTGAGCTCCAGTTTGGAGAGTTCCAGATTTCCCCTGGACGCCCCAGACATTGTATGAATGTATTCAGCTTCTTTAGCAGCAATCTTGATTCAGCTTAATGAAGTACTGAGCAGTCAAAGCAGGTATTCGATGAGAACTTAGATGTAATTAATACTGGGTTGTTTCCACAAGGAGAAGCTTTGAAATGGTTAAATAAACACACTGACGTAGTGAAATTGCATAAATATATACAGAAAATGTAATGAATTAATGAATAGTCTCACACACACACACACACACACACACACATATATATATATATAGATAAAAGTAATTGTACTTAGACACAATTACCAGATATTAGAATGAAAGCAAGCTGAGTTGAGGTACCTATCAGCTCAGTCTAAGCCACCAAATTTAGAGGTACATCAGCCCCAGCCACCCCTTTGAATGTAACATCTCACATATGAAATGCCAAACGTTTGCATGAATTCTCCCAGCATATCATTTAGTGCATATGAATTATTAGAAGATCATGTAGATCATTTTGTTTTCTGTGAATGCTTTCTGTTGTGTTCTGTTGACTTCTTTTCTGAAAGTTTTGTTTACTGTTTTAAGTTTCTTCTGGCCAATTATTGATTTCAATTTGTTTAGTTTGCTTTGTTTTTGGACAGAATTGATTTTCCATCCATCATGCAATAAAATATCCATCATGTCTTCCTCATTTGTCATGCATTTCAGTGTATTGTTTAATTTTGGGAGGGCTTTTCCGAAGCCTTCTTGATGTCATATTTTGCTGTTCATTTATTCATTTTTTTCAATAAAATCTTGTCACTCAAATTTGTTTTGTCTTTCGTTGTGAGCATTAACAGCGTGTGTTCTGAATAAAAGCTAAAGAAATGAACGACTGAACATGGAGTTAGATGAATATGAATGTGCCTAAACAGCATACAGCCAGAGGCAGAAGCTTGATATGTAAATAAGTATTTTAAATTCATGCATGTGTTTATGAGTGAAGATAAAATAGTCCACTAAAGAGTCGCTGCACCCTCAGACCTCCTGGCCTGCTGCGGTTCGGTGCTGGTAAATGTACTAAGCTAATTTTTTTTTTAAACAGTTTTGCATGTCTTGACTGTTGCAGTTCTTGGGCAACTTCAGCAACAGAGTTGTGGTGAAACACAATGTCCGTTACTGAAGAAGGACGAGCATTTAATGAAAATAAATAATCATCTGAAAATATTAACGGATTGTTTTATAGGCTTTGTCAGCTAACTAACAGCTCATCCTGTAGGGCAGTACTGTGCAAAAGTCAGAGACCACCCCACTATTGATTCAGTTTCCAGTCAAAACAGACAGTAGAAGTACAAGTCATTAATTTTTTAGCATCAGGATAAAAACAGAAAACATGTTTAATTACAGAGAATATAAAATATAATATATGAAACAAATATATAAAATATTATAGTGTCACTGTTTAAAGTAAAACTATATATATATATATATATATATATATATATATATATATATATATATATATAAATTAATCTCAAACACATTCAGAGATGTCGGGGTCTGGACTCAGTCCATTGTTCTGAGAGCAGCAGCTTCTTTAGAGCAGAATTTAAACCAGCAGAATCTGACCTCCAAATTTAACCCATTCATGCAGTAAAACACCCACATATACACATACTAATAAACATACACACTAGGGGGCAGTGAACACACTTGCCCAAAGTAAACTAACTGAACAGATGATTTTCCAGTCACAAGACTGGGCCCCTAATCTCCACTTTGTTTGATGTCAGTCCACTGTTCTGAGTACAACAGCAGCTTCTTTGTTTGCTGTGTCTGTAACTCCTTTTCTCAGTGAGAAGCATCTTCTTGAACAGCTACACATCCATTCAGATCTCATAGTGCTGAGGTTTCTTCTTACAGTGGAAAGATGGACAGAAACACCTGTTTATGTTTTCAGATCTCTGAAGGTAGAGCTTAATGAATGTGGGACAGTTTTTGGTGGGTCCTCCAGCTCTTTCACAGTTGCTCCTGCAAAAACCTCCAGTCCTCTTTTTTTTACCCATAAATAACTTGTACTTAGTGTCTTGCCTGGAAATCAGACAACCCTCTGACTTTCTGCACAGCGCTGTCCATGTTTGGTAGCGATGCTTCAATTCCTGTGATATTTTCATTAAATGCCCTGCTTAGCGGCTCATCGAAAACAGCCCAACCCCCTGTGGGTCAGTTGCATTTCACACATGACATGCGCCTTTTCTATGTGTCTCACATCTATCTCTCCTGCACAGCATCGAAAAGCGAACGTGAGTAGGCATTCCTGTTCAGTGAGAGCATGAGAGATCCTGTATGTGCACAACGTCAAGGCCGAGGCCTTAAAGAAAAAAAGAATGGCTCCGTTTCTTTGGTTGGACTTGGCTGATTGGTATTGCGGTGAATGCACACCATGTTGCAATGGGGTTTTCCATTCACTAGATGGCAATGATGCGCCACAGCTTAGGAAGGAGGGAGCTCAGCCCGGTGGTGCTCAGTACCTCATAGGAAGCTACCTCGTCTTAAATGACGAGCCTGAATGTCCAGTAGATTAGAAAACAAAGCCAGTGTGCCTTACCTGCCTCATCCTAAGAGCTCACCTCTCCCAACCTAATGCATCTGTGTTATAATCACTTAACCTGCTTAGTTTGTAGGTCTTTGCAGAAATACAGCACTGAGGAAAGCTTTGCTCAGTGGTTGCCCATGCTAGATGTAAGAGTACGCAGCTGTACCCATGCTAGCTCTTACGCTCCAGTGTTTTTATTTTCTGTATAACTGAAGACATTCACCAACGCACTGCATCTTGTTTTCAGCATCAGTAGACATGCAGGACACCGTGTGGCTCCCCCTGTCTGTTACAGGGGCCCTCATACGGTCTCCCTCCAGCCATTTAGTATCAGCCCATTGTTACCGTTATTGTTGTTCTTATTTCTAAACCCATGGTAGAGTAGACTCCTCGTGCAAAAACCCTTCCTAAGAATGGTAGTGCATGCCTGTTAGTAAAGCAGACGCTTTATTAACGAGAAGTCATTGACCACCTACTAACCTGTTCGACTGTTTTTTCGCTTTCCTGTTTCTTTTGCTAACAAAGTTGGTTTCATCAAAGCAGACCTACAAGGTAGAAGGTTCAATTCCATTCTGAGCTCGGCTGAAAGCTGCTCTGTGTAATGTCTCGTGTTGAATTCTTTCTTTCTTTCTTTATTGATTTTATATTAATATCTAACACCCAGACATGAAGAGGGCCCTACTCACTTCACTACTACACTGCAAGAAATGATGTCTTAGGAAGTGAAAACATCTTAAATGTGGTCAGCATGTCTAATATGTCTGATTGTGAGACTGGTGTAAGCACACAGTAAGATTATTCTACACGTTTGTATATTCACTTCGAGTCTATTTGTGTGGCGCTTTTCACGACAGCGTTGTCACAAAGCAGCTTTACTGAAGTTTAACTGAGATAGTACAGTTACAACTGTTACAGCTTACCTCCAATGAGCAAGCCAGAGGTGACAGTGGGGGAAAAACTCCCTCAAGAGTGGAGGAAGAAACCTTGGGAGCAACCAAGACTCACAACTGGAGACCTGTCCTTCTCTGGTCAAACAGTATCCACAGCCTAGTAAGCCAAGTTCAGAATAAAAGCTGAGAGAATCTCTGTTTGAAGTCTGGATGGTAAAAGCTTTAGAGGCAGTCTCTGACTGAGGCAGTGAAAAAAGGGAGACTGAACTGAAACAGTTCAATCATATCTCAATGCTGGCACATCTGGGTGTCCAAGTGGTTCAGTCAAGGGTGTAGCAGATGGCGAGAATGAAGAGGAGAACTGGTTGATGTCAGGTGAGGAGGAGGCCCTGGTGGTCAGTTCTTCACCAGCGCTCAGCAGGACATTTGTACTCCTTTTAGCCAAGTATTTCAGTGGTGTCCTGTTGGTTTATGTAATCGAACAGGTGACCTAGACCAGGCCCCTAACCTCCAGCCTACAACGGTCCCACTTTGTTTGATGTCAGTCCACTGTTCTGAGAACCGCAGCAGCTTCTTTGTTTGCTGTGTCTGTATCTCCTTTCCTCTGTGGGAAACATCCTTTCAGACCCCATAGTGCTGGGGTGTCTTCTCACAGTGAAAGCTCTGTTTGAGGTCTGGATGGTGAAGGCTTTAGAAACTGCACAGGTAGAGGCAGTCTCTGAATGAGGCAGTCTCTGACTAAGGCAGTCTCAGACTAAGTCTGTGTAAAAAGTGAGATTGAACTGAAACTGTCCCATCATATATCAGTACTGGTACATCTGGATGACAGAATGGTGCAGTCGAGGGTGTAGCAAGAACGAAGAGGAGATTGGTGTCAGGTGAGGAGGAGGCCCTGATGATCAGTCTTCCACCAGCACTCGGCAGGACATTTGTACTCCTTTTAGCCAAGTATTTCAATATTTGTCTCGATTCGAGAAATACTGCAGATGATTTCCAGAAATGTTTCATCTGCTACCCACTCGACTGCACCACTGCATGATCCAGATGTACCAGCTCTGAGATGTGTTACAGTTCACCATGACTTCTTTACACAAAGACTGCCTCTACCTGTGCAGTTTCTAAAGCTTTTACCTTCCAGACTTCAAACAGAGGAGCAGTGGTCAGCACTGTCGCCTGACAGTAAGGTTGGGTTCCTGGTCCAGGCCGTTCTGTGTGGAGTGTGCATGTCCCCCCCGTGCTTGAGTGGATACTCCTGTTTCTTCACACAGTCCAAACACATGCATTGATCAGTCACTCTAAATTGTAAGTGTGATTGAGTGTGTGCGTGAGTGAATGTTGGCCATGCGATGGACTGGCGACCTGTCCATGGTGTACCCCACCTTCGCCTGATGACACTGGGATTGGCTCCAGCCCCTCCGTGACCCTGACTAGCGGGATAAAGCGGAAGATAATAGATGGATGGACTTCAAATAGAGATTCTCTCAGCTTTCATTTTGAACTGGGCTTAATAAACTGTAAATACTGTTCCCCTTTGTACTGGTCCCCACTTGTGAGTCTTTGCTCCTCCCAAGGTTTCTTCTACAAGTCTTTAGGGAGTTTCACTCGTCACCGCCGCCTCTGGCTTGCTCGCTGGGGGATACATGTTGCAACTGTACGTTTTTAAACTTCTCTGAAAAAAATAAAAAATAAAGCGCCACACAAACAAACTTGATATGAACTGAAAAAAGAAACAATGCCAATAAAACAACTCAAATGATCTGCTGAAGGATGGAGACACCTCCATCAGATGCCTAAAACAAGTACAAATGTCTGGAAATGGGTTACCCGGCCTTGTGATATGCTTACAACAACCTTGCAGCGAGAAATCTTAGATGTGTTGACCACGTTTGAGACGTTCACACTCGCTAAAAACTCTTTGTTTTTGCAGTGTACAATGTCTTGGTATAAAATGGTTCACTTCTTTCAAAGCATTGCGCTTCCGCGGCTCTCCGGAGAGGGACTGGAGCCGGATAGAGAGACGCGAACATAAGCCATCGTAGCAATAAGAGAGCTCGCATAAATAAAACATTAGCCGTCCCGTGTAATTACATCTCCCGATCTTGTTTTGCTGTATCTTGTCCTGTTCTCGCTGTATGCTAACGACGCTCGGCCCGAGAGCGGCTTTCTGGACCGTCCCCGGCCGGCGCTGGAAAATCCATTAAATATCTCACCATGGGTCGCGCCTGAGCCGGGGAGAGCAGGGCCTTCTGATTGGGAATATGATTAACGGGCTAATTAAAAGGACAGTTGTGTCGATTCAGCTTGAAAATGCCAACTCGCTTGGACTTTCATCAGAATTCAAAGGCCGCTGCGTGTGCTGACACTCTTTTTGGCCCGAGTCCCTGCGAGCCTCCATTACTGTAGCGTCTTTTTGAGAGGAGATCGTACAAAAAAGAACACTCGCAGAACGAGTACAAGAGAGCAAACAACCCAAACTTCCAAAGCAAGCAGGAGAAGGAGCCCTGTGGCCGAGGCCTTCTGCCTGAGACGGAGAGTCAGTTCAGATAACGAGCTGTTTGACCTTAAGAATTGTTTGATATATTTATTTATTTGTTTTATTTTATTTATTTATTTCTTGCAGTCAGAAAAGTTGGAGTGCGTTCGAGTAGATAGCTTAATAGCTTTCGTTATGTTCCCCAGGGCGTCACCGAGGGCTGATCCCCAAGAGGATCCGTCTTTGAATAAATGCAAACGGTTCAGTATATCTAGCCATTCATCGCGGCTTCAGTGAACTTGCTGGCGGTTCACTATGACTCTTTCTAGCTGTCGCTTCGCAGATTAAAACCATGGGGTGAATCATTTTATGGTGTAATATAACATTAACACTCATTTCTTAACACACTAAGCATTACACAAGAAATGCACTTTTGGTCTTTTGATTTCTCCTCATTTGTGCGTGTTTAACCCTTATTAACACAAATGTCTTGTTGAAAGGGGAATTCCACCGGTTTTTGCGAAATTTCAGCACAATTCCGGTACCGAGAGGAAAAGCCAAAGCCGTTCAGAGTGGTCTGATGTGAAACTGGTTTATTTTTATGAGAAACCTTCCAACTCTGGGTGGAACAAGAGGTCAACGCCACAAATATAGCCCTTTTATCAAGAATGAGCTTTTACAAGTGATGTTGCTAATGATAGAACAGTGACAAATTTGCAAAAACGCTTTTGGTACTATTGTAGTCATTCATTAAAGGAGCAATATGTAAAATTTATATTCCAAACAAACAGGGGTCGACCTATCGCCAGAAAGGAGCCATTATTAAAGGAGCAATATGTACAATTTATATTCCAAACAAACAGGGGTCGACCTATCACCAGAAAGGAGCCATTATTAAAGGAGCAATATGTACAATTTATATTCCAAACAAACAGTGGTCGACCTATCACCAGAAAGGAGCCATTATTAAAGGAGCAATATGTAAAATTTATATTCCAAACAAACAGGGGTCGACCTATCACCAGAAAGGAGCCTTTATTAAAGGAGCAATATGTAC
Source organism: Megaleporinus macrocephalus (assembly GCA_021613375.1). Lineage (NCBI taxonomy): Eukaryota > Metazoa > Chordata > Actinopteri > Characiformes > Anostomidae > Megaleporinus > Megaleporinus macrocephalus. The sequence continues at coordinate 23,414,402 of CM038712.1, forward strand.
AATTTATATTCCAAACAAACAGGGGTCGACCTATCACCAGAAGGAGCCATTATTAAAGGAGCAATATGTACTATTTATAATCCAAACAAATAGGGGGCAACCTATCACCAGAAAGTTGTGTGGCTCACTTTATCATAGGAAATAAGAAGACGCACAGGTACTTCTCCTCAAAGTTGGCATTAACAGCTGTTTACTTACCAGTCTAGAACAAATGTTCAATGACAAACTTCATTCCTTTACTTTTTAAGAGTGTCTCCAGTGGTGGAAAGCAGCACCACTCTTAATAATAAGTTTCAGCCATTGTTGTGTTTACATTTTATTTCATTGGCTCTCTGTCCTTAACTTAACAAGAGATTAGAATATGCTGTCTGGGCAGCAGCGCTACTTATCCTCACCGATTTAAGCCAATGCTGCAGTGACTCCCTATTGGTATTATGAGACAGAATAATAAAGAGCTAGCCAACATGCTAACTTTATTAGATAGCTTTCACATTGTACTAAAATGTAAGTTTCTATACATTGTATTAATAATTTAAAATATTTTTGGAATGTTTAAATATTCCAAAATATTACACATTGCTTCTTTAATCTATTTAAAAAATAGCGTTTAAGCCAAATTCTTCCTTCATTCTTAGTTCTCTGTTGTCAGGCCATTAGACCCATTCAGACATCTGGTTCCCATCACCACAACTGTGAAAGTTTCTCTAGGATGGTACATTTCAAACTACTCTGAATGACTGTGTTTAGAGTGAATTATGCAGAAATATGGAAAAAGTGGTGGAGTTCCCCTTTAAGAAACTGCACTTAACCAACCTTACACTTGCAAATTTTTCATTTTCACATGGTTATTTCCTGAGGGAATGTGCTATGTCTCCCTAAAGCTAACTTGGGTTGCCATATGTTCGCCCTGCATTCCCTCGCAAGGGAGGCAAAGTGTGTCAGAAACACACAACGTGTTTGAAACATGCTGAACGTTGCACACACGGCTGCTGTGTAGACACCGCCCCTGCATTTAGACGTTTATAACAAAGAGTACATACTGGAATATGTACAGACTTTTGCTATTAAATGTTGTTTTCTTACCTGTGTCTCTACGTGGTTTCTGCCTCTGTATGAACCCACCTGGATGAAGCCACATGGAGAATGTCTGAAGCACTGTGCTTTTGTCTGTGCACACACTGTATTGTATTCCGTACATGACTAAAACCTACTCAAAGAGAATGCCACGGCCCAGTGTGTCCTATAACTTTTTTTGGGGTTTTATCGAGTGCCACTACTAACCTGACTGCATGCCCACTGAAGTGCACACCTGCATGGCACCTAACGGCTCGTCGACGCCTCTGCTGTAGTGTTACATCCCTGTGCTCTACCACTGTAGGTCCTAGCACTACGTGTCAGGAGGACTCCTGTGCCAACATGGGCATCTGCATCCAGCAGTGGGAGAACTACACCTGCGACTGCTCCATGACCTCCTACACGGGCACTCAGTGCAATGACCGTAAGTCCACCTGCTATCTACTCGCCTCCTCTTTCCTCTTTCCTCTGTCGCTCTTACCCTCCACTGCACATACACTGACTTATATCTGGGATATGAGGACATATACATACATATTTATTTTCTTCCTTATGGGATATTTGGGAATTTGATGCTACAACATCACATATATAACAAGTGGTACCACATCACATATAACAATATTTATCTATTTATTATAAGACATTTGGTAATATTTAACACAATTTTACTACCGAACATGAGCATGTGACAAAAGTTTACATTATGGTGCCTGTCATTGTGATATGACGTTCTCATCACACACACACACACACACACACACACATATATATATATACATATATATAAAACAGACTTATTATAACTTTACTTATAATGTAAGTAAAGGTAACCAGACGTTTTTGCAAATATTTTTGGGCCATTTATTTTGGTCCATGTATCATGAAATTTTCTTACAATGTAAAGGGGTCCTCACATTTTTAAATGATGCTAGAAACTGATAAATTACAAAAATGAAGATTCAAAGTTTTGTTCTGACAGCTGCGATATGAGAATTTTTTTCCCCACATCTCAAAATACAACAGCAAAAATGAACTCCAATATTTTCTGTCTATATCTACTACACACACAATGTGTTTATTGTACAAATTAATTAATGAATTAATTAATTTATTTATTTTCAATATAAATATTTAATACTATTTCACAAACAATGCAGAAACTTTTATTTTGCAATTAAACCTAATTAGGAGAATGAAGCCAGTTTGCATAAATTTTATTTTGAAAATAAAACTAATGTGTTTGAAGCCAGATTAGCTCTTTTTGACATGTTTATTCAGACAGGAACTTTTATTTTGAAATTAAACCTAATTAGCAGTATGAAGCCAGTTTGCTTGAGTTTAGGCCTCTTCTGCATCTACATTCTGATTGTTTAGACACTTGTACACACAAACACTCATGCACACACACGGAGATCCATCATGGTGTATTCTGAGCTGCTGTTGGGCTACATCTAAAGGTAAGTGCTGATGTTTTGATAATTGTGTGTTTTTGAGTTTGTCAATGAGTCAGGTTGCCTGAAGAGTAATTTAATCTCTGCAGTGAAGCGAGCACTGAAGTCTGTGAAGGAAGTCTATGTGCTGTGAATGACAACTTTCCCTGTGTTTGAAGAAAAAAAAACAGTGTGATGACTGTAACACAACTGTGAGTGTGATCTTTTAGCTTGTGTTGTGAAAGGTTGAATTAATTACAGCGTCTCTGAAGTGCTACCAGCCTCTCAGGAGGCGAGTGGTGAGATAAAACTCATCAGAACACAAAATGCCCACGAGGGCCCTGAGTGGCCTTTAGAGCAGGCCTTAATTAGCTCACTATCACTCTCACATGAAACCTCTCAGCGGGTCTGACTGCGTGTAAACTACTGCTGAGAAGTTTGGAATCCCTGTTTCAGGTCTTTTACTTATATTTTTAACATTGAACACAGTATAACTATAATATATACTGTAAAGTAAGTACTATCATGTCACATATGAGGAATATTTTACTATAATATATAACATTTCTAGCACATATACACACTGAGCATTTAATAGATACCCTTTATTTTTATATATATATTTTATTTATTTTTTTTCACTCACTCAGTATCCATCAGCTCAACTTACAATATGGAAGCACTTTGTAGTTCTACAGTTACAGACTGTAGTCCATCAGTTTCTTTGTATACTTTGTTACCCTGTTCTTCAACGGTCAGGACTCCAGGTATTATTAGGGTGGTGGATCATTCTCAGCATTGCAGTGACACTGACATTGGACATGAGGCACAGTAGTGTTGCTGGAGTGCTTAAACACTGCGTCCACTTACTGTCCACTCTATTACACGCTGCTACCTTACTGGTTCACCTTATAGATATAAAGTCAGAGACTGTAGCTCATCTGTTGGTGCACAGGTTCTCTAGTCCGTCATCAGTGGTCACATGACGCTGCCCACAGGACACTGTTGTCTGGATAGTTTAGGTTGGTGGATCATTCTCAGTCCAGCAGTGACTCTGACGTGGTGGTAGTATGTTAGTGTGTGTTGTGCTGGTGTGAGTAAATCAGACACAGCAGTGCTGCTGGAGTCTTTAAACACTGTGTCCACTCACTGTCCACTGTAGTAGACACTCCTACCTTGTTGGTCCACCTTGTAGATGTAAAGTCAGAGACAATAGCCCATTTGTTGGTGCACAGCTTCTCCAGTCCGTCATCAGTGGTCACAGGACGCTGTTGTCTGGGTAGTTTTGGTTGGTGGACTGTTCTCAGTCCAGCAGTGACGCTGAGGTGTTCAAACACTCTGATCCACTCACACCAGCCCAAACAAACACTGCAGTGTTGAAAATGATTCATCACCCAAATAATATCTGCTCTTTGGTGGTGCTGTTGGGGGTCCTGGTCATTGAAGAACAGAGTAACAAAGTATAGAGAGAAACAGTAGGACTACAGTCTGTAGCTATAGAGCTAGAACTGCTGCCTTTGTGGTACAGACAGTGAACATTTTAAACTTTATTACTGCCAACACACATCTTTTCAGTATCCATGAAGATGGATGACTTGTTGCACAGAGCTTGGTTTAAAACTACCGTATATAGTCATATCAGATGTGCAGGGTGTGTGTTATATGAGCAGGCACCATATAACCTGCAGCCATAATAGTGAGGGGTCAAGTCATGCTATGTCGTCCTGTCAACACTGCGCGTGTGGCAGTGATCCCAACGCTGTCCATCCGGGCAGACCGAGGAGAGCTGAGCGACGGCGGACACGTCACGTGATCTCCCGTCTCCTCTCTGTGGCTCGAACAACGGAGATGACCTTCTTAAGATTTAAGACTGACACCTGGGATGGTGCGGCAGTCTGCTGCTTTGACACGTCGTATATTTACGAGACGGGGCTCTGAATCAAAGGCATGTTAGTGGAGATAGGGCCAGACTTAATGGAATAATGTGGGATGAGTGATCTGTGTGGGTTTTTGTGTGTGTGTGTGTCTGCTTGTCACTTAGTATCATCGAAGTGGACTGACTGAGTGTCGTCTCCTCTGTCTGAGGCCTGAAGCTCCCCCTCCCATCAGAATCGGAGGAGGTTTGTCCTCAGGCATCCCAGAAAGTGCTTAGAAGTGCTGCAGGTTTGAGAAGAGGTATATCATCACTGTCCAAAGAAAAGCAAGCATCTCCAAAATAGTAACTTTACAGTAAAGGACAAAAACAGTCTGCACTTTCAATGTAAGTCAATGTAAAGGTTTGGTTTAAAGTGATTTTGGAAGATTTCTATTGGTCTATTCATTATGAAACGTTCACAGGATGTGAAGAGCAGCTGTCATGTCTAAACAAGGCACAATTTAAATCAGCAAAAAAGAAAATGCATGTTATTTTTGACAGTGATGATGTAGTATTGTAATGTCTTCTTTTTTGTGCATGTGTGATTATAGAATGCCTTGAAAGGAGCCAGTGCCGCTTTATAACTTCAGGCAGCAACACTAGGTGGCAGTAATACATTAGTTAACCACGGTGACAGATTCCCCAGTGTTGATCCAGCGAATTTTTGAAAGCAGCAGTTCTTCATACGGCTTTGCTTACTTTCTCAGTGTCACATCACATCAGAATAAATAAAGCGGGGACAATGCACTCATATGCACTCATACTTTCTGTGGTGTGAAATGCAGAACAGCAATATGAAGACAAATCTTCTGTCAAATGATCTGGCACCAATCTGCTGTTCTCTCCGGGTTATTGGTGAAGAGGAGAGATTTCCTGGTGTCATATGAGCAGCTTTAAAATGATGGCTTTTATTTCAAGTTCAATAAGCTCCTGTTTAATACTAAACCATTCACTAATGGCAAGTGATTCATCTGAAGAGCTTAATTCCAGAATGCTGTATGATCATCTGGAACACTGTGGATGTTGGGAGTTTTACATACATCAAGGGTTCTTTAGTAAAGGGAATGGTTCTATTAAGAACCAGGAGTCACGAATGGGTGGTTTTATATAGCACCAAAAAGGGCAGACAATGTGTGTGTATGTGTATATATATATATATATATATATATATATATATATATATATATATATATATATATATATAATTACACACACACTCTGTTTCTGTTGTTTCTCCTTGTTTCTTCACGCATTCTCTATTTTATCATATGGGAGGGCTTTGCAATTCTATAATTACAGACTGTAGTCCATCTGTTTGTATACTTTGTTAGCCCCCTTTCTGTCTTTTCCTAAATGGTCAGGACCACCACAGCACAGAGCAGGTATTCAGTGTCATTCTCAGCACTGCAATAATGTTATATATATATATATATATATATATATATATATATATATATATATATATATATATATATGTGTGTGTGTGCATATACGCTGATCGGTCACAACATTAAAACTAACTCCTTATATCTACACACATTATCCACTTTGTTGGCCAACCTTATGTATATACCTTGCTGACCCACCTTGTAGGACATGGCAGCTCATCTGTTGCTGAACAGGTTGTGTTGGTCATTCTTTAGTCCTTCATCATTGGTCACAGGATGCTTCCCACAGGACACTGTCGGCTGGATGTTGCTGGTTGGTGGAGTCCAGCAGTGACACTGAGGTGTTTAAACACTCCAGCAGCACTGCTGCGTCTGATCCACTCACACCAGCACAACACACACTAACACACCACCACCACGTCAGTGTCACTACAGTGCTGATCCACCTCCCTAATAATATCTGCTCTACACAAATAGCAGGAGTCCTTACGCACGGGAATGCGCTTGTGCTTTCTTCTGTGGAGATAACGCTGCAGTCGTGATATTTGCTAGAAGCTGATCTTCTGATTTAATGACTGGGATGTAATTGAATTAGCCTTTGCCATCATTTAACCTTTGAAAGGTCAAATCCTATTGTTCATAAACAAGCTCATGGCCACCCAAAACGTAATTATTTAGTAATTAGTCACGCTCGTGGTCGCAATTGATTTTGCGACATTTCTGTTGCAAAGCCTGTAACAAATGGGCTTTAAATGGAATCGCGAATCCATGTGCTCCTGTATCTTCATGCTAATACTCAGCCTTCTTTGGCCAACTGTTAAAGCCTGTTGACGGAATAACAATCAGATCAGTGAGTTAAACTCAGAGTTTGCACACCCTTCGCTCCGCAGGGAAGAGAGCCTGGTGGAGACTGCTGCATTTTATATGCCGTTCCTCATTTTGTGAAAGCAGAGAGAAAATCACATTTACTCCAAACTCTGGCCACAGTTGTGCCCCGATAGTTGTATCCCACCCTCTCATACAGATAGAGTTAAAATCTCATGGACCACATGTGAAGCTTTAGTTTAGACTGAAACAGTACAAAGTAAACGCTTTTGATAACAGCAGCCCATTCTATCTACAACTAAGACTTTAAATTGGATTCTAGTAGAGCTGCTTAATTTCAGGATTCAGGATTCCAGAAAGTATGGCAGCAAGTTTCAGAGAATACTATGTATTTCAAGATTGATTTTAGGGATGTGCATTTACCACTTTTCCCTACAGATACTCATATCTGATTCTTACATATCTGCCAGTATGAGGTACTGAGCAACTAATAGCTCCTTTTGAGGGCAGCAGTATGTGTTGTTTGTTAATGTGTGAGTGATGTGTGTTTATTTGATGTTTGTTAATAACTCCTTTAGAGGGCGGTGGTGAGTGATGTTTGTTAATAACTCCTTTAGAGGGCGATGGTGAGTAATGTTTGTTTATTTGATGTTTGTTAATAACTCCTTTAGAGGGCGGTGGTGAGTGATGTTTGTTTATTTGATGTTTGTTAATAACTCCTTTAGAGGGCGGTGGTGAGTGATGTTTGTTAATAACTCCTTTAGAGGGCGATGGTGAGTGATGTTTGTTTATTTGATGTTTGTTAATAACTCCTTTAGAGGGCGGTGGTGAGTGATGTTTGTTTATTTGATGTTTGTTAATAACTCCTTTAGAGGGCGGTGGTGAGTGATGTTTGTTTATTTGATGTTTGTTAATAACTCCTTTAGAGGGTGGTGGTGAGTGATGTTTGTTAATAACTCCTTTAGAGGGTGATGGTGAGTAATGTTTGTTTATTTGATGTTTGTTAATAACTCCTTTAGAGGGTGGTGGTGAGTGATGTTTGTTTATTTGATGTTTGTTAATAACTCCTTTAGAGGGCGGTGGTGAGTGATGTTTGTTTATTTGATGTTTGTTAAAAACTCCTTTAGAGGGCGGTGGTGAGTGATGTTTGTTTATTTGATGTTTGTTAATAACTCCTTTAGAGGGTGGTGGTGAGTGATGTTTGTTTATTTGATGTTAATAACTCCTTTAGAGGGCGGTGGTGAGTGATGTTTGTTTATTTGATGTTTGTTAATAACTCCTTTAGAGGGTGGTGGTGAGTGATGTTTGTTAATAACTCCTTTAGAGGGCGGTGGTGAGTGATGTTTGTTTATTTGATGTTTGTTTATAACTCCTTTAGAGGGCGGTGGTGAGTGATGTTTGTTAATAACTCCTTTAGAGGGTGGTGGTGAGTGATGTTTGTTTATTTGATGTTTGTTAATAACTCCTTTAGAGGGCGGTGGTGAGTGATGTTTGTTAATAACTCCTTTAGAGGGTGATGGTGAGTAATGTTTGTTTATTTGATGTTTGTTAATAACTCCTTTAGAGGGTGGTGGTGAGTGATGTTTGTTTATTTGATGTTTGTTAATAACTCCTTTAGAGGGCGGTGGTGAGTGATGTTTGTTTATTTGATGTTTGTTAAAAACTCCTTTAGAGGGCGGTGGTGAGTGATGTTTGTTTATTTGATGTTTGTTAATAACTCCTTTAGAGGGTGGTGGTGAGTGATGTTTGTTAATAACTCCTTTAGAGGGCGGTGGTGAGTGATGTTTGTTTATTTGATGTTTGTTAATAACTCCTTTAGAGGGCGGTGGTGAGTGATGTTTGTTTATTTGATGTTTGTTAAAAACTCCTTTAGAGGGCGGTGGTGAGTGATGTTTGTTTATTTGACGTTTGTTAATAACTCCTTTAGAGGGTGGTGGTGAGTGATGTTTGTTAATAACTCCTTTAGAGGGCGGTGGTGAGTGATGTTTGTTTATTTGATGTTTGTTAATAACTCTTTTAGAGGGCGGTGGTGAGTGATGTTTGTTAATAACTCCTTTAGAGGGCGGTGGTGAGTGATGTTTGTTAATAACTCCTTTAGAGGGCGATGGTGAGTGATGTTTGTTTATTTGATGTTTGTTAATAACTCCTTTAGAGGGTGGTGGTGAGTGATGTTTGTTAATAACTCCTTTAGAGGGCGGTGGTGAGTGATGTTTGTTTATTTGATGTTTGTTAATAACTCCTTTAGAGGGCGGTGGTGAGTGATGTTTGTTTATTTGATGTTTGTTAATAACTCCTTTAGAGGGCGGCGGTGAGTGACGTGTGTTTGTTTGTTTAGTTGTTTTTTGTCAGACTAATATACATCCAACTTTGTACATCAAACATATTGTGGTTTATGGATTACAATCCATTTGCACTGCAGATGATATAATTGTTAGTATTCAGTGGGTTTGTGTCCTATTTCGTCTCGAAAGCCAAGACCACGGTTACGATCCTGGCTCCTCTTTTTAGGGAGCATCTAAGTAGCCATGTATCTATCCAGTGCACTCGATCTCCAGTATGAGATATTGCTTATGAATATTGCGCCCATGTTGCTCCTGATAACTGCCAGCCAAACAAACTCGTATTCAGCTCCTGTTCCCTCGTGCATCTCGGAGCCGGTCCTTATTAACAGGAGCGCACTAAGCAATCATGTTGATTGAGCTGTACTAATAAATTACTTGTTAGCAGCTCCATTGCCTGTTAAATGAACTTGCTCCAAATTAATATTGCTTAGAGGAATCTACTCGTATTCACTAGGTCCGCATGCGCTTTCGGACCGAGACTGTTCCGACCCCGTTCCTGTCCGTGGCCTGCAGCCCGCAGACGTTTACAGACACTTACGTTTATTTCTCAGAAAAGAAGCTGAAATTTCACGGAAACGCGTTCGGTAATGACTTCTGAAGCGAGTTGTTCTCCGAGCCCTGATGGTTATCCCCCGCCGCACTCAGGATGGCTGTCATTTGGTCTGACCGCACGCTGTGCCCTCTCACTTCCATTTCCTCTGCTCGGCTTTAAGCTGCAGATACGGACAGAGCGGAATATGCATGTGTTTTCCATAAAAGCAATGCCCCTTTTGTTCGGCGGTGTCAGTTTAGGACAACTTGGACCCCTAGATACTGGTGTTTTACAAAGTGCCTCACTTCCACAGCCAAGCGTTCCTCTTTCATTATTTATTTCATCCTAATTTTCCCATAGCATTAATTATCAGGGTTAATAGGAAACGTTTCTTCCTCCTATTTCAAACGGCGCTCCAGGGTATATCCCTCTCTCCACGCACCCCCCCCCGCCAACCAACCTAATCTCCAATGTGCTCTACATTTTGAATAATTATATAAATAAAAAGATAGATGCACAAATAGGCAGCTGGAGGGACGGATTTGTTTTCCTCCCTCCATGTCTGACATGAACAGGATCTCTGTAATTAAGGAGCATCTCCTGCCCCACCCCCTTCCCCCCCACCAACCCCCGCTTCGGAGCACGAACGGTGTTACCGAGGAGGACGGAGGCATCCGCCGCCTTTGCTGCACCTCCTCACCGCAAAACTTCATCAAAGCGGCGTCCTCTTCACTCCATTAGAAACCGGAGAAGCCGTCTCTCCCAGCCGGGCCATCAATTAAGACAACAACAAAAGCAAAGATGCACTTTCAGCTAGCTGGAGTCTAATGTACTGTTACCCAGACAATACGTATCTGCCAGGTGAGAGACACATTACGGATGAACACGAGAGCCCGCGTCGGCTTAAGTAACGTTTTGTCTGCGGAGGAAAATGTTCAGCAATGTAATTACCAATAGTCTTAATGCACCTACACGGCAGTTGATGCATTAACATGCTTCTCGGCGTAATGAATTTTTTCCCCCGTCCTAATGGAATTAATTATTTATTTATTTACTCCCTTATTATTTTTCCCGGCCCGAGCATAAGGCGAGATGGGTAGAAGCCTTTATTTATTAGTTTTTCAACAGCACCTTGTTGTCGTCTTTAATAATTTATGTGTGGAGCCAAACAGGAGAAAATAAATAGCCTTTTAGTTCGTAACTGTAATCAAATGGGAGCAAATTTCCATGCGCTGTTCTCGAGCGCTTCAGAGAGAACGAAGGGCTGCAAAGCTGCACATTTCAGGTTCAAGATGTGATCCGAGTTTTTGAAATTCTAATGTTTTCATTCTGTCAAACTGCCTTCTATCAAAATAATCCCCCTAACAAATCTGAACTTGAGTGATTTTCGTTTGCTTTGTTCATTTGTTTGAGAGTTTGAGCAGGTGGTTCTTCAGGTTAGATGTTCTTGGCCAGGTGGTTCTTTAGGTTAGACATTCTTGGCCAGGTGGTTCTCCTGGTTAGACGTTCTTGGCTAGGTGGTTCTTCAGGTTAGATGTTCTTGGCCAGGTGGTTCTTCAGGTTAGACGTTCTTGGCCAGGTGGTTCTTTTGGTTAGACATTCTTGGCCAGGTGGTTCTCCAGGTTAGACGTTCTTGGCCAGGTGGTTCTTCATGTTAGACGTTCTTGGCCAGGTGGTTCTTCAGGTTAGACGTTCTTGGCCAGGTGGTTCTTAGGTTACACATTCTTGGCCAGGTGGTTCTCCAGTTTAGACGTTCTTGGCCAGGTGGTTCTTCAGGTTAGACGTTCTTGGCCAGGTGGTTCTTCAGGTTAGACGTTCTTGGCCAGGTGGTCACTTGGGGTAGATGTGTATGACTAGGTGATTCCCAAGGTTAGATGTGTTTAAGCAGGTGGTTTCTTAGGTTAGACGTGCTTGGCCAGGTGGTTCCTCAGGTTAGACGTACTTGGCCAGGTGGTTTCTTAGGTTAGACGTGCTTGGCCAGGTGGTTCCTCAGGTTAGACGTACTTGGCCAGGTGGTTACTCAGGTTAGACGTTCTTGGCCAGGTGGTTCCTCAGGTTAGACGTTCTTGGCCTGATGGTTCCTGGGTTAGCTGTGTTTAAGCATGATGTTCCTCAGGTTAGATGTGCATGACCAGGTAAATCTCAAAGTTAGATGTCTTTAAGCAGGTGTTTTTAAGGTTAAACGTGTTTGGCCAGGTGGTTCCTCAGGTTAGAAATGTTTGGCCAGGTGGTTCCTCAGGTTAGAAATGTTTGGCCAGGTGGTTCCTGGGTTAGATGTGTTTGAGCATGTGGTTTCTCAGGTTAGAAGTGTTTGGCCAGGTGGTTCTCCAGGTTAGACGTTCTTGACCAGGTGGTTCTTCAGGTTAGACGTTGTTGGCCAGGTGGTTCTTCAGGTTAGACGTTCTTGGCCAGGTGGTTCTCCAGGTTAGACGTTCTTGGCCAGGTGGTTCTTCGGGTTAGACGTTCTTGGCCAGGTGATTCTTAGGTTAGACGTTCTTGGCCAGGTGGTTACTTGGGGTAGATGTGTATGACTAGGTGATTCCCAAGGTTAGATGTGTTTAAGCAGGTGGTTTCTTGGGTTAGACGTACTTAGCCAGGTGGTTCCTTAGGTTAGACGTTCTTGGCCAGGTGTACTCAGGTTAGATGTTCTTGGCCAGATGGTTCCTGGGTTAGATGTGTTTGAGCATGTTGTTCCCCAGGTTAGATGTGTTTGAGCATGTGGTTCCTCAGGTTAGAAGTGTTTGGCCAGGTGGTTCTCCAGGTTAGACGTTCTTGGCCAGGTGGTTCTTCAGGTTAGACTTTCTTGGCCAGGTGGTTCCTGGGTTAGATGTGTTTGAGCATGTGGTTCCTCAGGTTAGACGTTGTTGGCCAGGTGGTTTCTCAGGGTAGATGTGTATGACCAGGTCATTCCCAAGGTTAGATGTGTTTAAGCAGGTGTTTTTTAGGTTAGACGTGTTTAAGTAGTTGGTTCCCCGGGTTACACATGTTTAAGCAGGTGGTTCCTCGGGTTAGACATGTTAAAGCAGGTGGTTCCCCGGGTTACATGTGTTTAAGCAGATGGTTCCTCAGGTTAGACGTGTTTAAACAGGTGGTTCCCCGGGTTACACGTGCTTGGCCAGGTTGTTCCCTGGAATAGATGTGCTTGGCCAGGTGGTTCCCCGGGTTAGACGTGCTTGGTCAGGTGGTGCCCCCGGGTTAGACGTGCTTGGTCAGGTGGTGCCCTGGGTTAGACGTGCCTGGTGAGGTGGTGCCCCCGGGTTAGACGTGCTTGGTCAGGTGGTGCCCTGGGTTAGACGTGCTTGGTCAGGTGGTGTCCTGGGTTAGACGTGCTTGGTCAGGTGGTGCCCCCGAGTTAAACGTGCTTGGTCAGGTGGTGCCCCCGGGTTCCGGGTTAGACGTGCTTGGTCAGGTGGTGCCCTGGGTTAGACGTGCTTGGTCAGGTTGTGCCCTGGGTTAGACGTGCTTGGTCAGGTGGTGCCCTGGGTTAGACGTGCTTGGTCAGGTGGTGCCCCTGGGTTAGACGTGCTTAAACCAGCGCTATGTGCGTTTTTACCTTCACTTGGGAGTTTTTGATAGTGTGTGCACATTGTCACACCCTTAACAAAAAATAAACTAAGTTCACTCCAGGACTACTAAAGCACTAAGTTCAGCTCCAGGAGACTCCAGACCTGGAGGTGTGTGATTGAGTTTTTAAAGCATAAACCGTGCAGGTGGAATGGCTGCGTTTCTGGCACTGAGGTAAACGGGCTGGCAGTGATGAAGGGCCTGTAGAGGTGGAGAGATGAATCACTCATGTGAGCTCATATTCATCACACAGTGTCCCGCACTTCCGATGGCCTCTGACACAAGATAAAGAGCCATGGGACAGGGGGAATGACCTCAGCTGACAGCTTCAAAGAGAACCAGCACCACAATGGAAATGCATTCGAGTGCTCTCAGGAAATATTACAGTGCCTTGTATTCATGATTAGTGTGATGTGCTCTGCCCCGCTCTGCCCACCAGCTGAATTGAAAGCGTTTTATTATTTTATTTCAGTTTATGGAGAGCGCCCGTCCGCACCGCATTGGTGGAGCTGTCTAAAAAAATATGGCCAGATCGATCTGTCCAGGTTTAATGTCTTTCATTTCTTTCAATCGGCCAGGTGGCCCTCTTTTTGTCATCTGCGTTATATACAGTATGAGTTAATGCAGTCACTCGCTAGGCGAATGTGTACTCTGGCATAGGGCCTCGCACGTCTGTATATTGGCTGCTGTCCTCATAGTAGGAAGTAGAAGAAGGTAAGGAATCTGTCCAGTTCAGTGTTTACAGCCTTTGGTCAGCTCACTGAGGACATGGACTGTCGCAGTAATAAATAGATGATAATATGACTTCATGACATTTCCCTCCTTTTTACTGCATTAACAGTCTCAGGAAAGCTTTACACCACATACTGGAGCATTAGCTGTGAGGATTTGATTGCATTCAGTCGCAAGAGTATTAATGAGGTGATGATTTGAGGACAAATGATTCTTGGGCATGGTAGCTGTGCAGCGTCCCATAGGGGCACTAGCAGGAGGTCTAATTTATTATATTTGTGGATTGAACCGAAGGTCTTGTCCTAATTATCAGGGTTCGTCACTAATATTATAGCCTAGGGCTGGGCGATATGGACCAACAATAGTATCTCAACATTTTTCAGTTGTATGGTGATATATATATATATATATATATATATATATATATATATATATTTTTTTTTTTTTTTTTTTTTCCCCCAAAAGGTGATAACAAAAAGGTACTAATGCGTTAAAGCTACATGTCCCAAATGTCACACAGGCACTTTTGATTAGGGCTCGATATCATTTGAAAATGTTCTATACCGATACTATACTTTGAATTCGATACCAATACCAAAACAATACCTTTTTTCTAAATTGTAACAAAAAATACAAACATGTATGAATTTATTTACCAGATAACATGAGTAATCTCATTCTCACAAAAAAACATTAGCATTACTTGTGCTTAAACTCTAAAACTATGCAATCCTATGACAATAAAATTGGGTACTGCTCTGTGGCGTTCATCCCTTTCCTCAACCGACATCCTCAGCTTTTCTGCCACAGTGAAAGGGGTTGCTTCTCTGTGAAATCGATACGCAAGTAACTGTTAGTTAATGTTATACTTACAGAACATGAACGATACCTAACACATTACAGGTATATCCATACAGTGACTGAAATTTAGCCAACTTGCTAGCTAGCTAGCTAATACTTGCAGTTATTGTGTTGCAACACAAACTGTTGCCCATTTAAAATTGTATTGTTTATATACAGCATGTATCCATCTAGCACTATAGGCTTAACCTCAGTCTGCAGTATCTCCCAGGTTTGGTTCCAGACTTTGCACCACGCAGCACCTGATTCCACTAATGAAGCTCTGTTTTGTCACAGGTGAGCTCATTAGTAAAATCAGGTGGCGCAGTTGGACGTACTGGCCCTCACCTGGGCCTCGGTAACGACCAAACTTCCAGCAGAAAAGTGGAGCTGGAACGTTTCAGGAGGTTCGTTCATGATGTAGTAAGCTCACTAACGGCTTAAGCAGGACTGCATGGGGGGCACCTGTTATTTAATGTTATGGGAGAGTGAGGGAATTGGTGCTGGATCTGTGGCACTTTGACTAATTTACAGATTAACACCGATCACAGAAGTTCCTCCTTCACGCAGGCACATTTCTGCCTTGTGGTTTCTCCTGTTCCCTCCTCTCGATATCTTTCGATCTACAATCCAGTTAGAGCGTGTGGAGCTCGCGGAAAATCAATGGCGCTATCGGAGTCCTTTATTTGATCATCTTGGAGGAGACACTCCGGTTTGTTGTCAGCTGACAGGCACATTTGACACTATCATCAAACATAATTTCCTGCGAGTGACTTCATTCAATTGGGTGCGAGGAGAGAGCGCAGTGTACGAAAATCCATTTTTTTCACCCCTCTCTCTTTGGTGGAGAAAAGGTGACCTTGAGGTTCTGAAATGTTCTTTGCTTTAAGGCCTAATCGCTCAAGCGGAGCCATCCATCACTGTACATTTCCAGGAAAAACAAATTACGGCCCGCGCTGCCACATAAACATGACCGATCAATATCTCGGGCCCTGCCTTAAATGCCACACGTTTTAGATCATTTCTAATCATCTTGTTGTCTCTTCACTTCTGCCAAGTCAATGAGCTGTGTCATAGCTTTTTATTCAGTCCAGGAAACGTATTAGGTTTCTATTTTGCTCTCAAAAATGAAGAACGAGCGCCGGCGTGATATAGACTTCTGTAATGAGCGCTTCCCCTCAGCGTATACAGGCCCTCTCATTTCTTATGCTGTGGAATATACTGTAGGCTGTAAATCTCGACAGGTGCAAGAGTTGAGGAAAGGGAAGGGAAGGGACGAGGCAGTTGATTATGATTCAGGGTGGGTTGCTCCACAGTTCCTTCCCGTGGGCTCCGAAGTTTCTGTTACAGCAAGTCACAGAAAACTGCACTTCTATGTATATAGTGCTCGTGTGTCTTGAGGCCTTTTTCCTGTACTCTCTGAAATGGGGCTCGACTCAGAGGGGGCTTCCCGGATGTCTAGCACAGTCGCTGTACTGCCACGCAGGACCACCTTTAGCTCATGGAAACTGAAGACTCTGTTTTAGCATAGGCAGCACGCCTGCATTTCTCAGGTTGAAGTGACTTAATGAATGAAAGATATAGGCAGTTAAATGGATAGAACATAAAATAACTCTTTAGCTCTTGGCAGTGAAGCTGTAACACTTTATATTGGCCATATTTTTATATATTGTTATGCATCAATTAGCAGTTAGTGTAGAGAGAATGAGATATTTAGAGTTATTTGTTATATTAACATATTATTTCATGTATTGACCACAAAATGTTCTTTCAGGGTATGTTAACTGTAAAGGGGTATACTGTTGCTGTCTAATAAAAAACAGGTATCTTCATAATTGCAACTTTAGAGGAGGGACCGAAAACATACATTACCTTCAATGTAAGTCAATGGAACCAGAATTATGTCCAAGCTATTTTGGAGTATTTCTATTGGTCCGATCATCGTGAAACTTTTACACAATGCAAAAGGGTATTGGCGTGTTCCAATAAGTAGAAAACTTAAAATCACCATAAATGCTATATATATATATATATATATATATATATATATAGTAGTGGTGGATCATTCTCAGCTTTGCAGTGATACTGATGATTATTGGGACTGCGTCACGGCTTGCTCCCACCCACTGCATGTGTTCGGTGTTTCAGCTTAGTTTAGCTACTGGCTACCTGGCTAAGCTACCAGCCGGCTACCCAAAACAATAGCCTGAGGCTTAAAAGTCCTCCAGCATGAATGCTAATCCCTGGAGTATAAAACAGCCGAATGTTCAAAGACTAAATGCAAATAAAGTGCTTTTGAGTGTGGCTCTATGACAAGAAACAAATTAAACACCAGAGAGAACTGGAATAACTTACATTTGAAATGCCTTCTCTGCTCCTAGCTTCACCTTTGTCCGCCATGTTGGTAAAAGTTTGCTTGTGTTGCATCATGGGACTGCTTTAGCGACAGAGGAACCGTTTGTTGCTTTCCTTACGATTCATCCAAAAATAAGGCGCTGCAGTAGACAGCATATTTAAGGCATCTAAGAATTGGGATAGCCTACATATTGGAAGCTGTATACTATGACATAAAATGCTGCAGACCCGTTATATTATATCATTTTTTTAACAAAAACAAAGTATGTAGATTCAGGTAGCCAAGTGTCAAGTGAGTTGCAGTATGCTTTATATAATGCAACTCGAGTGCAATTTAGTTTTATATAGGTACATATAGTTAATTGTTGTAGCACAGTTTCAAGTGAGTTGCTGGCTGCTGTATATTATGCAACTCGAGTGCAATTTAGCTTCATGAAGGTTCAGGTAGGTTTGTGTAGGTAAGTGTTGCAGCTGAGTTTCAAGTGAGTTGCAGTATGACCATGCAACTCGAGTGTAATTTAGCTTCTTGAAGGTTCAGGTAGGTTTGTGCAAAAAAAAAAGTTTTGAAAAAAAAGTTGCATCATGGGACTGCCTTAGCGACTGAGCTTTTGTTACGATTCATCCAAAATAAGGTGCCTCAGTAGACGGCATGTTTAAGGTATCTAAGAACTGGGGCAGCCTATATGTTGGAAGCCACATACTATGACGTAAAGTGCTGTCTGAGACAGACAATATATATAATTTTTCATCAAAAACAAAGTTGAAAAATGTAAAGAAATCATCTTGGCATGTAATACATGATGATAAAGGTAGATATTTTCATTTTGCCCACCCCAACCAACATGTTTACATATTTGAAGCATTTTCATAACGTTTTCCAGCTGTCTTTTGTCATTTTACCTGATGTCCATAGATCTGTCTTATTTGTCTATATGTGGTTCTTTCCTATAATTGACTGTTAAGTCTGTGTATGTTAAGCTGTTGAATGAATGTTTAATTAGCCTTTACGCTTGCGTTTGACGTCTTACTCATCCTGTTTATCGAGGAGTGCGTCTCCGTAATAAGAGGACTTCAGTAATAATATTCATCCTTTGATTTCTAAAGTGTTCTGAGTGTAAAATTAGGGGAATGAAAGGAGGAGGAAATTAATCTGATCCATGTTGATAACAGTAGGCCTGCAAATAAGAATAAACACTGGCATAAGCAGCTGTTTAAACAGCTGTTAGAATTAGCTGGATAGTTAACACAGCTGTTTGTAGAATAGCTTCCAGACACTCGCACTGTCTGATTGATTGGTTGGTTGATTTATTGATTGATTTAATGGTTGCTTGTTTGATTGATTGAGAAACCTATGTTTGCTTCTATGCCTCCCCTGTGTGCAGGAGGTCTCATTCCATCTTCGGAAAGTGTCATTTTCAAGTGATGACATGATTATTAGCATTTGGATTTGCTGTTTCATGCACCTTGTAAGTGTTGCAGTGGAGTTTCAAGTGAGTTGCAGGATGCTTTATATTATGCAAATCAAGTGCAATTAAGCTTTATTAGTGTAATTTAGGTTTGTGTAGGCAAGTGTTGCAGCGGAGTTTCAAGTGAGTTGCAGGATGCTTTATATTATGCAACTCAAGTGCAATTCAGCTTTATTTTGTGTCATTTAGGTTTGTGTAGGTAAGTGTTGCAGCGGAGTTTCAAGTGAGTTGCAGGATGCAATAAATTATGCAACTCGAGTACGATTTAGCTTAATGTAGCTTCAGGTAAGTACAAGTAGATGGGTGGTGCAGCAAAGTTTCAAGTCCGATAAAGCATCCTGCAAATTATGCAACTCATGTTCAATTTAGCTTCATGTAGGTTTGTGTAGGTAAGCATTGCAATGGAGTTTCAAGTTAGTTGCAAGAAGCTGTATTTTACAGTATTTTAGTGCAATTTAGTTTCATGTATGTATCAAGATTCTGGAGTTGTAAACTATGTAGCTTAAGTAACTAATATAAGGCCAATTGCATCGCTGAAAGATTTAAAATGTGGTCAAAGCTCCTCTGGCAGCGTCTTATCTTCCCACTCCAGCTTTGATTGAAGCACTGACTCTTGACTGACTTTGATCAAGACTTGGTGTCAGTTCAGACCAGAGTAAACGTTCCACTGCCTCTCCTCCCTCACAGTTTCGACTTTCATTCTCCAGCACAATTAGAGCTCTATTAGGAGTCACGGGGAAGATGATGCTGTTCTATGCAACTCGTACAGACAATTGCTTTTACTATTCATCAGTCATCTTTCTTTCGTTTCGTATTTTTTCCCCCTCTTTAATTTTGACAACTGACTGTGTTGATTAAAGCGATAACTGCTGAACTGCCCCCCCGTGTTACTCTCTGACAGCACCTTTTGAAGTTTAAATCAGGCCCAGCAAGAGGATCGGCTGTTATTGATTAATACCATTTGCATGAAACATATCAAAAAGCCATCAGTCCCTGAGTATCAAACCACCAATTTCACGCAATTTTTCATTGCACGTGTTTTGCGATGGGCCTTTTTTCTCTTTTACCTTTTGGCCTTTACCTCTGTGCCATGGCGGTGGGGAAAATTGTTCCTGGAAAGACAGGCAGGACTTCTGGAAAGCATTAATTACAGAGGAATGGGACCATCAATCAGACCTGTCTTTGCCAGACAGAAGGAGAGAGTGGCTGCAGAGAGAGAGGGAGAGGGAGAGATAGAGGGAGAGATGATATTCCTTTCTACTCTGCACATTGGAGTCATTCTCTGGCGCGGTAGGCTACTCTAGCGCGCAGGAAAAACCTGCCACCGAAGTAGGACACTGATATAATTAAGATAGATTGGCTTTAGGGACATTATTATTGCATGTGGCCCTCACAACGAGGGAAGGAACAGGCTCCAGGTCCCTGAAATTCATGTTGCCTTTTTTTTTTCTTTTTCTCCCCCCCCCTCTCCTGCAGAGCCGTCTTGAATAATTCCGCTCGCATTATGAAAAGATGGAGAGCGGCTTTGGTAATAATGTAGAGGACGCGGGTGACTCAGTGTTTCTGTGGAATGGACTTTGCTTTACTGAGTGAAAAGAACGAGATTAGAGAAAATTAGCCACAGATGTCCTCACGGTGAGATGCGCAGTGACGTCCGCCACCTGTTGGCTTTCATCGCACATGCGAACAGACGATTCGTGCTTTGAACCGGAGGAACTCTTTAGACTGATGCGGAATATCAGCTGCTTTTCAAGGACGTCTTTCCGAACATCATGTTTTAGCCACGCTGTGTGGTCGGCAGGCTTGAGGGAAACCTGTGATGTGTGATATTGGTATGACTTGAAGTGTTATAGGCTGCTGTTATTCTTATTCTGTTTATTTGTTTATTTATTTATTATTGGTAGTATTGTTATTAGTGGTAGGACTAACTATTCAGTTCATACGTCTTTCTGCTTAATAGGTAGCCTGTTAACATAGAGCTTTCAATTAATTAGCCACAAAATAAAGAAATAAAATCAATTATCAGCTGCAGAAAATGCATATTTTTGTGAAACGTCAATTTTGTGTATTTATTTATTTTATATATATATTTTACGCCATTATGATCGCTGCCTTTTATATTGTGTGAAGATTCCGTAATGAATGGACCAATAGAAATCATTAAAAGTGAGGTTTTTGGCCTCTCCTGTAAAGTTGCCATTCTGGAGATGCTTGGCTTTTCTTTGGACAGTGATGATCTGCTAAAATATATAATCAACACATATAGATTTAACTCTTTTACAAGGTGATGTGTTGTGAACCCCCTATGCATTGCTCCTCTTCATTTGGCTGGTGAGAACGCTAGTGACAGTCTTGGCAGCAAATAAGGTTTTATTGTTGATCTCTTTGCAGGGTTACCATTTTTTTGCTCTTTATCATTTCAGAAATCGTGGCTACAGATGCTGTTAGATATTTGTTCTGCCTGCCTCTGGTTTGCTGTGGTTTGCGTATGATCCAGAGGAATGTTGCATTTTCAGTTGTAGATGGTTTTGGGGTCTATTCCATCTAGACCCCTCAGCATAAACTGATAAATATCCTTAAAATGATGCATAAAGCCTTTCACTACTTCATTTTAAGTTTATATAATCTCTGTTTGTTGTCTCTCTTCTTTTTCAATTGGTAACGGAAGGTGCTGTTTTTTGATTGCAGTGGCGAGAAGTTTTAGTGGATGAGGTTTAAATTAATATCAGATTTACTTTTTGTTTTAATAATTTAAAACCATTTGCCACTTGTGTTTGCACAGAGATAAATTTCTCACTCATACACACTAAGGGCCAGTGAGCATACTTTGCCAGAGCGGTGGGCAGCCCTATTCACAGTGCCCGGGGAGCAGTCGGGGGTTAGATGTCTTACTCAAAGGCACTTCCGTGTCCTGTTGGTTTAGGGGATCAAACCAGTGACCACCTGGTCACAAGGCTGGTTCCCTGGCCTCTAGCCCATGACTGACCCATACGCTTATTTACAGAGAAATTAAAAGATCTTATTTAAAATTGAATGTTGGAGTTGCTATTAATATTTACAAGCAATAGTTTTGCATGTTGATATTCTTCTAACCTGAATTGACTGAGGTCATAAATGCTTAGTGTAGTAGTGGACAACCCCAACTCCTCCCACACCCACTCACCCACCCAGGGTTTGATTCCCTGTCCAGACAGAAACACCTGCATCAGTAACAGTGAATGATCCCTGACCTTCCCTTCACCTACACTGAGTGTGAACGATGCCAGAGCTTATGGTTAACCAGTAACCATCTATTGGTAGGGTTCTGAAGGAAACCAAGCAGTGTTCTTCTGTAGCGTTAGACAAAAAAATTAGACACCTCTAATTTTACGAGTGTACTGTTTTTTTTAAGCGTCTCTAGTAATTAATGCAAGTAGTTTTGCATACAGGAAACCAACAACTCAATAATTGTCTGATTACTGATGTCCCGCCTGTGTAATTATCCATCATTCAGTCATTTTTCGATGCTCACTGCACCTCATAGATGGATCACGTAGTGAGCATATTATAAAATGCATAATGGAAAACCTAATCAGTTATTGTTATTGGCTTCAGCAGCCATAGGTTTTAATTATCGGCTATTGAATGCTCCCTGAAATTCCATATTGATACGTCCCCGTAGGTTATTGGTATAGAGCTGGCTTGTACATCTAGTATCTTTTAGTGAGGATATCATCTGTCCTGAAAGCAGCCCTCGTCTCTTTGTTTTATCGATAAAGCCTCACCGTGCGGCACATTCAGTGTGATGGAGTACCTCAATACTGACCCTTATTGAACCCTTCGGCTGTCCTGAGCCCGCCTAAAGCCAATTAACCTCGCTAAAACTGCTCCTGACATCTCACTCCTCTCCGATACGCCCCTGCAGTGTGTGTTACGAGTGTGTCTCTGCAGCTGCCATTTGTTCTCTGCGTTGTCGATGCCTTTATGGTTATGAATGAGAACTCCAATAACCAGGATTTACTGAGATGTTTCCAGGCAGACAGTGAGGAGGCGAGAGATTCTCAGCTCGCCTTCTTTCAGTGATTGAGGTTGTGTCTCTTTCTCTTTCTGCTTCTTCTTCTTCTTCTTCTTCTTCTTCTTCTTTTTCTTCTTCTCGCCATGTTAAGCTGCATGTAATTTTCAAACGGTCTTGTAAGGCTGTGGGATCTGAATAAGGCACGAAGCCCAAATGAAAAGTAGAGCAAATTCTTAGTGAGTTTAAACTTGTACGCTTAAATAAATGATTTTTGGTGTTAGTTCAGATCCACATGTTCTCTGCAGCATTTAAATGCTTGTAATTTCTCTGGATTACCTTTTTATTTAGTACTGTCCCTGTGATATACAACAGTAGTCACTAAGCCTCCTCCTCCAGCTTGCCTTTGCTTGATGCAACAGCAGAGTACATCCAGAGTGTGCCTCAGTTTCACCTTTGATTTATTAAGACTGCATCTTATCATGCAAAGCGTGCATTACGAATGCATCAATCATGAATATGACTGATTACTTCAGAGCTGAACTTACTTCTGAAGCTGATTTAGCTTTTATGAGAGACTTATGAGCTTGTATGGATGTTTGCATGCATGTATGTATGTATGTATATATATAGTCCACAGTCCACAGACATGTTATGTTAGGTTGAACGGTCACTTTAAATTGCCCGTAGGTGTGAGTGTGTGTTGACCATGGAGTACCCTGCCTTTGCTTGAAGACCACGGGGTTGGCTCCAGCCCCCCTGTGACCCCGATTAGTGGGATAAAGCTGAAGATAATGGACGGATGGATGGAGATATACACACAGACACACCGGCCTCTTCATTAAAACCACCTCCTTGTGTCTACACTTACTCCATTTTATTGGCCTTTTTATATGCACACTTTCTGCTTCTAAGATTACAGACTGTAGTCCATCTGTTTCTCTGTAGTCAAGTGGAGTTTGTCATTTCAACCATCTACACTGTTCACAGTGAAACAAACAACGCTCCTCCAGGACCATATGGTGCACACAGGGAGCAGTGCGACACAGACTAAACAGTGCAACATGACTAGACAGTGCAAACAATACAATAATAAAACTGGGTTTATCACCACTGAGCAGGTAATATTTGGATGCTGGCTCATTCTCGGCACTGCAGTGACGTGGGGGTGTGTTAGTGTTGTGCTGGTATGAGTGGATCAGACACAGTAGTGCTGCTGGAGTTTTTAAAGGGTCTTACACACTGAAATTCCTCACATTGCACTGAATCGTTAAATAGTGTTATGCACTTTTGTGGGAGAAAATTGCGAATGCCTTCCCATTTTTCTTTTTTTGAGGAACGTTTCAATAATTCTCTCATGAACTTTTTTGACAAACTGGAGGTTCTTTGTACTTTGCTCCTCAAAGACTCAGAATTGACCCAACCCAAACTTTTTCTTTTCTATTTTTTTATTTTTGGAATATGTTTAGCGATTTATTAATCTTAATCAATGAAGTTAAGAAAGTGAACCAGACAAAGTGTCTTGGGTTCATACGGTCTGCAATGAAATTAAAGTCAATTCTTTATTAATATTTTTTTTCAATTTGCGTTTTCCATACTGTCCCAGCTTTTTACTGATTTGGAATATAGTTTTACATGCAGTCAACAAGCTGGAGACCAAACCGAGAAGAAAAGTCAGTGATGAAGTAATACCAGTCTTAATAAATTAAATTAATTCCTGCTCAAACGCTCTACAGGGGTGTTAATTTTCCCTGGCTAAGAATACAGAGATGTACATAGATGTTGAACCTCCTCCTCACATACCTTGTGCTATGTCTTCTCTCACACTCACGCCTGTTTGAACAGTGTGACTCTGATGGCACATATTCTTTTAACACGAGTTTGAGGCGTGTGCCTCAGTCTAACACTGCGTCTTTGGAGGAATCAGCCACACTTTCATTCTGATGGTCTACAGATGCTCACAGCATTAATTAATTTAATTTAATTGTGGTTGGAACCAGACTCTGCAGGAAGATGGAACTCCAGGCCCTGGCCTGCTGACCATTGATGTACTCTCTATCAGAGGCCCCTCAAGGCATTTTTCCTCATCCCTTATATTGAAATAATGTAGAACCTTTTTAGAGCTTTTAAGCTTTAAAAGGGTTCTTTGTGTTTGCTTGTCTCATTTACATAAATGGTCCATTGATGGGTTCTTTAGGGCACCAAAAGTGGTTCTACTGTGGCATCACATACAGAACCTTCTTTGACATCTTTATTTTTAAAAGGAAAAAAACGATGCAGAACATTTTTGGTATCTTTAAGCTTTAAAAAGAAACAAGTCTTTAAAAACACCTGTTCAAATGGAACCGAAATCAGTCCTTCATCTTTAATTCAATTGGTGTAATTGATGCCCATCTATAGGTTCAGAAAAGACCCCTTTTCGGTGCACATTGCAGGTTTACAGTTACCGGCTATAGCTGGTCTATTGCTGCACAGTTTATAAGGAATCAGTCACACTTTCATTCTGATGGTCTATAGATGCTCACAGTATTCATTAATTTTAAGAAATTTTATTAACAGCTTTAATCTGATTTAATCCTTAATCTGACACAATGTGAAATGTAAATGTAAACAAACTAACTAGCACAGCTGACCAGCGACTTCTGAAGAAGATAACTAGTTGGACCAGGTGTGGAAAACTGTGGTTGGAACCAGACTCTGCAGGAAGATGGAACTCCAGGCCCTGACCTGCTGACCATTGATGTACTCTCTATCAGAGGCCCCTCAAGGCATCTTTCCTCATCCCTTAGGCCTTGCAAGGCTTAAAAATGGACTGGCTGGGGGGTCTGAGGACCAGTTTGAAGATATAATAACAAGCTTCCTACATGATGATTGTCTCAGACTGGGGTTCTTTAAGCAATACGACTATTGGTTTTAAGAGTAGACGTCCAAGCCAAGTACCGTTTAAGAGACTGTGTAGTGTCTATTGTATATTAGTGGTCACTAAAAACAGATGAGTGTGAGTGTAATGAACGTTTAAAGAATGCACACTTAATGTTCTATCCAAATTTAAGGTTATTTACAAAGAAGCCTCTTTGAGCCTTCTTTATTTTTAAAACGAAAAAGTAACTTGAAGTAATGTAGAACCTTTGTGGTGCTTTAAGAGTTCTTTGTGTTTGCTTGTCTCATTTACATAAATGGTCCATTGATGGGTTCTTTAGGGCACCAAAAATGGTTCTACTGTGGCATCACATACAGAACCTTCTTTGACACCTTTATTTTTAAGAGAAAAAAAACGATGCAGAACATTTACGGTATCTTTAAGCTTTAAAAATAAACAAGTCATTAAAAACACCCGTTCAAATGGAACCGAAATCAGTCCTTCATCTTTAATTCAATTGGTGTAATTGATGCCCATCTATAGGTTCAAAAGACCCCTTTTTGGTGCACATTGCAGGTTTACAGTTACCGGCTGTAGCTGGTCTATTGCTGCACAGTTTATAAGCCCCTCTCTACCCCATCCATTAATGGCAAGAAAGCATTATAGGACCACCGCTGACCAGATATTACTTGGGAGGTGGACTATTCTCAGCGCAGCAGTGGTGCTGGCTCGGTAGCACGTGTGGCACGGCGCTGGTGCGAGCGAGTTAGGTGCAGCAGTGCTGTCTGAGGTTTTCACACCGTGTACAGTGAGCGAGAGATTTAGTGTTGTTTTTGCATTCCTGCAGTCTTTAACTTATTTTAACATACATCACTGACATATATCCCGGTGTCAGTCTTCAATACTCTGTTTACGGTCTCATCCCGTCTCTGCTCCTAATTATTGGAGATCCGTCCTCGGCAGCGATGAGATGTACAGCGCTTATTTACAGGTCCCAAGGACTTAGGATTTAGTCAATGCCAAAAAAGCTTCTCTCTCTCTCTC
Organism: Megaleporinus macrocephalus; assembly: GCA_021613375.1. Classification (NCBI taxonomy): domain Eukaryota; kingdom Metazoa; phylum Chordata; class Actinopteri; order Characiformes; family Anostomidae; genus Megaleporinus; species Megaleporinus macrocephalus. Next base: position 23,440,763 of record CM038712.1, read on the forward strand.
TGTCTCTCTCTCTGTCTCTGTCTGTCTCACTTTCCCTGGAATAAATTACTCTCCTTGTAAATTCATTAGCGCCGTCCCGGCACTTTTGGAGAGGACTGTGCCAAGAACTGGCTTCCCTTTCCTTTCCTCTCCTTTTATGATTATATTATCTCTTTTGGAGAGGGTCTCAGAGGTGCTGCCGTTGTGTTAGAGCGAAGCTGCCGCAGCTCTGTGTCAGTCCAGCAGAGCAGAGCCGGCGGACTGATTTACAGCAAGCCGTTTAATGGCCGCTCACTTTGGAGCCAGGACTGGATAATGAGTCCACAATAATTAGCTGAGCTCCACTGAGCGCTGCCAGTAAAGGGCCAGCTGGTGTGACTAATTACAAAGGTGTTCAACCCCTTACCTACACAAGAACAAGAGCCCGGCGCCCCTGCTATACCCTAACACCGGAGTCAAAGACGGGGCAGCCGGCTCAATATCATCAGAGGTGAAATTCTCCCGGCTCTTTAAACCAAGACCACTTCGGATGGGATTAATAGCGCTGCTCATACACGCATGAGGGCTGAAACTAATATTTAATGATATGGAGAATGTTGAAGAGAGCTGACTCACAGCGTTGTATCTGCAGGAGCAGATAGCAAAAGAAAAAGGGCCGGTACGGCCTGGACACTGGGAGGTGTTTTATGATGAGTAAACTGATATTATTTATAATCGTGTAACACATTCAACCGCTGTTCCATATCCTCCCTCTGCTCCCTCGTACCAGGTGGACTTTATGCAAATGAGCTGAGCGGCAGCCAGTCAGATTGTTATGTGGCACGATCGTGTCACTCACAGTCACAAGGTGCGATTTATGGCGAGCCACACTGACCAATAGATGATGGATAATAATGCAAGATTTTTTTATTTTAAGTTCATAAACAATATTAGGCAGCTTTGGGGCTCAGACCTGGCCTGAAGCATTGCTGAGGGAAGTGACTCAGCTTGCTGTAATGAATAATTATTATTTTTAGGAGATGAAATCCTAAATTCTGTGGACGCTTCTCTGCCTTCCTCCACTTCCTGCATCCCAGATTATGGCTGAAAGTTAAGAAAGACATAAGTTTGGGGGTATTTTCTATACAGTATATGTGTCTGTTGAAAATAATTGAACACATCCTCCATACAAAAAGTGGACATTTTATTATTTTTTTATCATATTGGACAAAAATAAAATGTCATGTTTTCTTCCTTAATACAAAACAATCAGCAGATCAACAGTAACTGTGTATAAGAGTATGCAGACGTGCGTCCTCTGTGGAGGATGTGTAAATAGAAAAACAACAGAATGGTTCATTTTACCAGGGGTGCCCAAACTACTGCGTAGCACTCACTTAGCTTTCCATGTGATGTGTTCTCATTGAGCACCGGAAAAAAATAAATAAATAAATGCAGGTGCGAGAAAATAGACCGTATCCACACAACCTGACACACTACGTCCATCATCTTATCAACATCCTGTGACGCAAGATGTCAATCACTGTAAACATCCTGCTATCCATTAAAAGTATTTAGATGTAATAATTTTTTTAAAAATAATTTTTACTTCAGAAGAAATAAAAGTAGCGTGGACCTCAGCAGCAGTAGCTACATACACACAGTCTACCGCTTTCCGCCGTTTTTCTTCCTCAGCTTTGAACGTCTCCACAGCTTCAGGTGAATCATGGGATAGCGCAGTGTGCTGCAGTCGCATACCTCATAATGTCTCCCTATTCAGAAGGTAATCTGAATTATTTTTGCGTACTGCTTGATGAATATTGTGTATTGGGACACATTGTGTGTTCTCCTCTACTGTGTAGAATGGAAGTAGGTGATTTCGGATATAACTGGAGCGTTAAAAGCGTTAGTCTCTCTTTGAAAAAAAGGCACCCCAGTTTCTTAGAATGTTGGAAATTATCGAGTTGTCGCATCAGTTCGTATTTACAGGCCCCATGAATCAACTATTAGTTAATATATTCTCATGAATATTAATCAAATAGCAAAATGTGTGTCTTTTGCAGCCCTACATAGTGTGAAGCTTTCCATATTCCCATTTCTAATAAGACTGCTTGTGTAATTCCGCCAGTAATTGTAAGGAAATATTGGAAAGCGCACCGAGCCACACGTTCTCCGCAAGGCATAACAGACTTCACACGCTGTTGAAGATCTTTCGTGAATAATCAGAAACAGTCAGCCGACGCTCCTCTTCCGCACGGCACGGTTTGAATATTGAAGAATATTAATATTTCCATAGCTTTCAGCAGCCGCCCTGAGAGGGTGCTTAATATATGGCTGTGTATTGTAAGGTCTTACATCCCAGCTGTCAGATTGGCTTTAGATGGTGTTTTTTTTTTTTTTTTTTTTTTTTTTTAAAGATCTCTCTACTGAAGCCTTCTCCTTCTATCTATCTTTCTTTCTCGTTTCTTTTTTTTTTTGTTCCTTTTTTATTTTTTTTGAAGTCTTTCAGGTTCTTTTTTGAGAACAGCTTAAGATGAAAGCAGTGGTTCCCCCTCTAGGATTATGTACGATGAATAATTTAGGGGAAAAAAGAAAGCTCAATTCTGTTAACCTTGTAAGTTATTTATTGTTTTTAGATGGCTGTCATGTTTGCTAATATCTCGCCGAGCCAGCCACAACCTAAAATGAAAATTCGGTGGAGTCATTTTAGGGCCGTCATCTCCATGTGCTCGTAGGCTCTGATGGATGACTCTTCCAGGGCCGGCGCTTCTACAGCCAATGAGGATGAGCAGACGGCTGAGGAACCTTGAATCTTTAAACCCATGTGCTGTATTCCGGACCAAACCCGGCGCTTACGTTCCGGCTTGGACCGGCCGCAGTGCAACAGCTGGAATTAGGAGGATTGTAGTTACCCTCGTGCCTGTGCTGGCATCTTTGCTGTGCCAGGTTAGAATGCCAGTTTGTTATTCCGAAGTTTGACCTGCAATCTGTTGTGCTTGTTTATTCCACATCAGCATACTGCATTGGAGTCACTAGAGGGTTGTCTGTTGTGCGTACACATTAGTACTCTGCTTATGTATATACTGGAACATCTGTAGGTAGTGTTTTCTCAGTTGCATTATTTATTCATTTATTAGTTTGACAACTTCTCCCTGATTGCATTATGTTGTTGCGTCTTTATAACTGCTTATTGTGGCTTCAAGCAACAAAGCCATGAATTTGCTTGATATGGGAATTTTTCCGTTCTGGCCTGATTTTGATTAAGGGAGTGATTATAAAAACAGTGCATCTTATTTTTTAAATGATTGCAGTCATATCATCTAATCAGTAGTATCTGTTAGGTTGATGAGGTTGAGATGTTTTGTTACATCACAAAGCAGGAATGTTATGATGTGTATCATGGAGATGATGACTGCATTGTAAAGAAACCAACTTCAATAAATAAATGCTGGGATGTGCATGTGGGTGATCTAAGTGCTCGGCTGACCTTCTGAAGTGCCAGTTTTTGAATACAGAAGTCACAATTGACACTGTAAAAAGGGTTTTGATGGTGCAACCTAAAAATATTCAAACTAAATCAATTGCAGGTTTATTCCACTTTAGCATATTGCATTGGAGTAACTAGAGGCTTCTGTGTACTCTGTTTATGTATATACTGGAACATCTGTAGGTAGTTTGTTCTCAGTTGTTTTGTTTGTTTGTTTGTTTGTTTATTTATTTATTTATTTATGTATTCATTAGTTTGACAATTTCTCCCTGATTGCATTATGTTATGAGTTTTTTATAACTGCTTGATGTAGTCAAACGTTTAGATCACTACCAGTCAAACGTTTTAGTACACTACCAGTCAAACGTTTTAGATACACTACCAGTCAAACGTTTTAGTACACTACCAGTCAAACGTTTTAGTATCACTACCAGTCAAACGTTTTAGTATCACTACCAGTCAAACGTTTTAGTATCACTACCAGTCAAACGTTTTAGATACACTACCAGTCAAACGTTTTAGATCACTACCAGTCAAACGTTTTAGATACACTACCAGTCAAACGTTTTAGATACACTACCAGTCAAACGTTTTAGATACACTACCAGACAAACGTTTTAGATACACTACCAGTCAAACGTTTTAGATCACTACCAGTCAAACGTTTTAGATCACTACCAGTCAAACGTTTTAGATACACTACCAGTCAAACGTTTTAGATACACTACCAGTCAAACGTTTTAGATACACTACCAGTCAAACGTTTTAGATCACTACCAGTCAAACGTTTTAGATCACTACCAGACAAACGTTTTAGATACACTACCAGACAAACGTTTTAGATACACTACCAGTCAAACGTTTTAGATACACTACCAGTCAAACGTTTTAGATACACTACCAGTCAAACGTTTTAGATCACTACCAGTCAAACGTTTTAGATCACTACCAGACAAACGTTTTAGATACACTACCAGACAAACGTTTTAGATACACTACCAGACAAACGTTTTAGATACACTACCAGACAAACGTTTTAGATACACTACCAGTCAAACGTTTTAGATCACTACCAGTCAAACGTTTTAGATCACTACCAGTCAAACGTTTTAGATACACTACCAGTCAAACGTTTTAGATACACTACCAGACAAACGTTTTAGATACATACCAGACAAACGTTTTAGATACATACCAGACAAACGTTTTAGATACACTACCAGACAAACGTTTTAGATCACTACCGGTCAAACGTTTTAGATCACTACCGGTCAAACGTTTTAGATCACTACCGGTCAAACGTTTTAGTACACTACCGGTCAAACGTTTTAGATACACTACCGGTCAAACGTTTTAGATACACTACCGGCCAAACGTTTTAGATACACTACCGGCCAAACGTTTTAGATACACTACCGGCCAAACGTTTTAGATACACTACCGGCCAAACGTTTTAGTACACTACCAGACAAACGTTTTAGTACACTACCAGACAAACGTTTTAGTACACTACCAGTCAAACGTTTTTTAACTGTTCTAAAACTTTTGACTGGTAGTGTATATTCAATGACACATAACATGTCAGTCCCAGGATTCACTGAGGAGACAATGCCTTGAGTTGAATTTAAGGAATCCTTGGCAGCATCCAGCAGGACACTTGCTGTCTCTGCTAGCTCGTCTGAGGAAGTTGCCTCTGTTGGTCATCCACCATGAAAATCTAGCGATGTACCTCAGCTGTGTTTAAATAAGTGTTATGGTTGTGCGATGCAATGCAGTGAGCAGCTATATTGTTATTAGTCTTTTGCTTTCCGCCAGATATTCTTTGCATAACTCGTCCCGCAGTTTTTGAAATATGAACTCCGTTCCAACTCCAGACTGTCTGGAGTGTGTGATTCGGGTTCGTATACAGCTTTTTGATCGGATGCAAAGATTCCAGAAAACAACTGGAATTTTTTTCTTATAGGGAATTAATAGAATGGAAAAGTGCACGCCAAATGTCTGCTCTACAGACACGACTGCATGGTTGGTTCGACCTGCACTCGTCTGTTTGTCTTTTTTTTTTTTTTTTTTCCACTAATTTTCGAGCACACTCAAACATTACGGTTACTTTAAACATCCAGCCACCAAACTGCATGTCCCTTATTCCTCACACTGCCTAAGCTGCGCAACCATCCTTCGTTAGAATTCCTAGTCTTTGGTTTGCGGGAGGTGTGCATGGCTCATATCTAAACTTCACAAGTCAGAGAAAGGTTCATTTTAACACGCCTGGCTTCATCATGTCTACATGTTACCTAGTTCATGTCTTCTGAAGACTAGGATATAGCTACTCCATGCCTCAGATTCATTTTTTTCTGTTTTGTGAATCGATTCAGAATGTAGACTAGAAGAATGGATTCCTTTTGCCTGTCTTTCATATACGTCAACACATTTTCTGTTATCTTTTTATGGGGCTCAAAGTCGACCCTCGTTTTATCCTCTCCACAGCGAGCAAAACACCTCCTTTCCTCAGCTGCTTAAATGAAATGTGAAAGCACGTCTCTGGCAGATGGTTACATTTTAAGCCTGCTGTTGCTAATTTCGGTGTGGTGATAAAGGTGAGGTGAAGTTCCACGCTCGTGGAGGAGGAGGATCCAGCCTGCTGCAGGTGCGGAGAAAACAAATCCAAAGAAAGAAGGGGGAAAAAATGGGAGAAAAAGAAACGAGCCTGCGTACTGAAGCAGTATTTTGGGGGTTTTTAGGCCAGAGGGTGGTTTTGTGAAAGATGGGCTGATAAGGTGAAAAGTTATTACTGATGAGAGAGGATATGTCAGAGAGAGAGAGAGAGAGAGAGAGAGAGAAGTGATTGTAATGAGTAGTGGGTGAATGCTGCATGATTAGTAAGGCATCTTTCTGATTTTAATGGTCTGAATACTGAAGTTACTTTCTTGTCTTGGCTTCTCTCCCAGTAAGGAAGGGAGTCTGGCTGACTTGCTCTTTCTTAATCACTTCACTTGCCATCGGCGTGCCTTAGCGAGCTGACAAAATTCACAGCTATCAAACTCCATCCACACAATTGCCATAGTGTTTGTCATAGGTCATTTTAACTACACCGCTCAGGAGAGCAGCTACTGATCAAGTACAGTATCATGATATGTTCCAACTGGATCACAGCATCACGCTGACAGATGACATTCAAGTTGGCATTTACTGCTACTCTGTGCTGAAAGGATGTCTGACGAACGTGACCGAGCTTGATTTGACTGGGTTTTATTTTTTCTGTTCTAATTCTGTTCATATGATAACAATATAACTGTTCATCTCTGTGTTGCATGTCATTGCAGTCCAAAGAAAAAACATCTTCATTTTTGCTTTGACAGCTGCTGTTTATCCATCCGTTATCTTCCACTTTATCCCGCTAGTCAGGGTCACGGGGGGGCTGGAGGCAATCCCAGTGTCATCTGAATCAAACTCTATATCGTCTTGCTGTGAGGTGCCAGTGCTAACCACTACACCACAATGCTGCCCCAGTTGCTGATTATATTGTGTGAAAAATGATAAATGGATCAATAGAAATAATTCTGTTTCCACTGACTTACATTAAAAGTGAAGAAGGTTTTTGGCCTCTGTTTTGTAGATTATCTTTGTTTTATCTTTGGACAGTGTTGATATGTTAATCAGATAAAGTGTTAAATAAATAAATAAAAAAAAAAAAAAAAAAAAAAAAAAAAAAATATATATATATATATATATATATATATATATATATATATATATATATTAGATCTTGCTAGAAATTTTCTATTAATTCGGGCTGCAATTATCGATTAGTCGAGTATTCTTTCATTTATTCGTTCGATTAATCGAAAATAAGACAGATCTCTTCATAATGAACAACAGATTTAGAAAAATTGATTTTATTGTTATTTCACATGAAATCTTCCTATTAGCTGGCCATTACATATAGCCATAATTAATGTGCATTCCTTACTACATCAGCCATCATATTGACTTATTACATGGTAATGTTGATGCTATCTTGGGTCGAGCCTTCTCTCTGAACTGTCTGCTGAGATGCTAAAGCTAGTTTAGCTAGTTTGGTTTTACAATAGTGGCACTGCGCAGAGTTTTATTTTCTTTTAGCTTCGCTTCTGTTCATCCCTTGCTATTTTCTAGAATTCTAAATTTAAATTTGATCTTCACATTTGCAGTGAAACCCACACACACAGGACTAAATCTACATGAATTAGCATTACAGAGACATAGCCATTCACTGTAGAGTAAATTACAGAGACTCTCCAGTGGTGGTGATTGGAACCAGGGATTAGGATGGCACAAATGTAGGTATTTTTTTTAATAACCAGTGAACCTACACAAGTTCTCATGTAGAATCTTCGTTATAAAGCCTTTGTTGAATATTAAATGTTATAATACCCATCTGCCATATATATGTATATATATATATATATATATATATATATATATATATATATGTATATATATATCCGTTTGTGTAGTAGTTTTGTTTAGGTAATAATCAACACCGGTATATGTGATACATGATTCAGGGGGTCTGGAGTTTCTGGGATCCTAGAATAAAGTTGTTATATGGTCAGCCTTTGCTTAACAGATCCCCTTTCTTGGCTGCTTAGTTGCTTCAGCTGATCTTTGTCCACAGACTCCCTCATTATAGGCGTTAATCCTTTCTTGTCTCTCTTGGAAAGTATCAGTCTGCCTCTCTATAGTTTAAGCCAACTATGACACACGATATCGATTGGAGTATCAGATGTTTCTCAGAGTCTTAGGGCTTTTTCCCAATAATCCTTCCTTTGTTTTCCCCCCTGCGGCCATATGATAAACCTCGCTGGCTCTGAAGCCTGCAGAGCGGCCCGTGGCACCCTACCACTGGGTTCCTGGAGGGAGTACAGGTCCACTTCAGCCTTCTTCTGTAATTCACCTATTGTTGCTGTTGCTCTTGATGTTGTTGTTGTTGTTGTTGTTGCTGCTGCTGTTATTGTTGTTGTTTTGCTCCGTGAGCAAATGGCTTGTCAAGCAACACTCCAGAGAGCCTTTGGGGTGGAAGCTGACTGACTGGCTCTCCGGCTTTATCTCCGTCTATATCCAGCGCTGCTACTCAAGTGGTTATTGTGCGACCGAAGCCTCGTGTGCTTCGGCCTGCGTTTGTTTCTGCCTCGAAGGGTGAATAATGCATGACATGGGCCGTGTTTGGCCAGACGTTATGGGTTTGCCTCTCCTGATGGTGTAATGAGAGGCAGAAGGAGGCAGGTCGAATCGCACTGGGAGGGGGAAGAGTTCCATATGGATGGCCGCCAAAGCCTTTGTGTGTGACATGGAGAGAGAGAGAGGAGGAAAGAGAGGGATAACCAAGCTAAATTTACCTCTAATGTCTCTCTGCCATCCGCCATCCACCATCCCTCCTTTGTAATAAGACGCATTTACCTCTAGCGCTCGTGGCGAAGCCGCCGCGGCGTACATTCAACCCCTATTCATTCCCCCCCTAAGAGGCTTTGTGAGTGTATTTTTGTTCGCAAACTCCAAACCTTGTGTTCCCGAAACACATTATTGTTTGTCATGTGGAATGGAATCGGAGCGTAAGGGCTGTTTTTTTGAGGTGGGGCGGGTTCTTTCTTTTTGCGAATGAAATTTTTATAGGATACGACAGCCTTGTCAGATCAATACAATCGCTGCACGGTGACTCGGGAAGGATGAGTCTGGAAGCCAAACAAAAGAGCCCCCGTATCAACTGCCTAGCTATCGCTTCTGATCTTCATATCATTAGAACGTCCTGCTGAAAGCGTGAGATGCAAACTGACGGGCCAGTATGTAGCACATTTATGTAACCGACACGTTTGCCCGCGCTGTCGTCTCCGTAGCCTTTCTGAAGGGGTCCCAAGACAGGGCTGTCTTTCAGAAGACTTGGCTGTGATGAAGTGACACAGCGCATTCATTAATGGAGGCCTGATTCGAGATGAGCTCGTGCCTCAGTTTGTGTATCTCCGCCATGGATCCAAATGGCAGGCGTGTTATTTGGTCATTTAAGTTTAATAATTATTATTCAGTCACAGATCGTATGAAACTACCGTAGATGTTGTATGACTAGAGCTGCTTTTGTGGCCTTCCATTAGACAAACATGGCTCCATGGTTTTGGTATCACCTCCTTTAAGGTTTATGGCGAGCTTAGCTGATATCAGAGGCTGACACAAACGCTGCTATGATGATTCCTATGATATTCTGAACAAAACTAGTTTCCTTCATGTCACAGCGGTTTCATACATCACTATGATGACTAGGTACATCTAGGAGGTACTATATCTGTGGAACCGAAATACGACTGATTTAAAGAGCACTTCCAACAGTTTTCAAACCTTCTGCAAAATTGAATTGTTAACCATTTTAAAGCCTGATCCATGAAATAATTGGCCAGAAATTCTAATTCTTTGAAAATTGAGTTAATAATAATAATAATAATAATAATAATTGTTATAATAATTGTTATTATTATTATTATTATTATTATTATTATTATGTAATTTGAACACCGAGAAACACTCTCACACCACGGACATGCTGTTGGCCTCAGTCATGTGGCCTTTAGTCAATAAGCTTCATGGTATCGGTGCTCTCTATTACCGATACTATAAGTGCCAGTATCGGCGCCAACACTGATACGGTATTGGTATCGGTGCAACACTAACTACAATCTTTGGTCCTCCGCTGAAATGTAGAACAAAGTGTGCATTTGTTCAGGTGTACAAACATCAGGTTGTTTGGGGAACAAATGACAACAGTGATGATCTACAGCTCTCAAAAATGTTGAAATGTTTAGTTCTAGAGAGACTTGGTCAGAGTTGTTCACAGTGGTGGTGATAGGAACCAGGTGTCTGATGAGCTTGCTGCCTCTGAAAAGCTCCCTCATAGAAAAGTTATTCCATGAAGCATATGAATAGACTGCCTCGTGTCTGAGATCTTGCTTTTTGATAGTTGGGAGAAGCTTTTAGCTTAAAACATTTTTTGGCAGAGGGGTAAATGCAGTCCATTGTTGCTTCCCATTATCAACATCACATATAAACACTCAGAGGACACGTGTAGGTTCACTAGTGCTTCAGGAGAGTAAATAAAGGGGCTATGTTTGTGTTGTAGGCCTCGCAACCCCTGGTTCCCATCAGCACCACTGTGTAGTTTCTCTACAATAAACGACTGCACATCAGACCACTCCTTCCAGAGACTGTACTGTCAGAAATACAGACAGCAGCATGAAAACCATATATCGTCCCTCTACAACCAAAACAAGTATCTCCAAAATGGCAACTTTACAGGAGAGATCAAAAACTGTCACCTTCAGTGTAAGTCAGTGGAACCAGAATTGTTTTTCAAGCTATTTTGGAGCATTTCTATTGGTCCATTAATTAAGAAATGTTTATACAATGTAAACAGCGCTTGTCACATTCAAATGATGCAGAAAAATGAAAATTGACACAACTGGAGATACATGTTTTTCTTTGGACAGAGACTATGTGTGTACCATGTGGTTGCTGTTCAGAGAAAATGTTTAAAATGGTTGTTTTAAAGAAGAGAGCAAGAAATGTTTACTTTCAATGCAAGTTAATGTAAAAAGATTTGAATCAGTTAGGTATTGGAGCAATTTGATTGGTCCATTCACTATGAAATGTAAAGGTCAGCTTATAAAAAAAATAAATGAATGCATAAATAAAAGGACACCCCCCCCCAAAAAAAAAAAGATGTTTGAAAGAAGAAAAGAAAATATTTTATGTTTTATCTCCAAAATAGTAACTTTACAGGAGCCAGCTCTTTACTTTCAATGTAAGTCAATGGAACCAGAATTTTTTTAAAGCTGTTTTGGAGCAACTGTATTGACCAGTTCATCATAAAATTTTAACACAATGGAAATAGCAGCTGTCGTATTCAGATAATGTGGAAAATTGACACAACTGGTGATGCATGTTTTTCATCGGACAGTGACGATATGGTACTCATCATTTTTTTCCATGGAGTTCGATGAAATATGAGATTTTTATTTTTAAATTTTAAGATTCAGTCTGTACCATATTGTCACTGTCCAGAGAAAACAAATATGTTTAAACCAGAATTTGTTTCAAAAATGTTTTGGAGCAATTGTATTGATCAGTTCATCATAAAATTTTAACACAATGTAAAGGGCAGCTATCGTATACAGGTAATGTAGAAAAAGGAAAATGGACAAAAATGTAGATACATGTTTTTCTTTGTACAGCGACGATATATCTTATATTCATATTATTTTATGTTTTTACACCTTTATGGGTTTGCAGAAAGAAAAAAACATCCTTCATACTTTAACTGCCTCTCTGATTTAATATGGAGACGATAGGAATAGAACAGACCTGAAGTGGCGACTGGAACCTGTTGACTAGCTGTAATTGAATGTAGGGGTAATTCAGACGGATCTCACTATGTAATGAATGTGATTGCATGATGGTGATAATTGAACTATATTAGGGTACAATAGTGGAATGACTCTGGACTTGTAAGAGTTCAGGAGTTAATTAATAGTGCTGGGGAAACTTTGGGCTCCAGACAGAAGCGGTGGAGGATTTAGCATGATTTGTAGCGGTTCCCCTCATTACTGCTCGAGGAGGGCAGCAACCCTCGGCTCAAAAACGGCTCCCAGACGTGGATGCACATCCGAGAGACGTCTTAATAACCTCCTGCAATTACGGCGTTTCGGAAAAGACGCCGAGCGGAGAAGGGAGGGGGCGCGTCAGACAGCACGACCTGAATCTTCCTGTTTCTTGTTTTTTTTCAGTCATTTTCTCCAACAAAAACTCTTTTCTCTGTAAATGATTTCACTCTGCTTTCATGTCCTCGCACAGCAAACCGCTTGTGATACTGATCCTGAGTGAAGCTGGCGTCTACATCCTGTTACACAAACTCTGCTCTGTGCCTGCAGCCTCACTTAACCTGACACTTTGTCATTCTGGCACATTCACAGTGTCCTTTCCAATGTCTCTGGAGGAAACGTATGTAAAAGGGTTTCGGTTTGAGTTTCTTGCAGACGTGTTTTTTTTAACAGTGCAACAGGAGCATAGAGGGCTGTGTCCCAAACTGGAGTGTAGGGGGCTGTGTCCCAAACCGAAGGCTGCTGTCTCGATGCTTTGCTATCTCATAAAAGTACCTGCAACCAAATCCCGTTTGAGACGCACTTTGCAGGCATCCTAAACTCGTTGTGTGTGTGTGTTTGTGTGTATGTATATATTAGTGTTGCACCGATACCATATCGGTATCTATGCCGATACTGGCACTTACTGGCACATGCCGATACCATGAAGCTTATTGACTAAATGGCTGCACATGTTTCTGCATTGTGACAATTTTTATTTTTTCATAGCTCTGAAACTTTAATGTGTAGTTACTCAACCAGTAAATGTTGTTCTTTTAGGATTATTATATCTTATTCAGGATAAGACATAAAAAATACAACATATAAAAAGTGGAACACTATAAATATCAGGATTTATAGCTATATATCAAGCATTTAAGTCAGAGTTGGTATCTGTATTGGTACTCAGTATCGGCAGATACCTGAAAAGCTGGTATTGGTATCGGTAAGGAAAAAGTGGTATCGGTGCATCCCTAGTGTGTGTGTGTGTGTGTGTGTGTGTGTGTATGTATGTATATATATATATATATAGAGAGAGAGAGAGAGAGAGAGAGAGAGATATTAGGACTGCAGCTATCAATTATATATTATGTACATATGTCCACTGTTTTTGGTACATAAAACCACACAAACATTTGATTTTACAGCATCGTCATAATTAAAAAAATATATATTTTTTCAAAATATTTTAGTTTCTACCCCCCCACCCCCACCCCCTCTTCAAACAGTAAACAAAAACTGGAATTAAGTTACAGACAGTTGAGTTATAGATTCATTACAGGACAGTGTGCAGCTGAATGCCCCTTCACAGTGTCCACGCCTCGGAACTTGGGGGCCGTAACACTGCCGTGGTTAGTGCTTACGGTGGAGTTTGCTTATCGATCGGCAACAAAGCAAAGCAGTAAAACATCTGCCTGTCTGCGCGGCCTCTCAGTATTTGATTACTATGATATAACCCCGTCATATACTTCACCCCTCACTGCTTGCTTAATGCTCGCACTAGTTTACTCACAGAAATGACCTAGATGTGTTATGGTCCAACATCAGGGTTTGGTCTTCTGTATAGCTTCAGCATATAGTAGGTCATTGTGGAAACCTGGAGATAATGTAGTGAATCCAATACTTGGTGTGAGTTACAAAGAAGAATCAAGCTCTTAATGAGACTTAAAGGCTGCAGTTATTGGCAGCCATTAGAAATAGTAATGTAATGTTCTCTTATTTATTTAAGTTCGAGGTACCCTATTAGGAAGTTCTTATTAAACATATTATTATTATTATTATTATTATTATTATTATTATTATTATTATTATTATTTATTTTTATTATTTTTTATTTTTTTTTATTATTGTAAGTTTGTGGAGAGTTATTCTTGTGTGTACAGTTGTTTTGCCGAAATTAGAAAAATACCTTTACATGTGTGCCAGGTTTTTAGAAGCCCCTTATAGACCTGGCCAGTAAGTCTCACTCACATCACTCACATTTAGCAGGCTGAAGATTCTCCAAAAGGGGGCGACAGTAGCACTCAAATAAGTTCTGGTGCTTCAGTCAAATCTGTCACCACACAGTGTAAATATCACAATGTAATCGGTCAACTTGTGCAAACAGCAGTTAATATAAACATAACTATCAGAAGACACTAGAACTTCTCCACTGATGCTGAGTTCACGTTTGTGGTGGGTGGACGACAGAAAAACAGCTAATCCTTTATCTCTAACGGAGCCGCAGTGGAAAATTCTGTTAAGTCATGGACGTCAAGCATCTTGTTGTTGAATTCTGGATGAACCCGGCATTATACAACAAAAATAAGAGTACAGAACGTCCTCCTGCCTTTCTCCACCTTAAACAAACAGTCGGCACTGCTAAAGCTCTCCTCTGATAATCATCCATGATGACAGAATGACTGCTTTTTTATTTTTCAACACAAACATGCGAAGACAGCATAACAGCCCACCCTGCCCTTCATCGGCTTGGGCTGATTGTGCTGAAAGGCAATCAGCTGTCGGTATTGGCCCCTAAAACACTGATTGCCCTATTTGTAGCACTTTGTAATTACGTATATGTAATACATAGTAATTACAAAGCAAAATTAAAACTTGATTATATTTATGGCATTAAAGTCGACCAGAATCAGAAATAATTTTTTCTCTGCCAGCTGGTGATGTAATGGCTTTCAGCCTGCCTTAAATACCTAAAACAATGTTGATAGATTATTACAAAACATGGTATTATTATTATTATTATTATTATATTTTTATTTTCTTCATAATAGCTATTGTCATAATAATATTGTCACTGTCCAAAGAAAAACATGCATCTCCAAAATGGTAACTTCACAGTAAAGGACAAAAACAGTCTTTACTTTCAATGTAAGTGAAAGTAAAGAGGTTTTATGTAAGGTGATTTTGGAGTATTTCTATTGGTCCATTCATCATGAAACTTTTACAGGAAATAAAGAGCAGCTGCTTTGTTCAAATGTTATAGAAAATTGAAAATTGACCAAAGAAGTTATGGATACATGTTTTGCTTACTGGCGATACTTGTTTTTTCTTATGACAGCGGCGATTATGCTTTTACTGCACACATCAAGGAGATCTGTATTGGCATGTTTTATGAAAAAAGTACTGTTTAATTAGATTAATCACAGTAAAATGACATGTTCAATGTTAAATGATTGTTATTTGAGTTTCTAAAGCATCAAAATACATTGTACTCATACTTTTGAGGGAATGAGGTACCAAAGCCACCCAGTGGAAGTAGACTGTACTGTACCGCTACTATGTAATTTGGGAAACGCTACTCCTTGTGCTCGTCGTCTCCACTTCGCAGCTCTATTCTCGATGTACTGAATGAACTGCGAAGTGTCAGTACTGAGTGCAAACGCTCTGCTGAGACTTTATCCTGTGGAGATTTTCGCAATGTCACAGCGCTTTATTATGACAGACTACGTTGTATTACAGATCCTCCGTCGTTTACAGCTTCCGTTTGACCTTGCGTGCGAAGCGGTTTGTCGGCAGCATAAATAACACGAGCATCTGAAAGTTCATTAACTTTGGAATATCCTAATATCTCAGAGGGCCTCTATAGCCAAGCTGTGGAAGAGTAAGATTCCGGAGCTTTTAGCGAAGGTTAAATTTACCTTTTTTTGCCTTCTGCTCTATTATCTGAGCAGCTGTGCCATTTTCACTTCAGCCTAAAAACCCATAAAATTTTATTCTTGCCTTTCCCAGAGCGTCTCAGGCTTCTGATCTGCAGGTGCGATCCTCGTTGATGGATGCGTGCCTGCGTAAAGCCATCTTTTTAAGAAGTCCCCTTAGAGTTTTGCCCAGATTTCTGACTGCACAGCACTGTAAACAATGCGGAGCGTTCGTGCCATCGCTCATCCCTGCATGCAGATTTACTGTAGGGCTTCACGGGCCATGATAGTGAGTCGCATCTGTAGTGTTTATGGGCTTCATATACAGCCAGATGGGCTTTGAATGGGGCTGTGATTGAATTGTCTGTGTGTTGTAATGCAGCATTCGGGCTGCTATGCTGTATGTTGAGCAGTGACCGATGAGTTGGACTAGAGTCTAGAAGAGAAAAAGTATCCAGTAAATATATAGCAGTATTTCAGGAATAGATTTTAAAGGGCATAGGTCATCAAAGTCAAGTTGGATTACTGTTCAAAAGTCTGAGGCGCCTAAGCTATTGTTTGAAAGCCTTTATCTTATCAATAAGTGTATTTTCAACAGCAAGATATAATTAGAACAGATGTAAATAATCATACAATACAAAGTAACATGAATATCTTATTGTGAAAGAAGTAGATCATATCTTGAGCTCCAGTTCCAGATTTCTCCTGGACGCCCCAGACATTGTATGAATGTATTCAGTTCCTTCAGCAGTAATCTTGATTTAGCTTAATGAAGTAGTATCTACTGTATTAATACTGTTTGAATATTTAAATAATAAAGTGGTACTGTGCGACAGGAGGGGCTCGGGCTAACATCAGTAGAAATCTCTGATACAATATATGTTTATTTATAAACATCCAAACTCTTATTTCTTTACATTCTGATTTTGTTTATTTTGAAATGTTTTTAATGAAAAAGTTACATAATATTGCTCCTTTAAAGTTGGCTAAACACAGAAACACACTTCTACAGTCTCGTTCATGCACAGAGGAAGTGTTTATTTTTATTTATTTATTTTATAGTCTTTGTTGTTTGTTACAGTGGACATATTTTCATATTTTTTAAAACTTTTATTTGTATTACAGCTAATGAGCACATTTTCCTCACTGCTTGCTTTAGTTCTGGTAATGATCGTGACCTTTCTTTCTCTACTTGCCTTTTCACATCTAGCTTTCTGTCTCTCTCACTCACTTTCTCTTGCTTTCTTTAATTTTCTTTCTTTTCCATATCCTCCTCCCTTTCTTATCTCATTTTTTTTTGTTGTGTCTTTCTTGTTTTTGGTCTCTCTTCCTCTGTGTCTCTATCACTTTAACTTTCATTTCACTGTTTTCTTCTCTTGAGTCTTCTCTCCTGTTTTCTTTGTCTTCCCTTTTTTATTTTTCTTCATCCCTTCTCTTGATTCTTCTCTATTTTCATCTCTTGAGTCTTCTCTCTTTGTCTCTCGTCTCTGTCTCGTTTCTTTTTCTCCTAAATCTTCCCTTCTGTTTTCTTGAGTCTTCTCTTTTCTCTCTTATTTTCTCTTGAGTCTTCTCTTCTCTTCTCTTTGCTCTTCTCTCTTCTCTTTTCTCTCTTATTTTCTCTCGAGTCTTCTCTTCTCTTTGCTCTTCTCTCTTCTCTTTTCTCTCTTATTTTCTCTTGAGTCTTCTCTTCTCTTTGCTCTTCTCTCTTCTCTTTTCTTGAGTCTTCTCTTGTCTTCCCTTTTCTGCTTTTCACTTCTCTTCTCATCCCTTCTTTTGAGTCTTCTTGTCTCTTCTTTTCTCTTTTTATCTCTTCTCTTGAGTCTTTTCGTCTCTCATCTCTCCTGTTTTCTTGAGTCTTCTCTTGTCCTCCCTTTTCTTCTTCTCTCTTATCTCTATTCATCTCTGTTCTTCTTTACTCTTTTCATCTCTTTTACTCTTTTCATCTCTTCTCATCTCTTCTCCTGAGTCTTCTTGTCTATAATCTCTTTTCTGTTTTCTTAAGTCTTCGCTTTTCATCTCTTCTCTCTTCTCATCTCTTTTCTTTTCATCTCTTCTCTTCTTTTCTCTTATTTCATCTCTTCTCATCTCTTCTCATCTCTTTTCTTCTTTTCATCTCTTCTCTTCAGTCTTCTTGTCTATCATCTTTTTCTGTTTTCTTAAGTCTTCGCTTTTCATCTCTTCTCTCTTCTCATCTCTTTTCTTTTCATCTCTTCTCTTCTTTTCTCTTTTCATCTCTTCATTTAAATCTTCTCATCTTTCTTCTCTTCTGATCTCTTCTCCTCTAGTCTGTTCTGTCCTCCTTCACTTCTTTTTACATGCTACCTAAAACTGAGTACATTGTTTCATTGTATGTACTGTATATACTGCACTGCACAAAATCCAGCTTCCTGTCTGTATTTATGCTTTCTTTGTAATGAAACATGCTGTTGGTCTTTAACTACCGTCGATATCCGCCAAATAATTTATCACAAGAACGATTAATATCGTCATACCTGCCTACCTCCTAATCCCACTGCTATGCAATACATAAAATTGCATACGTTATAATTAAATTTCAGAAGAAGAACTAAAATGCTGGATGTGTTCGGTTCCATTCCTGTCTGCTGATAGTCCTCATATCATTAGGAATGAGGGTTATTTGCATTTGTATGGGTTAAAGACACTGATTAGCCATTGAACGTTCCCCAAATTGGCTGGTAAGACAGTGCAGCATCATATTTTATGCAAGATCAGTCACACACAGCATGTAGAGTTGCTTCCTCACCTCAGGGAAAGCCAAGACTTTGTTTGTCCTTGGAAGTCAGAGAACTCAATGATATTCCCTCAAGTAAAGATAATTCCGAAGACTGAATGCTACCCAAACGGAGGTGAGCCTTAATAACCACAGTAAATATCGGGACGATAAGGCAGTGGTGTGTTACTGGCCGATAATGGTGCGGCTTGAATATGAGCTCTTCTCCGGCAGTAAAGACTGAACTGGCAGCTTTATAATGACATCAAGCTCCGCTGCTCTGTATTTGCTGCGGGTTCCTGCATCTCGCAGTTCTTTATCACTAAAGCGATAACGGCATCAGGATATCAACCTCTGACCCTCGCGAGTGATGAGCGCAGCGTGGCTCCGTGTTCCGCCCGCGAGGCCGTATTCGGTCCCGGGTGATGCTGAGGCTGTTGGTGCATTTCTTAGGGCCGTCGATTCCCCGGGCGGCAAACACATCAAAGGCAGCGGGCGTGGCTGACAGCTGGTCACAGGAGTGGCTATCGGAGACTGTATCTGGGAGATAAATGCGTGCATGCGGCGAGCCTCCTCTGGCCTCCTTCCTGCTGAGAGAAACTGGCGTAATTGAGAAAGATGGCCTGGGCCGGTGAGGGGACGCGCAGTCCTCCCTGCCTGTCCCTTCAGCTGAGGAGCAAGGTGATTCTCGCGGAACTCACCTCAGCGCTCCGCACAGCTCCGAGTGGCTCCGCAGACAAATGGCCCCATCTTCAGGAGGAGGGAAGGATGTAAATTATGGGTAATTAATGTTCGTGTTTGGATGCGTATTTATATCCGGGTGAGGAATGAGCTGATGATGCTCCTCAACCACAAACGAGTCCACACGTGGAAAACACAGAGAGACTTCCGTGGTGATGCTGCTGTTATCGTTCTCATTCTCTCTCTCTCTCTTTGCTTTCTATCTCTCTCTTTGCTCTCTCTTTCTCTTCCTTTCTCTCCCTTTCTCTCATTGCTTTCTCTCTCTTTGCTCTCTCTCTCTTTGCTCTCTCTCTCTCTCTCTGCTCTCTCTCTCTCTCTCTGCTTTCTGTCTCTCTCTGTCTCTCTTTGCTCTCTCTCTTTGCTTTCTCTCTCTCTCTCTGCTTTCTTTCTTTACCTCTCTGTTTTTCTTCTACTTTAGCTTTTTTCATGTCTTTCTTTCTCTCACGCACTCTTTGACTTTCTTTCTCATTCTCTTTCTCTAGTATTTTTACTTTCTCATATTCTTTCTCTCTCCATTTTACTGTCTTAATTTTCTTATTTATTTCTATCCCATTTTTCTTTTTTTCCTTTCTATTTTGCTTTCTTTCTTTTGTATATATTTTATTTTTCATCTAACAATCTCTTTCTTTCTCTGGCTTTTTCTCTTGCTGCCTTTTATCCTACCTTATTCGTTCTATCTCTTTCTGCAGTTCTACATTCATCTTGCTCTCTCTCTCTATCTCTCTCTCTCTCTCTATGTATCTCTCACTCAGTGAAATGTTGTTGGGATGTTTTTTTTGTGTGTGTGTGTTTGTTCAGTGTCGGCAGCATTGATGTGTGTGTGTGTGTGTGTGTGTGTGTGTGTGTGTGTGTGCTGTTATCGGTGAGACGGTGTCAGGACCTCTGAATTCTGGGTGTGAGTGTCTCCTGTTTCTGGCAGTGCCGTCGCTGCGCTCCCTCGCGTCGGCCTCTCCTCGTTTTGGCCTAATTGTGCCGATTCTCAGGCGAGAGAGACGCAGCATGCATAATCAATTCTGATGCTCTGATAGAGGATCCGCCGCTTTTCACACATCAAAGCCGTGGAACCAGCCAAGACTAGCTGGTTATCCATGCTATAGCGTTCTGCATGATTTGGGAAGGGAAGGGGAGTCTGAGGACAGCCATTTGTCACGAGCGAGCGACACTGTTTCATACAGTAGAAATGCCTCCGCCCCCTGCTAAAGAAGGAGCTCTCCTGATGGATGGATGGAGTTACTGTAAAGGCATAAAAAAGATTGCTGGGTTCATTTCCATTCATATGCAGACGTTGTTATACGGCCTCATCCTTAATGTTTTCTCTTTCGGGCCTGTACCTGAGGGAGCTATAGACATAAAGGACATTGCTTATTGTGCCAGTAAAGTCTGTAGATGAGTGACTCATATCGAATGACCAGCGCAGTCAAATAGAGGCGATCCAGATGGTGCCATCAGTGCTCTGCTGTATTCAGCAGTATCATTAAAAAAAAGTACAGAACTCCTTTAGCAGTTTTGGTGTCCTCAGGTGTTTAGCATTCTGATGCCTTTAAACAGGTTCCTTCATATGTTGTGACTTTTGATTTCTCGTTATAGTTTTCAGGAATAGCAAACAAATAATACAAACAGACAGATATTGCATTTCATTGAGGGCTGGCTTAATGCGGTTTCTGCCCAGTTGGTCCCTGCGTTGCCTACTAACTGGTATCTATTCCCAGGGTAGCCAGTGCATTGGCCAGTTTTCCCAAAAGACAAGTGGAAGACTAATTTGTCCCTTATTTCTCCAAAAAAGACAGAAGAGGAGACAATGCGAAAGATCTAAGGCTGCATCTAACGATTTATTTCTTAAGCGATTAATCTAACGATTCTTTTTTCGATTCGTTGATTAATCTAACAACTAATTTTTAGATTACTCTAATGTGAGTGTGTTTAGGAATTATTTTGTTAAGGATTTGTAACCAGTGGATGATTTTGTATATGTATATTTTTTGTATTTTTTGTGTGTGTGTATGTATGTATGTATGTATGTATGTATGTATATATATATATATATATATATATATATATATATATATATATATATATATATATATATATATATATGTATATATATATATCTCGTAATCAATTACGATGTGTCGCCCCAGCCCTAGTAAGATCCCAGTTAATTTGAGCACCACCAAACTAAAGCAAGCCAGGGGGCGACAGTGGTAAAAAACCTCCTTCAGATCAAGAGGAGGAAATACTGGTCTACAAACCAAGCAAAACAAGTATAAATACAATAAGAGTAAAATTTACAACTATATGCATCAATGAATGTAAAAATAAAGGAAAACAAACTGTTGAAGCAACTCCCATCAGAGTAGCAGTGAGAACCAGCTCAGTGGTTTGTAAGCTAGGAGGAGAAAGAACTGATAAGTTTGTGAAAACAGGAGAAGAAAATGTGATTAAGTAAGCAAACAGAGTATTTAAAGTTGTCAGGTTCATGCAGGCAAAGATTTCTACAAAGCACTGGACAGCAAGAGTGGTGGGTTAAATGAATGCAGGCAGACAGGGGCACCCAGTCACAGCAGATGAAGCAGCAGCATCAATTCTCAGAATGAGCAGCCAATTCTCAGACGTCAGACAGGGATGGGTTGTTCAGCATCAGTCCGTACTGGGATGGGCAGTTGTTCAGCATCAGTCCATACTGGGATGGGCAGTTGTTCAGCATCAGTCCATACTGGGATGGGCAGTTGTTCAGCATCAGTCTGTACTGGGATAGGCAGTTGTTCAGCATCAGACCGTACTGGGATGGGCAGTTGCTCAGCATCAGACCGTACTGGGATGGGCAGTTGTTCAGCATCAGTCCGTACTGGCATTGGCAGTTGTTCAGCATCAGACCATATGGGATGGGCAGTTGTTCAGCATCAGTCCGTACTGTGATGGGCAGTTGTTCAGCATCAGTCCGTACTGGCATGGGCAGTTGTTCAGCATCAGTCCGTACTGTGATGGGCAGTTGTTCAGCATCAGTCCGTACTGGCATGGGCAGTTGTTCAGCATCAGACCATGTGGGATGGGCAGTTGTTCAGCATCAGTCCGTACTGGCATGGGCAGTTGCTCAGCATCAGACCATATGGGATGAGCAGTTGTTCAGCATTAGTCCGTACTGGGATGGGCAGTTGTTCAGCATCACTCCGTACTGGGATGGGCAGTTGCTCAGCATCAGACCATATGGGATGGGCAGTTGTTCAGCATTAGTCCGTACTGGGATGGGCAGTTGTTCACACACTGTTAAAATGTATAGTTAAAATGTTTTCATAGCCACCACATCAGGAGGTAAGTGGTTATATTAAGCTATGTCAGCGGAGCACTGAGCATACTGGCCCGGAGTGGTGGGCAGCCCTTTCCACAGTGCCAGGGGAGAAGTTGGGGGTTTAGCTGTCTTGCTCAAGGGCACTTCCTTCATGTGTTGTTGGTTCAGAGGATAGATCCTCCAACCTTCGGGTCGCAAGGCTTGTTCCCTAACTTCCAGCTCTCGACCGCCCTGCGGAGGAACGTTCATTGGGTTGGAAGGTACATAGGAAGAAAGAACTACAGACGCTGGCTGTTCACTGAGCTCAGTTGAATGCTTAAGCTGAACACTACATCCTCCTAAAGCTCTAAACCCGCGCTCGGCCTGTCTGTCTTTCGTGTCAAAGAAGCAGGATTAGCTCTCCGTCAGCCGCATTCAAAATCGCAATATGCCCATCAAGCGATTTGTCATTTAACAGGAGTTATGAAGACAGATGGGAGGCGATGTCTCGGAGAATCTGCTCCGTGTCCCAGACACTCTAGGAGGTAATCATGGCTCCATGTCATCGTCCTGTATAGGACACACGACTCGCGCAGTCATGAACAGGTGCGCTCATTTTCTTACATAGATACATAATGAACTGTCTTCTGAAGGAGCAATTATATTTGGGAGCCCAACCAGCATAAACATGACTGTCTGACAAGAAATTATATTATGCTATCAATTCCATCCTCAGCTGAAATTGCTCAGTAAACAGTGTCGTTTGCCTGCTGTGTGGGGAAAACTGCAAAACAAACAAAGGAAAAGCCTTTTATCGCCTTTTCCTTCATTGTGATTAACTGTTTGTTTTTTTAAGCTATACGAGTGGGCAAGATAATGTGTTTATTTCTTTTAATAATTAATATATTTAATTATTTAATCATAAGATTCACTTATGTCCAGTGAGAACAACAGTGACTACATGCTTCAGCCAGTAAGTGTATATATCATATGCTCATCCATTTGTACAACTTCTCCATTGTTCTAGCCTCTTGCTGTCACCCATACAGCTTGTGGATTCTTGTTGCAGTGGAGGGTCCTAACAGGAGCTGGAGCCACACTTTGGTGTTGCTTTTGTTAGTTTGTTGCTTGTTGATTTATCCATAGATCTCACATGAGCACTGGCCAGTGTAATCTGCCGAATGTATCACTTTAAAAGACATTTACAATTTATTTTAATGAGAGGGCTGCAGTCCCAGTTTGCTTTGAAGACCTTGTTCACACTGTCAGCCTAAATCTTACTATCTAGATTGTATTCAGATTATGTTTGCTGGACAGGACAGCAAAAAACCCACGATATCAGATTTTTGCCAGATGGGTCCAAAACTACATTTAGAGGTGCTTTTGAAATGTGATTCAAATCAGATGCATCTCAGTTTATACAATGACTGTGTCTAATCTTGAGTGACTAAAGTGCTGGGATTGCTATGTAGTTCCTGACACTCCGGGATTGCCACAGCAACCCATGCAGATGGGTTGGAGATGTCTGGACACAGTCTGTTCACTTACAATAACAGTGCGGGTAGTTGTTTAAACAGTCTGATTTGAGAATCTGAACAGTCATAATAACATACAGCACACTGGGCTTATTATAATTTGTTATATATTATATTTTTATATATACTTTTTATACTTTTTGGCCAAAAACATTGCCTGAATACCCGTATGAAATAAATACCTGTCTGTTAACTTACATGGAAAGCAGTTAAGAGGGTTTTTGTCCTGTACTGTAAAATTATAAATATAGATATTTATATATATATTTTTTATTCTTACTGCACCTTATTGCAAGTAATATAACAAACTTTTCTATATGTGCAACTGGTGAGTCTGAGGCAGATAAAATATACAAGCTTTATTGGACATATATTTGATAATATATGGTAACACTTTACTGTAAGTGTACTGTTTATAAGCTTACACGACACCTAACCCTACAGAAGTAAAACTTTTTCAGTAGACAAAGATAGCTAGAGTCTTTAAGGCAGATGACTTATATATATATAAATGTGTGTGTGTGTGTGTGTGTGTGTTTATATGTATGTATGTATATGTATATATGTATGTATGTATGTATATGTATATATGTGTGTGTGTGTGTATATATATATATATATATATGTGTATATAGAGGTAGATGTGTTTCAGTAGTGCAGAGTCTGTATTGAGGTGTGGATGTGGAGTGGATTGTCCATGTGGGTAATGATGATTATGATTGTGGATCAGGTAAAGGGTATAGTGACCGAACCTTTGACCGATACTCCAGTACTACTGGCTGTTCAGCAGCCTAATGGCCCAAGGAAAGAAGTTGGTTCTTTTATGACTGGGGTGCTCCACCCTGGTCCTAGTGGGCGGCTGTCCAGCACAGTTTGGTAGCTTCCCTACTTAAGCATACCTACAAAAACCTGCCAACTATCAGATGTGTTAAGTGAGATGTGTTTCAGCAGGTAAAACACCAAAATATGTTGGACGTCAGCCCTGCAGGCCCCCTCTGTGGCCTCCACAGAATCCATATGTGCAGGAGAAATCAATGTTTTCAGTCTATTTAATTTTTATATGCTAGATATCCTGGGAGCATATTGGGTAGTGGTTATTTAAAGCAGAGGTTTTTTTGTGTTGTTTTTTTTTTTTTTTTTTTTTTGCTTGCCAGAAGAATTTTAAGCTTTATTTCACCCCCTGCTAGAGGGATATTGGATTGGGTGATGTTACACCACCGTGGTGGTAGAGACATCAGCCAGTGCAGGTTCTTCTGTGAGCCAAAGCACCTGCCAATACCAGCACACCTCCAAATAAAAAATAAATAAAGAAACAAACACGCTTGTTTATAGTTTCTGTTTTGTTTTGCTCATTTGCTGACTGCTTATCAGCGAAGGAAGCCCTTTCTTTCTTCCTAAACGTTATTGAAGGCTAGAGCGGTCCATTTTTCTCTTCTGTTTTTGAGGAATTATCCAAGGAAGAGGGATTTTTGGTTTAGCAAGGGATTTAACTCCCCTGCTGTTTTTTTGAAATAATGCCTCTTTGATGTCCAGAAGACGCCGGGGCAGTGTGAAAATATTTTCTTTGCTGCGGCTCCGCTCGTTTCTTTTCTGCGGAAAACAGCCGGGGCAGGTTTTGCGGCTTCTGCTCCGGGACCGCTCCGCCGCTCTGCCTCTTCCCCTGCAGCTCCCGCGGCTCCTGCAGCTCCAGCGACTCCCCGAGGGTTGAAAAGATCAGCCTTGGAGGTGGTTTTGCCTGAGGCTGTGAATCCTTTGACATAATCTTTCCACATTTGTGGGGAGCTGAGCTCCTTTTTTTGGTATTATTAGAGTGACATATTATCCGATTTGTGAAGTTAAGCAGGCTTGCAAAATTAGACGCACCAGAGGGGCACGAAGACTGAGATCAGCATATTTTTGGAAGATCCACAGCCGACTGGGAATATTTTTTTACTTTCTTTGCAGTTCTTTATAAATGGTCAATTTGTATGGAAGCGCTTTTTCAAAGCTGCCACACGATGGGGCTGCTCAAATATATCACTCTTTAATCATTCGTACAATACTGATATTCACGTGAGCCCTCTATGCAGTTCCAGTGTCCTGACCAATCACTGTTTCAGTTCTGTGGATGCTTGGACTCATCAAGATCAAAATAATGCAGGCCTGTCTTTAGAGGAGCAACATGTACACTACCAGTCAAACGTTTTAGATCACTACCAGTCAAACGTTTTAGATCACTACCAGTCAAACGTTTTAGTACACTACCAGTCAAACGTTTTAGTACACTACCAGCCAAACGTTTTAGATACACTACCAGCCAAACGTTTTAGATACACTACCAGCCAAACGTTTTAGTACACTACCAGCCAAACGTTTTAGATACACTACCAGCCAAACGTTTTAGTACACTACCGGCCAAACGTTTTAGTACACTACCGGCCAAGCGTTTTAGAACTGTATTAAAAACTTTTGACCAGCAGTGTATTTTGATGCAGCCTGTCAAATTCATACTCCCAACAATAGGGGGCAACATGTCATCCGAAACTGAGCATACGAAACAAGGATATGCGCAGTGTTTCCTCCTCAATCTTAAAATTAACAGCTGTTTATTTTCCAGTCTAGAGGAACTGTTCCAAGTTCAGCATTAAGCTTCAGTCCTTTACTCTCCAAGAACATCTCCAGTCTTGGAAAGCAGCACCAGTGTTAACTCTTGTTCTGCTTCTATTTATGTCACTCCTTTTGGTTCCTCGCCCAGAGCGTGCACCAGCGGTTGCTTCCTGAGAGCTTCTGCAATTAGCTACTTGACAGGAGGTTGGAATAGACTTAATGCTACAGTATCTTACTATTGCCTCTTAAGGTACAAAGTGGTATTGCAAGACAGGACAGGCTACTGGTTGCAGGGTAACAACATTATACATAGACTTCTTTGACCCACAGTCAAAACTGATATTTCTTTATAATCTTTTGATTGTTTAAAGTAGTGTAGGTTATTAAAAAAACAGATTGCACCTTTTAACCATGTAGCCAGTATTTAGTAGTATATAGAGTGTTTTTTAGACTTGTGGATTGGCCTTTACTAAGATTGACTGTTCTATCTGCTGGAAGTCCTTGAATGCAGAGATCTGTTTAGTTGTAGTGCGGACGCACGTCTAACAATCAATGACATTGGACTCAGTTACACAGGAGCTACCATTATAATATTTAGTCATGCAATTTGGACAGCAGGCTGCTGACTTCTTCGTGACCAAAGGCTTTGATTAGATGGCAGAGATCCAGTTAACGGTGCTGAGTTTCCTGCCGGCGCAGATCAATGTATTGCATTAAAGAGCTAAACACTATCAACAAAGGTTATATCAACACTCAGCCAGTAGAGGAACACATTCACAGGCCTTTTGTGACTGGCAGTCAGTGAGAACTTCAAGGGGGGACTAGATGTTGCCAGCTAAGTTATACAATGTTTCTATACTTTAATATTTCTTATTCACTTACTACAGTTATACGTGATTGCATCAGTGTGTAGGACTGTACCGTCTCTGCAGGAAGGCTGAATTTCCAGGAGGGAAGATTTCTCCTCAGAAACACACACACACACACTGGAACGGAAGGATACACTTGCTGGAGCCTGTCTTGCGAGTGTTACCTTGTGCTGCTGCTTGTTCGTCTCTCCGCCACCTGTTCCCCCCTTTGAACAAACAGTCGTGTCTTCCCTTACAGCCTCTAATTAAATTAGTCCCATTAATCTTCATCACATCTGGCTTCTCACTCCTGAGTTCTGCTAACATGGAAGAGCAGAGAGCTCAAACGCTGCAGCGCTTCAGAGTTTCAGATCAAGTGATAAGTTCTGTGTCATTTTGTGTTTGGGAGCTTTATTTCACGCCAGGTGTTCACACATCGAGGCTGAAACACAGAAACTTCTCGCTGGCTCTTCCTGACAGTGTGGGATTCATTTCTCTGCCGTATGAAAAATATACACTGTGCTCGTGTGTGCAGTGAACTGTGTCAGTGTTTCAGTTACTGTAGCAGCAAATCTCCACCTAAGAGACCAATAAAGAACATCTGTCTCTCTGTCCATGTGTCTGATTGTCTGTCTATGTCTTTCTATTTGTTTATCCATATGTACCTCCATCTCTCAACTATCTTTATATACATCTGGCTGTTTCTCAAATAGATAGATCTCCTCATCTGTCCGTCTATTCTTCCACCCATTTGTTTATGTCCCAATTCATCTGGTTATTTATCCATCCATTCATCCTTCTTTATCCATCTGTCTTTCTGTCAGTCTGTTAGTTTTTCTCCATCTATCCCTCCATCCATTTATCAATCAGCCATCCATACATGAATTATCTATCTATCTATCTATCTATCTATCTATCTATCTATCTATCTATCTATCTATCTATCTGGCTATTCATTCACTTATCTGTCTTCATCCATCCATCCATCCATCCATCTCCATTTATTTATCCATCGGTCATCCATTCATGTATCTTTCTTTGTACAACAGTCTATTTAACTCTCTCATTCCATCTATCCATCCAGCCATCTAATATACTTTTCATGTGCCTGACTATCTATCTGTCTATTTATCTGTGAATCTGTCCATCAATCTGCCTATCTGTCTGTTTGTCCGTCACCATCTGTCTATCTATCTATCTATCTATCTATCTATCTATCTATCTATCTATCTATCTAATTGGTTTAGGTTCATCCATTTGTCTGTTACCTATGGCCTGTATATCAATCTATATATCTGTCTATCTGGCCATGTGTTTGTCTTCATTTATCCATGCATCCACTTATCTGTTTGACTGGTTCCATCCATTCATCCATCAGCCATCCGTCTATTTATCTATCTGTCCATCCGTTTAACGGTCTCCGTCCATCCATCTATACACCTGTCTGTCTGTCTATTGGTTTCTCAAATAGATAGATCTCCTCATCTGTCTGTCTATTCCTTCATCCATTTGTTTGTCCCTATTCATATGTTTATTCAACCATCCATTCATCCGTCTTTCTGTCAGTCTGTTTGTCTTTCTCAATCTATCCTTCCATCCATTCACCCATCAGCCATCCATACATCAATTAAGCTGTCTACATTCATTCATTCATCCATCCATCCATCCATATGTACATCCATCCATCCACTTATAATCTGTCTATCTGTCCTGCCGTCTGTCTGTCTAAACAACTTCTCTTCATCAGTTCAGAGTACATATTAAAGAATCTACAAGAGCTGCTGTTGAGTCAAACTTCGCTTCAGCTAAGCTGATAGTCCACAAGAGCTTTGAGAGAGAGAGAAAGAGGAGGGGGCTTGTTCTCTCTCTCCCGTTCCTTCCTCAGCTTTATCTGATTCTATGATAATGGAAAATGTAAGATTACAAGGACCTTGCGTGAGCTACTTGTTGAACAGCCTTATCAACTATGCTGCATAATTATTCTCTCTGTTCTACATGGTTTGCATGATTAATATTTTTTTTTTTGGTGGAGTTCTTGTTTTATCCTCCTCAGCCCCCATAGAAAGCAGACAGGGCCACGTGCGCACTCGCACACATGCTCCGTGAGGGATGTTCAGCGTTAACGTGCGACTGTGTAAGATGCTGTAATCATTATATATTAACACTGCACTAATTTTCAGGAACATGTCTGAGAGCTGCTGCCGCTGTGACTGCTGATAAGATGGCCTGTTGATAGGACAGCACACTTGTTTCTGCAACTTTGTACAGTCCTGATTCGTTGCAGTGATACAGTTTATTAACACAGTTGTGGTTCAGTTAGGCAGGAAAGTTGCTGCAGACATATGTTCGGATTCATTCAGATTAATTTCACTGTTATCTGAGTCCACGGTGGGTTCTTTTGCTGGGTTTTAATCCAGTAATCAGGTGACTTAGGGCATGTGTTCCCTTCCTCTGATTTCTTTCTGGTGTCTCGATCTGCCCATGTGCGAAAACAGAACACGGCACAGAAACAAACAAGAAGCGGTTAAACACAATAACCGCCAGATGGCAACAAAACACTTTTGCAGCAACACTTAAAGCAAATACATTCTTAACGAAATGATAATATTCCTCATCGTCGTCTTCAAATAAAGTGGCATAAGTTTTATATTATGTTTACGACAAGTCGTCTTTTATGATTCTATTGGCTGGTTGCACAGCAGAAATTGGATACTGCTCAACTGTAGACCTGTAGACCAACTGTAGAAAGAGTTCCCCATTATCTGATTAACCAGGTGTGCATGTTAATGTGTTAAACAGATAACTGACAAAATCTGATTTAGTTAACAGACATAAATGCACTCAATCAAGGAGAGACTCTCTTTAATGGAGTTAATCACTAATAGTTTTTAATTTCCATACATTTTCTGAATGACCATTGGTTGTTTTTATTTTATTATTAGTATTCTTGTAGTAGTAGTAGTACTTTTAATACTGTATCAAAACAATTACCATTTAGAAACTTAGCACTGTTTAGCTGGTCATTGCTTGCCATGACAATACAAAGTGACCCATATCTCTGTAACTGTGTATGTCAACATCAAAAGAGGCTTCCTGATTGGTGTAGGCATTAAATGTACCAATATTACAGCAGAATCTGTGGAATGATCTAGAAATTATATAGCAAGATCTTGCATCTATTTTGGATCAACCATAGTTCTCCATTCAGTATGATCTTCTTTGTTTACAGTTTTCAGAGTTGCATGTATTTGCTCTAATATTGAAGCTCCAGTAAATGAGTTATGAGTTCGGGGACCTGCTGGAGTAAAACCATGTTTAAAAGGAACAGTGTGCATGAACTGGCACAACTTTGCATCTGACGTGAAATGAAGTTATTGTATGTCTATGGGCCGTTACAGCAGGAACACAAAATGTAATCCTTTCTAATTGCTCATAACTTTTAAGTGTTTGTACCAAAAATTACCCCATAGAAAAAAAAACAGTAGGGTTGTTACGAACTGTAGCAGCCTGGCAGATTATTTATTAGAGCCGTAACAAAGTGTATGGTTAAAAGCCCAGACTTTTCTATGTGATGCCAGAGAACGTACCACCATAATGTCTTCTGGCAGCGGTTCCCGAAGACAGTCAAGGAGACTCAGCTCCAGTTATAGGACTTTCTAACAGTGCTTTATGCCCATTCATGATGTCAGTGAGCGTGAACTGCTTTACTCAGCCAGTAAGGTAATCAGCCCTCCAAGCAGTCAGCACTCAATAGCAGTAAGTTAGTTTTCTCCTGGTAAGCATGGTCTGCCTTTTTAAGTAAAGATGTTCTACTTTCCAAAATTAAAGGGAGTCTCTGCGTTAAAAGGCTGTAAAAACATTTCATGACCCCTTTTATATATATATATGTATATATATATATATATATATATATATATATATATATATATATATATATATATAAATGTGTGTGTGTGTGTGTGTATATATATATATATGTGTGTGTGTGTGTATATATATATGTGTGTGTGTGTGTGTATATATATATGTGTGTGTGTGTGTGTGTATATATATATATATATATATGGCTCCATTCACCCTCATTCAATGAGGACTTGCTGTCATCTGCCCTCTAGCATTTTACCACAATGAATTTAGCAGAATGGGAGGAATAGTCAGGGGCCAGACTCCCTTTTACACTGGCCGGGTTTTTGTTTTGTCCAGTGGTCATATAGTGTAATGTTACTCTGACATATTTGGAACAATTTGGCTTGAATTCATACTCGCACTGGATCAAGCCACAGTGACTCATGTTTAGAAGTCTTCTGTTTGCACTCTGCAGCGAGCGAAAGGGAAGAAATGGCACCAAATTGTCTCAGATTGGTTGCCAACAGAATTCTAGCTCCAGGAAAATCATGAAAGATGTACTTGCATGGGTGAGTGATTATCTCAATTCATGCATACTTCATAATATTTAGTGGGCCTCTCCATTATGGATTATGTATATTGTAATGTGAGTGAGTGAGATGATGCATATTGCATGAGTACATTATTGGCCCGTTGGCCCAGGCTTAATAAATACTGCCAGATTTTAAAGCATACTAATATTGAATCACTGCAGTCTGGGGACATGATCGCTGCCCTCGCATACTGCAGTGAGTACGTCCACATGAAACCACTTTCTTGTAAACATTTGAATGTCTATTTTTTTCCACAAAAAAATTAAATATAGCCATACAAGCTGCTGCTAGAGAGTGTGTGTGTGTGTGTGTGTGTGTAGGGGGGCACAAACCTGCTCGTGCACACAGATTTAGAGTCACTCCTACTCTGTGGAGCCTGAGATTAAATATTTACTTCATGATTGTAACAGTGCATGGACTGTAATGGCCGTGGTGGCTGAGTGTTGTTTTCTTTGTAGCTATGTAGAGGGCCTGTCAGAGCCATCAACATAAATTTTCAACACACACTCATATATAATATATCTGGCTACAGATAGTGTAGCAGCTAAATTACAAATAAGTTTAGTTACCTGTTTGTGTTTGATGTGTATGCCGTGTAGAAATTGCTTTGCAGTCTTTCCAGTCATATAGACATTACTATACATTCATATAGACATTGCTTTGAAATCTTTCCAGTCATATCAGCATTGCTTCCCAGTCTTCCTAGTCATATAGACATTGCATTACAGTCTTTGCATCATATAGGCTTTGCTTTACAGTCTTTACTCATATAAGCATTGCCTCCCAGTCTTTCCGGTCATATAGGCATTACTTTTTGTAGTGTGTGTGGTCATATAGGCATTGCTTTACTGTCTTTATGATTAGGCAGGTATTGTATTACAGTTTTTCCGGTCATATAGGCATTGCTTTCCAGTATTTCCGATCATATAGGCATAGCTTTCCAGTCTTAATGGTCATATAGGCATTGCTTTCCAGTATTTCCGGTCATATAGGCATTGCTTTCCAGTCTTTATGGTCATATAGGCATTGCTTTCCAGTCTTTATGGTCATATAGGCATAGCTTCACTGTCTTTGTGGTCATACAAGTATCGCTTTACAGTCTTTAGTCTTATTGGCATTGCTTTACTGTTGTATAGACATTGATTTACATCCTTTACAGTCATGTAGCCATTGCTTTACAGTCCTATAGGCATTGATTTAAGGTCCTTCATCATATAGGCATTTATTTATAGTCATTCCAGTCATGTAAACTTTGATTTCTGTAAATCTACCAATACAATATATTCCACACAGTGTTACTCCAGAACAGGGTGTAATGTTACCTTGCCAGCACTCAGAGGGCTACACCTCTGTAGGAAGTATGTTACTAAATTGACTTGAAAGTAACTAGTGCTAGCGATAACCTGCTGAAGGTTCCTTGCAGTGTGACCTGTGTTGATAGCGTTTTTTGAGGATGTGTTGAAACATGAAATCAGTGTTAAATGTAGGATGGACGTTGTAATGGAATTGAATAAGCCCCCAGTCCAATGTGTAAATGCGTTTCACAGACACCCTTGAGTTGTGAATTGGTTGTCATCAAAGTGTGAATGCTTTTTTTCCCCTCATCATTTTTAAACACATTTAGCATGCGTCAGACCAATGACTATATTTAAAATAAAGAATATGTTCGGAGTGTGAGGGGTTATTAGGAATGGCTGACTGACCTAGTATCTGTAAATACATGTAATCAACCGTGTTAAGCTGCTCAATATATTCTGGCTATCAGAGTAATTTGATTCAATCAGACTTCTTTAGATAAAATATGATCAGTCAAAATCTAAGTTCTCAGTCAATTGGTGTAGCAATCAGCCTTTTGAAGGATAAACGGGGTATTAGTGGGTCATTATAAAGCTGTGTTAGAAAAATTATACACAAGCAGAGCTATTAGCATTGAATTTGCGAATGTGAGCATATATGTATATAAATGTGTGTATGTGTGTAGTGTTTAAAAAAAAAAAAGAACAAAAACTCTCAAGAAGCACTCTGTTTTTTTGCTGGGTACTGTAAACGTCCAGACCAATCGCAGTTTCGTATTATTATATGCCTGTGATATTGGAATTATATGAATATGCTGTTGGCACAAAGCCAAAATGATAACTTCACTGGAGTAATATAAAACATACTTCACTTATAATGTAAATCACTGTAACCCATTTTTCTGCCATTTTTTGTCTATTCATCATTAAGTTTAGAGACTTTCAGATACTTTCAGATATTTAAGATTTTGCCCCACAGTAGTGATATACAGAACATCCCCAATCCAATGATGGTAAGATCTGGACTGTGGGGTGGTCAGTCCACTGTTCTGAGAACAGCAGCAGCTTCTTTTCCCAGTGACAAGCTTCTTCCTGAACAGATCCTATCAGACCCCCCATAGCGCTAAGATATCTTCTCACAGTAGGAAGGTGGACAGAAACACCTGTGGATGCTTTTAGATCTAAGGGGGGAGATTGATGTTCTCCTTCGTCTTATCTGATAGGGGCAGTGTTGGTGGTCTACCAGGTCTTGCAGGTGGTTAGCTCTACTACTCTAACTCTAACTGTTCTTTCTTCAACTGTTTTCTAATTGTCTTTTACCTTCAAGTGAATTATTGCATCTCATCTCATCAGAGACGTCTCCTGAATAATGACTAACTTGTACGGACTGGTACGTAAACAAAAGAAAGGCTGTTCTCTGACTCTAGTACAGTACTCTGCGTACCAGCGTAATCACAGTGCGAGCTGTTAGTCCACATCGTACGTCCCTACTAAGCAGATATTCAGGCTGTCAAGGCTTTTCTTTTCCGCTCAGTAAGAGAACATGGCTGTGGAGGAAAGTGCATGTTTCAGTGGATGCGCTTCTCAGCCGATTGTCTTTTCAGGAAGAGCTTTCGGATGCAGGCTGAATATTTCAGCAGCTCTAATGCAGCACTCCTTCATTACTGACCCTCCGCTCATGCTCTTCGGAGTAAAAAAAAAAAAAAGCAATAACAAAAGGCCCTCCGCAAGACATGGTGAATAAAAATTCCAATCTTCTCTGCCGTGTGGCAGGGGGGAAAAAAATGCATCGCTCCAGGACACAAAGTGCATCTGTTACAGCGAGTGGCCTCGTGTCACGCTAAGGACAGCAACGTGCGAACACACATGTCATGATCCCGAACCCCAGGAGGGCCGCGCTTTCTTCTAGGCGCTTGTTCGCTCACCTTGCTTAAGTTTTTCTCTCTCCAGATGCCGATATCATGTTGGCAGATGAGCGCCTCACAGGAGTCAGGGGAAGGGGTTTGAGTCGGCGGTGGGCTTTTCAGGTTATTGTGCGTGTAAGATGGAGCCCGCTTGGCTATCGGTGGGGTGACAGCGAGTCTATTTTCTACATGACTGCGCTTTATTTCAACCCCGCCGTGCGCTAGATCACTCTGATTGATTTTCCCCCCCGCCGCCATAAAGCGCCACGATTATGCACAGCACCCAAACTTTAATCAGAGCTAAGTTCCTTAATCCATTATTTCAGGTGGGCGTGGAGGGCAACGGAATCGTCCTGAGATAAACTCGGCCTGTTGTGGTTTCCCAGCAGGCCCGGCCCTCGCGCCAGACGTGGCCTGTGGCGGCTGAAAGGGAAGCCGCTGGCTGTCTGAGGCCTTCCGATGCCGTCTCAGGTGTAATAATAAGCGCCACCCCCCCACACACATTCACCTCCCCGCTGTTAATGCAGTGTTGATAAGAAGCGGATAATGTGTTCGCTGACCTTCACCTTGCCTTGTGTTGTAGAGAATGTGCCGGAATAAGGCTTCGGACTCCGATGAGTCTGTGCATTTCTATTCCAGAGAGCATAAATCTGGAGCCGGGCGAGAGACAGCGAGAGTGAGAGAGAGAGAGAGAGAAAAACAGCCATGCATCACTATGGACAGGTCATTGGAACAGTGCAATGCTGCGTCTGAGTGTTTCAAGATTAGAAGGGCTAATAATTTCTGAGGGCCATGCTTTATGTTAATGTGGCAGCTCGTGCTGTATATTTCTGCTGAGACGGTGCCTTTGTGGCGCTTAATTTCGCTTTAATAGAACTGTTGTGTTAGTATCTGCTGCGTGGCCTAAGATTTAGACCCGCCTGGAATTAACTGGCTTTATTACAGAGGACGTCCTCCGATTATTTATCGTCTGTCTGTGGACATCAGGAAGGACATGCCGGAGCACTGAAGAAGAAAGGAAAGTGAAAGTTAAAATAAAAGTTCTGTGCTGTGCTGTTGTACTTATGGATTGTGAGGGAAAAGTAAATAAATAAATAATAAAATAAGGTTAAAGTAGAAGCAGCAGGTCCTGCAAACTCAGTTAAGCTGTTGGCTTTTATTTTAAGCCAAACAATCATCCAAAACTTCGCAGGAGATGAAGTTTCACCAGAAGGAGCAACATGAGAAGTGATGTGATTTTGAAGGGTTTATTGAATGACGTATTAATGAAGACCTCGTAACAAATGAAGATTTGTTTCCTGTTCATAACATAATCCTGGCTCTACCACCTCATTTGTGAAGCCCGGCTGCTCAGATATCCTTAAGAGATCCGACACCAAAGCTCTACACTCGTAGTGTAGTTGTGTTAAACAGCTGAACAGGTGTCGACCGATATGGTTTTCAGAGCCGACACCAGTTATTGGTGTAAGCGATACACCAATAACCTGTAAGCAATATTTGAGGCTGATGTTGTTTTACCATAAATTTGATATTTGTAATGTGAAAATGAAGCTCCAACTTATAATTTTAAATTTATGAACAATAAACTGCTTTCTTAAAAAAGTATAGGCTGCAAAAATACAACATTTTCAAGTTAAACATTTTTAAATAATTAAAAGATAAAAATAACTAGGTATAGATTATCTAGCTAGATAATAAATAGGTGTCAGCGTCCTTAAATACTGTCTGATGTTTAAGAATAATGGAGCTCATGGATATATGAGCTATACATATGTTTACAGAATTTTTAGCCTCAGTAACGTTGTTGAAAGGTATATGGGTGTAAGTGAGAGACAGACTTAACATTGTAGAAAGTCTAGATACAGACTAAACATTGTAGAAAGTCTAGATACAGACTAGACGCCGTATAAAGCCCAGGTACAGACTAGACGCTGTGTAAAGCCCAGGTACAGACCAGACGCCGTATAAAGCCCAGGTACAGACTAGGCGCCATATAAAGCCCTGGTACACACTAGATGCCGTATAAAGCCCTAGTACAGACTAGATGGCGTATAAAGCCCAGGCACAGACTAGACGCCGTATAAAGCCCAGGTACACACTAGACGCCGTATAAAGCCCAGGCACAGACTAGACGCCGTATAAAGCCCAGGTACAGACTAGACGCCGTATAAAGCCCAGGTACAGACTAGACGCCGTATAAAGCCCAGGTACAGACTAGACGCCGTATAAAGCCCAGGTACAGACTAGACGCCGTATAAAGCCCAGGTACAGACTAGACGCAGTATAAAGCCCTGGTACAGACTAGACGCCGTATAAAGCCCTGGTACAGACTAGACGCCGTATAAAGCCCAGGTACAGACTAGACGCAGTATAAAGCCCAGGTACAGAGTAGACGCAGTATAAAGCCCAGGTACAGAGTAGACGCCGTATAAAGCCCAGGTACAGAGTAGACGCCGTATAAAGCCCAGGTACAGACTAGACGCCGTATAAAGCCCAGGTACAGAGTAGACGCCGTATAAAGCCCAGGTACAGACTAGACGCCGTATAAAGCCCAGGTACAGAGTAGACGCCGTATAAAGCCCAGGTACAGACTAGCTACAAAACATTTATTTGCACATTGCGTGTAATTCCATGTTTCCACCAAAGATGTCTCCAAATCCCTGAAACTCACATAGTGCAGCTTTATGTTATTAATGTTATTAATACTGAAAATATCAAAATTATTTGATATCATACTGATTTGTCAGTTTTTTCTAAACTGCTTAACCAGCCCCTTAATATAATGGCTGAGTAAAGAAGCAAATGAACGTATTAGCATATTATCTGCTTTTTCCTAGGATAGACTATTAGCCCATTATCTCCAGCTATTATACCTTCGCTTTGCTGATGCTTTCACTGCAGCCTGGAACGAGGAAACAGCTTTCAGATCTAGTTTGCTTGACAAACACGCACCTGATCCCTGCGCTAGCATTCCTTAAGCTAAAGCCTCTCTATCTTCAGGTGTGTTTGCTTTACATTTTGTTTTTGAGTCAGCACCTTGCACACACCTTCACACCCACATGCACGGCTCGCTGGTATGAACGGCGAGGAGGCCCTTCTTTGCGCTCAGTGCTTTTCAGCTGCTGTTAAACTGTTATGTGGCAAAATGCAAATATGGCCTACTTACTCAATCCATTTTTCCTCTTCTCCTGGAGAAGAGAAGATGAAGTAAAGCAAGCAAAAATAGTCTACACATTTTTTTTTTTATTTATGGGTTTAGTCCTAAATGATTTAAAAGTCTGTCTAGATTCTATTAATTACCATCCTAAGTGCATTAAATTCCACGACAGCCCACATTTATCAAACGTTCATTTTTTTCTGTGACAAACTCAAAAGGATTGTTATATTGGCAACAGTGAATTATTCATATCTCAGGTGTTAATAATGCAGCAGCTAACATTATGCATGCAGCACCTTAATGATCATTAAATAATGTAGTTTATCTTAAAATCTGAGAACAATTTATGCCACAAAGTGCTGTGGTTTTTAGAATAAGAGCTCTGCTCGTGATTTGGACGATGACTGCCCCATCTTAAGAACAGTGTCCATTTACTGAGAAGCTAAACTGTATCTGTACTGGAGTTTATGATGAGGAATAGACCTGCGCACAGATCGAGGTGTCACCTTTATTTATATAGTACAAAAAATACTGTATAAAATAAACAGAATATAGAATTTATAAAAAAAAAGGCATGTATGTTAAACATTACAATAAGTGGTGGTGGGTTGGAGTGTAGTTGGGGTGATATGACGTTGTGGGGTGGGATGAATTGGTGGTGGGTTGGGGTGTAGTTGGGTTGGGATGAAGGGGTGGGGGTGGGTTGGGATGAAGGGATGGGGTGGGTTGGGATGAAGGGGTGGGATAAAGTGGTGGGTTGGGTTGGGATGGGATGGGATGAAGTGGTAGGGTGGGTTGGGATGGGACGGGATGAAGTGGTAGGGTGGGTTGGGACGGGATGAAGTGGTAGGGTGGGTTGGGTTGGAATGGGATGAAGTGGTAGGGTGGGTTGGGTTGGGACGGGATGAAGTGGTAGGGTGGGTTGGGACGGGATGAAGTGGTAGGGTGGGTTGGGTTGGGACGGGATGAAGTGGTAGGGTGGGTTTGGTTGGGACGAGATGAAGTGGTAGGGTGGGATGGATGAAGTGGTAGGGTGGGTTGAGATGGGATGAAGTGGTAGGGTGGGTTGAGATGGGATGAAGTGGTAGGGTGGGTTGGGATGGGATGAAGTGGTAGGGTGGGTTGGGATGGGATGAAGTGGTAGGGTGGGTTGGGATGGGATGAAGTGGTAGGTTGGGTTGGGATAAAGTGATAGAGTTGGGATGAAGTTGGGGGATGGGTTGGGTTGGGATGAAGTGGTGGGGTGAGGTGGAGTGGTGTGGCATGAAGGTGTTGGGCTGTGGTGAGGTTGGGTGGGGTGGGGCCTTCTACCTCCTGTGTTACCCCATATCACACTTACAAAGTAACGAGGGTGATATGAAATGATGCGATGAACAGAACTGTGTTGTGTTCATAATAAGAAAATGACTCTGCTTGGCATAAATATTTCTTACTATGTCTTTTAATTGCTGGTGCAATTAGCTTAGCAAGACGTCCAGACATTCTCCACTGACTCCGACACACACACACACACACAGCCCCGAAACTCCGACCCAGTACTTTTTAGAAAAAGCCAGACGATAAAGGTCACTCACTCAGAGACCGTTTCATTAGCTTGTGAACCAATTTTGGCTGTTTAATTTAAATAAATGGAAAACTCATTATAAGAGCTCCCTGGGTTTGTTCCTTTAACGCTGTTGTATTCTAATTCATATGCAAATGAGCCATCAGGAAACGCATTTAACGGGACTAAATGCAGAATGTAGCAGCACCACTTTCCATCAGAACCTTTTTTTTTTTTTTTGCAATTGTAACGGGCGAAGAAAAATAATAACGTAAAACTGTAAATGGCTCTGAAGTTCAATTTGTATAGGGCTTTATCTGCTCTCTGCAGATTTTCTCCGGCATATAATGACACTGTTTCAGCCGGCCGGCGGTGAGCAAGACAACAGCAGAAGTCAGAAGATTCTGTGGGTTGAACAGTTCACGGCCGGTTGAGTACTGCTTAATACGAGCCGTCACCCCATCTGCTGCTGAGGCTGTTCTGCCCTGCTTTGTGTGTGTTTGTTTGTTTATTTATTTATTTATTTGCTTTGTGTTTTAGTAGCAGTGTAAATACGTTTGAGAAGTACAGAAGGGAGAAAAGGCCACACCAGAAAAAAAAAATTTTTCATTGTTTTCCAGTCGTGCGGAACGGCCCTTAACTGTAGCCTTTATGGCTCTAGTTACTTTTATGACGGTCTACTGCTTTTGACTGATATCCTGTTAATTGAAATGTTGTGTTGTTTCTAATTCGGGCAAGTTGGAAGTTTGTCATAGCGTTCATACAGTTGTATTACAGTATTTAGAAACTGAAACCATCTCTGCTGACAGGATCTAAAGTGTCTAAGGGTGTTTTTTTTGTATAGTTTATGTTGATAGTACACTCCATATATACCATATCCTAAAATATCCACATTTCCAATGCGGTGCTATTATGGATGTGTTGTTATAATAGGGTGTGAGTGTGTGATGTCGTGTTGTGCTGCGTATGTTTTTGTGTGGGTTTGAAAAGATTGCCTTTCATATGAAGCACGTGTCAGTCCTCACCCTGCCAGGCTGGGAGCTGTTGTACAGCAGAAGATTATATCCTGATATCCAATCAGATCCAATTACATCCCCTGGATGCCCCCAGCAGCGGGTGGAATAGGATATGACTGACATTGGTGGGGGAAAAAAAACTTGGTAACTTTAGAGGAGGAGGATGAAAAGCATTCTTAGCATTCTGTTCTTTTAAAGGGAGAAATATATGTACGTTATATACATTGCTTTACATTTGCTGGTTAATAACAAAATTATAGAATTTCGAATCATTTGCCATTTGTGTTTCCGCATTCAACCGATCTGTGCAGTGAAACACCAACACATAATAGTGAACATGCACTCTAGGGGGCAGTGAGTACACTTGCCTGGAGTGGTGGGCAGACCTATCGACAGCTCCTGGGGAGCTGTTGGGGGTTAGGTGTCTTGCTTAAGGGCACTTCAGGGGTGTCCTGTTGGAATAGGGCTGAGGTCATTAATTGGTGGGCTGCGGTACGTTATCCAATGCAGACCCGAACCAATAAACTATTAAGAAGGATTTCATTCTCACAGTGTTTATTTTACTTTTCTTGTCTTTACGGTATACAGGCTTTGCGGCACAGTAAACTCACAGACCAATCACGTGCACTGTAAGATCACCAAAGAGTCCTCAGCCAATCAGATCTGTGCATATTCGGGACGTTCACTTAGGTGAGGTACGAAGCGAGAAGCAGCAGTCAGAGAATAAAGCGAGTCAGAGTAAAACACATTTGGACAGCGTGCTCTAAAGAGTTTTGTTTACATTTTCTTTAAATAAGCACTTTATGATGCACTTTTTTAAAAAGCATTACATTTTTAATGTATACTTTGTTGTTATATGAAATGAGAAACATTTATTAGAAATTTATAAATAGTTCAGTAACACAGGATACGGCACTGAATCAGAACACAAGTTAGTAATGATGACGGTCTGGACCTTGGCCTGAGGAAATTTCCTCTAACGGGAGGAAGGACATCGAACCGGCGACCTAATGGTCACAAGACCAGATCCCTTACCTTCAGCCTACGATTATCCAAATAATTTATACACATCACTAATACTAACGTCTTGAACAAAGATGTTCTCACAGCCTTCATTTATATTCCAAATATACAGTCAGATGCAAAAGTTAAAATGACCTGTTTAGTTGGTGAATGTGTAAGATTTGTGAATAGTGAACATGTCCTCTACAGAGAACTCGCTTCCACACATTTTAATACACATTTACTGTTAATTTGCTGGATTAAACATATATAAAAAAAGTGCAAAAGTATTTTTACTAGTAAATAGTCTAAACTAAATACACTATGAATAGAAATGAATAGGAATAAACAGATGAACAGAAATTGTGCTAGACATACTCTAGTTCACTAATAGATCTTCATTACAAGATATTTCATGTAAATCATTGAATTAAAACTAAATCTAAAAAGGCTTGTATCTGTAGTAACTGCACTTATGCTACATCTCCCACTATAGAAATTATCCACAGTGCACTGCAAAATGAAATATATTGATTATATCAGACTTTATAATATGTATTACACTACGGAAACGGTATCTTGGTGAATGTAGTTAATGTCTCTGATATTTCTTGTAATAGTATGTGATATATCATTATTTTCATTATTTGAACACAGTAGCTGCTATTTACATTATGTGAAAAACTCTTGCTAAATGGATCAATGGGAATGCTCCAAAAAAAAAAATCTGGTTCCATTGAATTACATACATCTCCTGTAAAGTTTTTCTTTGGACAGCGATGATAATTTATGATATTCCTTTAAGAATATTACATTTATTTCTAAACATTTTTCTTTTTCAGTTGGGAATTCTTGTTGTTTCCTTGAAGATTAGTAAAAATAATTTTGCTTATGTCAAGACGTAATGCTTGAAAATGATTCGCCAAGACCATTTCTAAGATAACATCGCTTAAAAAGTAAAAATGGCAAGAAAAAAATTATCTTACACTTAATCTAATAATAAAGTATATGTGATGTCTACATTTAAAAATGTCTACATTTAA
This sequence comes from Megaleporinus macrocephalus, assembly GCA_021613375.1. NCBI lineage: Eukaryota > Metazoa > Chordata > Actinopteri > Characiformes > Anostomidae > Megaleporinus > Megaleporinus macrocephalus. The sequence goes on from CM038712.1 coordinate 23,483,602, forward strand.
TCTTTCAACTGTCATTTGATCAAATATAATAGTTTGCAGTGCATTTTTATTTGAGAAGAACCCAAAACGTTGGATCTGACTTCATATAACTGGATTCTAAACAGCCAGACAGACACTTTTGTTTGTGCTCTTGCTTGACATATATAGAGAGGCTCAGCAGGGACGTTCATATCCACAGCTCTATGTAAACATGTGCCTCCTCTCTCAATCTTAGAATCAATTGAATTGCTTTGAGCAATTTCACAACACAATAAGCAGAGGGTGAGATGGCCACGGCTGAGTGGCTGAATTGATTGTGTAACATGGGCCAGTGCAGGCAGGATGGGCCTGTGCAGTGGGAGCTAGGGAGGAGTGCTGGCTGCTGGGATTACCTGAAGTAGGGATAGGAGCGTGTGGCATACACACGAGAATACTTCAATACCAAACAAGATATGTATCCCAGTATTTAGATTATCTATAGTTTGATAATAAAAGTAGATAAGCAGTGCCACCTTAAAAATGTACACTCATTGTTTTTCAGTTTCACACACGGCTACGGACTTAATCAGATCAATTAGGCCTAATAGTGCTCTTCCTGTAATGAAACATACAGTTGTTTAGTGTTCTGTATGTACTGATGACATCCTCATTGTTCTGAGACAAGCATATTGTGATAATAGTAATGATAAATATTGTCGCTAGGACTTTATTGCATATCGTATACACAATTATTAACGCTTACATTGTGTGAAAAATTCATGTTAAATTGACCAATATTTTGGAAAGAATTCTGGTTCTATTGACTTGCATTAAAAGTAAAGACAGTTTTTGGCCTATCCTGTAAAGTTGCTTGTTTTGATACGTGTAACGTTGGATCTAATTACTTGTACTATTCATGTGAATGGGAATTATCAGATTGTTGAGTAGTAGACATATAAATACCTCAGTCTTGTGAGATATTTCAGGTTTGTGAAAATATGGTCATGTAATCACAGCCTGTGAAATAATGTTGATAACACTGCTCAGTGGCACTGCCACGATAACAGTGTATAGTACGTATGAAGGTAACCTTGAGGCCAGAAACACACTTCACGTAAGTAGACAAATGCAGATGCATTGAAATGTGCAGACGTGCTTTTGCACATTGTTGTGTCAAACAATGTGTAACAATGCAATTCATAATGCAACACAAGTGTTACATTAGTGTGCAGCTATAGCCAAGCCTGGACAAACCTTCTCATACCACCAGCTTTATACAAGAACACCACCCTTACATGAACATGTATATCATTGCTGTCCAGTTTTGTTGATTTTTCTATTTCTGCATCATTTGAATGCAACAGCTGCCTTTTACGTGGTGTGAGAATTCTATGGTAAATGGAGCTTGGAAAATGTTCTGGTTCCATGGACTTGCATAAAGAGTAAAGACAGCTTTTGACCTCTCCTGTAAAGTTGCAATCTACTACATTAACGATTACATGATTGAGAGTTTTAAATGTTAGCCTTTGACGATCTTTACATACTTTACTGGAAATATACAAACTATAAAGCCTTTAAAATACTTATTTTAAAAATATAAAACCATTATGTAGCTAGAAATGTTGAAATGCTGGAGCTGTTTGGTCCTGTCAGCGAGACCATTAATGCAGTTCGAAGCGCATTATAATCAAGCTAACTGACCACTGAACAATTAATGGATTTTCAATTTTTTCAATTTTAATTTCATCAGCTTTAGCTGAGATGCTGTTTGGGAACTACACCATGCAGTGCTCACCGACTCCTCCAGGATGCTCTTCTCTGCGGGAGGAGATCAGCAGATACTCAGTGGAAGATCTAACAATCCCAATAAGATTAACCTGCTATCATCACTGTGCTTACGTTTAAAGATCAGATAGATTTTGGCTTTCAGTTACCGCACTGCAGCTCATGTTCTTAGAGGAACAGGAAGGCATGGATGGACGGTTTGATGCCCTATTATTGACCGCTTCTCATGGATTGTCAGTTAGCCGCAATAGGATAGCTCCCGCTGAGATTCATCCTGCTTTGACTAAGCACTTCAGCTAATTTCTGAGCCAATATCTTCTCACTCCTGACAAACTGAGCAGGGCTCAGTGCCAACGTTGCATGAATTACATCTCTGCTGGACCAAAACACCTCTAAGTGGAGTTCTTTGAGAGCGTGTGGCTTTAGAAGCTGTTAGCGTTGATGACGACACAAGCAGGGGAAACAGATCTGGTAGTCTTGTGATACTCATGGTGCTCAACTTTCATTGGGTTGTTGTGCAAGTAAATGATCTGTTAGTGCTTATTTTCAAAAATGTAGGCCTCGTTTTCAATGCACGCCTAAACGATTCGAAGCAGGGTGGGCAACCGTTCCAGTGGCACTTCCACAAGGACATTCGTTTAACATAGAGCGCTTAATAAGCAGGCTCAGCACGTTTTTCCAACACGATTAGCTAACCATACTCAGGGCCACAGATATGCTTTGGTGGTTTGATGTAGCGACAGTTAGCTCTTCGTTAATTGGTTCTTTGTTGATGTTCGCATGTCACTTCGCTCACATGGATGGCAAGTAAATGAAAGCAGTGCACAATTTAAACCCCAGCACTTCCCAGTTTCTAACAGTTATGCTTACCAGGAAGGAGCAGGTTAGTATATCTTAGCTAGCATGGTGGCGGCTCTGCTCACAACAGGAAAGGTTTGATTCTGTCAAATTGACACAAATTTAGATGATAGTGGTTCAACTCTGAGGAAATCGAAGCTTAACTGGTGGATGTTCGAGGGATAAGTAGCTGAAATTAATCTTATTCTTTCAGGTTTGGCGCTGTAGCCTCCTAGTTAAGCTTAAGCTAGCGGGCTCAGCTCTCCTAGCTAACTTAGCTTAGCAAAAGAGATCCAAACGCCCAAGGATCAGTTAGATAAACTGGTGTTCTGTCATTACAGGTTTTGACATTGAAGACTTAAACAGGGCTCTGAATTCCTAGACACTGAAAACAGAATCATCAGTTCTGGAGTTGAAATGTTTATTATGGTTGCAGTTTTTGAGATATCGACTCCGTTCCAATTCCAGAGTGTCTGGTCTGATTGTGTGATTGGGACTTGTATACAGCTTTTTGATCAGTTGCACAGATTCCGGAAAGAGGATTTTCCCAGCATTTTTTCCATAGAGCATGAATAGGATGGAAAAACACATGCCTATCTCAAGTACTTCTGCTTGACCGACAGACACCATTTCACATACACTGACTTAGGGTAGACCCCTGACCACGACCCCCACTCCTCTATTTGTAATTTGTATATCCCTCATTCCTCCCATAGAGCCCCATTCATTTTCAACCAAATGCAGCAAAACCTTTTCAGCCACCGTATATCATGGCAAACTCCTAGCAATACCTGGGATACCATAGCAACAGTGTAGCGACCCCTTTACCATTGTCAAGCTGCTCACGCTGTGCAACCAGCCTGGGTTTCCTTCAGGAAATGCACTTTTCTAGTTTTATTTGATTAATTTTAGTTAAATAATTATTGCATAATTTCACTAGAATATTGTTTATTGTATTATCTTATAATCTAGTTATAACAATTTGGGGGAAAATATGTTTAAAGTTTGATGATGTGCTTAAATTATAATGTAATGTAATAATAAGTGTGAGAAAATGTTTATTCTGGATTTTTTGGTCTGCGTCTACAGCTGATGGCCAAGCAAGCCAGACATATTTCAGGCTTGGAGTGTTGTGTATTTTTTGTATGTGTGGTTTGAGGCCACACATTTCTTGCATCTTCTTTAATCTTCAGGTTAAAAAGTCCACTGTAAAGTAGCAGTTACACATCAATCCTGACATTTAAGACCATTCTCTGTTTAAACTGTGTGTTTAGTGGATTATTTTATTTTTACCCAAAGACCTAGTTCTGCACTGGAGCCACAAGGGGGCAGTAAAAGTGCTGCATGTGGGTCGCCGACCCCTGGGTTAGGCCTTCGTAAAGCCTATTGGAGAAGGAATAAAGTGAATCAGTCTTATTCTAAGCAGTTTAGAAACATTATTTTGGGGTGAAGTGTTAACATATTGGTTCTGCTCTGAGCAAACAGATTGATTTTTTTTTTGTTTAGAATCTGTTTCAGAGCTCTGTACTGAAAGCCTTGTAGCAACTGCTTTAGGCTTTCTTCAATCTACCTCATGCAGTTTCTTTATTGACCTATCGTCTGAAAGCGTGTGTTAATTTATTGATTTCCGTAATGGAATAACCCAAATACCTTGTTTTTTTCAGTTTCTGTATAATAAGAAGGCCTTGATTTTGCTTTCTTTTTTTCTGTGAACACGTTTCAGAGCTATTTCCATGCAGCACGCTTCTGCCTTTTATCCCTTTAACTTTTAATAACGGCAGTTGTGTTTTTGGCGCAGTAACTTTTGGGCAGAGATGGTTTGAAGCTCTGCTGTCATCTCGAGGTAAAAACGAGCGGCTTCCGCCTGCGTGCTCAGAGCAAAGTGAAAGAGTGGAGGCGGAGGTGACTGTGCTCAAGGTTAGCCTAGAGGCTAGGTTAGCCTCGCTGCTGGAGAAGCTCCACTTTGATGGAGAAAGTCCCAGGAGAGAGAGAGAAAGAGAAAGAGAGAAAGAGAGAGAGAGAGAGAGAGAGAGAGAGAGAGAGAGAGAGAGTCAACCCAAGAGAAGAAGAGTACAGAGAGATACGTTAGCACTAGAGTTCGCTTAACTCTTTAGTGGCCGATAAAGCTAGAACTCCTCCTTTAAAATGGACTGTGTTGCTGGTAATTGTTTCAGCAGCTATTAGGTGTCAAAAATAATCTATACTGAAAACTAGAAAATGATTTTTTTTTTTTAAATCCAGGAAAAGATTAAAAAACAACTTTATAAACACAAACATCTACTGTTTAAATCAAGCACAATCTATTTTAACTGTTGATTTTCAGAAGAGAGTGAGGCCCAGGATTTAGTTGAGAGCAAGGCTGAGTGTTATGGGGTGTTATGTTGGACACTTGTTTTGTAGGTATGATCATTGTGGTCGGTATAGTATAGTAGGTTACCCTACTGCCCTCCATGCTGTAGACTGGGGTTTGATTGCCCACCTGGGTAACCACCTTACACTCTACCAATAAGAGTCCTTGGCTAAGACTCCCAACACAACCTTCACATACCTGTGAAATGACTGACGTTGATTTTTGCCTCTTATAAAGTAACGTTTGCTGACTAAAGCTTTCCCGTATTATGCAGTTTATGTGTTTTCCCTGTTTTAACACATCTGAGTCATATATTATGAGATGGTTACATAGCCTTTCTTGAGCTGAATGACTTATTAGAGCAGGAAAATGCTGGTATAAGCATTCACACTGCTTTAAATTATATGTTTAAATGTCAGTGGATCAGACACAGCAGTGTTGTTGGTGTTTTTTAAACAGTGTCCACTCACTGTCCACTCCATTAGACACCCCTACCTTGCTAGTCCACCTGTAGATGTAAAGTCAGAGATGATAATACATCTGTTGCTGGACAGTTTGTGTCCTCTGACCCTTTATCAGTGGATACAGGTTGCTGCCCATAGGACACTGTTGCCTGGATAGTTTTGGTTGGTGGACTATTCTCAGTCCAGCAGTGGCACGGACACTTCAGCAGCACTGCTGTGTCTGATCCACTCACACCAGCCCAACACACAATAACACCACCACCATGTCAATATCACTGCAGTGCTGAGAATGATCCACCACCCAAATAATACCTGCTCTGTTGTAGTTCTGTGAGAGTCCTGAACATTAAAGAACAGAGTAGCTAAGTATACTTAGAAACAGATGAACTACGCAAGTCTGTAAGTGTAGAACTGTAAAGCGGCCCTAAGTGGTGCTGATTAAATGGACAATGAGTTTAGATCAAGGAGGTGTATCTCCTTAGTGATACTAATATCCATAGCTGTGGAAAAATCGGAGACACCCCCCCCCCCATCCCCCTTTATTTAATTTCAGACGAAAAGAGCCTGAAAAATTTGTTTCTGAAGAGATGAGAGAGAAGTGGGAGTTTCCAAAAACTTGGACAACCACCTGCAAAACTTTGCAGACCCACCAGAACTGTCCCCATAAACGTCTTCTTCTTCAAGAGAGAAAGAGAGAGAGGAGAACAGTAAGCTTCAGCTTCAGATATAAAAGCATCCGCAGGTGTTTCTGCCCATCTTTCCACAGTGAGAAGATACCTCAACACTATGGAGTCTGAAAGGATGTGTAGCTGTTGTACAAGCTCCTCACTGAAAAAAGAGGACGTACAGTACTAAGCAAAGAAGCTGCCGTTGTTCTCAGAACAATGGTCTGACCACCCCAGAGTCCAAACCTCAACATCTCTGAGTGTGTTTAGGAATACCTGGATTTTCTGAAGCAGAGAATGTGATCATGTTCCAAAAACATTGCTGGAGAAGTTTTTTTAGGAATAAAAACTTGTTCTTAATGACTGCTTTGGCTGGAAATTACAAACAAGGGTGGCCTCTGACTTTTGCACTGTCCTCTCGGCTGGCATACTGGACATAAAACACAGAGTAAAGAGGTGGGAGGCTGTGCTTGGTGAGGCAGGCCCCCGCAGGGAGACAGAGAATGTGTCTGTGTGTGCATCACGCTTCATTTCATACACACACATTGCTCAGCACTTCCAGCATCCAGTGTCTGGAATGTGCACAGATAATATGCAAGATTTATGCTGTTACAGTAGAACCGTCCATTTTTTTTTTGACCAGAGGCATAAAAGATTTAAGAGGCTTTCCTGAAGTTGTTTTTTTTTTTTTCTCCAATTTTTTTTTTCATTTAGCATTTTAGAGCTTCCTCTCAGTTTCCCTGTCGCTAACAGTCTGCTTGCATGTTAATTTCCTGCCTCTATGAAGGGCAGCTCCGGCAGAAGGTGAAGCGCGGCTCCGAGGCTGTGTTTTCTAAAGCGGCGTCCGCGGGGAGACTGGGGGAAGCGTCTGTGTGTGCAGCACGCTTCGTTTCATCACACATCACACACGTTGCTCAGCAATTCTAGCAATAAAAAGCGTGGAGTGTGTGCATAGATGATATACGAGATTCAAATGCAACATTTATGATTTACCGTGGGAGATATTCATTATTGACTGAAGGTATGAAAGATTTAAAAACAACTTTATAAACATCTTTTTTTTGGAAGCGCTAGCTGCTGCCAGACGCTGATCACAAGAAACGGCAGGATGTTGTTGCACAATGCGTATTGGTGCTATTTATCAAAATGCAATTACTAAAGGTTTAAAAATGCACGTGAAGCGGTTCAATCAAGTGTATTGATTTGAGAATCAATAGTTAGAATAGATTGTGGTTGATTTTAACAGTAGATCACAAAAGAGAGTGATGTCCTAGGATTTAGTTGAGAGCAAGGCTGAGTGTTGTGGGGTGTTATGTTGAACACTTGTTTTGTAGGTGTGATCATTGTGTTTGGTATAGTGTTGTGGGTTACACTGCTGCCCTCCATGCTGTAGACTGGGGTTCAATTCCTAACCTGAATAACCCCCTTACACTATACCAGTAAGAGTTCCTGGGTAAGACTCTCAACACTACCTTCACCTTCCTGTGTACAGGTCAACTGTAACACTACTTTCACCTACCTGTGTACAGGTCAACTGTAACACTACCTTCACCTACCTGTGAACAGGTCAACTGTAACACTACCTTCACCTACCTGTGAACAGGTCAACTGTAACACTACCTTCACCTACCTGTGAACAGGTCAACTGTAACACTACCTCCACCTACCTGTGTACAGGTCAACTGTAACACTACCTTCACCTACCTGTGTACAGGTCAACTGTAACACTACCTTCACCTACCTGTGTACAGGTCAACTGTAACACTACCTTCACCTACCTGTGTACAGGTCAACTGTAACACTACCTTCACCTACCTGTGTACAGGTCAACTGTAACACTACCTTCACCTACCTGTGTACAGGTCAACTGTAACACTACCTTCACCTACCTGTGAACAGGTCAACTGTAACACTACCTTCACCTACCTGTGTACAGGTCAACTGTAACACTACCTTCACCTACCTGTGTACAGGTCAACTGTAACACTACCTTCACCTACCTGTGTACAGGTCAACTGTAACACTACCTTCACCTACCTGTGCACATGTACACTGTAAGTCACACTGGATAAGAGTGTCCATCAAATGCATTTGTTTGGCATTTATTTCTGAGGAAAAAGAGAAGAAGTGTCTTGAATATCCATCAACTGTCTTGTATCTAACAGACTTTACTGAGCTGACATGGAAGGCGCCATAAATGTTGTAGCATCAAGTTCAGCTCTGCTTTATCAGTTTGTAGAATATTTCACAGCCCATATCTTTGAATTCCAACAAAGCTTAAATGAAAAAAATATATAAGTATGATACAACATGGCTTACAACCACTAATCAGACCTCTCTGGTAGAACTATGTAGTTGTGGCTTAATTCACAGCTCTCTGTTTAACACTCGAAGTTAAACAGATTAAGCAATATGTGAATAAATGAACGGATGAAGGAACAATGTTGATGATGGATAAAGGAATAAATGTATGATCAGCAGCTACACACAGGTGGCCTAACTTGCCAGCTGTTGGTCATGCTTCCTAAGTGGAAACCTTTTTATTAGGTGGTTGTAATGGTAGTGATGAACATGTACTGAAACGTTTGAAATTCTTCAGAAGGTTGAAGTCTTTATACCTGTAGACCACAAAAAGTGCAGGTAGTGCAACATACACCCAACATGCTAATGTTGGCCAAGTCAGGGATGTTTAGCTAGACCTCAATAGCCTTCAGCTGTGTTAGTCTGATGTAGTCCAGTTTATTTTTCAAGGCACATGAGAGTCAAATAAATGGAACATCCTGTCTGACTGTAAGCCTAACAGGCTGATAATCATGCTTCTGTTTCCTCTCGCTGGTCAGTTGGTCAGCTATATTTGACGACCCCATGGTCTCAAGGCCTGATCCTCACAACAAACCCTAGACCAGCTGATACTTGGGACTGGGCAATACCATAATAACATATAATTAGCGTGATATTCACATTATAAACATATTGTGTGTACTGTCAGTAGAACACTGACCAACTACATGCTTCATTACAAATATATAAGAGCAAAATTAATCTTGTTAACTTGATTTAGTGCAACACAGTACAAATATTGAATATAAATCATTATTGTGTTTGTAGTGTTTGATAGTCTTCAAAAAAAAGTAGTACTGGTTCTTTATTCTCAGTTAAAACTGATCAGAAGTCTGAAAAGATCACTGTTGTGGACCATATTGTACCATTAATAACTGTAACATATACTCAACGCTGGCAGTGTTGCTGTATATGGTTAGCTCAAGTCTGCAGAATGCATGTATGAAACAAATGACTTGAGAAATTTGTCATTTGGTGGCCTGTCCCAGAGAAACCAGTGGTTAAAAGAATAAAAACAGTTCATCACAATTACAGAATAGTTTCTCCCCTGACATAAAATCATTGCTGCGTAAAGTAATATCCGGTAATTTTTATTAAATTGATAATTTTCTTCTTAGTTGAGGTGAAATCAGACATTTGGTGAGATTTACACTCTATAGATTAGTGATTTGTAACTACCTATCTGACACTAGAGGGGAAAAAAAGAGGCTGACTTTAAGTTTGGAAATTGATTTCCGCAGTGCAGCGCGGAGAGAATCCCAGCAGGCCTCAGCTGGAGTCGTTAATGTTGCCGTCATTAATCCTGTATGGCACAGGGCACTGTTGTTTGACCCCTGCTAAACTGAGGGGTATATCAGTGTGTCCTTGAGAGTGCAGGGAGACGGCGCTGACAGACAGAGTGAGCGGACTGGTCATCGCGGTGATTGGCTTTAATCTGAGCTCCAGTGGACTCTGATTTTACGGGTCAGTGGGCTTCTGCTGCACCCGTGCCAAAAGCCCTCCCAGCCTGCGTGCAAGACAGAGTCAGACGAGAGTCCAGTCTGAACATACACATGCGCGCTTGTTTTTATACAGCATCAGGACATGAATCAGTATAGAGTCGCTGTTCCGAAACAAAACAAAACAGGTATCTTCAAAAAGGCAACTTTACAGGAGAGGATAAAAACTAACCTTACTTTTAATGGGAGTCAATGGAACCAGAATTTTTTCCAAGCTATTTTGGAGCATTTCTATTGGTCCACTTGTCAAGAAATTTTTACCCAATGTAAACAATTGGCGTCTGGTTCAAACGATGTAGAAACATAAAAAGTCATAAAAAATGGAGATTTTATTTTTTTCAGACAGCAATAATATGTAATAGTGACTTTGAATAAAATCTTATTAAGAATGTTTTGCGTTCTCGTGCACATTTACAAATGTGTCTATACATAATAATAAAAATAAATGACCCCCATTTTACTATACACACACATTTAAAGCTGTTATTAATACTCTAGAATGTGTTATATATTTGTTAGCATGTGTAATTATACTATGCCCTCTTGTGGCATTCGCTACAGGCTCCGTTGTTCAAGGGGAACTCAAGGGAAGTGGCTTGCAAAGCAAGTACGTGCGACTGCCTCCTGTTAAAAGGACATTTGTTATTGTTGTTGTTTAATTAGTTGAAATGTGTTGACATGTTGCTTGTGTTTTATTATGCTCTGTTGTGGGTTAATTAGTGTGGTTGATGTGTTCACGGTCAGTGTGTGATGTATGGCTGTTGGTGGCCTCCCCCGCTTTTTTCTCTCTTCATCACTGGCCTTTTCTTCTGTTCTCAATAGAAGAGCTTTTCAACTGGCAGATAAAAAGCCTTTCTCTTGTTCGGCACTGAGAATGTGTTATATGTATATCCTCGATACCCAGTGGAAAAATTTGATTTACAGGAGAGGACAAAAACCATTCTTTACTTCCAATGTAAGTCAATAGAACCACAATTCTTTCCAAGCTATTTTAGAGCATTTCTATTCGTCCATTAGTCATGAAATTTGTACACCATGTAAACGTCAGCCCTTGTGTTTAAATGATGTTAAAAACTAAAAATCAACAAAAATGGAGATGCATTTTCTTTCTTTCTTTTTTTTTTTTTCTTTGGACAGTGATAATGTAAAGTGTATCTCAATCCCACTTCATTTATAATAGAGCAGCTGCCGTTAACATTCATGAATTCAAAATGAATAGACGAATAGAAATGCTCCATATTAGCTTGGATAGAATTTTGGTTCCATTGACTTACATTGGAAGTAAAGAAGGTTTTGTCCTCTCCTGTAAAGCTGCCATTTTGGGGATACTGGTTTTCCACTGGGCAGCGACAATATTTGAGATGGATGGATGGTTTTCCACTGGGCAGCGACAATATTTGAGATGGATGGATGGATGGATGGATGGATGGATGGATGGATGGATGGATGGATGGATGGATGGATGGATGGATGGATGGATGGATGGATGGATGGATGGATGGATGGATGGATGGATGGATGGATGGATGGGCATCTACTAGCTTAAAAAAAACACAGGTAAACAGAGAACACACGAATAACAAATAGATATACAAAAGGTTAAAAACTTGGTAGGACTTGTGAGAACAGTGCAGTAGAGGCTTCCATCTGCCAATAAATAACCTACAGAACTAAAGTGCAAGGTCCAAGTGATTGGGTAGCATTTTGACAAAAAAAAGAAGTCCAAACTTCAACATTCTGTTATTTATTTGGAGCAGTTTACACATGGCTCAAGATAAAAAAACCCCTCTCTGCCTCTCTCTCTTCTGTCAAACCCATCTCCACAACCTTCAGACTGACTCCTCTCTCCCTTCCTGTACCCCCCCAAGGAAGTTTCTGTACTACAGCTCCAGGTGATCTTCGGTAGTGTAGACCAGCACTGGGGGATGTGGGGCGGGGCTGGGCTTACACATAGAGTGTCAGAGAGGAGAAATTCACTGGCAAGGATTTATAGGAGACACGTGATGTATTTAAGGCAGCGTCGGTGTATATATATATACAATACAAAGTAAAGTAACCTGAATATCTTATTGGGAAAGAAGTAGATCATATCTTGAGCTCCAGCTTGAAGAACAATGTGTAGTTCCAGATTTCTCCTGGACGCCCCAGACATTGTATGAATGTATTCAGTTCCTTCAGCAGCAATCTTGATTAACCATTTGCACAGAACTGCGTGTGTATGTATTTTTATATAGTATGTATGAATTTATGCATACACACACACATCACACTCACATGTACATGTGCACTGTTCGCCTGCATCTACTGATACATGCAGGTTCTCCTGAGAGGTCTCACCATGGTCTGATTTGAGAGACGGCTGAAATCTCAGACTCTTGTATCTGTAGGAGAACTGTCTGTTATCTCTAATCCAGAGATATATCAGACTCTACATGCTGATTTCACATTTAATTTAAATGATACTAAAGCAAACCTCTATGAAGCCCCTGCCCACCCCAACTCTTGGGGCAAGATGCCCCCCCTTTTACGCACAGATGCAGACAGAAAATGCCTGCAGATATCTCTAAATCTTACAGCTTCTCTATTGGACACATTTTCGCCACAGTTAATCTGGCCTCTTTTTGTTTGTGGCCACCACTTGCGGTCGCTCTGAAGGGACGGGATCTAACAGGGAGCCAAAACTCTGTTTACACAGTTCACCCTCAGAGGCCCACCAAAGACCAGAAGACCAGAAGACCTGTTTTATGTCTTTATTTATTTTTATTACTTTTGTAGGACATCTTCGTGCAGGGACAGGGGCAGGGATCATCAGTGCAATGCATTTTAAATGGAATGCATGAATGCAGCATATTAAACAGAAATCTGCAAAATGGGTGATAAACAGACTTATTACAGACGCCATCGCTGCCGCTCCGTCATGTGCATTTAGATTAAAGCGTAAGGTGCTAAACTCAAGCGCTGTTCAGTTGGACTAAGAGTGAATGGTTACTCATTTACCCGTTTGTCCCTCTGTGTCCACATATAAATATTTCATCAGCAGAAAAGTTGCCGGTTGTAATGAATGTAATCAGAATCTTATGAGTTCCTATTACACTTGGCCGAGATGGGGCTGGAAAATGAGGCTCGGTTTCCAGAGACCAAGTGTGGAGATAACGTATCGCATCGTCCCTTATCATAAGAACGTGAGGCGCAATTAAGAGGCGCGTGCGCTTCTCTGTTTTTCTCCCGCCCCTGTAATGAATCATTGTCAACCACATGGTGAGAAAAGAAAAATGAAGCATTAGAAATCGAAAACCTGCGGTGCTGTTATATGACTTCGGTGTGACAATTCAAATGGTACATATTATCAGAGAGATTATTAAGAATTATGCGACAATGATTTAGCCGCCACAAACCAGAGAAACATATTAAATGTCATATCACGCTTCGCCTAATACGTTAAAAATGGAGGCGCGTGAGCCAGGGGTTGCATCGGGTTGGGTTGGGTGGGATTGGGAATGGGGTCGTGAGGGAGGGGAGAAAGAAAAAGAAAAAGCCCAGGCTATCTCATCTAATTGTGAGTAAAGGTTTGGGGTAGGGCTTTTAAATGAAGCGTGCAGCAGTCCTCCCAACAGCTCATCCCGCAAAGCGGTTTGGGTGCAATGGAGCTGCTCCACTCTGTCAAAACAGCGGCCCATTTTGTCAAGTTTTATATTCGAGCCTAGTGGTCTGTGAATGCGGAGATGCTGCTTTTCGCCCAAGTTTAAATTTAAACAAATGTTCCCCTCTCCTCCTCTATTACCCCAAATCCACTCACTTACTGGGTCTGCAGATATCACCGCATTTCAGCACCAGTACTTTTTTTGTTGTTGTTGCAAATATGTGTAACTTCTATGGATTTATGTATGTATGTATGTGTTTGCTGTGCATGTACATGTGCACCTATATGTGCAATGTGTGGTTGGTTGTGTGCGGTTGAGGGGGCTTTAAATCATTTATGGTGTTTGGAACATTTTCGCTATGGTAGACTGACATCAAGTTGAACAAAGTTGAGGTGATGTAGGGAAATGAGTTGTAGAGTAGAATTAGGAATTTAGTCCAAGAACTAGGCTGGATTTGCAGCAAGGGAATCAACCCCACATGGAAGAAAAGTGTTACCCATAACGCTCCACCAACCACTACTACGATTGATATTTCAAGAGTTCTCTGAACATTAAATGACAAATAATATACTGTAGCTATCTATTTTCATGTTTTATTTGTCCAGAGTTTTGGACTGTAATTTTATTAAAGCTTTGTTCTTGATGTTATACAGTCATTTTATAATCATCTGTAACTCCTCTTATCATTTATCTAACCTTTCTTTAGTTTAGTTTACATCCTCCTGCCAATTATTTTATATTAATAACCATAAATTCAACTGCAGCGTGCACTTGTTAGTGTAAACATTCTAATAGTAACATAGCCAGTACCTTATGTAGACATTGCATAAATGGAAATACCTATACATCATATTAAACGTGCATTAACATTTAAAGGTAGCTCCTTGTAGCCATAAGACATTCAGTCATTTAAGCATTTTAATTTAGTTCAGACTAAACTTTTTAGTTCAGATTTTCTGGGTCCAGTTTACATGGTGCTGCACCATTTAACCTCTTCCACCATTTAAGGTGGAGCCAAAAATATGCTGATGAATATGTTTTCTTTATACTTGACGCTGAATGGTATTTAGTGGTATTTAAAGTTTTTAAAGCGCAGTAATTGGTCACGGTTTTAATGATCATTAAAATTTACTGAACATTTTTACAGTGAAACCACTTACAGTTGCTAAATGTTAAGGTTTCTGTGTATGTATCCAGGATAGATTGCTGATAAGGCCATTTTGGGCCAGCGTCCAGGAGCCTCTGATAACAAAGACTCAAGGTGGTTTAAAGACTTGATTCAATCCATTGGAGGTATAAGTTAGATGAACTGGTAGTTTTGGTACTAATGATAAAATAAAGGAATAAATGAAGGACTGAATGGATTATCATTTACTGATGGGATGTTATTGTTGCCTTTCAGATTGGGTGTTGTTATCCAATCTGTTTTTTTTGTTTTGTTTTTTTTTTGGCGGGGGGGTGGTGGGTGTTTGGAGAATGGGTTTCCCTTTTTGAGTCTGGTTCTTCTTGAGGTTTCTTCCTCCGAGGGACTTTGTTGTTGCCACTGGGCGGTTTACTCATTGGGGTTTGGACCCGGATTTTCTGTAAAGCTGCTTTGTGACATCTTCTGTTATATAAGGCGCTGGTTTGGTTTGTCTTAAAAACGAATGTAGAAGAAGAAAAAGAAGAAAAACAATTGGACTATTAAAGCAATAACAATTTCATTCTTTAAAAAAGCAGTGTTGCCAAAAATGGACGATAATTTTTACATTATACATTAGTTTTTGTGCAGGGTGACCATAATCCGTCCCTGGTGGGTGTCCCTACTTGTGGAACTCTTAAAACTCTCCTGCACTGATTTACTTATTATACTTTTGCTGACACATTTGTTTGCAGCTGGTTATAATGGTTGAATATAATGGCTGTCATGCTACCGCTGCACTAGTAAATGTTGTTCATAAATTCTGCTGTACTATTTGACAAAGCACAGCTCATAAATGCTGAAAATAGATCTTTTATGAAACATTTTTTTTCTATGTCAAAACTATCACCCTGTGAGTTTGTTCAATTCATCCTCAGAAACCCACTTGAACACCTGGTGCTATATATATAGATATATGGCTGTGCATAGAGGAATGTGGGGGCGCGGCGATCATCATACATGCAGGAACAGGTTTAATACGAGTTGACCCAGAGGGACACTAACCAGCCTGTTAGTGTGATATGTTGGTGATGCCTGTCTATGGACTGTGCTATAGGTAGACTGGGAGATCATCAGTCTCCCCTAAGAGAGATGTATGTGTGTTCGCCGGATGGTCGAGTAGCTTGACTATGATAAATATTTGAAGCTTGGGCCTTAATAGGAGCTGCTGGTGTCTGCATCTCACTCCGGTGCATTATTACAGCATGTTTTATTTAGCAGACTTATTTGTAGCGCTCCCTGCTGCCTTTACAATAGAAGCCTTTAAAGGCCCCGTGTCCTCCCCGGCTCTCGGCGCAAGTGGCGTGAAGTAGCGCGTGCGGAAGCGCAAATGGAACCAGATTAGAGTCTTTAAAAGCCTAAACTTGTCAGCTGCTCATGAAAGTTGGAAGCGTCCGCAGATGTTTGGCCTCTCGGCTCGATTGTGCCGAGGAGCTTAACTAGGAATTGCACTTAGAGACGGCCTGGCGTGAGCTTCCACTCAGAGTGAACGAAGTTAGGAGAAGTTCACACGTAGGCGAGCTGGACATGGTGCTACTCAGACGCCTTGTGGTCATCTTAGCGAACCACTCTGTGGATTCTGTGAAATGACCCTGAACGGGCCTCTTTGTCTTCATTTGGTCCCCGTGATGCGTACAGCATTAGCAGTACAAGCTTTTATGTGTTCCGCTGCTTCAAACTTCATATTTGCATTGCTGAAAACTACGGAAGCTTTTAATTCTGGGCTTACTTATAATCCATTCAGCAGTTTACATGTTGGCCAGTGTTTTAAAATAAATTTTGCTTTTGTTATGAACATACAGGCTTAAGAGGAGAAGCTCTTCGTGAACCACACATCCAAACCTGCTCAGGAACCATCATTTAGTGTTTACTGTCCTTTTGACAGAAACATCAGTAGAAACAGCAGCTACTGTCCAAGATGTGAAGGAGTGTCTCTAACTTTCACTGTTATTGTTTTAATGTGTTGTTGTGGTTGGACAGCTGGTTGATTTTTAGATATGTAGGTAATATCTACTGTTGTGGTTGTTATTTGTGTGCAAAAGTAAATGGGCCTAAATGGCTCTCCTTCCCAGTCCAACCCAAACTCCTCCCTGTGCAGCATATACCGTCTGCAGAACCTAACCATTATGTGGAAAGTGTTCAAACTTTGATGTCTAAAAAGAACCGTGCATTAAAAGGTGTTTTTTAAGACGCAGCTAATTCCCATTCCAGCAGCATGATGGAGGTCAGCTTGAATTTATTTATTGAATGCATTAATACAGAATATAATATTGGTTATGTAATATCTAGGTCACTGTTGGCTCTCTGACCCGGCTTACACCTGGTCACTTGTGACGTGTCTGGAATGTACTAAGAACAGTTTTAATTGTACCCGGAGAGGTTTTGATATTACTGTAAGGGGTTTGGTATGTAATGGGAGGAATTTGGGTTGAACTGGGAGTGGGTTTGGGTTGTACTGGAAGGGGGTTTGGTTTGTACTGGAAGGAGTTTAGTTTGTACTGGCAGGGAATTTGGTTTGATTTGTACTGGAATGGAGTTTGGTTTGTACTGGAATGGAGTTTGGTTTGTACTGAGAGGAGTTTGGTTTGTACTGGGAGGGAATTTGGTTTGGTTTGTACTGGGAGGGAATTTGGTTTGTACTGGAATGGAGTTTGGTTTGTACTGGAATGGAGTTTGGTTTGTAATAAGAGGAGTTTGGTTTGTAATAAGAGGAGTTTGGTTTGGTTTGTACTGGAATGGAGTTTGGTTTGTACTGAGAGGAGTTTGGTTTGTACTGGGAGGGGGTTTGGTTTGTACTGAGAGGAGTTTGGTTTGTACTGGGAGGGAGTTTGGTTTGGTTTGTACTGGAATGGAGTTTGGTTTGTACTGGAATGGAGTTTGGTTTGTACTGAGAGGAGTTTGGTTTGTACTGGGAGGGAGTTTGGTTTGGTTTGTACTGGAATGGAGTTTGGTTTGTAATAAGAGGAGTTTGGTTTGTACTGGAATGGAGTTTGGTTTGTACTGGAATGGAGTTTGGTTTGTAATAAGAGGAGTTTGGTTTGTACTGGAATGGAGTTTGGTTTGTACTGGAATGGAGTTTGGTTTGTAATAAGAGGAGTTTGGTTTGTACTGGGAGGGAGTTTGGTTTGGTTTGTACTGGAATGGACTTTGGTTTGTACTGGAAGGGGGTTTGGTATGTACTGAGAGGAGTTTGATTTGTACTGAGAGGAGTTTGGTTTGTACTGGAAAGAGATTTGTACTGGAAGGAGATTTTATTGTACTGGAAAAGGCATCTTGGAATATAGCTCGTAGAGAGAAGACTGTGTCTCCTATATATTTTAGATTTTATATTTAGTGATTATATTTGTATCTATTTTGTCTTGAGCGTCTTTACACTTGTATTTATTTGCGGCTCGGCCTTAAACAGAGACAGATTTATATTTATTCCATATGTTCTATGTACTGCTGCCAACTTTGGCAATCTGCAAAAATGCAAACAACAAATTTAATCAAAGTGAGTTTTGTCTTTCTAAATAAAGGCTACATAACTACTAATGGTATAAATAATAATCTCCAGCAGGGAGATCATCACTCCTTTACGTGCCTCCCAGCATGAGATTTCAGATTGTGTTTAAGGTTTTATTGTCTGATTTTAAGGCCTTACATGGTCTGGCACCTGGATATATAACTGACCTGCTCTGTCTGCAGTCCTCCTTTCCATCATTGTGTTCCTCAAACCAGTGGCTTTCAGTCATTCCGTGTTCCTGGCTGAAGTTTAAGGGCGATCAGATGTTCTCTGTTGCTGCACCTTACCTTTGAAACAGCCTTTTATCTGTTATAAACTCTTCTTCCACACTAGAAACTTTAAGACAAACTTAAAAACTCATTTTTATTGTCCTTATAAGTTATTTACACATATTTACAAGTTTATTTGTGTGTGTGTGTGTCTCTCTTTCTCTCTCATTTTAATTATTGGGCAGCACTTAGTATGACTTTATAAATATCTTTATAAATGTGCCATAGGAATAAAGTTATCTTGTAATAAAGACCAGCATCTAAATCTCATCCAGATTCTGTCTTCCTCAGAAGTTCTCCGCTAAACTTTCAGCAGTTTTAGGCTGAAGGTATTCTCCTGTCTTGGGCTAATTTCTGCATTGTCAGTGTTCAGGACATGGTTGTGCTTTATCAGAGCTTTTAATGTCAGACCGGCGTGTGCTGCTGGGTAACCTGTGTGGTCGCTCCTCTATTCTTTCTGCTTTCAGGTCATTCGTCATATTATTCAGCAAGACGTGGCGGGCGCGATCAGAACGCATAATTGCGGGAAGCTCTTCCATATTAATGAGCGGAATGCAGGGAAATAAAACCCCACTCACACCAGCAATCTGGGCGCGTCACCCCTCGGGTGCCCTCTCGTCTTCTCCCGCACCTGTTTCGGTTATTTATTGGCTTATTTATTTATTTCGAGCCGAAGAAAGTGCAGTAACCCCCATTGTTTCATTTTTTTTTCTTCTCCTTCCTTTGATTTTGCTTTTAAAAAGCTCAGATAATTAGGCTCGGATGAATAACCAGATGATTGTCCCTTTTTTTAAATGTATTTATTTATTTTTTTTTTCTTTAGGCCCCCAAGTTCTCCAAGCGCACGCAATGACATCACTGTTCTGACGGATTAACGGCAAGCTAATTTTTTTTTTCCCAGCTCACCGTGTCTCTTTGGATATCCGCGCTGAGCACTTGGAGACAGCCCTCGGTAGTGAAGACACAACTGTCAGTGTCTTTATTTGAATATGATGGCAGGCTGATAGCAGGAAAAGAGAGAAAGAAAGAGGTGGGGGGCGAGAGAGGCACGGAGGATAGGATGAGAAACACTTTTCAGGATTTTTTTTCTTTTCAGGATTCTTTCTTTTTCCAAACGCTTGCGACGGCGGAGGGAAGTGGAGAGATGTCTAGGAGATGTGAAAGATCAGAGCACAATAAGCACATCACTGACAGATGGAGAGGCAGGGAAGGAGAGGAGGGGGTACAGTAAAACCTGCCAGCCTGAGCTACAGTAGTGGAGTCTACTTTGTGAAGAAAAGACATTTCGTTCTGGCGAGCCGCTCATACTTATGCCACCAGTCGTCCTGTCCTTGGATTCGCTTCCTCTGGGTATAAAAAAAAAGATGGGAAAAAAAAAAAAAGCAAATCGTCTCTGATATGAATTGGTAGAAGAGCGGAATTACATTCATGGCTAAGTCTTATTCTGTAGCCGTCCAATCACGGCCCCCCGAGAGACGCCGAGGCGGCGCTGCTGCCAGACGCTCCTGGGCTGTCTATGATGCCTCCTTCTCCTTGCCGTTGATTGTGCATTATCAGTGCCCCTCACACACCGAAAATTACATGTACCACCGGGGGTAGCCATGACAATGACATCCCGTTTCCATGGCAATCAAAGGGACCTATTGGAGAATGGTGAGGCCTGTCGCGTAGTGATAATAGGTCTACTCATTTTACTCTAATTGAAAAAAGGAAGGTTCCTCCTCCTCTTCCTCCTCCTCCTCCATAATACTGACTTGTTCTCCTTCTGAGCGATAGACCGGCTAAACTTGCACTGTGCTTCAGAAGACCGTTCTGTATCTTCTGTCCGAGGACCTCAGTGGAATCTGGCCTTTTACTAGGATATCAGTGAGTTAGTGTCTCTCCTGAATAGTGACTGTAGGGAGAAGTTGAATGTAGCAAGATTATAATATATATTTTATGATGAACGAAGGAATAGACGTTATCTAATGTGGCTCATAAGGACCATTCCACACCCACTCGGCCACAGCCTGACCCTTACGTTATGTTACATTACATTACACAGATGCTTCAATTAAATCAATGCAACCGTGCAAAATTTCTAAATTGTATTCTTGTTGTTGTTGTAATTATTATATAAATATGTGTTAAATCTTAAACAGGGCTTACAGAATAAGATTAAATATCAACTGGGTACAAACATAATATTAATATTCCAATTTAACTGGTTTATTTTAATGAATGAGTGTATTTAACTGTACATTATTTGTTTATTTATTCATTATGTTTCAGTTTATTTGATTTTTTTCAGATACTTTGCTCTAATTAATATCAGATTACGGCCCAGAGATCCGATAAAGACAGTTTTAGTTCAGTAATCAAGTTTCTCAGTCCATGTGTGCACTTACTCTGATTTCTTTTGTTATTCTCAATCTGCAAACCTTTAGTTACGTATTATCAGGTATATGCTAAAAGAAATAAGAGATTATTCTTCATCTTTTAAATGTCATACAGTGAAAGTGACTCATTAAAAAAGAATGTTTGTCAGTCTATTGGTTGATTGCAAATCAGAAATCTGATTACTGACTGGCTGATGTAAACCTAGAGTTTCCCTATTATCTGATTACACAGATGCATGTAAATATGTTGATTGGACTACTGACAAAATCTGATTTTCTGCAGCTATCGGACTAGTAAGTGCATGTAAACACACTCAGTGACTACAACCGTTTCATTATGGTTGCGCAGCTATATTGTTAGTCATTTCTTGCTTTCTGCCAGATCTTCGCCATGCTGCAGTTTTCAAAAATATCAACGCTGTTCCAACTCCAGATTGTCTGATCTGATTGCGTGATTTGGGCTTGTATATAGCTTTTTGATTGAATGCACGGATTCTGAAAAACAACAGAATTTTTCTTATAAATTTGAATAAATAGGATGTAAAAGTACATGCCAATCTACTGAACTTCTGCTCAACCGACAGACACTGTTTTGCATACAGTGACTCAGGGCAGATCCCTGACCATGACTGCAGTGCTGGTTTGACCCACACTCGTCTGTCTGTAATTTTTTTTATCCCTCTTCCTCCTCCCCACACCCCACCCCCATTGAGTACCATTCATTTTCAAGCTCACCCAAACAGTATGGTTTTGTTAAACCTACAGCCTCCAAAGTGCATGTACTCACTCTGTTTATCCCTCGTTCCTTGAACTGCTTAAGCTGAAGTCCTCCGTTTCCTTCAGGAAGTGAACTTTTCTAACATGAGCACACTGGGTTCATGTAGTATCAACTATATGGGACAATACCAATAATTGCATGTTGTAGGTTATTTGAGTTAATATTTATCTTTACATATAATATTTGAATCGTAAGTGTAAGTGCTGTGCAGTCCAGTTTAGCTTTAAACTCATTCCTCAGAGCTAACTGTCAGCAGCTGAGTGAATAAAAATCTAATTAAAATTGCTGTAAGCAACCCACATAGTTCAGCTTACTTTAGAATCATATCATTCTGCCTCCTAGTTAGTTGATATAAAACATTTTCAGCTCTAAGAATAAAACAAAAACAGCATATTTCTAATCATTTTTTTAAATTGGTATTAGGTTTTATTTTTACTGTGATTTTTCTTTTTTTTTTGAATAACTCTATAACTGCCAGCTCTGTTCTCGCTGCAGCTTTGAGTTTTCCCTATTTTCAATTGACATTATATGGCCAAAAGTATGTGGACACTCCTCCCTTAACTACTGAGTTCTTGTGTTTTAGTCACAGCCATTACTGACCAGCTCAGTGACTTGAGCATTGAAGTGTCTGCCCTGCCTGATCTTCTGCATATTTCATTATTTAATAATTCTATAATTAAAACTGCCAGTGCCGTTCTCACTGCAGGTTTGTGAGTTTGTCCTTCTTTCTTATGAGTGCAGGAGTGATTGGACCTATGTGGCCGGTTGTTTTGCTGACGATCAGTTAATAGACTGATGGCGTTGGCAGCTCCGTAACACTCAATACTCCTGTCTGTGAAGCGTCTGTGAGTAGAGTTGCGTCAGTGAACCTGGTGAACCTGCGCTCCGTAACGATTAACGCTCGTGTGATGTGGTGCACACGCTGACACACTTGCGCATGGGCGCTTTATTTGAACAAACCCTCGGAGCAGCTGACCTCCACATGCTGGAAGTTCCACTGAAAGGTGAAGCGTCGTTGAAAAGCGAGACCGTCAGCGCTGGCTGAAGTGTTTACATTGTAGTGAATAATTCACCAGGCTCTAAGAGGATTCCAGTAGGCGAGACCCTCAGACAGCATCTGTTGTTCGATGAGTCTGAAGGGTGTGGGAATGAGGTTAGGCCCCAGCATCAGAATCACTGACTTAACGGATTTATACTTCACACGTCCGTCACCTGTTGTTGTTATGCTGACGAAACAAATCAATAGAAGCACTTCTGTAGTGGTGCCGCAGTACAAAAGCTGGAGCGGTGGCTACATCATCGAAGGCTGTTCCGATTAGGTGGATCCTTCGAACACAGCTGAGGCAAATTTCATCACTGAAACTAGTTCAAATGATCAAAAATCATCTGCGTCTGTGTTTGTGTCCATGCTGTCCCTCTGAATGGCCAGCATTATCAGTGCTGGGCAATTTGTAGTGCACATTGTTTAAAACAGCCAATAAACTGCTAGTTCTTTAGCTGTGTGTCTGTTTACTGGGCATAAACAGAATGCGGGGTAGGAAAGGCTCCTACTTTCAGTGAGCTGAAGCGTTTTAGCTTGAAAGATTGAAGCATTGTATTAAATCTGTTAATATTTGGGGTTTTTTTTTGTTATTTTTGTTTCCATCAAATTTCAAGCAGAGTAGGACCGACAAAGAGGAACACTGGTGCTGATTTACAGTTTTCATATACTGTTGGTCATGTAATACAAACATGGTGTGTATGTATGTATGTGTGTGTGTGTGTGTGTGTGTGTGTATATATATATATATATATATATATATATATATATATATATATATATATATATATATATACATACATACATACATACATACATACATATATATATATATATATATATATATATATATATATATATATATATATATATATATATATATATATATATACATACATACATACACTGTGTATATATATATATATATATATATACTGTATATATATGTATATATTAGGGCTGTCTATTGGCAAGAACCTGACAATACGATACGCATCATGATACAGCGGTCACGATTCAGTATATCATGATATACTGTGATATTGCAAGCGAAGTGATATATTGCGATTTTTTTAAATCCTACTATTACACACCACTGTATGAACAGGTGTGTCAGTGCTTACAATAGAATTGCGCCCTTGTGCTGCGTGTTAGTGTTGGAGTGGAGCTGAAAATGAATTACAACACTGCCATCTAGCGGTCAGAGGTTTAAACACAACACACAATGATTCACTGTCTGCCAGGCATCTGTGTATCGCTACTGAGTTTTTGAGAATCGATACAGTATCCCAAAACAAAATATCCCGATATTCAATATTTTTGATATTTTCTTACACCCCTAGTATGTGTGTGTGTGTGTGTGTGTGTGTAAAATGTGTACACACAGACTGTAGTCCATCTGTTTCTCTGTATACTTTGTTACCCTGTTCTTCAAAGATCAGGACCACCACAGAGCGGCAATGCAGTCACTCTGTTGTGGTGCTGGTGTGTTAGTGTGTGTTGTGCTGGTACTGTGTGTGTGTAGTGTACTTTTTAAACACTGTGTCCATTCACTGTCCACTCTACTACCCACACCTACCTTGTGGGTCCACCGTGTAGATATACAGTCAGAGTGAATACCTCATCTGTTGCTGCACAGTTTGTGTTGGCCGTCCTCTAGTCCTTCATCAGTGGTCACAGGACTGGATTGTTGCTGGTTGGTGGACTATTCTATTAAACGCCCCAGCAGCACTGGTGTGTCTGGTCCACTCACACCAGCACACCTCACACTAACAAACCAACACCTTGTCAGTGTCCTGGGTGCTGAGAGTAATTCACCACCCAAATAATACCTGCTCTGTGGTGGTCCTGTGGGGGTCCTAATCACTGAAGAACAGGGTAATAAAGTATACAGTGAATCAGATGAACTACAGTCTGTAGGTGTGGAACTGCTCCTGTATTGTAAATGAAGCTGATAAAATGAACAATGTGTTTAGATACAAGGAGCTGGTTTTAATGTTATGGCTGCTGTTGTCCATGAGAGCTTCCAAACAAAGTTTTGGAATGTATCTTTATCTTTAGACTTTAGAGAGTCACCCATACAACGCTGTAACTCCGCTTGCTGTGTCTATCGTGCGCGCTCAGCAGCTGCTCTGGGGTCAGTTTTAAATGAGTTGGTAGGTATCATGAGGCAAGATGGGGTTAATAGAAACAATTGATTTCTGTCATGAATGGTCAGGTCTGTGATTATTTTTTTCATCCTGCAGGGAAACAGGGAGGCGTTCTTTTCTGAAGCCCTGCCTGGGGATCGTGCTGCGCGGCGGCTGTTATCGCAGGGGCTGAGGGTCGGTGGACATTGCGTTTAAAAAAAAAAAAACACAAAAAAAACACAGCCTGTCTCGTGCGTTGGGGTGTGGGGAGGGAGCGCTGGTATGAAGCTCTGGCTGAATTTTCCAAAGTCAGACGCGAGCACAGAAGCCTGCCAACCTCCGACAATAAATCAATTTCTATTTAGATCAAACAGATTCAAATGTGAAGGCCTAATGTGGCACAGAACAAACAGGCCGAGCAGATGATGAATGCGAGGCGAGACGTGATGGGCGGCCCAACTGATAGCCCGCTATCATGAGCATCCATCTTCCTTAATGCCTGCCTCAGTCTGCTGGATCCTGTCCAACATACTCAGATGAATCGTCAAAGACACAGAGAAGCTCTGTGAATCATCGGGTTTGAGTTATAGCTGCCGGCTCAGTCTCTTCCATGTATGCACTTCTCTTCTCTTTTTTTTTTTTTTTTTTTTTTAAGTATTATTCTTATTTTATTCAAGTATTTATTTTTAAATCTCTCTGAACTATCAGTATGAGCCTTTAGGCTTGTGCTGGTCGGCTGTAGTTTCTCTAATCCGCTGGCATAATGGGCCCTAAAGGGAGTACAGTTCTTCTTTCAAGTAGTGCTGATATTGATGAATCTGTGTTCGCCACTTTCTAAAGCTCGTATTTCACGCCTGTGACAAGGCTAGAAAAGAGAGATGCAGAAGACGTGATTAAGGCACTTTGTCATCGCCGTAATAGGTTTGTGATAAATGTCCGTCAGAGTGTCGGCGATGGCTTCAGCCCTGACTGCTTTGTCAGTGTAATCATTAGTAAAGGTTACGGTTATTCACAACTGCTCTGTTTAATCTGATTCCTCAGAAGAGAGACAGCATTTCATCACAGGTGTTATGGGCTTTTCTTTCTTTAGTGGTTTATTTTAGTCTTTTAGTGTCTGAACTGCTTTAATGTTGTTGTTTTTTTCCCTGTCTGGAAACGGCTACAATCAGTCATGGATTTGATAAATTGACCTCTTTACAAGGTCGTTTTCTTAACTGAGACTATTTCTACATATCAGTTATTGCACTGCATCATTACTTGTTAGGATGTAAACCAAGTAAATCTGAGTGGCCTAGAAACTTAGTCAAGATAGTTTACAGTGGTGGTGATGGGAACCAGACGTCTGAGAACTTTAATTCCTACAAAAGCTATATCACCAAAAGCGACTGCATTAAATATGTTTCAGATGTGCTGCCTGAAGTAAACACACACACTAGGGGGCAGTGAAACACACACACACACACACACATAAACGAACACAAGTGAACACGCACACTAGGGGGTAGTGAAACATACACACAAACACAAGTGAACACGCACACTAGGGGGAATTGAAACACCCACATACATACACACAATTCAAACACACATTCTAGGTGGCAGTGAAACACACACACACACACACTAATGTTTGTCTTACTATATTAGTGAGATCATCCATAGATTTCTCTTGATCTTTGTTTTACTATAACTAAATAATATTACACCTAAACCTAACCTTAATCTTAACCTCAGTACCCAAAAGACTCATTTTCTGCTCTACTAGTTTTTTAATAGATTTTTGGAGAAAATAACATGAGGTAAAGTGAGGACCAGCAAAATGTCCTCACTTTACCAAAAAATTCAGATTGTCCTATACTAGTGAGGACATGTGGTCCTCACAAATATACCTCTGCAAGAACACACACTAGGGGGCATTGAAACACCTATACACACACACACACACACACACTAGTGAACACACACTAGGGTTCGGTGAAACACCCACATATACACACATTAGTGAACACATACACACTAGGAGGCAGTGAAACACCCACATAAACGCACACAGGTGAACACACACACACACAAACACACACACACACTAGGGAGCAGTGAGCTCACTTGCTCAGAGAGGTGACCAGCCCTATCCACAGCACCCAGTAAGCGGTTGGGGGTCAGGTGTCTTGCTCAAGGGCACCTCAGTCGTGTTCAGGGGAATTAAACCACCCATCACAAGGCTGGTTCTCCAACTCGTTGCTGTTCAAAGAAAAGCAAGAATCTCCAGAATGGCAACTTTGCAGGAGAGAACAAAAACAGTCTTTACTTTTAATGTAAGTCAATGAAAGCAGAATGTTTGGAGCATTTCTATTGGTCTGTTTATCATGATATTTTCAGACAATGTAATCGGCGGCTGTCGTGTTCAAATGATGCTGAAAAATCGACCAACATGTAGATGTTTTTTTTTTCTTTGGATGGTGACGATATACAGCTTTTTATAAGAAAAACTGGTAAAATCTGAACTACAGTACTCGGTTTAAAGCTTGACACCCCCAGCTTGTTAATGAGCTGTCAGTGACGGGATATCAGTGCTATTCCGAGGCTTTTCACAGAGTGAAGTAGAAACGTTCACAGAATAGTTGGTAGATTGCTGTAAAAGTACTCAGACTCTTGAAAAGCTGCTTCACATTTGGCTGCATAAACCTAATACATGAGTTCTAGTGTGTTACATTGCAAAATAAAAGAAGGGACGCTGAACTTATTACCATTTTATCGATACTCTTTCTTCATTCCTCCGTTCATACGGTGTGTAGATTGAGTAAAAAGTCAGTCCTTCACATTTATCCACAGCAGATTTTATGCTGCTACTAGAGTCCACTGTCTGTACCTGCTGGATGAATGTACATAGCAGTTTTTTTATTGTTTATTTACTGTTACTGTTTACTTACTTACAGTAAAGCAGCAGCTGATTGGATGTTAGCCTGTTAAAAAAAAATTGTCCACTCTGTCCACTTTGTCCACTCTGTCTTGTTACAAAGTCCTCAGAGAAATGAAATATTGTGATATAAGTGAGGTTTGTTAAAATGTATAGTGTATAATGTTTGTTTTACTTCATGTTTTATTTGAAGATTTTTAAAAGACTAGCTGCTTTATAAAGAAGTGTTTGAATTTCTCTAGTAAATGCGCTGTTGTTATAGCATTTCCTGGAGGAGAAGTGGGAGAAACTTTCTGGAAGTGGTCTCTAATGCGTTTTGCAATGAAACCCTTCATTTACTCTATATATTGCAGTATAAGATGGTGTTTAAGATGGCATTAATGAAGTTAATGAACCCACTTTTCCTGAATGCTTCTACTTGAGCCCTTCAAACCTGACAGTGCTTGTTTTGTTGAGATTTCTGTGAACTATACAGACATGACATGTACTGTTTCTTTAGTGTTTGTGTCTTTTGTACCACTCATTCAAATCAACCAGCTAATGAATTCCATTGCAGTTATCTATCTACGTTTCATAGCTTTATGTAAATTGTGTGTCGCCAGTATGGATACACTGGATATATAGATGCTATGCAATGCCCAGCACTGTCTGCAGCCCTAGCTGAGTAGTTTTTCCTGCAGCGCTTGATTCGTTTGCTTTCTGCATTTCATTTAATAATAATACAGAGCAGAAATTTCATACGGATGCTGTTCCTTTTTCAAACCTTGCTTCAAAAACCTGTTCTCTAGTTCTAATATGTATATTAATGATTTACATGATGCACAGTTTTTGTGCCCAAGTGTATAAACCAACCCCTACAAGAATATAATAATTAAAAAAATAAAAATAAATAAATAAATAATAAAAATAAATAAATAGTAACATCAAATTATTCAACAATATCTCTTTTATGAAAAAACATTTGCCATGATTTAAGTATCAAACATTTTAGAAATAAAATACTTGATTTTTTGTTTAAACACTTCAAGCTAAGAGCCATGTTGCAAAATAAGTATCCTAGTGCTCAATTCATTAAAAAGCTTTAGTTTGTTCTTACGCCCTCAGATGACACCCTGCATTCACAACTACAGCAACGCGGCGCAGCGAAGCGACAGGAGGTCTTTCATTTTCAATGAAAGTTGATGTTTTCCAATGACAGGCAGCAGCAGCAGCAGTACTAGCTAGTAAGGTATGCTGTGCTGCCGTGGCATTTGCTTGGCATTAGTGAAACCATGTCAATCAAATGTTAGTTGGAGTTCAAAACACACCCAGGCGATGATCGATCAGCGGTGAAATGTCGCTGTGGGTGTGAATGCAGGGTCAGCGCAACCAAAAGTAAAAGACTTTTATTTTGACATGGTTCACAAAAGAAAGTCCAGGGAGCTATTGCATCATAAAGAAAACCTCAAGTGGCTTTCATGGTCAGGGTCAGGAGAACCATGAAAGTATGTAATTTTTATAATAATATTTATTTTTTTAGAAAACAATTAATAAATGTTTCAGCTCTTGTACAAGCTCAAGGACAGGATTTTTATGTGTTTTTATGTGTTTAAAAATAAAAAGTCATGCAGCACAACCAGTAAGTCAAATGGTGCAACCAGACCAAAACAGTTAAACAGGCAAATAAATACACTTTGTTTATAGTTTGTCAAATCTTTCATTTCCAGTTTAAGATATAATATATAATATATGTATATATAATTGTGTTAATTGATTGAAATTAGATTTTAAATCATCATTTTTAAAACTGATGTTTGTTTATTATCCACCTCTTCTGACCAGAGGCTAATAAGAATTCTGCGCTTGTTTTTGGCCCTCGTTAGTATTAGCTCAGCCTCCTCAAGATGACCCTGTGTTGCGGTCCGCCTTGTGTCTGTGAAATGTTAAGTATTACATTAAATAAAAGGAGATTCATTTCACTCTGCAAATCAAATAATGCACGAGTGCCGTTGCTTAGCTGAACGTGTTCACATTTTAATATGACTATCTGTCGCTGAGTTCACAATCGTTCTCCATCTTCTCGCTGCCTGCTGAGATTTGGCTCGCTGTTGGCCACTAATGGCAGTTCAGTATATTGCTGTAAACCCAGCATGATCTATTTATGAAATAAATCAGCTCGCTATTGTCAGCCCAAAGCAATAATACAGTCAAAATCAATGGGCTATGGAAATGCAAATAGCTTTTTTTTTTTGTTGAGCACAGTTTTTGTTTGTGTGCTCATGGTGTGTGTGTGTGTGTGTGTGTGTGTGTGTGTGTGTGTGTTCAGTCATGTTGCATATGTGGGCTTGAGACTGATGTTTCTTTAAAACTGAGACCTGGTTAACAATCTCAGACGGCCTCGTCTGCTTAATCTCTCATTAGTTTACACAGTTTCTCAGAGGACAGCAGCCTTCTGAGAAATGCTCAGGTAATAGTCCAGATAGTCCAGCTGAATTTAAATAATACTGCAGTTGTTTTAGATGTCAAAGTTGGGCACCATTAGGGATTACGTAGGAATGTGTTCAAATCTAACTTATCTATGAACTGACAGTATTTATTTGTCAATGCAGAGGCAAATTTAAGATTAAAAAGTGTTTGTATAGCATTGTATACATTTATTTTGTTTATTTTTTAATATGTGGTCAAACACGGGTACAAGATTATTACCTTGTTTATTAGCATTCCACATTTTCCTTTTAACATAAAAAAAATAAATTAAAAAACAGGAGGGCTCAAAACTGAAGATCCCTCATGCATTGTTTAGTTAACTATTCCATTAATAAATAAGTTAAAAATAAATAAATTTGACAATTACAGAGTCACATTTATTCTTCTTAAAAATATTACTAGTAATTATACAGTTGGGAAGGTAGGAGCTAATTCGTGGGAAGTCCCTTAAACTTATTAAAATAAATAATCATAATTTTTTCCAATAACTTTCCAAATGAGAACCTAATCTCCATGTTCAAGAAAAGCCTCAGATCACAGGGCTACTGTGAAGCCTTTGAGTCCTAAGGTGATTTCCAGTTTGTTCATATAACAAATAAAAATAATCAAAAATGGAGATACATATTTCTCTTTGGACAGTAATGATAAGCATGTTCATACATTAAAGGCCTCTGTTTATAATTAAAATGATGAAAATAATTAGTATACTAGTGTGATTGGCAGCGACGGCACTGGGCTCTATTATAAACTGCTCTGAGTTTAGAACAGTGATTGTTTTATACTCTGTAGTGTTTTTTTCTCAGGCCATGATGTCACCTCACTGTGAGATCCTCTGGGCCCTTGGTGATCGTCTAATGGACTCTAATGCTGGCTGGACTTTTCAGTGAGTTCAGAGTCCTTCAATTTACCTCAGTATATTGCAGTGGCACAGCTTCCTCTCCCCCACTCTTTGAAACGTTAGCCGGTGTGGTCTGTGTGGCCGTTCCCGGGGGAATGACTCTGAGGTAAGCCCATTGAGGGGGTAATGGGATATGTGGGGAGAAGACATTTGAGCGTTAGCCTGGACTCGCCGTCCCCGCGCAGACGAGCTTAACTCGCACAGATACGGAGGGACATTAGAAAGCATTCATAAGTAACGCCGTCCATTCATATTTAATTTGTTAAATTAAACGTTATTCTAATATGCGCTGTCAGCTTCCGTTGCTACATCATGGCTTATTGAATGTGACAGAAAGAATCATCCTCAGCCTTCTGTAGCTCGTTGTGCTAGCGGCTGGTGGAGCGAATGCATTTTGCTGTGTTTTAAAAGAGAAGTCCACCATTTCCAGTTCCAAATTTTTGAACAATTCAGGGATGGAAGATGCAAACAAAGTCATTTAGAGTGGGTTGATGTGAAACGGTTCATTGTAAAGACCAGATTTCTTTACAGTGCTAGTGGTAGGAACCAGGGGTTGTGATATCTAACACTAAAGCAGCACATATGCAAAGGTCTGAAGACCCCCAGACATGTTTCATTGGTGTTAAAATGACTTAAGAAGTTAATAAGTGAGCCTCAACCAGGAATAATTTTAAATACAGTATTTTTCCAGTAATTTTAATGTAAATGTTCTGTTTTTTTGCTGAGTGTCTAAATCAACAGTAAACATTTGCAAATATTACAAGAATTGTGCTGACAAAGTGTTTTGTAGTGTCACCATGCCGCACTGCAGTGGTGGGTTTTCCAGCATAGCGCAAGGGGCTATGTTTTTAGTCATTAGCACTATAGAGGCCGAGTATCTTTACGCCATGTTTGGTGCTCTTTTCAGGAAATTAAAAATAAAGCTGCATCATATACAGTGGTTAGTACGGTGGTGTAGTGGTTAGTATGGTGGTGTAGTGGTTAGTATGGTGGTGTAGTGGTTAGTACGGTGGTGTAGTGGTTAGTACGGTGGTGTAGTGGTTAGTACGGTGGTGTAGTGGTTAGTACGGTGGTGTAGTGGTTAGTATGGTGGTGAAGTGGTTAGTATGGTGGTGTAGTGGTTAGTATGGTGGTGTAGTGGTTAGTATGGTGGTGTAGTGGTTAGTATGGTGGTGAAGTGGTTAGTATGGTGGTGTAGTGGTTAGTATGGTGGTGTAGTGGTTAGTACGGTGGTGTAGTGGTTAGTACGGTGGTGTAGTGGTTAGTACGGTGGTGTAGTGGTTAGTACGGTGGTGTAGTGGTTAGTACGGTAGGGTAGTGGTTAGTTTGGTGGTGTAATGGTTAGTACGGTGGTGTAGTGGTTAGCACGGTGGTGTAGTGGTTAGCACGGTGGTGTAGTGGTTAGCATGGTGATGTAGTAGTACGGTGGTGTAGTGGTTAGTATGGTGGTGTAGTGGTTAGCACGGTGATGTAGTGGTTAGCAGGGTGGTGTAGCGGTTAGCACTGGCCACCTGTCCATGGTGTACCCCGCCTTTGCCTGATGACGCTGGGATTGGCTCCAGCCCCCCGGGAACCTTTGGGGGAAGCGGAAGATAAGGGATGGATGGATATATACAGTAACTTTAATTCGTGAGGAGAAACTTGTCAAGTTGTAGTGTTTTGCGAAGTTCGTTTTTATTGGAGAAAAAAAAATCAGAATCCAAAAATGGAAAAAAAAAAAAAAAAAAAATGAGCAGAAATTCTCTATACAGGACGTTTTAACTCATTGTTGCTTGGAAAGTCAACAGAACATATCAATTTACCCACATTTTGTATATAAATAGTAAATCTAAATATAAGCATGTCTCCAAACTGTTTTTTATATGTGGATAATGATGAAATGATGCTAAATCTGAAATCCGTTCATAGATTTTAGGCTTAAAGTGAGCCATCACACAATGTCTTTATAACCATCTCATACAATAACTTCTTGTGATGTAGCTTTCAGAGGCACCAGCACTGGTATGAAAAACTGTGACTCTGTAAGATTCCCTAGTACTGAGCACTTCACAGCAGACCACTCTGACTGACTTTGTTTACATCTTAATGAACTATTTATGCAGAAATGAGGGCGGGGAAGATCCTGTTTTTAAATCCATCATGTTGTTTCTTAGTTACCGCGTCATAGCGTTTGGGCGGTTGATGTGTGTAGCTCAGTTGTCTCCAGCGTTGAAGTGAAACTGCTTTTAATTGAACTGCTATTAATTGCTTTTAGTAATAAAATCTTTTATAATGTCATTTTTTAATCATACGCCAGCGCCAAGACCTTGTAAGCCATCACTATGAAACTTTTGAGATTAACTCAATACACTTTATATGTCATTCCGGTACCCGAGAAGCCGAACTTTCGCGAGCTTCTCGCTAATTAAACACGATTAAATATTCATAAACGGCTAGAAAACGTGGCAGCCCGAATCATAACAGCTCTTAGTCTGGATAAATAGCCAGCCCGTCCTTCATAATGAAACGATCTCCGCATGCTTTCGCCACAGCAAGCATCTGGCAGCGTCTTAAATGAAGCGCGTAGATGTCATCTGTTATTGAGATTTTTCAGTCAAAATCAATACATTAAACCTCTAATTAGACCCAAATTAATAATGATCATTTAGTGCGTCAATTATGAGCTGAGCAGAAGCCAAAGGGAGCTCGCAAATAGAATGTAAATGAGCTTCCATGCAGTCAGGGGTCTCGTAGCATGTGCGCCGCTGATAATTGTACCAGACTCTCTGCACCACCAAACTTGCAGCCCCCTTTGATTCCTCCCCTCAGTTGACGGAATAGAAGGCGCACGACGGAGCCGCAGGCCTGTAGGCTGCGTAGCAATGCGCCTCGGCAACAGGAGCCTGATAACGGTAAATTAGGTTAATTTCCCCGTTTCTGCGTTTCCCGCTCTGATTCGGGTCAGCTCGTTCCCCCTCACTTGGCACAATCGCTTCCGAGCGGCCCACACGCCACTGGCGGACAGGCATTCTAAAGATACAAAGTGTTATAAATGTAAATAAAGCTAATTATGTCAAAAAAGTCACTATTCTAAAATAATAAAAACATTTTTTTTAGAGAGCTAGTCATCACATTGACACAGTAAGTCCATCTAGAAAAGTCTTTCTAGAAAAGAAGTCAGTGTTTCAAGATATGTAAAAAATAAATAAATAAATAAAATAAAAAAATTCCTGCCAGGAACAAGGAAGAAATCTTTTTTTTACCTGGCGCAAGTAGATGTCCATACCACAGTCTTTAAGATGTATGAAGAGTTTTCTTATCGTCAAACCATGTGGAAAGTATTTCTTTTTATTTATTATTATTATTATTATTATTAATTTATTTATTTTATATATTTATAATATTTTTTTACTATTTCACTCGCTCTGTTCCAGAATGCAGACTTGATATTGACGAACACACATGTAATTTAACACGCACCCTATTTTACACTCTTATACATGGAGCTGGGTTCCCCGTTATCTACTGGACGTAAGACAAGATCTGGGCAAAGTGAGCTGGCATAAAACACAGGATGTGCCATAAATGTCTCCTGAGCTCCTGAAAAACTGTCAATAAGCTGACAATGTCTCATGGGACGTGAAGGAAACTGAAAAAGATCTGACAGTAACTGACAGATAATCTATTTTTTTTTTTAAAGATTATGCAAATTTCCCACATGGTATGAGTAATGAGTTCAGGATTCCCTTTATTTCTAAGAAATCTAAGCCCTCCACCCAAAATATGACCAATAACTCAGTAACCTCTATAAGTTGTTTATCAAGAGCATCTGTCTCATCTCAGCTGTTGGTGACCTGATTGGTGACTTGATTGGAGTCATGTCCGAGTAATGATTTAAGAAGACGTGTGCTGATGCTATAAAGTACACAGACAGCATTAACAGGGTTGGAGTGCTGAGGCATCTTCCCTTCCGTTCCCCTCAGGTTCAGCTCTTACTAGTAAGAAGACCCCTAGTAAGAGACTGAAGACTGGTGAACAAAGTACTGCAACTTGTTTTTTTAAGAACTCTGCTTATTCTAAAACAATAACCGACACCATCACTTATTTATTAGTAAAGGAATGCAGTGTTGGTGTTCTAGAGAGCGTGTTGTAGATTAATTTTATTTATTTTTTGTACTACAAAGGACTTGCGAGAAGCACGTTTGAGTGTTTTTTGAAGTGAACAAGAGACAACATAAATGAGATATGTGAAGTGAAATTGCATTGTTTTGTTCTTAATTATAAAAAAAAAATTGGCAACTTATTGAAGGTTTTTTTTTGCAAAAAACGTATGTTGGAACCAAAAGCTTCACACAAGCCCACCATTCCCTATCAGACCGGACATTCCAGAGTTGCAGTGGTGTCGATATCTCAGAAACTGGGGGAAGAGTTAACTGAGAAAAGTGATCAATTCTCGTCAGGCCTCTTGACCAAGACTTGGACGGAGGGCGGAATGATTTAAGAGGACGTTTGCTGAACATGGTTGGAGTGCTGAGCCATCTCCCTCTCCTTTCCCCTCAGATTCAGCTCTGGCTAGTAAGAAGACCCCTAGTAAGAAGACTAAAGACTGGAAAACAATGTACTGCAACTTGTTTATGCTTTTGTCAATGAGAAGCAGCATAAATGAGATAATAACGTAAAATGTAGCTTTTTTGTTTATAAGTAGAAAACAATTGTCAAATGATTGAAGAAAACTTTTCAGATCCAAAAACTTTAAACAAGCCCACCATTCCCTATCAGACCGAACATTCCTGAGTTGGAATGGTGTCAATATCTCAGGAACTGTGGGAAGAGTTAACGGACAAAAGTGACCAATCCTTGTTTGGGTCTCTTGGCCGAGACTTGCGTGAGTGAGGAGGCATGTTCTTGTTGATGCTATAAAGTACACAGGCAGCATCAGCATGGTTTGAGTGCTGAGGCATTTCTCTTTCAGCCCACCTGGCTAGTAAGAAGACCCCTATCAAGGAGACTGAAGACTGGTGAACAGCTTTGCTTATTCTAAGACAGTAACCAACACCATCACCTTATTCGTTTGTAAATAAATCCAGCGTTAGTGTTCTAGAACGCGCTCGAGTCGATATCTCGGAAACTGTGGGAAGAGTTAACTGACGAACGTCTCTGGAAAAAGATCTCATTGAATAACGATAGTGAGCTAAATCTGCTGACAGTGCATTTAAACTGTCTGATATTGACTCGTATAGCATCCTACTCTTTTGGAGAGTACAGTGAAGGCGGCACGGGGGTTTAGTGGTCAGCACTGTCGCCTCACAGCAAGACGATCCAGGGTTCGATGCCGGTTCTGTGTGGCATGTGCATGTTCTCCCTGTACTTCAGTGGGTTTCCTCCAGGGTTCTTTGGTTTCCTTTCACAGTCCAAACACATGCCGGTTAGGTTGATCGGACACTCTAAATTGCCTGTGAGTGTGTGTTGGCCATGCGATGGCCTGGCGACCAGTCCATAGTGTACCGCACCTTTGCCTGATGATGCTGGTATTGGCTCCAGTCCCTCCAGTGACCCCGACTAGCGGGACAAAGCAGAAGATGATGAATGGATGTATCATCCATTAAGTTGTGTTGTGTTGAATTGCACTTCATTGCAGCAGGACTGAGTCAGATTATACTGTGTTAGCTGTTACATTAAATGTATCTTCAATGCATCTGATTGTTGCCAGTGCTTATGTTATGTCCATGTAGTATCTACAGTGGACCATCCAAAGAGAAGCGGGTGTGTTTGGGTTTTTTGTATGTTTCTGCTACCAGAGTGCTCCTGTCAAATAGTCGAAGTGGCTGCGCATCTCACGCTTTATTCCTTCTGAAGGGTGATTATTGTAGTTATTTGGTTTTTCAGTGTCAATACGCTTCTTGTTACAGGAGCAGGAAAGGAAGGCTGCATGTGTGGTCTGCAATTTTTATGTCTTATTGATTGTGTTAAAAAGAACTGTGTCTGTCAGCTTCTGGGGAGCTTGCAAGAAAACTATCATAGCATGGGTTAACATGATCTCTGAGCTGAGACGCGTTAGCACCTCGCAGTAAGGAAAAGCCCGAAAACAGTATCTAAAAGAAAAAGAGTGATACGTGAGCGAGTGTGGTTAGAAAGCGGCTTCTTTTCCAGTCTGGCGTAAAATTGATTCATCAGACTTGTTTAAAGCTCCCATTTTGTAGTGCACAGCTTACGTTCATAAATTTTCATCTGTTGTATTTTACACAAATTGTCAGAACACCTGCCTGCGAGATAAAACCACTCTGCGGTGTGCATCGGGAGCGAGGCTGCATTTTAAGCAGCTACGGCGAACGCACTTAATCTGCAGAGCTGTTCTCTCTTTATGTGCTTATGTGCTCTCTTTATAGTCACGTTAATTTGGCATTGTTATGTCTGGGTGAGGTAGAGAGGAAGAGGGTGAAATGAGCATGAAGCGGCAGTTTTTGTCTTTGGTTCCATAGCCGTGCATGTGTAAATCCAAATCCGGGCATTGTTAGATATGGTTTAATAAAAAAAGAAATCATTTAGTGCAAAGAGAGACAAAGGTGGATATGCTTGGTGGGTGGGTGGTGTCCTGAAGTGAGTAGACAGCTCTTCTAAAGAGTGACCGGTTATTGATTGAACCAATAGTCAAAGCCGATATTAAGCAGTTATTAGGCACCTCTGGAGTCGAGCAAATCCAATGAAATGTGCTGTTTGGATTTGTGAGTGATGCAAAAGGGAACAAGGAGGTGTCTGCTTTGCTCTCATAGCAGTTGAACAATAGGTCAGAGTGTGTCATGGTTGAACAACATAGTTGGCATTTCACTCATATCACTTTACTGACTAACCAAACAAATGTGACTAATGTGCTGCCTGAAACATCACGTGTTTCAAAGTATGGAGCCGACATGATGTGCGGACCCACACTGCTGCTGTAGTGGTTCAAATGCATTCAGAATGTGTGTCTGCTGTGGAGCTTCAGTGGGCCTACTATGCAGACAAGCCCCCAGACAGCAGTTAATTATCAATAATCATAACCTGTTGGTTTAGATGTACTAAATAGGTTATGCATGATTTCTGATTTGTGTTTGGATTTTTGCTCGTTGCAAGTACAGACACCCGCAGGTCACTACGTCCAAATATTTTACTGCTCTGCTTAGACTACAGGGGCCATTTTCATTCAATCATGTATCTGTATCAGCATCAGCCCCAAAGCCTACTTTACAGTGTACCTATTGTTAATATTCGCATTTACTGGTACATATAGCTTGTTTAATCTCCAAACCACTGACCAATAGAATTGGACGCACATGATGCTAATGTCAAGAATCAACCACAATGTATAGTAAGCCCTATATTAAACCCTGTCCACCCTGTGGGTGCAAAGTGAGATGTGATCGGCTCATCTGTTGGTTCACAGTTGGTCATCCTGTAGCCCTACCATCAGTGGTCACAGGATACTGTCCATTGGACACTGTTGTCTGAATAGTTTTGGTTGGTGGACTATTCTCAGTCCACTGCTGTGTCTGATCCACTCACACCAGCACAACACACACCATCACACCACCACCATGCCAGTGTCACTGCACTGCCGAGAATGGTCCATCTCCTGAGTAATGCCTGCTGTGTGGTGGTCCTGTGGGGGTTCTGACCACTGTAGAACAGGGTAACAAAGTATACAGAGCATCAGATGGACTACAGTGTGTAATTATAGACCTGCAAAGTGCTCCTATTTGGTAAGTGCAGAGGAGAGAGTGGACAGTAAATGTAGATACAAGGTAATGAAGTGGGCAGTGAGCAGTTTTCGTGAGGAGTTCAGCGGATAAGAGGCGGATTAGACAAGTCCAGTGCATGTGTGACAGTAGTGGTGGGTCCTGTCACTGGAGTGTGTGAGTGAAAGGCTTGTAGACAGCAGCGTGTAATTAACAGCAGCCCACTGTGTGCTAGTGTCTCAATACACACTTCTCTCATCCTCTTCCACACTCCTCACATCCACGCTGCCTCTCCACTGTTGGACTAAAGCTGGAGCTGTCATTATTTCCTCTTTCTCACAGAGGACACAGAGGAATGCCACCAGCTTCGCCTCCGTCAGAGTTCTCTTATAGATGTGGGGAACTCAAAGCAGGTCTTGGCAGCTCCTCCCAGGGGCGCTAGCACGGAGGACGTCATGTGTTTACACCTCTTCTCACTTTTTTTTTTTCCTCGCAATAAGAGCAGGATTCCCTGAGCTTGAAAAAGAAGTACACATCATGGAGGAGGCCCTGTAAATGTTTGCCCAGTTTTGGCACCACCTCCCCATCTTCTCATTCCCATCTCTCAGATCTAATTCTGTTCATCTAGCTTTAAAAAAGAAGCCACCCAGACTTCTAGCTCGCTAAGAGTTCTGTCCCCTCCTACGGCCGTAGCGTCTCTTCTCATATTCCAATAAAATCAAGGCTTGGCTCTTGGAGCTAAAGATGCTCCACTGCATCTACTAAAAGGCTACAAAGATGTTCTCGCTGTCCAAATAAAAACGATTGGCGATTTTTATTTTTCTGTATCATTTGAACACGACAGCTGCCTCATAATGAATGGACCAAAAGAAATGCAACAAAATCATTTGGAAAGAAAAATCTGGTTCCATTGACTTACATTATAGGTAAAGACTGTTTCTGCCCTCTCCTGTAAAGTTCCTATTTTGGAGATAATTGTTTGGACAGCAACAACATTGTGAACTACAGAATTCCGCGGTAACAGATTATCTAGGAGTTCAGCGCCCAAATAGTGTTCTAGCCCTTCATCAGTAGCCAGTTTCTGACTGCAGATGTGCTTTTAGCTGGATTTTAGTGTTGGACCACTCTTAACCCACTCCCATAGCCCACCAACAGTCCTGTGGCTGTACCAGCACCACCACAAACAGCGCCGTAACACTACCAAGTCTTCGATTCTGCATCCTTTAAAAATATCTTCAGCCCTTGTCTTTGGTTTCTATGTAAATGTTATAGCTGGTCACCTGGTTGTCTGTTCTTGTGCTATGTACAGGGAACGAGTGGAATGAATGTTTTGGGTAATCAGCCATAGGCTACAAATCTGGCAGCTAGATAACAGGCAGGAAAACACTGGTGCATCAGTTATCACTTCAAGCCTCTCTTGGCTAGATACTTTTGGGTGATGGAAGACTTTCAGTCTATTGACGCTGATGTATGTACAAACTCTGACAACAGGACTGTGTCTGTCACAGTATTCCCAGAACCCCTGTGGTCAGAAAATAGCCAGTGATTAAATGGGATACTGGGGGCAAGGTAGAAGGTGTTTCTGATAAATTGGCCACAGAGGCAAAGTACAAGGTTGGTGTTTCTAATAAAGTGGCCCATTGTTGGAAGTAGAAGTTAGGTGTTTCTAATAAAGTGACCAGTGAGTGGATTTACAGGGTAGGTGTTTCTAATAAAGTGGCCAGCGAGTGGATTTACAGGGTTGATGTTTCTAATAAAGTGACCAGTGAGTGGATTTACAGGGTAGGTGTTTCTAATAAAGTGGCCAGTGAATGAATTTACAGGGTAGGTGTTTCTAATAAAGTGGCCACTAAGTGAAAGTACATGGTAGGTGTTTCTCATAAAGTGGCCAGTGAGTGGATTTACAGGGTAGGTGTTTCTCATAAAGTGGCCAGTGAATGAATTTACAGGGTAGGTGTTTCTAATAAAGTGGCCA
This sequence comes from Megaleporinus macrocephalus, assembly GCA_021613375.1. Classification (NCBI taxonomy): domain Eukaryota; kingdom Metazoa; phylum Chordata; class Actinopteri; order Characiformes; family Anostomidae; genus Megaleporinus; species Megaleporinus macrocephalus. The sequence goes on from CM038712.1 coordinate 23,524,366, forward strand.
CTAAGTGAAAGTACATGGTAGGTGTTTCTAACAAAGTGGCCAGCGAGTGGATTTACAGGGTTGGTGTTTCTAATAAAGTGGCCAGTGAATGAATTTACAGGGTAGGTGTTTCTAATAAAGTGGCCACTAAGTGAAAGTACATGGTAGGTGTTTCTCATAATGTGGCCAGTGAGTGGATTTACAGGGTTGGTGTTTCTAATAAAGTGACCAGTGAGTGGATTTACAGGGTAGGTGTTTCTAATAAAGTGGCCACTAAGTGAAAGTACACGGTAGGTGTTTCTCATAAAGTGGCCAGTGAATGAATTTACAGGGTAGGTGTTTCTAATAAAGTGGCCACTAAGTGAAAGTACACGGTAGGTGTTTCTCATAAAGTGGCCAGTGAGTGGATTTACAGGGTAGGTGTTTCTCATAAAGTTGCCAGTGAATGAATTTACAGGGTAGGTGTTTCTAATAAAGTGGCCACTAAGTGAAAGTACATGGTAGGTGTTTCTAACAAAGTGGCCAGCGAGTGGATTTACAGGGTTGGTGTTTCTAATAAAGTGGCCAGTTAGTGGACGCAGAAGGTAGATGGTTGTAGTAAAATATCTGGTAAATGCAAACTATATAATTTTTCTTTTCCTTTACTGCTTAATGAGCTGAAGAAGTGATGTCACTGGAAATGGCGGGTCCTCTACAGTGCGGCATTGTTATTTTTTTCCACATGCGGATCCTGAAACCCTAGAAAGTCTGCACTGTAACAAACCAGAGCTAATTCGTGGTTTTCAGCTTCTGCAGTCTTGATTACACTATAGATGTAAGACACTAGGTGCTGATTGTAATTTGAGTGGCAGGCCGCCAAATTACCCTCTGTCCGTACACTTGCCCCAAAAAAATAAGTCGTGATGAAAAGCTCTGCTTTCGGTAGTTCCCAGCCCGACTCTTCCTTCTTAGTTTGTCGTCACCAGTTATAGTGTAACAGTGCTTGAATGATTAGTTATTGAACTTATTTCGGTCTGTCGTATTAAAAGTGGCAAACAAAACACCCGAACAAACGAAAGCATTGAGTAGCATTAAATAATTTTTCTGTTTGATTCAATGCAACTGGCTATGAAAACAAAGTTAAATGTGTTACATCAACCTCACAGATTAGTTTTTTCTCCACTTCTGATTTTACCATCTGAGTCATTTCTGGCAGACGTGCCAAAGGAAGAAAACCGACACCTTCTGAGTACATTTTAAAATAACTGTTCACGGTTTTTGGGGAGCTACTGGGCTGCTTGTGTTGCGAACTGAACAGGCGTGAATGGAATCTTTAGCAGTGGCGTTCATGATGGAGGCAAAGCAGCTGTTTTTACTTTGCACTTCGTGATTAATGGACTAATATTGTGGGCAGCAACGTAGAACGTCCATTGACTTCCACCGAATTTAAAGTACCCGCTTGACTGCATTAAGCTCCGGTCTGAGAAACTCCTCGTGCACCACAATCACAGCCTCGGTGGCTTTGCCGGTCGCTTAAATTAGCGCTGCTGTAATATATTAACAAATAAGAAAAACATTAGCGCGCCGCTTTTCACAGCTGTGTGCACACCTCTCGGTTCAGTATGCTTTCCGCAGCTCGGCCTCTTCACCAGTCCCCTGAAAAAATACACAAAATTGGGTACTTTAGTACTTAAATTTCAATTCATGCAGAAGGAGGATGGTTATTTTGCAGTGCTCCCAGCGGCCCGGCGTCTGTCTGTCTGTATGGAAAAGAGGGAGAGTCAAGGCTGGCACTGAGCAGATTCTGTCACTGGTGGTGTAGCACTGGAATATGCATCCAAAGCAAAGATGCTCTGAAAAAAAGCTTTTCTTATTAATAATTAAGTGCCGTCAAGCCGTTTCCGAGTCCTGGTGACTTTGTGGGTAGAGTTTATATTAGCATATCCTGTCTTTATGATTTACCTGATTGTATACATCAGGGGTGTTTAATTAGAGTTCAGTAAGGTCCAGTTAGAGGACATTTCCTCAGGCCAAGGTCCAGACCATCATCATTTCTTACGTGTGTTATGATTCAGTGGCGTATCCTGGATACTGAAGTAGTCTAGTATCAGCATCTTATACCATCAGCAACTGAAACACCAACACATTACAGATACCGTTCAGTATATTTCAGTATATTTACTGTTTAAATGCTGAACTGAATTAATTATTTATAAACTTCTAATGTTTTTACTCACTCCAATAAAAACAAGGGCTACATTAAACAAATGAAAGTGCATCTAAAAGTGTTTATTTATAGAAACAGTACATAAAGCTTTTTAGAGCATGTTAGCCTTTCTCTGACTCGCTTTATTCTTTGACTCGCTTTATTCTCTGACTGCTGCTTCTCACTTCCTACCTTGCCTGTGTGTGTGTGCCACACTTCTGAATCTGCACAGATCTGATTGGCTGAGAAGCGCCTTTGGTGATCTTACAACGCACGTGATTGGTCTGTGAGTTTACTGCGCGGCAAAGCCCGTATACCGTAAAGAAACAATATCAGAAATGAATCCTTCTTAATAGTTTATTGGTTTGGGTCCGCATTGGACAACGTCTGGGTTCGGATCTGGACCGTGGTCCGCCTATTAATGACCTCTAGTATAGAGGGTACGCACATGACATCACTGCAGTTAAGCCCACTGAGTGGAAGAATGACTGCGTTCTCTCCTGCCATATATGTACAGTAAGCTTTCAAAGCTGACCTCGCACAGGTCCATGTTATCAGCTCCACTTTCCATGTTGGAGCACTTTGTAGTTCTACACTTAAAGACTGTAGTTTATCTGATTCACTGTATAGTTTATTACTCTGTTCTTCAGTGTTCAGGACCCCCACAGGACCACCAATGAGCAGATATTATTTGGGTGGTGGGTCATTCTCAGGACTGCAGTGACACTGACACTGGTGGTGTGTTAGTGTGTGTTGCACAGGTAAGGGTACAATCAGACACAGCAGTGCTGGTGGAGCATCCATTCAACCTGTTGCTGGTTGTCCTCTTTATTCTTCACTTTCAACTTTTCCAAGTCTTTTCCAAATGAATCGAGAATCCAAGAATGTGTCCAGAATCAGAGAGCTTCAGTTCGGTTGTCGGGGCTTCAAGGCTTGATTTGGTCAAGGATCCATTTGTTTGATGTCTTCGCCAAAGTTCATGTCTCCATGTGTTTCTTTTCCCGGTCTCACTTGTTTATTATCAGGGTTTCACATCCAGAGGAGATAATCATTTGCATAATTAGTTATTAATAATTGGTCCGAGTCTATAAAAGCTGTCCACTTCATCTCCAACCCTTCAGAGCTGGCAACCTCTCCTGATGTCATTCTGTTCTTTCTTTTACCTCCTTTACAAGTGCCTGTAGATTTTCTGATAGGAGTGTATCATCTGCTTATTGTCGCTGTCCATAGACAAGTCCAAACGAGTCTCTCCAAAAAAAAAAAAAAAAGTTCTCAACTTTTAATGCAATGAGGGTTCAATGTGATTTTGGAGCATTTCTATTGGTCCATATATCATAAAAACCTTCACAGAATATGTTAAGAGCAGCTGTCGTGATCTAATTATACAGAAAAATGAAAATCGAGCAACAGACTGCAACGATATTGAAGGTTACCTATGTTTCCGCCAGTCCTGAATGCTTGGTCATCTTCCTCCAGCCCTGCTTCTCTCGTTACATGAGATGCAGCCGATGTGTCTTCTGTCATGACTGTGGTGCACTGATCAGTGTGGAGGTTTCTCATTGGACTGATTTGGTGCTTTTTTACTACATGAGTAAATAACCAGACACTTATGCTGACTTGGTAGCTCTTTAATTCTGATAAATTAGATACAACAATTAGAGACAACTTTTTAAAAAACACAAATTTAGCAGGAAAAACATGAGCAGTGGTGCCACATGCTGATTCATGACACTCATTTGAAGTTTAAAGCTGATTAATGATGAACTTAAGACAATCATTAAATCTGTATTAATTGTGAAGCAACTTTTTACATCAGAAAAGCAAAAGCATTGGTATGGAGTCATACCAGTGAAGACGTTGCAGAAGTTCAGTGCTGAGTTTTCATAATAATTAGTTCCAAATGTCTTAGTTATATAAAAAAAGCATGTAACAACTTTTACACATCTTTTTGTTACAGTATTATGTAATATGTTAACGGCTATCGATGAACAGCTTATGCCAGTGTTTGCGAGATGACGTCTTCTGATATTCAAAGAGCATATATAATATATAATTTATAACACTGCTATAAAGCATCTTTGACATGTATATCTTAAATGGTTGGCTTAGCTGCGGTCACCATATATCATTTCTATGGAAGATTTTGATGTCCTGTGTTGTACCTTCTTTTCTCGTCATTTAAATGAAGAGGGAAACCAGTACGGAGTACATGCTGTATTCTTGAAGACATCACGGTAAAGATCTGAGAAGGTCTGAGCAAGGTCTGTGTTTGACTGGCAACGCCACACTCTTATAAGGCCTTCCACCATGTTTCATCTGGCCCATCTGGCCATGGGCTTGCAGTAGATGTCCTTGGGAGGTTCCTGAGGTAAAACTTCTTGAGAGCACTGTGGCAAGTTGACCAATTTTGTGATGGTCTGAACAGACTCAATGTAGCAGACGGGCATGGTATGTGAGAAATATTTACAACATCTGTAAGGAATCTTTTTCAAACCTATGTCCTGAAAAACAATGTGTCCTGTTAGAATCATTTTAATAGACGGACATATAATATGGCAATCTTAAATACACTCCTGCATACAGCTGGGCAAAATGACCTTAAGGTCATCATCATCACCAGAGGGCTGTAAAGCCCCCGAGCATGAGGGTTACGGATGTGATTTGGAGTGGCATTTGATCATCCAAAATGATTTAAACATGAGCTGCAATGTGTAAGGAAGCTTTTCTCTATCACAACGACAATGTAAAAAAATTATAAATTAGGATTAACACATTGTTCCACAAGTAATTGAGCCTACAGCTGGGCAAAATGACCTTAAGGTCATCATCACCAGAGGGCTATAAAAAAACCCCACCATGAGGGATAAGGATGTGAGTTGGAGTGGCATTTGATCACACGCACATAAAAGCTCCTTATGATGATGCAAGTTTGTTGTGACAGTAGCCATTACTGCTTGAATGAATGAATGGAGCTGGACAGTATTAGAGCATGTATCACTGTCATGATAAATTATAAAATATGCTGTTACAAACATATTGTGGATATCAGCATTGTTTCTAGAACACTGACCAACTTTGTGATTTATTAAAATGAGAGCATAGCCAGTCTGATTCATACGAATACTTAGGTTTTGATAGTATTGTTTTTAGCCTCCGCTGACCCCACTCTGTCATTTTACATGACTACCACTTTGTGGCAGAGTTGCTGTCGTTCCCAATCACTTCCACTTTGTTATAATACCAGTGACCGTTCACTGTGGCATATTTAGTAGTGAGGAAATTTCACAACTGGACTGGAATTCACTGAGCTCCTGAGAGTGACCCATTCTATCACTTATGTTTGTAGAAGCAGTCTGCATGTGTTGGTTTTATACACCTGTTGCCATGGAAGTGATTGCAACACTGGAATTCAATGATTTGGATGTGCGGGTGAATACTTTGGACAATGTAGTGTATTTTGTATCATCATGACAAAATATTTCATATTATTGCCAACCTATGCTAGGGCTGTGTATTGGCAAGAACCTGACGATACGATACGTATCATGATACAGGTGCAAGCAAAGCGATATAGTGCGATTTTTCTAATCCTACTATTAAAACACACCACTGTATGAACTGGTTTATCAATGCTTACAATAGCATTGCGCCCTTGTGCTGCTTGTTATTGTTGGAGTGGAGCTGAAAATGGATTACAACACTGCCATCTAGTGGTCAGAGATTTAAACACAACACACAATGATTCACTGTCTGCCAGGAATCTGTGTATCGATACTGTGTTTTTGAGAATCGATACAGTAACACGAAACATAATATCCCGATATTAGATATTTTCGATATTTTCTTACACCCCTAACCTATGCCACAACTGTCTCATACAGAACAAAAACTGAGGTACACCCTCTTAGAAGTTTATGATAAACAGTTGATATTTAGCAGGTCCTAAAATTAGGTTAATACAACCACAGATGAACACTGTGTCAATGTTTATTTAACAGAAACTAGGCCAAAATGTAGGCGTGTATGCAAAATTAAGGACACCTTCACTGCTTCCTAAAAATGAAGAGGTTTCGTGGAAGCCGGGTGCTGCTACTCAAACGCTGTTGATTAATTAATCTTGGACATGTGTGACCGCCTCTATAAAAGCTGAATTTTTGCTGGTCTGGAGCATTCAGGTGTGTGCTAACACAATGCCAAGGTGGAAAGACATCAGCAATGATCTTAGAGAAGCGATTGTTGCTGCCCATCAGTCTAGGAGGGGTTATAAGGTCATTTCCAAACAATTTAAGACTTTCATTCTGTAGTGAGAAAGATTATTCACGAGTGGAAAACATTTAAGACAGTTGCCAATCTTCCCAGGAGTGGACGGCCCTACAAATTCACCCCAAGGTCAGAGCGGGCAGTTCTCTGAGAAATTGCAAAAAACAAAAACATAAAAAACAAGAGCTACATCTCAGACTTTACTGGCCTCCGTTAGAATGTTAAATTCTCAATTTCATGTTCATGACAGTACAATTAGAATTAGACAGTACATTTACCATTATACAGGCTTTTTTGGAAGGATTGCCAGAGGAAAGCAAAGAACATGGCAAACTTGCAAAGTTTCATCTAAATCGACAAGAAGACTTCTGAAACAATGTCAAGACCAAAGTAGTGATGTTTGCTCATGCAAACAAACAAACACAGCATATCAGCACAAACACTTAATTCTAACTGATTGATAATTTAGGCTTATTTTGCCCAATTATACTCATAAATGCCTGGATGTTTTAAGATGAGGACATACAATGACTAATTAATGCATTTATGAAGCATTGCAAATACAAACAATAGGATTTATTGGAAATGTTCAATATAAAGCTTCTCCTGTAAAGTTCCCACTTTGGAGTTTTGTTCTGACATTTTATAAAAATGTTATTTCCTTAATGTTAATCCTTTCTTATATCATCACTGTTCAATGGAAAAACAAGCATCTCCCAAATAGTTAACTTAGCAGTAGAGGGCAAAAACACTCTACATTCACTGTAACTTCACCTTTCTTTCACTGTAACTTAATGTAAAACCATTTATAGTATATCTGTTTGTCAGGGAATTGTCACACAGTGTAAAGGCGCTGAGCTCAAATGATGTGGAAAAGTCAAAAAAATAAAAAATCTAGGGGAAAAAATGGAGGGACCTGTTTTTCTTTGGACGGCGATGAAGCACCACCACGGGCAGATGTGACAAATACAGATCTAGCCGTCAGTCCACAGTTCCCATGTAGGAACATCCCTTGAAATTCCACGTGCATCTGGTGCTTGGCCAATAAAAAGAATCTGATTCTGATCTGATGGCCTGTATAACTTTAAGTAAGTGCAGCTTATACAAAGTGGGTTTTGCCTTCCTTTCATAATTGTCCTTGCTGGCTCGGAGCGGACTTTGCAGTGGATTCTGTTGTTTAATATGAGTTAGAGACAGTGGGAAGGACGCGGCTCTCCTTCTGGTCATATTGAATTCTCTCTGCATGCGATGAGGACAGCGCCCTGAGGCTAGAACAAACACCAAAGGCCAGTCAGCCCAAGTTAGCACATGCATAGGCATACCAAGCAGCCATTAGAGTCGCTCCCCCAGCCTGATTTAGATGGTCTTTAACTATGCTCTCCTGTGATTCCGGCAGAGAAAGTAACCGAATGATGTGCACTCCGCTCTGGGGAATTCTTTCTTTTGTCAATGTCTGTGTGTGTGTGTGTGTGTGTCCAGGGTGAGACCACTCATTGACGTGGTGTGAGCCTGCTGGTGTGTGTGTGTGTGTGTGTGTGGGGGGTGGGGGGGGTGGGGGGGGTGTTTGTCAGGCGTAAGCGTGCGCTGGGAGAGCCTAATGATAGTGAGTCAGTGATGACTGAGTGAGTAAGTGAAGGAGGAGTCGGAGGATTGTGCAAGACCCGCAGAAAGACAGATCACTATAGTGGGAATTCAGTCCACCTCCGGATAGCATGAAATTAAGACCCCATCTAACTCCAGCCTGATCCAAACCTACAGTATTAGCTCGGCTGTATATTTACTGTAACAATTTACCGTTGTGCAGTGTTGAGAAAGCTTCATAACACCTACATAAAAGCTCATCATGAAACACTTGGGCTGCCTTTACCATAACCAGTGGGATTTCGGGTCTGACACAAGCGGTCATGACTCTCTTTGTGACCGAATTGATGATTTACATCGTAACAATTGACGTTTAAGTAAAATGTAATGACGTGGTAAAATTAAAAAGCTCATGTTCAGCCAACCCGTGTTGTAAGTTATGTCAGTGGGTCTGGCTGCCGTCATCCTGTAGGCTCCATGCATGCTCTTTAATGTTTTAGTTCATCTTGAAAATAAAACATTACATTACTGTGGAGGTCAGAGCTCTTAGTAGGGTGGCGATAGAGGATAAGTCAGATTAGGATCTGTTGCTATTTCAACAGTTAAACGTGGACAGTAGAGAAGAGCGTACTGCTGCATGCTCTGTTGGAATTGCATGAAGATATATGATCACTGTCCAAAGAAAAAAAAAACATCTCCAAAATAGTAACTTATTTCAGGAGAGACTAAAAACATTCTCTGCTTTCAATCTGATAATCTCCATTTACATGAAGAGTACGAGTTATCAGATCCAACATTAAACACATGCGTATCACGTATGGCTGCTCTTCTCTATTTGCTCATATAGTCATCTGAGCAGCTCATTATTATTACAGATCATTAAGATATACTGCCGCTAACTATCTTTCTCCAATGGAAGTTTCTGGCTCTCATCATGTTGAGCGTTAGATGTTAGAAATGTCTACTTTGTCATGAATGCACATGTGCAGGATGTGTTTAAACTTTCCAAATGTAACAGATTACTCACAGAAATGCCCTCCTTGTTCAATTGGATTGTATACAGTCATTGTATATGGAAGTTCTATTCAGAGTAAACCGTTTGTTGGATTATTAACGGATTATCATGCAATACTTACATTGAACAAAGCATAAACACACAAAACCTAGACCTGACTTTGGGCATAACCTTAACCTAAAACCTAGTCCTAATTCTAACCTGAACATAAAACATCATTGTAACCCCAACCTCAACTCAAAACCAAATCCTAACCCTGAGCCGAACCCTTACCTCAACCTGAAACCTAATCCTTAAGTTAACCTCCACCCAAAACCAAGTCCTAACCCTGGTCTTAAACCTAACTTCAACCCAATCCTAAACCGAACCTTAACTCAAAACCTAATCTTAAACCTGGGCTTAACCCTAAAGTCAACATGAACCTAATCCTAACCCTGGACCTAACCCTAACCTCAACCCACAACCTAATCCTAACCCTGGGTGTATCCCTAAACTCAACCCAAAACGTAATCCTAACCTTAACCTAAACCCAAAACCTAATCCTAAACCTCACCCTGGCCCTAATCCTGACCATAACTGTAAAATAACTCAAAAGCTAATCCAGTTAAACTCCAGTTTAACACTTTAGAAACACTTGTTGATGAAGGTCTATATTCCACCTGTTACATGTTCAGTGACTTCTCAAGTTGACATGAGGCTCCAAATAAAGTGAATAAGAACTGAATTCAGTGGATTATTAATGAATCTTATTTACACAGTGAAAGTCTCCTGATAGTCTACTGAACGTGTTCAGATACTTCACCACTGCCATGGATATGTTGCTGATATGTTTCTGAGAACAACTCTGAGTAAAGTATCCCCTTATTTTCTCCAAATTTTGACCTGCGGTGCAGCAGTCCATCATATGTGCAGTTAAGTTATGGTCAGTAACAGAGCAATGACAACCAGAGGTCCGTAGAAATCTCTCCTCTGCAGAACACAGTGTTCAAGTGAATACATTTACCTTCCTTGATGAATCACATAACCAGCCAAATGACAACCAGCTTGCTGCGTGTGGAGCCAAAAATACAGCTAAAAGGTGATTTCAATGCCAGCAGGTGGCAGACAGCATTCAGCCTGACATCTCAATGTAGAAAGGGGGAAAAACATGGCTGACTAATGCACCTTAAATACTAGTTACTGGAAATGCTCAGCAGTATGGAACATTTCCTCAAATCGAGACGTTTCTGAGTGGGCCTTTGGGCCAAAGGTAATTACATAGTTCAGCTGAAGTATAGGTACTACAGGTCAGCTCTGAGTTCGGTGGCTGTACTGTGGATATAGTGCGTGCAGTTCATAATGTTGTCTTTAACCGCTGCATGCATTAATCTCTGTGTCATACTTTTAAATATGTTTTATTGTAGGGAGCACATTCCAAGCTATGTGTATATGATATTTCAACCTAAATTTTCACCTAAAGTTGTTGTGCATAAGCAATGGCACATGGTGTCACTTATGCAAAGCATCACTTCTTCCATGAGTATTGTCTTTTGTTTGACATCTTGAAAAAAATCTAAATGTTTAAGGTTTACATTACCTTCTTTGGTGTGATTAAAGCGGAAACCCTTAGACTTTTTTACTTTCGCAGTGGTGGTGGTGATAGGAACCAGACGTCTGAAGAGTTTAATACTTCTTACAGCCCCCTAACAAAGTTTTTATGACTTAAAACATATTTTAGTTTTTTCATGCAGGATCTGTACATATAGGGCATTTTAGGGCAAGGTAGTCCCCAAAGAAAATCTTAATTTTTCAGATTTATGACTATTGGGAGCCCATCCCAAGTAAAGTGAAAATGATATTTCATCTCAGTTCAGCAAAATCCAGTTCATTTTGTACCATTTTAATGAATATAAATTAATTATTATTATTATTATTATTTTATGAAAAAGCAATGGCACATAGTTTTACTTCTGCAAAGCATCACTTTTTCCATGACCTTAGCAAACTTCTTGCGTTGGACATCTAAAAAGTTAAAAATATTTAGGTTTACATTCACTTATTTAATTAGGTTAAATAGGAAATCCATGAATTTGTACTTTGGCAATGATGTCAGTAAGTTTTTTTTTTATTTAGAAATTGCGTAAAATTGATGGAATTTCCTGTTAAGGCTGTTTAGCTACTTATGTGGTGAAAGCTCAGAAAGGCGTGCTTTCTAGATTCATCAGGACCACCGTGTATGCTGCACTGCCGCGTGAGGCTTCTACACATGAAGCACATGAAGCGGGGGGCTTTCAGGCCCAGCAGGAAGCAGGCCATGTGTTTGTATGCGGTGGGTTTTAGCTGATCTGCACTACAGAGAGAGCTCACACACTCACAGCCAGCTCCGGGCAGGTGCTGCAGAAAGCTGCTTTCCCTCGTCTGTACAAGAGCTCACCTCGCGGCACTCAGCCAGGATGGTCTGTGTCCTCCAGGTGGCTCCAAAGCATGAGCCCCATCACCTACCTGACTCCAGATCTGTGATATCTGTGGAGGGTGTTTTGCTTCACATTTAAAATCAAACAAACATGTAATATGTATTTACAGATGTTTAGCAAGGCTATGGCAGAGATGGGACAGTAAGTAAAATGTCCTCTTATTAGTCAAAATTACTGTCTTTTTAGTGTGACCATAATTTGCCATTCTAGTATTTATAGCTTGTTTTGTTTTTGTCATACTGTTTACTTTATATGAGCCTTTTATTAGACATAGAAAACCACCAAAATTTCAGTATAGTTTATTGCATTAAATCTCTCCCTCTCTCTCTCTCTCTCTCTCTCTCTCTCTCTCTCTCTATATATATATATATATATTTAAAATTTCAGTATTCAGTTATTTCATAAAAAAGAAAAGAAAAGTGCGTTTCCTGAAGAAAATTCAGAGTGATTGCATGCTTGTTGCTAGCCAGTTGCTAAGGTGTTGCTAGGTGGTTGCAAGGACATTTTGTGGTGTATAAATGCATTTACTGAGTGGTTGGTAAGAGGTTGGGTAGGTGTTGTTGAAAATGAATGGAAGTCTATGGGACTCATAAGGGATGAATATACGACACATAGAGGCGTGCGGGTCAACATGGCTGTGGGGGGTTGCAGCGTGGGGATCTGCGCTGGGAGAGTGCATGCATTTTGGTGGTTATCAGCTTAAAGAAACAGAAGTTTTTAATGAAAATCAGCAAGGAAAAAAATGGCAGACTGTTTGGAGGAATCCACCATTGCAGCCTCTCTGAAAAGTTGGATTCGTATTCACCAGCATCTTAATCAAATGTTCTGTTCCACCTTAAATGCTTTAACTTGTGAATAGTAGGCGAATAGTAACTTCAGTGCCCACATCTTTAACAAGATCCGATTCAACAACATGGAGCAGCTTTAGCTCAGCGATTAACACCGAAGAGACTGATAAGATGAGCAGTTCCACCTTTATTAGCATCACAACCCCAACAGTGACCTGTAAGGAGTGTATCACTGTGTGCTGGTTAAAGCAGATCATCTTAAACTGAACGTTTCACAGTGACAACTTTAATCTACTTTGTGTTTGACATCCAGATGAAAGCGAGTAGCCAGTATAGGTAACGTTAGATACTAGAACGCTCCAAGTGTTTTAACATAACTAACTAAATAGTGTGAGGGCGAAGCTTACTTACACAAAGGTTCATTGAATTTGGTCTGTGTTGCTTCTATGTGATCATCGTGGCGTCTCACTGCAAACCAGCCAATCAGAGCAGAGCAGAGCTCATAAGAATATTCATTACCACCAAAAAAGCCACTGTTTCATTCTAGGATCAAATCATATAGAATTAATAGGCATGTGAAATTAATTCTCTCTATTTTTTTTTAAACACTGAATAAATAGATGTGACACCTTTAAATTGAATTGAGTTTAATATTTTTCCCTTTAAGGACCTGAAAAATGACTTCTAAGTGCTCTCGTTTGTGGATTATGAATTCCTTGTTTACTATAAGAGCAGATAGTTGTGTTTGTGAGCGGAGACATGGAAGGCATTCATGTGAGGGCCGCCCGAGGCTAAGCGTATTCAGATGAGAGGATGAGTCTGGGCTTTAATGAAACTGGAAAAACAGCCTTTTTGATAAATGAGTACCTTTCCAGCTCTGTTTTATTCTCTCCCTCTCACTCTCTCTCTCTCTCCCCTGCCTGTCTCTCCTTTCTCTCTGCCTCCATCTGCAGAATGAATATGTGTGATTACAACCACCGTGGGTTTAAAATAAGCAGTTCTTCATGCACAAAGGGGCCGAGTGTTGGGAGAGCTTTTCCACCAGAGTAATATCAATGAAAAGTTGATTTGCCGGGTGTCGGTCTCCTCGCTGCTATTGATTTGCTCTGAAAAAGGAGAGCGCTTATTTTGGGGGTGCCGAACTGATCCATATTCCTCAGACAGTGTCCCTGAATTGATATGTCCATTAAAACAGTTTGTGTTTTTGCCTGTCCTTTCTGTCGGTGGGTGACGTTTTCCTCTCTCCAGTTTGACTTTTTTTTTTTTTTTTTTTTTTTTTGGCAAAATATGCTCCTTTCGATAATGTTTGGCTCACACATATGGCGTATTGTAAAGTCAGATTTATTTACAGCTTCACAAACGAAGCGTCATGTTAAAGCAGAGCGAGTCGCCACATTCATCATTCGATTATCATGTTTTACTTTCTATTACATCTCAGACCATTTGTGTTTCACTAAGCGAATTAGAGCTCAGAGGTGCTATTTAAAGCTCTGAGGCTGAGCCAGCCGACACTGTCTGAGCTGCTCCGCACCGCAGACCTGGGAATCGCTGTCGGGAGATGTCGGGGGGGTGTTGGGAGGTGTTGGGGGTGTCGGGTGAGTCGGAAGGGAACCACCGTGTGTTCCTGTCTACAGCTATTTTGTGTAAATGTGATTCTGTTCAAGACGAAGCAGGTAACTTAGACTGTGTCTCTTCTATTCTCTCCATCTCTCTCTCTCTTTCTCTCCCGTTCTTTTTCTCTCTTGCTTCTATTTCTCTGATTTCTTTCATTTTCTCTTTCGCTCTTTCTCTTCTCTCTATTTCTTTCACTCTCTCTGTGCTGTTTACTTTCTCTCACTCTTTCTTTGTCTGTCTTTCTCTCTTCTCTTCCACCCCTCTCTCTCATCTTTACTTCTCTTATTTGTCTTTCTCATTCACTCTCTCTTCTTTGTATTTCTTTCACTTTTCTTTTTGCTTTCCTTTCTCACTTCCTTTCTTCCACCCTCTTTCTCTCTCCTCTTTATTTCTGTTTTCTGTTTCTCTATTTCTTTCTTTATTTTTTTCTTTTCATTTCATTTCCCATTTTCACTCTCTCGCTCTCCATTACACTCTCTTCTCTCCTTTTCTTTCTCTATTATTTTTCCCTCTCTCTTGTCTCTCTCGTTCTCTTTCTCTATTGTTCTTCCTCTTCTCTCTTTTTCTTTCTTTCTTTATTTTCTCCCTCTTCCTTTTCCTCTATCGCTGTTTATGTTCTTTTTCTTTATTATTTCTTTGTTTCTCTCTCACTCCCTCCATCTTTTTCTCTCCTCTTCTGTCTACGGCTCTCTTGAGTAATGCGTAGTAGTTGTTGTGCATCGGCTTTGCTGCATTTGTTGAGCGCTCGGTGGGAATTTGCATAGGCTGCCTCGTGTTGGTTTTGTTTGCTCTTTCTCTCTTTCTCTCGCTCTCTCTCTCTCTCTTTCCCCACTCTCTCTGTCTCTCTCTACATCCCATTTGCTTTGTTTCACCTGTACCCCCTCCCTCACTCTCTCTCACTCACTCCCTCCTTTTCTCCATCCCTATACAGTGTCTCTCACCCCTCCCTCCCTCACGCTTTCTCTCTCTCACTCTCTCTCTCTCTTTTCCCTCTCTCTCAGTCTCTCACGCGCATTGCTGAGCGGCGCAGCTAGAAGTGCGTCAAGGCTCTTTCCAAAAAACAGAGCAGACAGGCAGAGCAGTGCTAAGAAGCAGTCAGAGAGAAAGAGATAGAGCGAGACAGAGAGAGAGAGAGAGAGAAAGATTGAGTGTGCATCTGTGAATGAAGAGCAGAGGCTGATTTCATCTGCAGCTTTTCGTATTGCAACACCTTTCGGAGCGGGAGGAGCTGTCCAGTGCCTGGGAAAGGGAGTTTTTGCTTCCGAGTGACAGTCGTTTCTGCTTTGAAGAGAGAGAGAGAGAGAGAGAGAGAGAGAGACGGAAAGAGAGAAAGTCTTTTTTTTCTTCTTCTTCCTCCTCTTTCCTTTCATCCAGCTCCTTTTGTGCTTTGTTGTGTGGGACGGACTTTGAGTGAGGGAGCTCAGGTCATGACCCTCTTTTTCCGCCGGGTAATCGCCGCCGCTTTGGTTTCCCTGAGCGACGGGACAGCGTTGTGGTGAGCGGGCGCGTGTCAGTGAAGGAGCTCAGCCGCGTCAGAAGAGCCAGAGCGGTCAGTCTCGTGCGTCTCCATTCGCTGGCTGCTGCGCCGGACTCTCCTTTCCCCCCTCGCGCTCTGCTCTCTCCACAGAGTGAGCGTAAACACTCGGGAACGTGCGCGGGACGAGCCGTAAACCAGGACAGGGGTGGGTTGAGGCTCCTAGCATGGGGCTTTCTCCATCATGAGAGAACCCCCCTCTCTGCCCCTAGTGTCTGCGTGCCAGCCGGGCGTGAGTCATGCGTCCCAGCGGAGTGGTCCCGTCCCGCTTCAGCTGGACCCCCTGGATGTGGTCTCTGACCTTGGGATGTATTGCCGGTTCCGTTTGGAGCGCCTCGTCCGGCTCGGCTAAATCGGATAGCTCCCGGGCTGTGGGGGCCGCTGGACCCCCGGGGGCGTCCGCCTCCCACGCCCGCCCCGAACAGCACTACCACGGCAGCCAGATACACCACACGGCTCCCATCTCCATCTACCGCTCACCTGCCTCGCTCCGGAGCGGACACGGTGAGTGCTCAGCGGACTTGGGACCCAGAGTCGGGGTGGGTGGGCGCGGGCAGTTGGGGAGGGGGCGTGAATGAAGGATATCTCATCAGCATCACAGGAAGAACCTTGCAACTTTAGAGACGGCAAGATAGACAGCAAAGACAAAAAGTCATCAGCATGGGTATTTTGTATATTAAGGAATATTAATAATATTATTAATAGGAATAGGAATGTTAATCCAACATTTTTAGGGATTGTACAATTAATTTTAGTCCCATTTCTGCTGAAGAGCATTTCTACTGTCAGGAAATGAAAGAAATGTATAACCGGCAGAAGTGTTGAAGCATTCCCTGCGACGCTGATGAGGTATTCCATGTTTTGTCCCGCTACAGTTAATTGTTAGTTGTCTCCTCTCCATAGCTGCCAGGTGCAGCGACTGATTGCGTGTGCGAGCATTGTGTTGTGTCATAGTGGAGGTGCCTAATCACAAAATGAGTTTATTGAGGAGAACTCACAAAAGCGTTTATCAGGCTCTGTATCTTCTCCAGCAGTTTAATTACATGCGGGGAGATAGTTTATCAGTGCCTCTGTAATAAGGCTGTGTTTTATTTATTTATTTATTTATTTATTCTTTGGTGGTGGGGGGAGAATCTGATAAGTGTTCAGCTATTTTGCAATTATTGGGAAGTTCTCTCTCCCCAGGCACGCAAGGCAATTATTGCGTTACAGGCTGAGCCGCTGAATCCATACTATGCTGTATTTGCTCATTTGCAATGTTTCAGTCAACAAAGCACAACCCCCCCCAAACAAGACCAACTGGGAAGAAACCCTGAATGCTGTCACTGGAGTGGGCTTCACTGGTGTCTGTGCATTTAGGTGGACACATTTAGGAACTGCCCCCCTTTTAAAAGTGATATAACTGAAAGGCTTATTTCCTTTTTTTGCTCCTCCTAATAGGACCTTTAATCTCCGCTTAAGATTGACTCTGGTGTTTGCGCACAGGCGCCGAGGTCGAATGAGGCTGCGCTTTAATTACAAAACCAGGCAAGTCCTTAGATAATGTGCCGAGATTCTTTTTGGATTACTCTCGCCGAGTTTGAGGCGACTGGGGACAGTCTTAGCTGAGCTTTGAAGCATTCTTATACAGCCCATTAGAACAGAAGAGGCTGCAATTTATTTATTTATTTATTTTTTTGAGCGATGCGTTGCGGCTTTTCTCACCTCGCCGAGTTCCGGCTTCATTTCTTACCGTTAGATGGGCTTACTTATCTCTCACGTCGTGCCTCTGCTCTCCACATCCTTTCATTTTGTCACACCCAACCAAATCCCTCTGCCTAATTATGAAAATATAAGCTTGGATTTGACAAACGAAAACACTGTGCGGTCACTTGTAGCTGGTTAGTGCGATTTACCTTCTTTTTGAGAGATTTCAGTTTTCCGTAAGTGCCTTTGCGAACTAATGGACACTGTTAGGCCGGCCCTACAACTTCGTTTTGCCCTGAATACGTGTTACGTAAGAAGACAGAATAGGCTCGTCACTTTCTGCTAAATGGAACCGTTTTGCCTGTGAGGAGAAGACCACTGAGTACCTTCAATTCATTTATTCCCCTTTTTTGTTCCATCAGCAAAAGCAGATCGTTTCTGGGGCAGTAATCAGGTTAGTCCGCGGCCCCTGCTACAGCAATTAGCGAGCCGAGAGCAAAATTGGTCAGTTTCTATCCGTCTAAAAGCCCCGGGTCGAGCGCTGTGTTAGATGACTCTGTCCGCTCACTCTGAAAGGCCTTGGGGGCCCGGCACGGTATTAGTTATGGATGACTGACCGGTACTTGCGCCCTCTTGTAGTCCCACCTCATGCTGAGTGATCAGACGGACCCTCCAGCAGTGGGCTTTTTTATTTATTTCTCCTTGTAGCAGGTTTCACCTCAGCCTGCTGATTATTCTTCTCATGCTGCAGTATTGCTTAAATCTGCTTTGGGTTTTGGTGCCCTCGGTTTGATGCTGAGAGAGAGAGAGAGAAAGAGAGAAAGAGAGGGGGTCTGGTCTGATGGCTCTTGGAGAAAGTGAAGCTAAGCCTGAGCGCCACTCCACTGCTACCTAACAGTGAGCGAGGGAAGTGATAGGTGGAAGGATATCCTCTCACTTGTTTCTTATGAAGGGTGCGGGGTGTGCCCCTCTGCCTGGGTTTTGTATGTGTGTGTACGTGTGTTTGTACACTTGTTTTTGTCCAGGTGCTAAAGTTTGCTTTATGTGTTGTGTGCATATATGTTATAATAGTATGTAAGATATACTGAATATTATACACAAGTACATGTGTGTAATAATAGTGTACATCATGTGTATTATATATTGTCATATCAAAACCTTGTTTGTCTCCAAACTTTAAATTAGTATATATATATATATATATATATATATATATATATATATATATATATATATATATATATATATATATATATATAATCACAAGCAAATCATTTCATAATAATGATATACATTGTCATAATTCCCAGCCCTGTTATGAATGAAGGTAAAAGATTTGCTGGTTTAATTTAATTAAATTATTAAATCTTTTGTTCACCCCAAACATTTTTCCCAGGAGGTTATGATATGTACGTACATATATGTAATAACGTCTTTTATATATTACACAGATATATATTTGTAAGTACTATAAATATATATAGGCAGTACTGTGCGAAAGTCATAGGCACCTAAGAACATCTGGCAAAGCCATTTATCTTGGCAGACTGTCTTGTTGTTATTAAAATACCATGTGTCACTAAAATTAATACAAATAAAAATAAATAATTAAATACATAAATAAATAAAAGATTTCTCTTTATTGCTGTTACATTTTGTTAGCATCATACCTGAATTAGTCGAATGGGGTACTGATTATCCAGACCAGATGCTGGATATTAGCTACAGTTATTGCTGAATTAACATGCACACTGGCATATATAAAACTATATAAAACTACTGCTTATTGTATACTTGTATATATGCCCAGGCACCCATCTCCATTTTTATAGATTGTTACTCTTCGGCATCATTTGAACATGACAGCTTAATGATTGGACGAACAGAAATAATTAAAACCTATTTAGAATAAAATCTTTTTGCATTAACTAATAATGTTGTTGCCCTTACTTATAAATTGGATATTTTGGATATACTTCTTTGTGTATTTATGTGTGTATGTATGTATGTAGGTCTAATCTAATCTGAAAGCCAATATTTCTGGTCACTGTTGTTTGTCTCAGATTTTTGGGTCCCTGTTGTCTTGAAAATGTATGTGCGGTCGCATTGGCGTTTGTAGACAAGAACCACTGTAGGACTCAAAAGGCATTGCAGAATTAATTTAGCCCGAGGCGAAGACTTCTTGGTTTGTGATACCAGCAGCACCACCACCACCACCAAGCGTCGGGCTCTTTTCAGCGATAAAGCTTCTTTTTTCCCCTTTTCATATTACTGTGCTGCCTTATCTGTACATGCCTGAAGCTCTTCTCATGCACATACTATCATACAAACAATGTATAGGAGCGCTGTAATGTTACTGGGAATCGGGTTTCTGGCCACCCAGATTAAACCTAGTCTTAGACTAAACTGTCTTGGCATTCTGCGTGAGCACCAGCCCTCAGATAGATGAGTCAGTAAAAGCTTTTTATCTCTGTGGAGTCGCTGAAACTGTAGATCTAAAGCGAACCCCCCCTGCCAACCAACACACACACACAGTTCTTTCCCCTTAGGGACTTTGACCTCTTCCCATTCCAGTTTACTCATACTTAGATTTGTCATTAGTGCTTGACCTTTAGCAGGACTTGGCCGAAGTAGCTATATAGGAAAAAAGAAAACAAGGGCCAATAAGGGAGCAGAATGCCTCTGGCATTTTCATTCAGGTGGACAAAAACAAAGTGCTGGTGTACAACAACTAAACATCATTAACAACTACACAACATGAAATTATGGACCGCTGCCCAGCGAAGTTTTCAAATATATATAGATATACATGCAAATTCAGCCAAGTTGAGTCTAGTGTTAGTTGTTTAAACCTATTTAATTAACATCCGGCCGGCCCTGCATCGGACTAATTTAACTTCTGTCTTCTTATCAAGCTTGACGGAGGCATTAAATCATAATTGCAATAATTGGCCCCCATTATAATCCCGATAAAGGAGGAGGCTTAATACACCTGGCCATTATCAATACGCAATAGTTTCCATTTATTACGCCGTCATTTTTGGGTCCGTTCTGAAAAGAAACCCACTTCCAGCTCATTATCTCGCTTTTTCACTCGCTTCAAACTCCTGCGCGCATGTGATTTCTGCGCCATACATTTAGATTAGCCGTCCAGCTCCCCAGTTGAAAGGCAGAAGCTAATGTCCGCTTCATAGCCGGAATGATTGACTTGTACCGTGAAGGAGTGTAATTCAGTTACATTAATGTAAGTGAGTGCATTACCATATCTCGGCCTGCCTCACCTGTCACAGCCTGAACTTAGGAGTTACTTCACCAACTCGCTGAGTGTCACGCGTCTCAGGAAGGGCAATTTGGACCCGCGGTCGCGGCCAGACACCTGTGCCTCCGTAATGCCGCCCCCGAGCGCGGCCGCCGGGCTCGCAGGACTTGGCTGTGTCGGGTTAATCTGGTTGAGGCAGAACGGGGCGGAGCGGGTTGGAGGAGAGCGAGGGTCCGGGGGCGGCCGAAGGAGCTGAGGCGACAGCCGAGGCCTTTGCGTTGGCGCTCCGGTGGCTGGGGCTGCTCTGGAGCCCCGAGAGTGTCTTGCTGCGAAATGAAACGTGGATCAAAGGGAAGTTTAGACCTGTGTCCTCAGGACAGGGATTATTAGAAACAGCAAGCGTGGGGAGGAGTGCCAGATAACGGGATTTCACGAGGCCTGAGCAGGGAGAGAAATCCTAAGGAGGGTTGTGTGGGACCCACTCAGTGACGCCACATTAGCATTTTGTGTCTGAAAAAAAAAAGAAAGAAAAATCCCAAATTTGGGGATGGCTGTGGGTTTATTTATATTGGCTCTCTCTTTTGAATTCACCCTCTGAGAGGAAGGTGGCAGAGATGATTTTATTTCCTTCCTTCAGTTTTACTTATTCCCTTTTCTAGTTTTAAGTTGGAGAGCCTCTGTGTCGCCCTGACGATGGAGAAAAGCCTGTGTGTTAGAACTCTTGTCTGACTGCGAGGAAAGAGATGTACGGCAGTGGGCGCGGTATGTGTCAACTCTTGTCTCTGATGTTTACTTTGGAATGGACAAAATGCTCCACCAAAACAGTGTTTACTTGTTACTATACAGTGTGTGCTGTTATTATGAACTGGTGCTGGTGGTGGTTTGTTGTTTGCAGGCTCTCTGTAATTTATCAACATGGGTCAGTCGGTATGACTGTATTTATGGTTATTGTCATGAATTATTTCACGTTACCCTACTCTGCATAGATTGTGGATATCAGCATTATTAAAATTGTCAATAGTCACTATTTTAATATTCACTGAATTTAATTAAATGCACTTTCCATGCACTCAAGTTAGTCTCCTGTGATGCCATCAAGTCCAGCCATCAGTCATCAAGCATAATTGCCATTCGGAGGAAAAAATAACTGCAATTTTTCTAACTAACATTGATTCAATTTCTATTATCTACTATTTCAATTAAATTTCCATTATTTTTTGTAAATGAAGGGTCAGAAATGTATTTTGGCCAAGATGACTAGAATATTCACAGTCAGACTGTAAAAATGGCAAAGCCCTAGGCAGGTAGATTCGTTATAACCGCCATCCCAACCCATCCCACATCACACCCCATCCCATCCCCACATCCTAACCTGTCCCACTACATCCCAACCCATCCCACCACACCTTTCCATCATGTGTCATCGCCTCCCTTCTGCCTACCACTTTCCAACAATCCCACCTCCCAAGCTAATACCTATTCCAACCCACCATCACAACCCGCCTTCCCAGCCCACCATCACTCAACATGAGCTTCTGTTAGCTAGAATAGTTCTGGCAGTTATTGTTCTCCTCGTGATGAGCTGTGCAACAGTGTTACATTGGCAGCAGTGTGAAAAGCAGTGGTGCTTCTTGCGACTCCAAGGAAGCTCATATCTGCCTTCACCCTGTTAGAGTTAGTAGACCTGGAGGAACACAGCTAAATTGGGGAGGGAAAAAGGGAAAATGTTCAATTTGCATTTAAAGCTACCTCTGCAGCAGCTTCTGGCTCGTTTCCATCAGTCGCACGTGACAGCTATCAAATGCATGGAAGAGCATCCTATCAGAAATGTATGTGTGTGTGTTTATATATATATATATATATATATATATATATATATATATATATATATATATATATATATATATATATAAAACACACTCGCATGCATTTCATATGTGTATATATATATATATATATATTTTTTTTAAACTTTAATAACATATTTAAATGAACCCAACCACTTCCAAGCAGAACTTAAGTAATAATGATGTCTCGAAAGAGTGTTTATTTATTAATTATGTTGTCTTCTTAAAATGCAAATGCATTTAAATCTGAATATGTTTGAACATTTGACAAACAAACCCGTGAATGTGTTTGACAGCCCTAATCACTGCTGTCAGGACAGCTGACTGACTGGATTGTTTCTCTGCAAAGGGAGCGTAATTAGTCCTGCCTAGTTTTGTGGGGTTTGGTGCAGTACAGTGTGTGAGATGCTGAAAAATATAATTGTACACTTAGTTTTTGACAGTGTCTTCAAATATGATGACGTTACATTTCTCCTCCGCTGCCCACCCTTCCAAATAACAATAGTGTATCATCCTATCGCCCACCGCCGCGCTCTAAGTAGGAATTTGTCACCGTGCCATCCACCGGATCTGTAATGTAGATTACGCTCTCTCGTTTGTTTGGATAGATTGTAATGCTTTGTGTGACACGCAGCTGCTCTCTCTCTCCCTCTCTCTTGAATATGGGCAAATGAAGCTCTGAAATGCTTGCAGTGATCTGACTAAAGCATTCCACATCAGTGAATTCTCCTATGGCACAATGTTGCTCTAAATAGATACAAATAAAAGGCTGTGAATATTCCCTTGTTAGACATGACAGATACATGTGAGCCCCTCCACGTATCTGCTTTGCATATTCAGTGCGCCAGTTAAAAAGCATCAGCAGATTCGAGAGCTTTGCTGCGACACCCCAGTGGAGCCACAGAGGCATTGAAACATCACCTCCCCACCAACCCCGCTGAATCGTAGCGCCAAGGCATGTGTGTCGATCAAAAGGACACTCGCTGGCGTACGGCTGTCGTGGCGGATGAATGACACTTTAAATTCCGGTTTTTACACTTGCTAGGAATGTAAATGTTTCCTCAAGCTGCCTAATAGACGGGGATAGTGTGTCCCTGCTCCACTGTCGGCGCTTCCATCGGAACGTATTTCCATTTCAGGCTTGTCTTTGAGAATTTCATCCAAATTTCACAGTTTTATATATTCATTGGTAAGATAGCGACGTGTTGCATGCAAATAACAGAAAAAAAAAACAAAAGACCCTGCCAGCACATATATGTATAGAGTTTTTAAAAATGATGAAAAATGCCGGAACTGAATTGTAAGGTATAACTAATAAAGTATATTACCTTCTTGCATGACCAGCTGGTCTCTGTTATCAAGGATGTTGGAGTTTGTGTTACAGTTTGTAACCTACATTGTGTAATTATATGAATAATGCCTGGTTCACACTACGTGACTGGTTGAGCTGTAATCGTGAGTCTTTTAGTTGGTGTGGCTTTCACACTGCATGACTGATCAGCAACACAGGGTCACAAATTCACTACACGATTTTCTCTCTGGGGAACCGCCCACTCATCTGGCTGCTGTCCAAAAACAAGAACTTAACTCTCGTGAGAATCAAACACATGTGAGAACTAGCGACACCACGTAGAACATGTGTTATTTACAAAACAGATGTCAACAAACAAGTGATACAAGTTGCTACTGCGCTGATTTGTGGTGATGAAATAAAGAAGAGAAAGAAGAAAATGTGGATTAGAAGATGGACAAACTCTCCTTGTACTCCTCTCTCGCAGCATCAGAGAGATTGCGCCACCGGTGATGCGGTTCTCCCTCTCTACGCGATCACCATTGGCTGTAGCTAGATGCTGCTGTTGACTCATGGTTGCTCACTGCCCTAGATATTAAACGTGCTAGATGTTTGCCGGGCGTCTGCGTTTAGTCGGCAAATGCTTGGCAACGGCTCGGCGAACGTCTTTCAGCTGATCACACTACAAGACTGAGCGCTGATTCGTCTCCAAGCAGAGGTTTTTGTCGGCAATCAACCAAAAACAGTCAGCACTGAAAATTCAAGCTAAATCGTGTAGTGTGAACTAGACATACGTTTATTATACGTGAATAAGTTTGATGTTTTTGATCAAATTTTTTCAAAAGTATGAATAAAACTACAAGCTAAGTTTCAGTTTTCAGGCAGGTGTGTCTTGGATTTCTGTTCTATTTAGACCAGAAATGTTCTATTCATTGTGTCACTATTTAGTCCAGCTGGAGCTAGATAGATTCAAGATTCAAGAGTTTTATTGTCATGTGTACAGCAGAACAGACAGTTACACTGTACAATGAAATTCTTACTTTGCTGCTCCTCCATTCACCAATAGATAAAGATAACAAATAAAATAAATAAAAAAATATATATACAAAATATAACAATATAAGTTGAAGTATAAAAGTATTTTTATAGTTAAAGAATAACAAATAAAAGTTATGTGTGCTTTTATGTGCAAGTATGAAGAACAGCAGCCATAAAGTGCAAGTTGCAAGAAACAAATGTAAACAATAATGTTCGTGTGAGTAGTGAATGTAAACAGTATTCTGACAGTACAGTGAGTGTACTGTCATAGTAATAATCCCAACTGATGTCACATCATCGATTGCTGTTTTCAAACATTTGAACAATTACTTTAGCACATGCTTTAAAATAGCAAATTCTATACAGAACCTAATCTCAGCTAAGCCAACCAACCCATAGGCATATAGCCAGAGTGTTCACCGTATTTATCCCAGCAGTGGGGCGTCTTACAATCAGAGCGTATAGAAAAAGCCACCAAGAGAGAATTGTGTGTACAATAAATCCATACTGCATCTGTCCATACAAAAGCCCTTCTGCTGCTATAGGAAGGAACGCGGCTCCACAGATCAATCCCGTTAGCACTGAGCCGGTTCTCGTCCTCATTCACTGGACGTAATATTTCTGTTTTCTTCATGAGTTACACAGACGCAGGAGTTAACGCGGAAAAGGAAGGGCTGTGATCATTCTCTCTGTTCAAGGCAGCAGGAACAAAAAAAAAAAAAAAACTGGTGCCACAATTCAAGGCAAAGAAGAGTGAAAGGTTGATTTGCTCAGAAGTTGAAGCTGAATAGTGCCGTTATTACAGAGCTGTTAAACGAGCTGAGCAGTATTAACTCAAGGCCTCCAGCGGGTTTTCAAACATTTCAGAAAAATACTGACTTCTATAAAGACTTCTGGCTGCAGTCCAGCCATAAACATGGATTTGTACTGAAGCACTGAAGGACGGATTAGATGGACTGGGTGTTGTATGGTAACTGTAAATACTGGAGTTCCTCGAAGACAGTTTCGGAAGAGTTCATCACTCTCACTGTGTAATTATTTATTTGTTTATTTGTATTTATTCCAGTTGTTGTTGTTTTTTTGAGCAAATAAATACCTACAAAAACTTGGGTGACCCCACCGTGGAAGACATTGATGGGGTGTTGGGTTGGGGAGTGTTATGCCACCACCTCTATGGTCATATTTGGTCTACCAACTAAATTGTTGACTGCTTGTGAGATAATCGTATATAACAAGAATGCATGTTTTAAATGGACAGTGCTTTATTGTGATAGGACATTTGAATCTGAATGTGTTGGAAGACAAGTGTAAATAGTGAAATTGGTGTCTATGTACAAAAGAATATTTAGTATTTATTCCAATTGTAATACTTTTAAGCAAATAATTACCTGCAGGAACTTGAGTGACCCCACCGTGGAAGGCATTGATGGGGGTGGGGTTGGGGAATTATATGTCACCAACTCTGTGGTCATATTACCAGTTAAGCTGTTGAAGGCTTAGGAGCTGTATGAACGTATAGAACAAGGACAGTGCTTTATTGTAATAGTAAATATTTTAAATATTGTACAGCTTATGATCTTCCAATAGTTTGGACACACTTAACTGAAAAAAATATGTTTATTTGTATTAAGATATTTTAACCTTAATATGTTGAAAGACAAGTTTAAATAGTGAAGTTGGTGCTCGTGTACAAAAATGTATTTTGTATTTATTACAATTGTAGTATTTTTGAGCAAATAAATACCTACAGGAACTTGAGTGACCCCCACAGTGGAAGCCAGCTGTTGATGGCTTATGAACTGTATGTATGAAGGTATAGAACAAGGACAGTGCTTTATTCTAATATATATATATATATATATATATATATATATATATATATATATATATATATATATATATATATATATATATATATATATATATATATTAGAATATATTTAAATATAGACAAGTTTAAATAGTGAAGTTGTGCCCATGTACAAAAATATAATATTATGATCTTCCAATATTTTCTTAATTCATATAATGTCATTTATATGACTGTACTTTTTTAAAAAAAATAAAAACTTCTTATAGCTCATTATGCTGCAGAGGCAGACGAAGAGTTGAGAGTGCACCTGGCCTGGCGCTTTAGAACCGTCGTTGCCTGCGAGAGAAAGATCAGCCTGATTGTAATTATTACTGTACAATCAAGATCAAACAGCTCCGAGCTGCAATCATCGACTACGCTGGTGTTCAGGTGAAAGCGTTTGATCAGGGATTATTTTACAACATCAAATTACTCCTTGTGCAGCAACACAAACAGACTCAGGCTGCGTAATGAAAAAGCATAATAGGAGACGCGGCTTGCTGGCCCTGCAAGTTGATGAGTTTGTTAAATCACTCTCGCAGAATTGAAAACATGTACCACTTTATTACACCTCCAGATATATTTGTCCAGGTTCATTGCTCAGCCTCTGCCCTGTCCTGGCACGTGCTCGTGAAACGTCGCTATGGCAAACACTTCTTACTGTCTTGAGTGCAGTTGCGCTAATAATTTGGAGATAATGGGCAGCCGGTAGGGCTCTGGAGCTGGAGAGGCTCAGGAGATGCTGAGATGTTGCGGCGCATGGCTAGCTCTATGCTTGGCGAGTGTAGAGATTGAAATTATGACTCATTCTTCCTGTCCTCGCTAATCACTAGCCCTCAGGCAGGCTATTGCAATCAATGCTTCGAGCCAGGGAGAGATAATGCTATCAGTGGCCACTCGGGCCGGCCCGACTCCTGACCGAGCAAGTCTCTCATTAGCACAACAGACGTCCGGCACTCTGACCCTGGTCTCGATGCTCCTGCAGGCTAAAAGCTGGGATGTAATCTCATATGCAGCACTAAACGATCTCCACACCTGCCCACAGACTCAAAACTAGCTCTGGGTCACTCAATCAGTAGCCATGAAATGTTAGAACTTCAAATCAAATGTATGTGAACGCGGCCAATCAGCCAATCTCCTCTGTCCCAGATTACATTCTCCAGCTTTGTGCTGGAGCCATGAGGCTAATGTGTCTAGCAGATATTTGAAGGTTATTATTTTCACGCTGACTGCAAGCCTATGTCATCGCATCGAGTTGTCACAAAGTGTGTAACTTACTGTTCACTGTTACAAATAATAATGAATGAGAAGTGGCTTAGAACAGCATCTTGGCTAGTAGAAAGATGTTAGCAAAGAGTTAGCATGATTTGAGACAAAGGTGGGACAGTTTTGGTGTGTAGTTAGCCTAATGCTAATTGGTGTTGTATAACCTTCAAACTAGCTGTTAGCTGTCAGCCTAAAGGCAACAGGGCAGAACTAAAAGAAGCAAAGATGGAAGACACCTCAGTTGGTTAGCTACATTTGCATTAAATGATTTTGATAGCTATTCCCCTAAAATATGTTTTCCACCAATTTCTGTATTACTGAAGGGGCATTTTATAGAAATATAAACCTTTGCTGCATAATTCATAAACATAAAGTCTTTTCAAAGTAGTTTGAAATTATTCATTGTAGAGATTTCTTTACAGTGCTGGTTTTTGAGAACCAAAAGCCACCAATGAAACAAGTTCTTTATACTGTAGCGTAAATGTGTTCTATGTGTTTAATCTGAGTACTTGTTCTGTAGCAGGGGCTTTTGAAGGCTGGCTAGCTACCGAACTTTGTATGTGTGTTACAATGGAAAGAACTAGAGTCTAGGCCATTTATGCAAGTAAAAATGCACTGTTTTTTGTTTCTAAGCCATGTGGTGTTCTTTCCAAGCAGTAAACGCTACTAAACGCAAAGAATGAGCCTCATTCAGCAACCCTTCTTAAGAAGTAGTTTCTCCTTAAAACCACTTTCATCAGTGTTTCCCTATTTGAGATTTGTTCTTAGGTGAGAACTTAATCTACACACACTGATGAGTGCAGAGGTGCAGGTTATGAGTCATAGTTTTTTTTAGCACCTTTCACACATTTAAGTAAAAGCTTAAGGCCTATGGATCGCAAAACCATTGTTAAATGTTTCAGTGTCTTTTAGTGATGTAGTTTCTAAAAGCATTAATATCTTCAGACAACTGAATGTGACTATTCCTGAAGAAGTCTGGTTCCTATCAACACCTCTCTGAACAATTCTGACTGATTTCTGTAGAACGGAGCATTTCACACCCAACCTCTGTGAATTACTTTAATTAGTTTATTAACCCTTTGATAAACCAGCTAAGCAAGACCATGGTAATGCACAACATGGGTCAAACTTGACTCTTATTCATTTCCTATGTTATTGTATGTATTGCTGAGTAACTCTTTGATATATCTATTTAATGTTCTAAGTGTTCATTCATTTTGATTTTTTTCATTATTTTAATTCTGAAATACACTACCAGTCAAAAGCTTTTGATCCCTACCAGTCAAACATTTTAGTACACTACCAGTCAAACGTTTTAGATACACTACCAGCCAAACGTTTTAGATCACTACCAGCCAAGCGTTTTAGATACACTACCAGCCAAACATTTTAGATACACTACCAGTCAAACATTTTAGTACACTACCAGCCAAACGTTTTGGATACACTACCAGCCAAACGTTTTAGATACACTACCAGTCAAACGTTTTAGTACACTACCAGCCAAACATTTTAGATCACTACCAGCCAAACGTTTTGGATCACTACCAGCCAAACGTTTTGGATACACTACCAGCCAAACGTTTTAGATACACTACCAGTCAAACGTTTTAGTACACTACCAGTCAAACGTTTTAGATCACTACCAGTCAAACGTTTTAGATACACTACCAGTCAAACGTTTTAGTACACTACCAGCCAAACATTTTAGATCACTACCAGCCAAACGTTTTAGATCACTACCAGCCAAACGTTTTAGTACACTACCAGTCAAACATTTTAGATCACTACCAGCCAAACGTTTTAGTACACTACCAGTCAAACGTTTTAGTACACTACCAGCCAAACATTTTAGTACACTGCCAGTCAAACGTTTTAGATCACTACCAGTCAAACGTTTTAGACACTACCAGTCAAACGTTTTAGATCACTACCAGCCAAACGTTTTAGTACACTGCCAGCCAAACGTTTTAGATACGTTACCAGTCAAACGTTTTAATACACTACCAGTCAAATGTTTTAGATCACTACCAGCCAAACGTTTTAGTACACTACCAGTCAGACGTTTTAGTACACTACCAGTCAAACGTTTTAGTACACTACCAGTCAAACGTTTTAGTACACTACCAGCCAAACGTTTTAGTACACTACCAGCCAAACGTTTTAGTACACTACCAGCCAAACGTCTTAGTACACTACCAGACAAACGTTTTTAAAAAGTTCTGAAACATTTAGCTGGTAGTGATCACTCCGTAGTGAATACAGAAGGGTTCATTCTGACCCATGTTGTGTGATAGAACGGCACTGATACAAAAATGTTTTTTTATTAAAAATGGGAAAAGAAATAAAACTAAAATCAAGATTTGTGATGATGAAAAAGAAGTGAGGAATTCCTGGAAGATTGAATGATGAAATTTATTTATTGTAAAGATATAGAAAATAAAATCTCAGTTGGGTCACTTTTGACCCAGGTTGTGCATCAAAATTAAAATGTTAAAATGGGCATTTATAGTGTTCTTATGTAAAATGCACCATTCTAGAGAAATATGGTCAGAGTTCTTTACAGCTTTGGTGATGGGAACCAGGCGTCTGTATTGTTTATTGCCTCTAAAAGTTCCCTGAAAAAAAAAGTTATTGCATGAAACGATTATGAATGCACTGTCTGATTCATCTGTATTGTAATATAATGCAGTGTAACGGTGGAGGGGAGACCCCTGGTTTGTGTCACCACCACTGTGTCATACTGAGTCAGTACGTTTTTCTCTTATAAAGCATTTTGTAGCAGACCACCCGGAATGACTTGGTCTGCACTGAATTGTGCAGAATTAAAAAAAAAGCAGTGAAATGTCCCTTAACACTACTTAGACTAAATCAGCTTCGTTAGCATGCGGCTTGTTTATTTTCAGCTGACCTGATTTGAGCTACACATCTCTTTCTGTGTTTAGGCAGCGCTGTTTTCTACACTAGAGGTGAGGCTAAAAGTTTGGGGCTGTATTTGTAAAATGAGATCTGATGCTGGTTCTGATTTACACGCCGCATTACGATTCAGCGCAGGTCGGCCGCCACCCTTGATCAAAGCCAGCGCTCCAGAAACAGCATTCATGTTTATGTTATCCAGCATCACTTCTTAAGATTCCCTCACACGCTCTCACTCTCGCTCTCGCACTTGCTCACTCTGTCTCACCGTCTCCATCGCCCACTCAACGGGTATCTTATTTAAGTCGCTCTAAGGATAGCAAACATTAGCTTTACTGATAGATTGATTTATCTTCTCATTTTCTGTCAAAGAGCTCCAGAAAGGCTCCTATTTGGGGACAGATTTTTATTTTTTTATAAATTTTTTTAATTCCTCCCCATATATTTTCTTGCCCTTAGTTTAAAGGGGCTGTATCCTAAATTTATTCTTGTTTCATTATATGTGCTAAAATACATTTTGACTGTTTTCCAACCTTCATGCTTCTTGATGTATGTAAATGGTCTCTTTTCTGATTGGCTACGTTGTGCCTCATTCAAAAAGCAGGGCTGAAACATTCCTTATAACTTCATTGTTAGTGGGCGGAGCTAAGCTGCTCTATATAAACTAGATGCATCAATATGCAAAGTTTTGGCCAGGATGGAACCCAATATTCAAATGTAAAGGCTGTTTTTAAGCCTGGGAGCAGTTCAGAGAGCCCACCTCTGTCCTCCTATAATAGGTTGTCTGGAGTTCAGACCACCTGTAATAGGAGGACATAGACTCCAGACCACCTATTATAGGAGGACATAGAGATGGGCTCTCTGAACTGCTCCCAGGCTTAAAATCAGCCTTTACATTTCAATTTTGGGTTCCATCCTGGCCAAAACTTTGATGGAGTCTGCTGCGCATTTGGGATTGCGTGATTGGCTCACTTTGCAACATGACTGCTTACTTTCTTCAAGTTCTTTAAGTTTCATATTGGAAGGAAACTGATAGCTATGCAAGTGTTTGCATCCAATGAAGATCATAAAAAGCAGTGTACAGATGAAGTTGGTGCCTGCCATTTTTCAATGCGTGCTGAAAAGAGACGTAAAGAAGTGCATAATTCATCCACAGTTCAGATGGAATTGTCTAGATACCATAATGAGTCCCTCTCCCAATTGAGCCCAGAATTAGTCCTGAGTGCTGACTCAAGTGTTCAGGAAGAGCGTGAAAATGGTCAAAAAACCCAAGAGATGACAATAAATAAACACAGTTTGCATAAAACAAAAAGAAATGTTCCAGCGTCCTCCACAACAGACCATGGATAGTCATTCAAGGCACTGAGTTTTGTTCTTTCATATCGGTGCTGTTAACGTGGTAGAAGGAACTTTCTGCCTCTGTTGTTTTGCTGTATTCTGTGCATCAAGTGGCGTCAAACAGAGAATAGAGTTCTAGGTACTCAACATGAATAGAGGTTCTTAATCACTCGTCTAATCTCGCTTGCAGAGGCTGTGGTCCATATGGTAGAATTTTTTTACTGATGATCTGCTGCCGCTCAGTCTGTTTGAATACATTCATCAGCCATAACATTAAATCCACCTCCTTGTATCTACACACAGTGTCCATTTGATCAGCTCCACTTATAGTACAGGGGCTATTTGTAGCTCTACACTTATAGACTGTAGCCCGTCTGTTTCTTCTTTGTTATATATATATATATATATATATATATATATATATATATATATATATATATATATATATATATATATATATATATATATTCTGTTCTTCAATGATCAAGACCCCAGAGGGACCGTCACAGAGCAGGTATTATTTGGGTGGTGGGTCATTCTCAGCACTGCAGTGACCCTTACGTGGTGGTGGTGGCGGCAGCGTTTGCGTTCGTTGTGGTGGTGTGAGTGGATCAGACACAGCAGTGTTATGTTTTTAAACACTGTGTCCCCTCACTGTCCACTTTAAGAGACATGCCTGTCTTGCGGGTCCACCATGTATACTTTAAGTCAGAAATGATAGCTCATCTGTTGGTGTACAGTTTGTGGTCTCTAGTCCTTCATCAGTGGTCACTGGATGCTGCCCACAGGACACTGTTAGCTAGATGTTGCTGGATGGTGGATGATTCTCAGTCCAGACTCTGGCAGCTCTGCTGTGTCTGATCCACTCATACCAGTGCAACACACACTAACACACCACCACCACGTCAGTGTCACTGCACTGCTGTGACTGAACCACCACCAAAATGAATTATGTGTGGTCCTGTGGGGGTCCTGAACAATAAAGAACAGGTTTAAAAGGGGATTAATAGTGTATGCAGTAAATCAGATGGACTGTAGTCTGTAATTGTAGAAACAACAAAGTGCTCCTATGTAAAGAAATAAGGTATAAGGTATGTATGTGTATGTGGAGCCATTGGTTTGGTCAGATGTGATCAGGTAACATAAGACTTGAGTGTGATACTCATATTGAGTTGTCAATTTTTATTCTGTGTTTAGTATCTGTTTGCTGCCGCCCCCCCCCCCCCCCCAACTCTCTTCATCACCTCCTCTCTCTCTGTCACACCCTCCCACCACATATGTTCCAATTTTTGTAGGTTAGAGCTGGCTTTGTTACAGAATTTCAATAAATCTATGGCTGTGCTATTTTCAGACACTAAGACGTGCACCGAGGTGCTGGCGCGCTGTTTTCTTCCAATCTTGCTCTTTTTCCTCCTTCTTTCTCTGTTTATATGGAGTTCTCAAGGTTTCATACCCACGGCACTGCTTGAAATGCATTTTAAACCTGACACCTCGCTTACTGTTTGACTCGTGCGGAGGTTTTAGATCCTGTAGATTTCATCACTTAAAGTGTCGGGTTTTATTTGTTTTGAACGCTGGAGTTTTATAGATCCGTCAGACGTCTTTCAGAGTTCCGATCCGTGGCTTATATGGGGGATGCTTTCTGGGTGTGTGATTAAATAAAAAATAATACTGGAAATAAAGAAAGGGGCAGAAAAGATGACAGAAAGATGGAGATAAGGCAGAGAATTTCTTGTCACCGAATTTCTCTGATCTCGCAGCACTCGACCAGTTGCTTTCGACAAAAAGAAAAAACGAAAATCCCACCCACACGCTGTTGATTTGAGGCGTCGATAAGACCGAATTCATACGAAAGCCTCTCGTGCATCTGCCTCGCAGCACCCACCTTGATGGCGCTTGTGTAATGGCCTGAAGCACATTGTAATGGCCCCTGAAAGACCTGTGATTACAATCGGAGGAACCGCGGGGCCTCGTAATCAAGTGCCCGTCACTCTGGCTCTGCTGTGCACTCGGAGGGGCCGCCGTAGATAGAACGCTGCCAGTCTAATTCTGCTTTGAAAATTAATGAGCTGCCACGGTGGCTGAAGCACTGTTATCTTGCCTCTTCCTTTTTGTCTGCTGCGGTGTGCATCAGTGCAAAGTTACAGGCGTGAGAAGTTGTGAAGCAAAGCCTCATCCCACCCCTTCTCCAGCTTTCAAAAACAAACAAAATAAAAGCAAAATACTCTTATCGTGACTCTGCATTAGTGAGAAAACAAATCGCACGCTGAACAATGCAGCAGTGAAAAGTCACATTGTGGCGGTTTATGATTTTTGGTAAGTATTAGGAGATAAACTACTTTTATGTGCTACTAATTATTATTATTATTATTATTATTCTAGCACTGGAAACAGCAGCAGTGCCCCCTAGGCCGTTCCCCGCTTCCTCCGCCACCCATCCAGCCAGGGTGCTACACATATACACTGTAGTTAATGCCACCAGGTTGCCATATCATAATGTTGCTACATGGCCAGGTCCTTACGCCTCGCCTCGCCCAGCCTCCAGGCTGCCTGCCACCATCTCATTGGTGGTCTTTTACTCGGACTCCATTGAGAGTTTGTGGCAGTGTCAAATCTCTCCAGTCTGCCGGGGGGTCAGCTAGCTCACTTCTGACACCAATGTGGCATGTAAAACTATATTAAAAAGAAATTCATCTAAAACTATATATAAACTATATCTTTTGTTAGTTTCTTAGCTGACATTAGGCCATGTACATCATGTTGGCAGTGTTTACATGAATTATATATAAGTGTAAAATGAGAAAAGATGTTTTTATAATGAAACAGAAACCTGAAACCTATTTGTGTTATAGTCTATTTTCTACAATGTTAATACGTTGCAGGTAGGAAAGTGTGACCTAATGAGATGGAGCTTGTGAACTGCCTTTGGATGAATTCTACTAATCACAACCAAGCATCCATGTGCTGTGACATCACAACCTCAAATATACGGCAGGCTAGAGCACTGCATTGAAGCCTTAAGCCAGAAAAGGTCTGTCCTGGTGTTCTTAACGAAGAAAAGAACTCATATCTCAGTTTATATATAAAATTCATGCCTTACATTACATAAAATATGGTAATCAAAGATCACAAAAATCACAATGACATACTTTGCCAAAATCAGTCAGTGCTATCTAACATTGGTCTCAATGTTCATAATAACATACACACAGAGGAAAAGCAAGAGCATGTCTTAGCAGTTATTCCCAGTCTGTTTATTGGGGTCTTCTGTGATATTAATATTGCTATGGCCAGTATCATGATAACACTTCTCACTCTGTGAGGCCCCTTTGTGTCCGCTGGGTGGATTATAGACCCTTATCTGTGCCCTGGCTGCGTTTGGGTTAAGCTGGCCTCTCCGGACACGCTCATGTCTATAGACTTAATGGTGGATGTTGACGGGTCAGAGATTGGCGGATATGGCAGAGCATTAATATGGAACATAAAGCAGCTCATGTGTGCCTGTATGCGCCCTGCCACTTAATTACCAGCCAATAGCGGAGCTTTGAAGGCTAATTTATTGCTTTCCCGCTTGCTCCGGGTACCCGGCGAGCATTTATATTCTTAATCATTACCGCTCATGTCTCGTACACACACAGCCCGATGAGGAGGGTCTCACGGCAGCTTTTTATTTCACGCTGACACCTCCGCCGAGCACCACCGGTCCCAGCAGTGACACCCTCAAGGACCACAGGGGATTTACAAGGCACACATCAGTATGGGACTACACTCAAAGCGCATAGCAAATGCAGACCAGCGATCAGACGGCACAGGCTGGAGCTCACCACTTTGGTTTTGATTATGCATTGCCGTGTGCGGTAGTCCTTTACTCCTGACAGGAACACCTGCGATCTTTAGAGTGCCCTAAATGGAAGTAGCAGTGTTTCTTTCAGCAGGTATACTTGCAGGATTCCGGGCATAACAATGTTGCGTTGTTTGCTTTGAATGCAAGTTACAGAAAGTAAGCTCCGTTAATGACCAGTGGGTGTTTTTGAACCACATGGTGAGCCAGTGATCAGCATCATGCCTGAAGTGCAGCGATAAGCCTGATTGTTTTTCCACAGTCTGAATCCTGAATGCTTAAATTACTCGACCTTCTTTTGAAAGCGCTGCCCTCTTCTAACAGGCAGAAGAGGAAACGCTTGAAAATCAAACTTTTCAATATCAACACCGGAATTAAGCAGCATGCATGTCCTGGGGCTGTTTGTTACGATGCAGTTAAACCTTAAAATACATGTTTATTTCTCCAGACGTTCATCCAGATCTTGAGCAGTTACTGACCTGTCACTTAGACCCAACGCAAACTGCCTCACAGGCGGCTGTACGAGCGAATAGTACTGTTTGTGTACAAGGTTGCTTTTGTGGGGTAAAGCATATAGTGCTGGTGTTTATAATTTTAGTCCCAGCTAAATCCATGTCACCTATTTTTACATACTGTGCGCTCTTGGTATATGTAGAGCCTTCTGCGCACTTTTACTTTTCTATGAAATGTAGCATAGAATGAAACTAGGATATAGTAATGCAGTTTAAATGGCAATGCAAGTAAATATTCAATCATATCCAATGAAAGCGGTGTTTTGTGTTGTAGATCTCAAGAAAGTATTTACCTGTATTCTCTATGGCCTATGTATTTTTGGGCTCCACACACAATCTGCTCCAAAATAGCTTTACAATTGTTCTGGTTCCATTGACGTACATTAAAAGTAAGTAAGGTTTTTGGCCTCTCCTGTAAAGTTTTTCATTGGACAGTGATGAGATATATAAATTACAGACGTCCTTTGGTAAGATCACTGTGTGAAACCAGTCCTGTCCAAATAGTACTTTGGATTTCAGAGATAAGATTGTATCAATGAGGTGCCTTTAAGGGCTTCTAGGCTTTCAGAGAAGACCCAATAATTTTTGGGAGCTAAAAAAAATACCAGTCTGTAATTATATATTTTTATCTGATAGAAACAGCACGTATTGTATTGTTTTGTTGGAAATGCAGTATCAGTCAAAAGTTTGGACACACCTGTTTTGCTATTTTAATAGTAATAATATTAATTATATAATACTAATAATATAAATAATAATTGTGAATAGATCAAAACTATAAAATAAGAGGTATGGAAATATTCCTGAAGCAGAATAAAACAACTGGTTGTGATTTAAAGAATATTTAGAGTGTCTTTTAGAAATGAGCTCATTTTCTCTGATGCAGGGTTACATTCTTTGAACATTCTGGCCAGCAGCTTCATGAGGAGCCACATGAGCTGCTTCTCTAACAGGACTGAAGAAGAGCTGAGATGCTGTTCTGATAAACAGGTTTGGGGGTTTTATAGCTCTTATACAAATATACATTATCATTTTCTAAATACAGTAAAACTTTGGTCTTTCAACACATTAAGAACAAAACGTCTTCATAAGTATAACATGTATATTCAGTTAGTGTCCAAACCATGGAATGGTAGTGTAGGGCAATGAGTTATTAATGTTTCTTCCATCCTGTATATGTGTATATTTGTGTGTGTATATATATATATATATATATATATATATATATATATATATATATATATATATATATATATTTGAAGTTGCTTTTTCCTGATTGGTCAGTGTTGTAGCTGTAATGCCTGCAGCATGTAATTTGCATGAAGTTGAAGCCAGCAACTTTGGCTCGCTATCCCACAATCCCCAGATGATGAATTAGTGTGCAGTGGACCGTTGGGCTGCTTCAAGAATTAGCATTTAGCAGAGTTTATTCATAGAGTTCAACCCTAATGGTCACACGTAGACACCATATTTTATTGGCAATAACAGAGTAGTATAATATACTTTATTTGTTATGTATTCGATATTGATGAGGTCACCGCTGGCAAGCCACCCATCATATGCATAAGTAGTGTTAATCAGTCATTGTTATCAAAACCCAACAACGTGTTAGGCTGAATGTGAACGAGAGAGTACATTTATTAGGGTAAAAACAAACGGAGTGTGGAATTTCTAAACTAGTCCAGTGTCTCGTAAAGGCAGAGCAACAAGTAGAGATGCTAAACATTTGTCGTTAGTCTATGGATGCTAAGTTTTGGCTGGAAATGCTAATTAAATGCTGAATAAGCATGCAAATAAAAAGAATGATGGTGATTTGCTAGCTAGCTTGTTTTGCTGATATTTTCACTGTATTCAGGTTTCGCCTGGAGCTTTCATTATAGAGATTACATAGATTTTGTGTTAGTAAACATGCTGTAATTAAGCCTTTTGAACTCGGTAGCCAGCTTTCCATTCAGCCGTTTCAAACGTTACACACGTTTATAAAATTTTGGCAGAAATCAAAATCAAATCAAAAAATCAAATTAAGTCGTGTTACCATTCGGTACGGTTATGCGGTGAAACTGTTTATTGCTATGATTGTGGTCTGCATAGAAACCAGCAATATGGTGATAGATAGATAGATAGATAGATAGATAGATAGATAGATAGATAGATAGATAGATAGATAGATAGATAGATAGATAGATAGATAGATAGATAGATAGATAGATAGATAGATAGATAGATAGATAGATAGATAGATAGATCATTTTGTGATCTTCTACCTTTTTCCACCTACTCAACATATTTTTCTGCAATACTTTGTTGTTTTTTCACAATTTATCCTTTTTCATTCCATTTTTCCCCAATTTTTTAAAACTTGCTTGTATCCTCACTGCATTCAGCTCACTAAATGAGCAGAGACTAACGTAGGGTTAGTTTTAGAGGCTTTACTCTGTTTAGTGGTGGATTTTGTTGCAATCCAGCCCTAAAAGATTAACAAGTTCAACCCAGATGTGTGTGTGTGTTCTCACTATCAGGGTCTGACGCAAATCTTAACAGAACTGTTCTGTAAATCATAGACCCTTCTATAAACAATCCTGTACCAAGCCCCCCCAAACCCACAAGTCTGGCAAATCCTGTCATGGAGCAAGAAGCAGCAACGACTGCCATGCCCAAGGATTCATGGCTAGCCTGGAGATGGACACGGCAGTCCTGAACATTGTTCATCAGATGAAGTTTGTTTGTTTGTGGTGTCCTGTGAGAACAGCAGTTGGTTCTGGGCTAAAACAGAACAATATTGTGTTCAAACCTGCACTCCCATAATAGAATCAGCGAACAGGCGCTGTAGGTAGTGGCATTCTCAGTTATCTGTGTGGATGAGAGGCGAACTGGCAGCCACGGCATGCTTCTGCCCGGGCTTCTGTTTCTGCTGCAGCACTTCTTCTGTTTCGCCACGGGCCATTCTCCTCGCGAGCATGGCACTGTCTCGCTCAAAGCCCGGAAAAACAGCCCCCCTCCAAACCCCCTTTCATAAGCCAACAAAAGAACTCAGTGTCATCCTTTTTTGTTTGAGGAACATGGTTGGGGAATATTACCAAGTCTCTAGTGTTATTTTCTCTGTTCTCTCTCTCTCTCTCTCTCTCTCTCTCGCTCTCTCTCTCTCTCCCTGTCTCCTTCCCTGCCTAACCACTGCAGTAGTAAAGGAGTCAATAGGATTGTATTGTGTATTTGTGAGAGAGGCCCTCGCAAACGTTTAATCTTTATTGTCTAACGTGAGACACACGTCAGAGACTGACAGCTCGAAACGGCAATGCGTTCGAGACATACTGCGCATCTTATGTACCTGCTTATGTGCTTACAGCCTTTCATCTTGTTTGGTGGAGCCCGACTATGTTTTCACATAAACATGACAAGAACACATTCCTGATTTGTGCTCAGCGGCACGCAAGCTTAGAAGATGAAGTAAATGGAGACGAGTGATTGACATCTGCAGAGATTTTCTGGTCATTCTGACACGAATTCAGTTAGAAAGTACAGCAGGTTAGAGTAACAGGGCTTTACATTAGAGCTGGCGTTTTTCTTGATGATGATATAATTGTTATGTTATTACAAGCTGGGGTGGCTTCTAATATAACTTAACTGTTTGTAATTATAACTATAGCGTTTAACATTCTTACTGTTTATTTGATTGGAGTCCTGTCATGATGTCATGTGCCAGAGTTTCATTATTTTGGTTGCCACCCCTAGCATTCAGTTCCACGTCTATTTCTACAGTATATTGTTTTAGCTTTTTGTCTTGGCGTCATAATGAAGAGGGAGACCAGTTCAGAGTATAAGAATATCACGGTTCAGACAGGCTCTGAGGAGGTCTGAAGATGGTCTAACTCAACAAGCAAACACACCCTATTTAAGTCCAGCTGAATACACGTCCAACTGTCCTTGACCTGCATGGCCAGGTTGTTATCTTTTGGGCTTGGGGCAAATGTCCTGGGGAGGTTCCTGGCATTAAACCAACAGGTTCTTCTGAGCCATAAACTATATGATAATAAATATTTACAACAATATTCAGATTGTTCCAGGTGACGTTTGAAGAATTTTTATGTGTACTTAATTAGTTTTTAGGGCCTATTAATATATTTCTTAACCAGTTGTAAATTAAAATAATTTTTGTCTTAAAAAAATGTCAAAATAAGTAATATTCATGGCGTTCAATATTCATTCAGTTAAAAAGACTTTATTGTATGATGGCTTTGAAGATTGTCTCAACAGGTCTCGCCTGCAGCTTTTACTATGGAGATAAGAGATTTTGTGTTCATAGACATGCTGTAATTGAGCCCTTTTAACTCTGTAGCCAGTGTTTCATTCATTCACACATTTATAAAATTTCCCAGAAAATAAAGCTAATTAAGTCGTGTGTCCATTCACTACAGTTATGTAAAGAAACTGTAAATTGCTATAATTATGGTCTGCTTTGAGATCAGCGAGATGGAGAGATTTGGCTTATGATTGGTTTAAGTAGAAATCTTTACAGCCATCTTTTTAATGACCGTGTTGTTTGCAGTTCCGAGACATCAGTCAGTGCATATAGTGGGCCAACATTTGGAACAGAGTTCATATTTCAAACTGTGGGACAAAAAAAAAAAAAGAATAACAATATAGTTATTAATAAACAATGAATATTACTATGATCAGCTATAGATTGCTAAAATCAATATCACTTTAAGATCAGCCCAGGACGCTTACGTGTCCAGCATTTTTACCCCTCATCCCCAGTGAAGTGCGCTGAAAGTACTGAATGCTAATTGAATGTTAGCAGGATAGACTGGATGCTAATGCGGGTGGTAAGCACATTAGCAGTGCGGCGCAGTGCCTCTATTATCCTGGCACAAAAAGCACCAGCCGTGATTTCTGAGGCTCGGCTGTTGCTTACGAATGCATGTCAGTCTACAGGTACAGCACGGTAGCTGGAGGAATGTTGCAAGAAGGTTTTATTTATTTACATCTCCTGTGGTCTTCGCGCTGCACTGTTCCGCACTGATCCAGCCGAGGAACCCCTCCAACCCCAGCTCAGAGTGGAAGGAAATCTTCCAAACTGCTGTATGATCAGTGCGAGGAGCCTGTATTGTAGCAGTACAGTGTTTGGAGCAGTACAGAGTGGTGGGCGCTCCAGCTGTGTCAGTCAGGAAAGCTGCTGATGAGCTCTAATGAAACAGATGGCGTGATCAAACTCCTCATTCTGTGTGCTGGAGACAAGCAAGATAGTCAACAACCAAAGGTCGAGTGACACGACACGCAGAAAACACTCATTTGTGAGAGCGTGTGTTGGTTTTTTTGTGTGCTCGGGATTGAGGGGGAGTTTCTCCCGCGTTTCATTTCTCTTTCTGAGGTGTGAAATTTTAATGGAATAGTCTAGTTGGGGCTTTGTTAATGGCTTCCGCGCTGCCACTTAAGCAGGCTTTCTCTCTCTCTTTTTCTTTTTCTTGTATGTGTGCCTCGCAGGTTTGCACATCATTTTGAAATTGTGACTTTACTTAATGGATGTACTCGCATGCATAAGAGTGCGGCGAGTCTACTGTGCGTTGTCTTTTCCATTTCCATAAATTACTTGCAGGAGACTTGAAGATGGATGTAATGCTGCCTGACAGACAACCACTCATTTGCTCTCTCAGCCTCATAAAAGTGTACAGTGACTTTAAATTGATTTTCCTTGTTTCTTTTTTCCTTTCTTGAGAGCAGTGGCTGTACCAGCAGACCCATCTGCTTACAAGTTGTGCCATGCAAGTCATAGTGGCCTCCACTGTTCTTCCTTTGGTTTGATTTTTAGAATTAGAACAGAACTCTAATCAGGCACATGTGTTTTTGTACACAGCAGAATTTGACAGAATTTAACCCATCCGTGCAGTGAAACACCCACATATACACACACTAGTGAACATACACTAGGGGGCAGTGAGCACACATGCCCAGAGCGGTGGGCAGCCCTATCCATGGCGCCCGGAGAGCAGTTGGAGGTTAGGTGCCTTGCTCAAGGGCACCTCAGTCGTGGCCTGGGGGATCATGGGGATCGAACCAGCGACCTTCCGGCCACAAGACCGAATCCCTATCCTTCAGGCCACGACTGCCCAATACCTGGCAACCATGTTCTGGAGTCTGTTGCACTGATGAGGAAAAGAAAAAAAAAAAAGAAAGAAAAAAAAAAGAGCAAACCATTATTTTGTGTTAACAGCTAATATCAGTGCTTAAATCTAAAGTTAACAGTCAGGTCGAGTACTCTATCATTTTTTCCATCGATTAATCGAGTAATCGAATAAATAATATATTATTTATTTAAAAAGCCGTAGTAAATATATAAGATTAAATAAGACAGGTTTCTCAACATTTATTGCTTAAATTGCATATAATACAGTTTAAAAGAAAACATTTTAATAATTACTATTATTGAAATGTATTACTAGACCTATATATCATATTGCAATTTCATAAGACTGCCAGCCCAATACCAGCGATGCTCCATCCATCCATGGCCTTGGGTCTGTAATGGTCTTTACTCTGTCTGGGTAGGCAGGAGTTGGCAGTTGATGCTCCAACTGTCCAATGGTGTTGCAATAGCAGCAGTTTAAAAAGATGCTATTTGAAGGTCATTGGACGCAAAGGTCAGTGGAGATTTCACTGTTGTAAACGCTTGCTTTGGTCACAATGGCAGCATCAGTTTGTGTCTATGGTTCCAGTGCCACTGCTTTTGTTACTCATACCACTATGAAGCATGCGTTTCCTTTTCTTTCCAAACATTCATTGTAGCGTTCCAGTGCAGGTGGGTTGGTGTAGCACGGAGAACATGCTGATCCTGGGTCAGATTGAATCTGTGGGGGCTTCCATCGAAAGGTCATCTAAATGGAGCTGAGATCAGTATCGCCACATGGCCGGGCATAAGCCAATCAGTGAAGTGTAGCCAAAAGGCTTTATGCGACACAGAAATAAAGAGCACGTTCTGTGCAGAGAGAGAGAAAAGC
Organism: Megaleporinus macrocephalus; assembly: GCA_021613375.1. Taxonomy (NCBI): domain Eukaryota; kingdom Metazoa; phylum Chordata; class Actinopteri; order Characiformes; family Anostomidae; genus Megaleporinus; species Megaleporinus macrocephalus. The sequence continues at coordinate 23,567,613 of CM038712.1, forward strand.
AGGCCAATTCCTTTAGAGACTGAAATTCCGAAGCTCCTCTGTGGTTCTATGCAAATGTTACGCCGTTTAGAGGGTTTAAACCAGAGCAGTTCGGCACACTGTGAACTGTCTGGGATTTTTCATACCTGGAACTCTGGTTGAAGGTGGGGGGAGGACAGCTGCACTAGCGGCCTACTTGTTAAGTATTTGGGAATGGCCCCCGAAATTAGGGTTTTGGAGTTGGGAGTTGGCGCATTCCGATTTTCTAAAATAATGTTTTTTTTGGTAACATTTTATTACACATTTGTTTCAAGTTTATAATGTCATCAGTGATGCTGAAGTCAGTAAAGAGATAATCCTCAGTGGGGAAATTCACAATGTTAGACCAGCAAAGGAACGGCAAGGCCCTCAGTACATAAAAAATAGATATATTAACAGTACAGTATATAGAATTAAATTTGTATATTTAAATATTATGTACAGATAATTGCACATTAACTCTTAATCGCACATTAAGTGTGTGTATATGTGATCCGCTGGGAGCAGTGCTGGTTGTAGAGTCTAACAGCAGCAGGAAGGAAAGACCTGCGATGCTGCTCCTTTACACACTTGGGGTGAAGCAGCCTGTCGCTGAAGGAGATGCCCAGTGCTGCCCAGTGCTGCCAGCATCTCATGCATGGAGTAGAAGTCGTTCTCCAACATGGATGCCAAAAATTAGAAAGACCAATGATTTCTGAGTGCTGCAGCTCTGTACTTACAACCCAATAAACAGAACTACTTAAAAATATAGCTTACATATTATAGTCAATGTTAGTTGCTATATATTTATATATTTATATATATATATATATATATATATACTAGGGCTGAAAACGATTCCTCGAGGAATTTGAGTAACTCTATTACAAAAAATCATCGACACAAATTCTTTGCCTCGAAGATTCGTACAACCATGTACAGCACACTGTTTCCCACGGATGACTTTTACTGTTGCACAGTGCGCACTTACAGTGTTGCCAGGTGACGCGAAAAAGACATGATTTGATGGCGCAGATTACAAAATAGAGAAAGAGAGAGAGAATAAGGAGAGGCGCACAGAAGAGACGGGTCAGTGAAAACCATACACAGTGTCCAAAGTATATTCAGTTAAATTCAGTTTAGTTAGTTTACAGTAAGTGTACAGTAGGCAGTCTTGTGAACTTACAGTATGATATATAGGTCTAGTAATACATTTCAGTAATAGTAATTATTAAAATGTTTTCTTTTAAACTGTATTATATGCAATTTAAGCAATAAATGTTGAGGAACCTGTCTTATTTTATCTTATATATTTACTATTGCTTTTTAATTAAAATAATATATATTTTATCTTATTACTCGGTTAATCGATGGAAAAAATGATAGAGTACTCGATTACTAAAATAACCGATAGCTGCAGCCCTAATATATACACACACACATATACAGACCTGACTGTTAACTCTAGATTTAGGCACTGATATTAGCTGTTAACGCAAAATAATGGTTTGCTCATTTTTTTTAAATATTTCTTTTCCTCATCAGTGCAACAGACTCCAGAACATGGTTGCCAGTTCTAGTCCTGGAGATCCTCCACCCTGCAGAGTTTAGCTCCTACTCCAAATTAACCCACCTGATTCAGGAAATAAAGACTTTCACAGCTCTGAATATTACAGCCAGGTGTGGTGGATCAGAAATCCCAGGGGGGGTGCCAGAGTTAGGCACCTCCGCTGTAGAACTCTTTTAAAGTTTGCATTAGTGCTGCTGTTACAAATTAAATGATGTATGTCTGCTGTTTTGAGGATGGTCCGAGATTAAAGAAATGAATCAGAAATGAAGGGTATGTCGTTTCAGGCTAAGTGATGAATGTTGAAAAGCACAATAGCGAGTGTGTTTGAAAGCGCTGAATAAAACGCTAACTGTGGAAAATCTGATTGTCAGTAACTTGTTTACTGCCTTTACATACACTTAAGTAATCAGATAATGGAAAACTCTGAGTCTACATGAGTCCAGCAATAATTTCTGCTTTAAATCCAATCAATAAAATCACAGATGATGATGTGACATAAGCATTTAGCTCAAACTCTGCTGCATTTTTTTCTTTAAAACAAGAAGTTATTTTGTATAATTTATAAGAATATTTACATCCTTCATTTTGTCAAGAATTAACTGGGTTTTAGTGTCATTTTAAAAGTTTTATGTTACAGTCTACCAGTTTCTGTTACACACTGCTTGCTTATTTATGGTACTGTGGCCTGTTTAAGACTAAGAATAATGAAAGAAAGGCTACACGTTTCTTACGCTTTGCATGATAAAAATTACTCCAAAGGGAAGCTTGGCTTGATGATGTTGGACCCTCATATTTATCTGATATGCTGCAGCCATATAAGCTGAGCTTTGAGATCATTAAGAACGAATCTGTCAGTCCAGCCTAAGATAAAGACTAAACATAGAGGAGCAGTGATTTGTTACTATGCTGCTCCTAAATGGAATCAGTTTTCAGCTCAACACTGTTAGCTCTCCTGCACTTCTGGCCTGTAGCTGCACTTCATTATCCTAATTTAATATTTGAATTAGGATTAAAGATTTAATGTAATATGTAGTCATGTCTTAATCTTGTTTTACTTTCTGTTCTGTTCAATTTGAACTTGGATTATCTGTGTTTTCTCCATCGTAAAGTCTTTTGAATGACCGCAGTGCATGAAAGGTGCTATGTAGGTATAATTGCCTTACCTGTAATGTAATTGATTATTAATTTTTTATTATTATTATTAGTTCTTGAGCTGCTCTTTCGCTGCACCCAACAAGTGATGTTAGTGAGGTCCTCATGATAAATGGTCTAACAAGAATAACTGACTGGTAGTACTAAAACGTTGGCTGGTAATGTACTAAAACGTTTGGCTGGTAGTGTACTAAAACGTTTGGTTAGCAGTGTTCTAGAACGTTTGACTGGTAGTGTTCTAGAACGTTTGACTGGTAGTGTACTAAAACGTTTGGTTGGTAGTGTACTAAAACGTTTGGTTAGCAGTGTTCTAGAACGTTTGACTGGTAGTGTTCTAGAACGTTTGACTGGTAGTGTACTAAAACGTTTGACTGGTAGTGTATCTAAAACGTTTGACTGGTAGTGTTCTAGAATGTTTGACTGGTAGTGTACTAAAACGTTTGGTTGGTAGTGTACTAAAACGTTTGGTTAGCAGTGTTCTAGAACGTTTGACTGGTAGTGTACTAAAACGTTTGGTTGGTAGTGTACTAAAACGTTTGGTTAGCAGTGTTCTAGAACATTTGACTGGTAGTGTTCTAGAATGTTTGACTGGTAGTGTACTAAAACGTTTGGTTAGCAGTGTTCTAGAACGTTTGACTGGTAGTGTTCTAGAACGTTTGACTGGTAGTGTACTAAAACGTTTGACTGGTAGTGTATCTAAAACGTTTGACTGGTAGTGTATCTAAAACGTTTGACTGGTAGTGTACTAAAACGTTTGGTTGGTAGTGTACTAAAACGTTTGGTTAGCAGTGTTCTAGAACGTTTGACTGGTAGTGTTCTAGAACGTTTGACTGGTAGTGTTCTAGAACGTTTGACTGGTAGTGTACTAAAACGTTTGGTTAGCAGTGTTCTAGAACGTTTGACTGGTAGTGTTCTAGAACGTTTGACTGGTAGTGTTCTAGAACGTTTGACTGGTATACATAAATTTATTAAAAGAGATCTGTTATTCTTTTTCTGTTGTTGTTTTTTTTCTTTATCCTTTTGTGCATGCAAAGTGGTAAAGTGGCAAAACACACAGAAACCACTTTTCTCAACTGCCTGAATTCTAGCCCATATTTACACACCCCCTGACCCCCCCTTTACACAACATTCCGAGAACTAAAAGAGTAAAAACTGACCATCTGAAATGTCCTGATCCAGTTAAGGTGGACCAACCTGTTCTACCAGACTTTCAGTATCAGACTCTGGTTCACACTGATGCAGAAGAACCGGCATTGCAAGAACAGCCACAGCAGTGGTGACAGAACTTGTAACAGGATGCCACTCTGATGGTTGACCAACCAGAGCACACTGAGCTAAAAGGGAGGCGGAGCTTAATGACATTAGAGCTCTAACTCAGCATTTCAGACAGAGCGTGAATACAGAAGTACATTATGAAGTAACTGTTGTGTTTTGGGAACATTTGAAGAATGTAAATCTGTTCTAATAGAACCCAAAAGGAAAGCTTTGAACACTGAAAACGAGTGTTCTGTTGTTTGTCTCCTTGAAATTCCACATCCAACAATGTTAAAGCGTTTAAGTCATATATAATTTATGATTACATTAAGTTATGAAATAGCGCTGCACTTGGTCCCAAATCATAGTGCTTTAGTGTAAGATTCCCAATTTACAACTCAATTAGAGGAACGTGTTAGCAGCCTGGCCTCCGCGTGGAGAATGTTTCCCGAATAGCACTTGATCTTGAACTTGAGATTGTGTGTTGAATTTTTAAAGAGAATGAAATTAGTACGGTCCCCGAACCGAGCGAGGGTTGCGTTAATAGCTCCGGGGCTTTGCTATGCAGTGGAAAAGCTATACAAAGAAAAAAACATACATAAACAGACAGCTGCTCTGAGCTGGTAGAGTTCTGGATGATGGTGTTCATTGTGGTGGGGAGGTATGGATATGGATAACAGCAGCCGGAGCAGCCGGAGCTGCATCCGTGGCCAGAGAGAACGGAGTGAGGAAGCTGCGCTGTGGCCCACGCCTCTCATTCCTACACTGCCGAATTAAAGAGGTTACATTAGATTTTTATCATCAAAGAGAATTAACGTCTGTAAATGGAAGCATAAAGCTTCCCCTGGGCCTTCTCTCTGAACTATTTTAATCAGGCCTCGGCTCTGGAGCGCTGATGAAACGGGCTGGCACGGAGCAGCGTGAATGACAAGAAAAAGAACAGACTGAGAGAATCCTCCCTGTCTCGCTCGTTCTCTCTCTACATGTCCCTCGCTCTCTCTCACCTGATCACCCCGTTACAAGTGCAGGCCCATATCTGGGAAATACATGTTTTATTTATTATGTATCAGGGTTTCAAAATATACTGTTCACTTCTCAGCCCATACGGTACAGCAGACCTTGACCTACAGTGGACACCAGGTCATCGTGATGTCACCAGACATGGCACATTGTTGCTGCCCAAGTATCTTCAAAATGCAAACTTTACAGTACAGCCCGTTACTCTCAGTGTAAGTTAATGAAAAGGTGTTTGGTTTAAAGCAGTTTTGGAGCAATGTCATTGGTCCAGTTATCATGAGATTAGAAAATACAGTGTAGAGAACGACTGTGAGCTTTAAATTAGATAGAAAACATGGAGATATGGGGTATTCTTTGGACTGCGATGGTGTTTATCCAGCGTATTGTTGCTACCCAAAAAAAATTAAGCATCTCCAAAATGATGACTTTATAGTAGAGGCTAAAAATCTTTTCAACTAAAAATGCTTTATTCCAAGTGAGCATTTGGGTTCATACGGGCATCTTGAAATTTCCACATGATGTGAAGAACAGCTGCTGAGCTCAGACGATGCTGAAAAATACAGATAGGAAAGAAAAAGGAAATAATTTGGATGGTCATGATGCACTAAACTCCAAATAAGTGCTCTAAAATCCCAGGTGGTGCTATTAGTCCATGCTGTGGTATCCCAGGTGGTCGTTAAGGTGCTATTAGTCCATGCTGTGGTATCCCAGGTGGTCGCTAATGTGCAATTAGTCCATGCTGTGGTATCCCAGGTGGTTGCTAAGGTTCTATTAGTTTATGCTATGGTATCCCAAGTGGTCGCTAAGGTGCGACTAGTCCATGCTACAGTATTCCAAGTGGCTGCTAAAGTGTTGCCATTATATCCCAGATGATTGCTAATGTGCTACTATTCCGTGCTGTGGTATCTCAAGTGACTGCTAAAGTGTTGCTATGGTTTTGCAAATGGTTGCTAAGGTGCTACTTGTCCATGCTATGGTATCTCAGGTGGTTGCTAAGGTGCTACTAGGCTATGCTATAGTATCCCAGGTGGTTGCTAAAGTGTTGTTATCTTTTTCCAGGTGATTGCTAAGGCTGTTGCTGTGTAATTGTAGGTGGCTGCTAAGGTGTTTCTAGCCATTGTTGTGGGGTTCCAGCTGTTTGCTAAGGGGTCATCTGTCTCCCATGGGAAAAAAATCAACATGGAGCAAAACTGTTTGTGCAGTCAGCCCCACAAGCACAGCCAAAGTTTGTTGGTCAAGTCAACTTAAGCATAAAAATAAGCAAACGTTTGGCTCAGATGTATCACTATAGACGCAGCGACTGAAAAGCTCTTTAGAGAAATAAGTGCTTTTTCTGTGGCGCCGCTTTAAAGAACCGTTTTGGCCTTCTCTACGACTGCAGATGTCTCTAACCTTTATCAGATATCCGATTTGCCAAAAGGACACGTTTACTGGCCAAATAGGGTAAAGGACAAGCAAATTTCCATTTTAGCCTCATTGTCATGGCCGTTAGCAGCTCAAACTCAGCCTTCAGTGGGGTGCTATAATTTCCTCAGACACAGCAGAGCAGCTTAGACTGACTGACTGGGGTATTGATCCATCAGTCAGCATTGAGTTTCTTTGTCTGTGCCACTCAGAGTCTTATCCCAAGACGATTGCATTTTTTTCTCATTTAGCTGATCCGTCTGCCTTTATTCAGCGTAACCTTGAGCGTGCATTAATGTAGCTGTCATCCGAACTCCCACCCGTGGGTGCTGCTGATATATCAGCGATGAAGCGCTCCGTATGAAGTGCATCCTTTGTTTGGAAAGGCAAAATCCAAAGGCGGTTGAGCGCTCAAGGACTCATAGAGCAGTTATTCCGGAAATGTTCCATAATTTAACAGATGCGCTCGTCTTGGACTGATAATGATTATCGTTAAAAAATGGGGGTTTGTTAAGCTTGAAGATCCAGCGTTACCAGAAAATATAAACTGTAGAGTCCAAATAGCAAAATGTCTATGAGCAATACTGTCTGTAATGCAACTGCAACAGCAAATGCTTTGCAATGTGTACCTAATGTGCTTTCACGGTGCAGCTAAAATAAGCACGGAAATAAAGATTTGCATAGCCCCACCCACTAATTGCATTTGCGAGTTGAACGTTTAAAGGCCGTATTGTAATAGTGTATTGAGCTTGAAACAAAATACGAAATTAAAATCATTATATATGTAACATGAACAGAAACTACTCAACTGGCATGGAACCATCCCTTAAACCTTTATGCTTATTAGGAAAGTAAATGTTTATGAATATGCAAAATTATGCAGATTCAAAAATCTCCACATTCTAGTAGTGGCATAATTGTAGATTTGTTTTTTTTTGGTTTTTTTTTTTTTTTTTTAAATCAATAGTTATGAGATGAAATTCGAGTCAATGTAACAAATTAATGATGACTCAGACTCCTTTCCAGTAACCCCTGAGTCGCATTGCTAGCCTTTAGTGAACTGGATGTACAGACCCTGAAAACTCACAATCTTGTATCCTACTTAGGCGCACCCTAGTTGGCCCTGCCAATGCGCCCGCCTGCAATGTAAAGCACTGTTACTCAGAAAAGCCTTATAGAATTAGAGGGTGTTAAGCTGCCTCTCCAACAACATATGGCTTTTTTTTCATGTTGTCTTCAGAAACCGAGATCTTTGAAACACTGTTTCTTGGAAAAAGGTTAAAAAATCCTGTTGAGCATGACATGCCATTTCCAGTGAGCCCTAGATCTCGTGGCTAGCCTTTAAGAACATGGAGATATAGATCATCATTGTCTTCATTGACCAATTGTTGTTGTTAGTGTCTTGTGATTAGTGACTAGTTGACACCAGGCCTAGAGCGTCATTACCAGACTAGACAAGACCCTACCAGCTACTAAGACAGCTCTATACACATTATTTCTGCACATAAATTTGCACCATGATAGCACATTTAATACAACAGATGCAACAGAATGCAGGTGTTTTGACACCCCAAATGATGTTTTGTTCATTTTCTACATGCAACTAAGTAAACACACCCTTATTAACGTAATTCCTGTCAAACGTATTTATTAAGCATAAGACATAATTTTCACAAATGTTATGCTTAGAAATTGTCATGTGTGTTCTCTCTAGAGGAAAAGTTAACTCATTTCCAATTAGAAGACCAAAAAATAGTATAAACTTTAAGAAGGAGTATCTAGACCTTTTGCATGCACCTGAATGCAATCATAATAAGCAAACCTAGAAGAGTTAAGCCCTTAAATATCAGTACAGGGCGTCTTAAAATGCTAAAAATGTTTATATTAAGTAATTATATAGTAATTACATACTTATGTAATGATATATCATGTGTTCCCAGACCCCTATTGCCAATCAGAACATGTTCTTAATGACTTGCCTGGTTAAATTATAGGTTGGTGTATAGGTTGGTGCCCTCCGTGCAGCAGACCTGGGGCAAGCACACCATCCTCTATCGTTAAGAATCCTTGGGCAAGACTCCTAATGTTGTTATATCCATAGAGACTTGCAATTTAGTCTTGGTGGGCAAATATAAGAGTCTACATAAGAGTCAGCGCTATACATGTTAATGAAATTAATTGAAGGGGGGTTTTAATTGTTTGAGGTTCCTCCTATTGTTTAGCTGCCACATGAGCTGTCATTGTTAAAGAAGGTCTTTTAACGCATCTTTGAGACTTTACATCAAATTTGCATAATTTAAAATTTAAAACCAGAGGAAAAAAAAAAAGCTGTATAGTGAAATGAATCATCAGCCTCGGTTCCAGTATCTCCCTCCATTGAACCCTTTACGTTTTTGTGTGGTCCTCCTCTCTTGTGCTTTATCAGAAGCACAAGAGAGAAACATTTGCATGCACGCTTAGGTTCATGCGGCAGTTTCACGCGGGATCTTGCAGTTCAAGCCGCGCCTGAAACTGACGCAGAAAGCTTCGTACGCTGAGCGCTGTTACATAAATCACACGTGCCAGCGCGAGTGAGCTAACCCAAATATTTTCCCACAATGACTCAGGCTGCAAATAAATAAATAAATAAATAAATAAATAAAAAATAAGGCAATCTTAAATGTGCTCTTATTAGATAAACTGTAAAAAAGACCCAGAGCGTTCCTTCCTTCCTGTACATAGCTTTGGATTGCCTGGTGGGAAGGGGACGGGGTGGGGGGTTGGTGATAATGGTTTGCAGGACTATTTTCTATTTATTATTCATACTTTTCTGCGATGAGGTGGATGTGTAATCACTTTGATTTTAAGCAAAAAGGAAATGAATGCTTGGAGCCGCTGAACGTTATTACATGCTTTTGTGGGCAAGTTATTGCTGTTGGTCGAACGATTAGAAATCGCGCTCTCTCTCTCGTAATTTTAGCTTTGATCAGGCTTCGCTTTCTGCTGATTGCGGTATGAAGCGTCCAGGTAGCTTCGGCTGTTCAAAAAGCAGAAATGGATACTTTCCCCGACAACGGGAACCGTGGAAAGTACCATGAACGTCCACATATTTAAATGTTTCTGTGCTCTTAGGAGAAGATGGAACTGCAATCCCTCAGTTATATAACGAAATGCATGTATTATATCACACAGAAGTCCCCAGAGCTGCTAGAAGTCACCAGAGCTCCGTCCCCACTGGCTGATCAACTGTCCCTCCTGCCTGACCTGTAGATGCTTTCCTGCTCGTCAGCCTTGCATAACTGAATTACTACAGTAGGGCCACCCACATCTGGCCCATCTCTCACTTTGACAGAGAAGCTATGAGATGGTTAAAACTGTACATCACTACCTCCTGAATTAGAATTAGGGCTGGGATGGCAATTGTGTGTCAATACGTTGCAAAGATGGCCACGCCTACTGAAAGCATGGATTTATCCACAGTGGAGATGATCACAACAGTACAACTGCACAAACATCCCGAAGCACTTTATCAACACAGCAGCAAGACAGCGCCTGTTTACCTGTGTTTCTTATCTTAGTATTATATTTTAAAATGATTAACACGTTATATGTTTCTTTTAGTAGTGTCACTATATATATATATATATATATATATATATATATATATATATATATATATATATATATATATATATATATATATATATATATATATATATATATTGTGTGTGTGTGTGTATATATGTATACACACAATAATAGATGATGAAATATATATATATATATATATATATATATATATATATATATATATATTTATATATATATATATATATATATATATATATATATATATATATATATATATATATATATATATATTTATATTTCATCATCTATTAGTTACTAATCCAAAATAATTTTAATTATAATAGAATAACTGAAAAATTAGTACTTAAATTAATCGACTAATCGAATAAAGAATCTTTATATCAGTCGATTAAGTAATTAATCGTTAGGTGCAGCCCTAATTTGAATATTTATGAAACATGTTCAAGCCTCAAGCTTTTATCCTGCCATAAAATCTCATTAGCTTTGTCATCTAATCAGAGAAAGTTAGGTTCCTCCCTTGAGCCTGGGTTCCTCTCAAGGTTCTTGCTCTTACCAAGGGAGTTTTCCTCACCACTGTCGCCGCTGGCTTGCTTTAGGGGGACTTGGACCTGGATACCATTTATTATGTATATATGCTTATGCATGGACTCATTTTTTTCTATTTTCCATTTCCTTTTTTATTTTCCTTTTCCTTTATTTTCCTTGGAGACAACGGTGGCTATAAAAAGTGTTATACAAATAAGAGTTGATTGCTTTATTGATTGATATATTGCACTTACATTCAGTATTTGGATGATATTCGAAACTAGCTTTTGCAGAAATAAATCGCCCAGAAAGTTGGATACATAGCACCACCCCATATGATTTCTGCCTTATGGAGCCTCATCTTGCTATGAAAAGTATGAGAGTGAATGTGTAAATCCTCTGCATGCGTCTTCATGTAAATCATTTGTTCGCGGTGTTCTTGCAACGAGCTCACGCCTCATAACCTGAAAATCAGCAGATGCTCGCGTTGTGTAAGACGAGATGGGGAAGCACAAGCTTTGGCAAGACAAACTGTTGCAATTACACATATCTGTAGAAATAAAACAAACATTCTTCCCTCTCGATGGAGCGTAATTGCGTCTCAAATGAAACGTAAAGATGCCCGCTCGTGTATAAAGAAGCCTGCTTTCATCTCAAGCCAGTCCAGAATCCCTCTCTGTTCTCCGCGCTTGTGGAAGTGGGCAGCTAGGCGCGTAACCCCGTAAGCTTTAATTTCTCACTCTCTTTCATTCGCGCCACCACCACTCAAGCACCTGGCATGATGCTGGAGAGTTTTGAGCAGATTGTTTCATTCCGCCAGCTCTCTGTGCATGTATTGGATGACTTCCCTTTAAATCAGGGACACTCAGCGTGGGGTTCTGGGGGTGCCCACCTGAGTCCAGCTCAGTTTGGTGATTTCTCTGCTGTAGCAGACTTACTAAGCCTGGCAATTAACCCAGTGAGTTTGAGTAGGAAAATTGCTAAAGCAAAACAACAGTGAGACTGTAGTCCATCTGATTCACTGCATACATCATTTATCCCCTTTTACCCTGTTCTTTAATGGTCAGGACTGTATTGTAAATGGAGCTGATAGAATGGATACAAGGAGATGGTTCTAATGTAACGGCTGATTTGGGCATGTGGGTAAATAAATAATTGCCCACCAAACATATTGTGCAGAAACAATTTACCTTTAAGATGAACCTTTCACATCTCAGTGCAGGAAAAATTGTGTCCCACTTCTGCTGCATTTGAAGGTTTTCAAGTGTGAACTGCCCATTTAAGGTCCAGCCATAACATCCTAATGAGGCTTGTATTGCATAATCCCATTGCACGTGGTCTGATCTTCTGGTAGAGAGCAACATTCCTGGTTCGGTCAGTTACACAGACCCAGATGCAGTAAACCATCCCCTCACCAACACATTACCACCACCATGCTTCACTGTTAGTAAGGTGTTTTTGTTGTAGACTGTTAAATCTGATGTAAGGCCAACCCAGCAACGTCTGGACAGTCCACAGAACATTATTCCAAAAGGCTTGGGTGTCGTCAGGGTGGTGTTTGGCTTTTTTGACCTAAATTTTTAAGTTAATGGAACGTCAGATTACTTTTCTGTTAAATTCCTATTAGAGGTTCATTTAAACCACAATTTTAGTTCAGTAGCCAATTATTTATTTATTATTATTATTATTATTATTATTATTATTATTATTATATCAAATAATAAAAATATAAAGTTATTGTGTAAATATTACACAGGCAAGTGTATAAAAGCTGTATTTTTATATGCAAATATTAAAAATAAAGTGCAACAGTATGAAACCCTCTTGCGAGCTCATTGTATTTGTGTGTTCACATTTGTACGTACACGTGACTCACTTTTGTCCTTCCATACTTTTGCTTTTCGCACTTCAATGTCACTCATCCACGGCGCTGTGTACCACACAGTTAGTGATTTATCTGTTACTTGCGTTAATGTGATGGTGGACATGCCCACATCAGCCTCTCTGTCATGACACAGGCAGTGTCCCGGCGGGGGAGCGCCATGTTAGGGCACCTGAGCGGGGCAGACGTGGCCAACCAGGTGGAAAATCAGCAGTGCCACAGCCCAAATGCCCAGTGACAGCTTTTCATGCTCCGCATCCCTCGCTCAGCGTCCTCCCCGAACCCTCCCCCCCAGTCAGAGCTCTCCACACTACAGCTCCTCCATTTATCTCCATCCTACGCACATTCGCGTACAGCAGGCTGTAACGAGCCTGTCCCGCAGTCCCTGTCACCGCCGCTGATTGATTGATTTATTAACTAACTTTACTAAAGAGATGGGTAGCTGTTCTGTTAGAACTCTTTATGTTGTGTCAGTTTTGCAGACACGCTGAAGACCAGAATCAGCAGAGACGCAAACAGTTTTACTTTCCTTACTATAAGTAGTGTACATAGCTGATTGCAGCCCCCTAAACCATATGGGACCCTCTGAGTTTGTTGGACTTAATTTATTTCGTTTTTAAACACTGTGTCCACTCACTGTCCACTCTATTAAACATGCCTGCCTTGATGATACACCTGTAGGTGTAACTTCAGAGATGAAAGCTCATCTGTTGCTGCACAGTTTGTGTTCTCTGGTGCTTCAGCAGTGTTACAGGTGTTACAGGACGCTGCCCACAGGACACTGTAAGCTAGGATAGTTTTGGTTGGTGGATGATTCTTAGTCCAGCAGTGACACCAGCAGCACTGCTGTGTCTGATCCACTCACACCAGCACCACGTCAGTGTCACTACAGTGCTGAGAACTGCTCTGGTGGTCCTGTGGGTGTCCTGACCACTGAAGAACAGAGTAATAAAATATACAGAGAATCAGATGGAACTACAGAGTGCTCCGGTATGATCAGTTGAGTTGATACAGTGGGCTGATATTGTAGAAGCATGGAATTGGTTTTAATGTTGATGATAGATTTTCATTAGTATTTTGTTTGTGTTATCTATTATTATTATTATTTATTAAAAATTTAAACATGAAGCCAGACCATATAAAATATTTTGGGTGTATTGTGTCCAACCAGTCATCCTGAGCCTGAATGTGTGAATGTAGAGCCTAAAGTTGAGAAAGCAACGAACAACCTGCGTCATATAAAGTTAGTGCATTCATCGAGAACATAACCTTCTTCTATATGTGACTGTGCACCAGCGTATATATGTGTTTTTTCAAGAAATCCATTTTCCCAAGAAACCACAGCGGACTCACATCTGCCATTGCAGGCTGCCAAGCCTTTGGCTGTGTTGTGTTTCATCCCTTTTCTTCTAAGTACATCTTCAAAGGGAGTCGGGTTTAGCATAGTGACTGCTGCTTGCAGTAAGGGGAAAAAGAGAGGTAGAGAAAAAAATGCAGCTGTGAGAATGAAAAGGCACAGAAACACACACATATGAACACACACACACACACACACACAGGTGTACGCATCTCTTTGCAGCTGCTGACGCTGTGGTGGCGGTAAAGCCATTGTTACTCAGGCAGAGAGGCAGAACAACAAAGCAGGTGCTATCAGGAGCTCCCACGCACTGCCTCCTCTGGCCTGCTCTCTGTTTTATTCTCAGGCAGCTAATGCGATAACAGCTCTGGCACGTGCCGTACCGCATGCCTGAGAGAGAGAGAGAGAGAGAGAGAGAGAGAGCAAATAGAAAGAGAGAGATGAAGATGAAGAAAGAGAAGTGAAAGAGAAACCAGAAATGGAAAGAACTAGAGCAAGAGAAAGGAAAGAGAAAGAAAAGAAAAACAAATTGTGGGGATAGGAATGGACAGGACGAGTGAGAGATGGAGGGAAGAAGAGAGTAAAGAGAGAAAGAGCAACAATGTGAGAGGGAGAGAGGAAAAACAGATAGGAAAGAGACAGAAAATTAAACAAGAGGGGGAGCATGAAAGGGGAAAGAGAAGGATGAGAAGGGAAAGGACGCAAATGAAAGGTAAACAAAGAGGGAGAAAGGAAAAAGTGAGAAAAAAGAGACAAAGGAAAGGGAATGAGAAAGAAAGGAGACAAAGAAAAAAGGAGAGATGGATGAAAGGGCAGAGAGGACGAAAGGGCAGAAAGAAGACGGAGGGAGCGAGCAAGCGAAAAGACAGGAAGAATAGGGAGACGAGGATACAGAGAGAATGACAGAGATAATTTAAAAGTAAAAAAGAAATATATTGAAAGAAAGTGAGGGAGTAACAGAGGAGAGGAGTGAGCAAGAGAATAAAGTGACGAGGTAGGGGAAGAAAAGGAAGGAAATGGAAAGAGACAGTGTGGAAAGGAGAAACAGTGAAGGAAGAAAATGATGGAGCAAAAAGAGATTAAGGAAAAAACGATGGGTAGAGGAAGAACTGGAGGGAAAGAAAGGGGGAGGATGCTGGAGAGAGAAAAGAAATGAAGGGAAATAAGAAAGAAGGGTTACAAAGAGAAAAAAGAAAAGACTTGGAATGAAGGAAATGAGAAGGGTAGGAGAGAAGACAGGGAGATAGAGAGATATAGGGATGGAGGAATAGAGCGACAGGGAAGGCAGATGGAAAAACAAGAAAAGGGGAGAAGTGGAAGAAGAAGAAGAAGGGAAGGGTGGGAGAGAGAAGAGAGAGCAGCGCTCGTCAGTCAGTGCTAATTTCTTGTGTGGCGGACGCTGCAGTGTCCTGTTCTCTAATAGGCGTCCAGGTGGACGGACCTGCTGAAGCCTGGACCACTGATGATAAGCGGCGTCTCTCTCTGGCGGCTGAGCTGCTCCTCGTCGATTCCTACCGAGGACCTGTTGAAATCAGCACGCGTGCTTCGTTTGGTTGTGTTGTGTTTGATTGGCGGGTGTCAGGTTCTCCTCGCTTCACTGCTGTAGGATCTCTGATCGCGCTGCCGTCGTTCCGCTAAGGCAGGTTGTCTCGGAACGTTCCACGCTTCCTCTTGATTCCCGACTTTGTGGGAGTGCTTCGGTTGTGTTTGAAAGCTTTAGCTGCTACTGGAGGCACACTGCAGCGCAGGAGCCTGATGGATTGTTAGGTTTCTGTTTACTTTGAGTGTATCACCCGTATGAATCAAGTACTTTACAGAGATGCTGCCAGACTTGAGGATCACTTACAGTCCTCACATCCGGCTGTCTGTCCTCTGTTTATCTGTTCTGCTGGAGCTGCATATGGGCTGCCGCTGGGGAATCCTTTATTCCTTATCTTTGTTTTTCTTTCTCTTTCGTCAAATTTATATGGAGCGCTCTGGATATTTTCTCTTCTGCATTGAGCTGATCAGTTAGCTAACAAACATCGAGATGTGTGCTTTGGTTTTAAAGGGAATCTATTATGCTCATTTTTAATGTTCAGAATTGAATTTTAGAGCTACATCTGTATCACACCTTTGTCTTTCTTTTAGCCCCGCCTCTCAACGAGCCCAGGGTGCTCTGATTGGTCCGAATTGTAGGGACAAAAGAAAATGCATCTATATAAATGGCGTCTTTCACACAGGGGCCAAAACTGATGGACTGCAATGTTACTGTTCTGTAACTCCAGCCCCTCCCATGACCCCAACTAGAGGAAAAAAAGCAGAATATGATGGATGGATGGATGCATCATGCTGACCAATCAGAGCTCCTTTGTCATGGCTGCAGCCCAGACGAACCTGCGTCATGATGGCAGCAGATCTCACCAACAGCGAACCACAAAAAGCTCTTACAACAAGCAGCACACTCACTATAACAAAAGCAGAGGTTGTAGAAAATATGACCGAGCCGCTGAAAGGCTAGGGATAGTGGGTCTCGTTACAGTGACTGTATATAACCAGTATATTCACTCCTTTTTAGTAAGAGGAGGAGAGCCTTCCCCCCACCCCCACCCCCATATTCAGATTTAGCCAGCTCTTGTAAAAGGCAGGGAACATTCAGTTTTTGTCTTACGTACCATTTATTTGCAGAGCTTAAAAGAAAAGCACCACTAACTAAAGAGGCTATACAGAAAAGATGCTCTGACTCGGTGTGAAGGGTCCATCACATTTAAAATTACATCCATGTGAATAGGGTCTGATCGTGACTCAGGTAGTACAGGTAGGTGGACCTGATCCATCTTCGCAAGCTAGACTGGTCAGTTTTTTGTGCTGTGTGATATGTCGGTGCATGACAAGCTTGCCGGTAGGCGGGCAATACAGATTCAGATATGAGATGATGTCACTGTGTAACAGAGAAAAGGGCTGGAATTCCAGGATGGTGAGAAAAATGGTTTCTGTGGGAGAAGGTTTCTTTAGACTTTATAACTTTGTAGACAGTTTACATGATCAAAAAAGCTACAGCACACTAAAGGACAAAGGAAAAACATAATGGGTCCCCTTTAAAGCATCCGTGTACATAGCAGTTGCGCTATTCTTGCATTGAGCAGGAGACTTCAGAGTGAGTCATCACTGTTTGGCCATGTAATGATAATTATTTGCAATTGACAAATGATATAGCTCAGCTGTGATGCACTTTAATGTTGTATAAAAATGTCAGGATGCCAAACAAACAGGTTTAACTTGCTGTGTTCAGTTACCAAAACAGCAAAGCTCCGGTGTGATGATACTAGAGTTTCAGGAGAAGATCATACAGACTAGAAGACGAAACATACATAGTAGAAGTAGCCTCCCAGCGCGGGCTGATAACTATCGATCCTGCTCCTGAACCTTTGATCCAGCTGGAGGGCTCTCTGAACTACTAGGGGAACAAGAGGCCTGACCTTTACTCTGCCATTCATAACAGACAGACGTGAACACTTCTGCGATGCTGTCTCTCTGTCTGGTCTTTCAGTTTCAGTCATAACCTGCAATTTTCTGAAGGCTTCATGCAGGAGTCTAGAACAATACAGTAATGACGTCCATGGGGTAATGGGTATTTAAAGCTTTGATAGCTGATGAGATATTTTCTTTTGCCTTTTTGTCTGTTATGAAAGGTGAAAATCTTAAGTATATTTGCGCACTTTACAATAGACAGACAAGATCTTCATTATAAAACAAAACCTCATTCACTCAGTTCACAGCCAATATAATGACTCATTTTCTGACATAAAAAAACAGTTATTAGTCACTCATGAAATCACATGGCCATAGCCAGTGCTGTGCAGAAGTCAGTGGCTGCCTTATTTATTTAATTAGTTAGTTAGTTAATTAGTTAATACATTTCTAATCAAATTGGCCATCAAGTACATTTTTCTTAATATTTCTAAATCCGTTATTGTGATCTATTCATATTGGAGTGCCTTTCTGATAGTATCTATCTATCTATCTATCTATCTATCTATCTATCTATCTATCTATCTGTCTATCTATCTACATTTCTATCTATTCATATTGGAGTGCCTTTCTGATAGTATCTATCTATCTATCTATCTATCTATCTATCTATCTATCTATCTATCTATCTATCTATCTATCTATCTATCTATCTATCTATCTGTCCATCTATCTATCTATCTGTCTATCTATCTATCTACATTTCTATCTATTCATATTGGAGTGCCTTTCTGATAGTATCTGGTGCTCTATCTATCTATCTATCTATCTATCTATCTATCTATCTATCTATCTATCTATCTATCTATCTATCCTTTCATATTTGAGAGTGAGAGACCAAGCAAATACATAATCTGCTGGTTTTCTTAGTAAATTGGACTGACCACCCCAGTCCAGACTGTAACACTGAATTTGTTTGTGATTACTGTGCTGATGAGACACATAACCAACCAACTTCTAAAACTTAATTTTGGAGCTGTGACTGTAGATTTCTTGGGAAAACTGGAAAAATGAGTCTCCTAAATAGAATGAAAGCTGAAATGAAGGTGATATGTGCGTATATTAAATACTGAACAGCATGACATCATAGGTACTTGCTGAGGATCTGTTTAATCTGATTAATGATGTAGTTACATAATCACGTATAATCAAACTCTCAGTGTCTAAAGTTCTTGAGGCACGGGGGGGGGGGTATACAGGCTGTATTCAATTGGATCATGTCTGCTTCGTTTCTAATAGAGAATGCAGTTGACTTCACAGCTATGTGAGGACAGCGAGATGCGGTTGTCTGGGCGAGGTCAGCTTTACGGTCTGTCGGGTGCCGGAGCGGTCAGCGCGTCCAAAGTTCAGAAACTTCCACCATGACAACTCCATCACGGTTCTCGCTACCTGTGTACAGTCGAGCAGCTGTTGTCATGACAACAAGCCAGCCAGATGTCGTTCAGGCAGGCTAGGGAGGTAGAATAATAAGAATTTATCGCCCGCAGAAGAAGGGTGCTCGGTGACTACGGCCATTAGGTCTGACATTATCCGACAAAAGGTCTGATGAAAGAGAGGATCCATCTTGACTCATTACGGATGAAAGAGGCCATGAGATGATGAGTCATATACTTTTTTTCTTTTTTTTTTCTTTTTAAATGGACGTGGACCCGTTTTCTAAAATTTCTTAAAACACAACTTAACCCAACGTAAACAAGATTGTCTTACTGCCTACAAACTGTTCCTCCATTACACCATCCTGTAATTAGAAAGAATATAAACTATTCAAATCAATTTACATAATTCGTTGAATCATATATATGAATATCTGCATAGGAGCTTTTTTACTTATGCCAGCCGTGAATGATCCTGCAGCCATTCGAACGAGAATGAGCTCAGTCAACTTGAGCAAATTGGATAATTTGTCATAATACGACCTTAAGAAACGCGAAGGAGGGACAATGAATACAAAAGATAATGGCGAGTCACTCACAGAGCACAGAAGAACTGGGGGGGAGGGATAACGCTACCAGTGTGAATTTCTCTTGGGCTAAGGATTTACTGAGAAGAAACAGGAAACTGCTTTAATTAAATTCAGCCAAAGTGCTCCCATCAAATCACATCAGTACACTTTGAATATCACCTTGTTTACCTGTGGGAAGTAAAAGCAATAATACAAGTGTTTATTGAATATTACACATTCATGCGTTTTGCCAGAGGTGGGTTTTAAGTGGGTACATTTGCTCAGTTACATGCACTTAAGCATGTGTACTTTTTTTTTCTTCTTGGATTTGTACTTTTCTGAATATTTTAAAATGCTAATGTCTTTTCTTCGAACTCCAGCCTATTTGTGTGCGAATCTTTTTCATTTTGGGTTTAATTTCATTCTGTTCTGCTTGGCCTGCTTTACTGGTGCACATACCTTTCATGCTAGTTTTTATTTTAGAGCAAATGCTTCAAAAAAAGAGAGAGAAAAATGAGGCCTAACAAACTTCAGCTTATCACGCTGATAAGTCAGAGAACACTTTAAGCTTCAGTCACAGCGTGCAAGGAAAGATATATTAAGGAGAAATGTGTGTAGATAAGTAGATAAACTAAATCACATGTTTCAGTATGAAGTTCAATCTTGGGGCTCATTTATGCTTGACATTAATTATGGTTATGGGCGGAGCCGTCTGTCCATGCTCCTGTTTGTGCACGGGCACTGAAACTTTCAGATATGACAAAAAATCATCTGAACAGTGTAGCAAAGCAAGACACAAGATTTCTTCATCCACACGTCGCAAAGAACTGGTTGGTATAGTGTATTGAGCTACACTGCTGCCCTCCATGCTGTAGACTGGGGTTCAATTCCCTACCTGGGTAACCACCTTACACTATACCAATAAGAGTCCTTGGGTAAGACTCTCAACACAACCTTCACCTACCTGTGTACAGGTAAACTGTAACACTACCTTCACCTACCTGTGTACAGGTAAACTGTAACACTACCTTCACCTACCTGTGTACAGGTACACTGTAACACTACATTCAGCTACCTGTGTACAGGTAAATCATAACACTACCTCTAGTGGATAACAAGCCACAGTGCAGGACACATAGAACTATGTTCACTCATGATATAGTTATATTCCCATATAACATCAAAGCCATGCAGTGATACTGAGGTCCTGGGGTGGTCAGTCCATTGTTCGAGAACACCAGATTCTTTCTTTTGTGTGTCTGTATCTCCTTTTCTCAGGTAGCAGCTTATTGACCAGCTACACATTCTTTCAGACACATAGTTTTGATGTATCTCCTCACAGTGGAAGGACCTGTGGATCTAAAGCTGGAGCTTGATGTTCTCCTCTCTCTCAAAGATGAAAGCTTTGAGCACTGTTTGTCTGATAGGGCCAGTTTGGGTGGTCTCTCTTTTATCTTTTCTATTCTTTTTGCTTGTTAGATCATCTCATATCTTCTAATCTCCTCAGGAAAACCTCCTAAACTTGCTGCTTGTTTTGAGTGGAAATTGAATAGGCGGTCTCACAGCAGCGTACCGAGACTGGAGTCTTAGGATTCTTTCATTTTTCTCGTAGTTGAGTCATTATTTCATCACTGATGTACCAACACTGTTCCCTTTTATGCCATCGTTACCGCATACACTTACTTTCCCTTTATCGTTGATCTGGACGTGCAACTTGCACCGATACGATAAGATGATCTGACCCGGCACTTTAGTCGGTGGGCGCATCGCGGGGTGTCTTTATTCCTCCGCCGTCCGCAGAAGCTCACGAGAGACGGCCTCCCCAGTAATAACGGGATCTCTCTGTGGGAGAAAGCACTGGTTTCTTTAAAGCACAGTCATCAATCATTCCCTGTGATTATGATGCTTCTCATTTGTCTCCCCCTCTTTTGTGCGGCGTACAGTTTGGGATTATTCACAGGAGATGAGCATTGTCTGCATAAAGGATGCGCTCACTTCCATCCAGCTGGCCATGAAATAGCACCTGACAGTTATTTGGAAGCGGCGTTCAGAAGCTCCTCTGCCTCGCACAGACACAGTGAGCTCATCATTCAAGGACAGGCATTTCAATCAGGCCCTCGCAGCCTCGCGCTCGCGCCGTGCTTACGAAACGCTGAGGAACTTTGAAGTATGAGACGCGATTCCCCTGCCCAGAGAAGCCTTCAATAATGGATGATGCCAGTGCACGATTGTCATATTCATCGCCACTGCATTTCAATCAGTTCTGTTTTCACTGCCGACCTGCCAGTAAATGATCGTTTTCGGTTTTCCCGTGCTCGTCTGAACGAGAGCCGACTGTTGCTGAGTTGAGCGCGCTACTGTATTTAGGGGGAGATTGCCTCTTATTGATTTACAATAAAAGAGGAATAGCGACGCTCAGACTCGCAGACAGAAGGAACACTCATAGAAACAAACTCGCTAGTAGAGTTTCATGTGCGTTGCGGTAGATTCCTCAAAACAAAGGAAGGCCACAGAGCTTCTGAGCCAGAATTATAATTACATTCTCATTCATTGGCCATTTTTTATGGAGTTAAAATGCTATTATTCCAGCGTGCACCGTCCAGCTGAGAAGAACATTAAGTAAACGCTTTATCTTGCCCTACTTTAACTTTATGAGAAGCTCTCGCTGCTGGTTATATCGGGGGGAATGTTTGTCATGCTGATATTCATGCATTAAAACAATGATTTGTCCATTTGGTAGGGATGGGCGTCATTAGGATTTTATCAATACAGATTGCGCTGCTCATATTGCTAGTGCTCTCCATGATTTGGCGCAGAGAGCAGACATGAAAAGATGTGAAAAGGCTGTGGTCGACTCCCTCTACCTCCCACCTGATGAGCTGATGTATATCCAGAGTATTATTTTAAAGCTGGGAACATTCTCCGGTAAGGGCGTCAATCTATCTGACCTGTAGTTGTAAGGCTGAAGTTGACTTAATGTTCAAATTTTCCCGTTCCACCTTAAACAGTGCAGCAGTTCTTATTGTGACACCCAATGCCGGACTCGTAATGTAACTGGTGCCCCATTTGAGGTGGAAAGGGAAAATGCAAGCAAGAAGCTGGAGGATAGGAAGCCAGCTTCAGCCTCGTAGCTTTAATGCTGGTAGCATTTTTTTAATGACACACACATATATTTATATATATATTGGGCTCTATATAGCTTTTATATATATGATATGATATATAGAGCCTAAGATAGTTTGTCTTGGAGCTTATTGATGTTTTTGTTATTGACTAACTTAGTACAGGTACTTAATGCCCAGCTCTGCCATTGGCTGAAACCGTTTCCGCTACCCCAGGTATTACACAGTGCCACTACCCTTTCCTGAGGCCCTTAAGAAGTTGACGCTGAAGATGACCCGTCCAATAGTGTCCTCTTTTCCCCTCTTGGCATTTACTGACAGTGCCCAGCGGCCTGACCTTCCGTCTCGGCCTCGTCTTTTATGAGATGGGACTTAACGCCTGCCCTGTTAATTACCACATTCACTCAGTGCCATTTGAAGACAGAGAGCATGAGAGTTTACGGGGTGTCTGAACTGGTCCCAGCAGTTTATTTGAATCCTAGCCCTAATCTCAAAAGACCCACATCATTGAAAACTATTTTTTTTCTTTATGGTCTTCTCCACTAAAGCAATGTGTGTGCGTGAAGGTAGCTGCGGCACTACTGAGTGGAACTTAGTGCTGAAGTAGTCTTTTTGGAACAGGCCTGGCCAAACTGGCTGATTGCTTATATAGTTAGAGCAAATCTGACCTGTCCCTGTTCTGGAGCTGTGACTGTACATCCACGCAGAGTAAGCAGTGCTGCGGTGTACAGAACGGAGTGGGGAGGCAGTCTCGCTCGCTGTCCCTGACCTTGCCAGGACATAGTTGCGCTAAAGACCGTGCTAATGTACTCCTAATCATGTTGTTGCTTAATAAGCAGTGGCTGCAGGCTTGTATATCTGAACACTTTTGCCTGTTCGAGTGCGCGCGAGAGGTCCAGGCTTTCATGAGTCATGCTCTATTTTTGTTTGCCGTTTAAAAATAATGCGATCAATTAGGCCCGTTCGATCATTTCGTTAATCCTCAAAGGGGGGTTGTTTTGAACGCACTCTGAAGTATGAACTAAATGGGCTCGGCGACGGCCAACTCGAATTGTTTTCGTGTTTATGCTGTTGTTTGATGTCCGTGCTCGCTCGCCGGCGTGGTGTTGATGGCGTTTTCGGCTGCTGGGGGGTTTTTCTTGAGTTGGGCTGACATGCACCATCACGCTTTTGAGTACTCCTCCTCGCTGTTATAATCGCCTCTATTGGATCCTGTTCTCTGGGGAAAGCCGAGGCTGCCAAGCCTTTGGGCCTCAGTAGCTCTGCGTTTCAGTGACTGAGCAGGAGAGACCTTTCTTTCAGCAGGTAGCCATTCTCTGAATAATGTTTGTCGCTGTGGTTGGGAAAATCATTTTCTTGCTCTTTTTTTTTTTTTTTCTTTCTCCCCGCGTGTGCATGCGTGTGTGTGTGCGCATGCATGCGTGAGTGCGTGCGAGCGTGCAAGAGCATGTGCTTTATGGCCTGAGGTAGTGAGAACAGAGCGAGCTCTATCAAAATCCCATCTCCTCTCTCAGCCATGCCAGTTTAGTCTATATCCTCTATCTCTTTGATGCTACAATGTGCTCTGACACATTTGATATTAGCCTGGTGTTAAATCTCACACTGCGCGGGCGCCCCTCTTTTCTCCGGGCCTATCTGCCTCCTGATCGACACGTTTACAGTTGCGCGGATGGAGGTGCGCCGAGGCCAACTGCATAGAGGGAGTCGGGAAATGGAGGAATATGAATGCCTCTCATATTCTCGCCGGCGAGCTGCCTGTTGTCCTAAATGCATTACGGCAACCCACAGATGTCGGAGATGGGGTTCCACATTGCTTTTGAATGCATTAGCTTTCTGAAAAAAAGAGCGGCCTGAGAAGCCTGGGCAGAAAGGCCTGACGCGCGCTATACAGCGGGTCGTGCCAAGTTCCGGACGCTGTTCGGGTAATAATCATCAATGCTGTCTGTTTCGTTTCAATCAAAGTAATTTTTTTTTTCTATGTGGATGAATCGTTTGGCCTGCTTTTCTTTTTGCCATCTTATGTGAGCTGCCATTTAATTCGTAGCCCAAAAAGGTATCTGTTTCTTCTTTAATCCACTTTTGTTTTTTCATTGTGTAACTTTTCAACGCCAACGTTCATGTTATGTGAAGAACATGATCTAACAAAACTTTGGAACAAACATAAATCCCAGTATGGGTCAAGTTTGTGTCACATTTCGCTGTGAAGGTCCAGTCACACTAGCAACTATTCACTTCCAGACTTCCAGAATGGATCCATTTACAGATTAATAACTTTGCATTGAGTTGAACTTGCTATGCAGGTTTTTTTGCAACCTATGAAATTTACCTCTAATTTTTTTGAAAAATTAACATTGTTGTTTTGGCCGTGTTCCAAAACTGAGATGTTTTACTGTATATACCCTTTCCTTTCCAAATACAGTGCTGTGCACTGGGGGCATTATTATATTTGAAAAGCTACTATATTTAAAGTTTTAAAAATAAATAAAGAAATAATACAGTACGTAGTGCTTTTAAATATGTCAGTGTGTTTATTTAACCCTTTCCAAGCTTCTCCTTGTGAAAACAACTTATTTACAGTTCTCATCTAATACCTGCTTTGACTGCTCAGTATTTCATTAAGCTAAATCAAGATTGCTGCTGAAGGAACTGAATACATTCATACAATGTCTGGGGCTTCCAGGAGAAATCTGGAACTACACTTTGTTCTTCAAACTGGAGCTCAAGATATGATCTACTTCTTTCACAATAAGATATTCATGTTACTTTGTATTGCAAGTGTGATTATTTACATCTGTTCTAACATATCTGGTGTTCTTACTGGTGAAGAAACACTCATTTATGAGAAAAAGGCTTTAAAACAATCAGCTTAGGTGCCTCAGACGTTTGCACAGTAGTGGAACACTGGACCCTCTGAATTATGATGATGTTAAAAAGTCTAGAACGAGCCTAAGGCTGACAGCATCACCAAAATATGTCAGCATGCTTGATCAAATGTGATAATTACCCACTTTTGGGGACCCAAAATGTTACTACACACTTCTGTGACCCAAGAAAACCCAAACAGTTTGCATTGTAGTCCATGCCGTTACTGAATAAGTCTTAAGATGCATTTGGAGTCGCTCCCTATTACAGAATCAGTGCACTACATTGGGTGTCAACATTTCATTCCCTATGTAATTCACTATTGACCCATAATGCATCACAAAATGTAGTGCACAGATGATGTAATGCCATGCCCTGGGCAGCAGGAGACACTTAAGACATCAGTTATATATACACAAATGTAAGTATCTGTCATTTGTATTTAAATAAATAACAATTGCTGTATTAGTGAACTGACGGTGCTGACGTAAGATACTTCACATACATACACACACACACATACCAGCCCGTGAGAAAACAGTAAGAATGTCAAACAGAAACTTGCACATGATTCAGTTTTCATCATTTATTTTCAACTTGGTGCATAAACATTCCAATTACTGCACTGTATTGTCCATAATCAGTAACAGGCTAACCCACCAATCAACAGTCCATAAGGCAGCTGTGCTTGATTAGTTTCAGAAAGTGAATGCGTCACACAAACGTCCGTCACTCATTTTATGAAGCAGTGTGTCTGAATGTAGCGTCGCGAAAGTCTTTTAGTTTCCTGTTCAGTTCACTCTGTAGCAAATGCCACATAATGAATGAGTTAACGAGGGAACTTGGGTAATGAGTAATAAGTCTGGGATTTTAGGGGGTTGAGTTGCTTTGCCAGTGCTAGACTTCAGTTTGTGAAGTCAGGAATGACGTAGCAGACGTGCCTTTTTGTGACCTAATCCCCATGTACAGGAGTGGTGACTTGCTGGTAGCATGGATGTAGCATTATTCATGTTTTGACTCACTAACAAGCTGATAATTTAGTGGACTCAGTAGCTTTTTGGGTGGAAAATGTCTGTACAGCAAAGTGTATTTTTTCAATATGAACAGTGTTCATTTTTCCTATTGGAATAATTGTCTTAAACCCTGCTGTCTTAATTTGGGCATGATGCTATTTTCAAGGGACTATAGAGCCCCTGAAGAGGTGGAGCTTCATGTAACAGCACTAAAGGTCCAAATTGGATACAATGCACATTCAACACATACATCCTTTTACTCCTCTTCTTATAGGAGAGGAGTAAATATTATATATAAATATTGGTGAGTTTACTTGCTAGCTGTTGCAGTCTTCTGGTTCAACCTTGGACACACCTATTTCACAAGACACTTGTAAATCACTGCTGCTTTGCTCTGATGAAACAAATCAATAAAAGTGTTTTTGTAATGATGTGAATGGCATTAGAAACTATTGCATTGCATCCAACAAACAGCACACAGAGATTCTTTTATACAGTGAAGAAGACAAAGGAAGACACGAAGTTCCCCTTACTGATCTGTTTTACTGAGCAACGCGAACATGTCTGCTCATCAGCCGCTCTGGGGGGAAACACTTATTGGCAACATTTTGGCTAAGACGGGGTTAAACCCGATTGCTTGGCTGATAGATCTCAGATCGTCTGCTCCATGATGCTGTTCTACTGACCCTCTCTGAAAATCTCTCCGCTGGGAGCCCCTGAACGCATTACTATTCTATTTCAGATACTATTTCAGTGAGTGTGGTGTGTGCGAGAGAGAAAGAGATGGAAAATGAAAGAAAAGGAGGGAAATGGAAAATGCACACCGTTTGTTTGAAAAATAGAAAACCTGATCAGGCCCGGCGTGCGCATATTTTTATTCTGCAATCAAATACAGAAGACGCTTATCAGTGTCGTTTCACTCCGGCAGGATATCAGAAGAGTGCACAAACTGGCTGATCAGCTGAATCAACTACATTCATTCAGCGTAGTAGACTTTATTTTTTACACTTGATGGTGAAGTGGGGGTTTGCCCTCCTCCTTTATACTGTCTTTTGGAGGGTTTGGGATTTTAACCAGTTTTCTCCCCAATTTAGTCATTGCTATTCCCTCCCAGCCTCTCTGTACTTCAGGCTAGAGGTGGGCTACACAAGTAGGCAAGCTAGTGATGGACTGCAAGGCAATATGAACCTCAACCCAAAGCCCAAAACCTAATCCTTACCCTTACCCTGGCCCTAATCCTTACTTTGACCTTAACTTCAACCCAAAGCCTAATTCTAACCCTCACCCTGGTACTAATCCTGACTTTAACCTTAATTTCAACCTAAAACCTAATTCCAACCCTCACCCTAGCCCTGATCCTTATTTTAACCTTAACCTCAACTCAATACCTAATCCTTACCCTCACCCTGGCTCAAATCCTGACTTTAACCCTATCCTCAACCCAAAACCCAATCCTAACCCTCACCCTAGCCCTAATCCTTACTTTAACCTTAACTTCAACCCAATCCTAACCCTCACCCTAGCCCTAATCCTTACTTTAACCTTAACTTCAACCTAATCCTAACCCTCACCTTGGCTTTAATCCTAACGTTAACTTTAACTTTAACAAAACTCAATTCTAACCCTTAGCCCGGCTCCATCCCTAGCATCAAACCAAAGCTTATTACTAACCCTGGCCCTAATCCTGGCTTTAATCTTAACTTCAATCCTAAACCTAATCCTTACTCTCATCCTGGCCCTAATCCTGACCTTAACATTAACTTCAACTCAAAACCCAATCCTAACCCTCACCCTAGCCCTAATCCTTACTTTAACCTTAACTTCAACCTAATTCTAACCCTCACCTTGGCTTTAATCCTAACGTTAACTTTAACTTCAACACAAAACTCAATTCTAACCCTTAGCCCGACTCCATCCCTAGCATCAAACCAAAGCTTATTACTAACCCTGGCTTTAATCTTAACTTCAACCCTAAACCTAATCCTTACTCTCATCCTGGCCCTAATCCTGACTCTTACCCTGGCCGTAATTGTAAACTAGCCCTCAACCCAAAACCTAATCCAGTTAAACTCCAGTTACAGGACACAGAGCGTCAGCTGCAGGTCTAGATAAGCTTGTTGAGGAGTTTGAGATGTTCTTTATTTCATCTGTTTTGTGTTCAGTGACTTCTCAGGTTTAACATCTACAGATATGAACTTGCCAGTCTGCTGAGCCTCTATTTAATCTAAAAAGGATCCTCTAAATGAAGTGCCACACAAAGACATGATATTTTTTGACATACTGTATAGCCCACCCCTACTTTAAGCTCCTCTGCGTCTTTAACGCAACATCACTGGACAGCTCAACACGCTTGGGGCAGAACTCTTAACAGCTGATTCTGTTATGTCAGTTAACAGACACTCACATATGCTAGCATCAGGCTGAGTGATGGGAGGGTCATCCCAGTGAAAGCCAGGCCAGTTATGTTATGGACCTCCCGTTATGAGCAGCTGTGATATCCTTAAAGTTCAACCACAGTTTCCTGATGAAAGAGCCAACACTTAGGTGTTTGCACTAGTCGGGAGCCTCCCTACAGTTTAAAATAAAAAGATGGTTCTTGGCTTTGGCACAACATTCATGGTTAAATCATTAATTGGTATTAGACTGTGGTAGTCCTGGAGAGTTGCTTTCCTGCAGACATTAAGTTTAATGTTCATACAGTAAGCTGCCCTATGCACAATCATGTAGGTGGCAGTCTTACGGTCTGGGGAATGTTTTCATGACATTCTCTGGATCCACTCACCCATGGTATGAATCCATCCTTGCAGATCACGTACGCTCATACATACAGATTGTCCTCCTTGGGGCGTAAGGGATCTTCCAGCAAGACATTGCAACATGCCACACGGCTAGAAATCCCCCACATTGGTTGAAAGACTATAACCAAGACCTCCAAGTACTACTCTTGACCCCTTATTCCCCAGACTTGAACCCAATTGAGCATGTATGGCACTGATCCTTTGTAGTTTCTGGGATAAGGTTGATCCTGGCTGTCACCATGCCAAGACCAGAGACCTCAGTAATTATTGTTCTATTTTTGGCATCTATGTTTGAGAAATCTCGCTTAACCGTACAAAAAATACTTTAAGAGCCGCAGATCGAAAGGTTCTCTGAGAAACCAGCAGTGGTTTTCCTCCGGCATGGCTCTCCAAAGAGCCCATTTCTCGACACTTATATTTTCATATCTGGGCACGTCCGTCTGGGATATAAGTCCTCTCCTGCTGACACCTGAACATTTTCTGCCCATTCACCGACCGAGCCCTGTGAAGTGTTGACCGCCTGCCCGTGGACCTGCAGTCCCGATGCAGTTTTAATAGTGCTGGAGGAAGCGGAGGTCTTCGCCACGCAGCATATGCCGCATTAACGTTTCATGATTGATGCTCTTTTTTTTCCCTCCTCAAGCAGGCGACTTCAAAGGGATGCATCCTCTTCCTCTGTGATCCCTTTCGAGGATTATAAACCAGTGCTTTTGAACCAGAAGAGCCTACAATAGCATGAATTATTTTGGGGCTAGAAGATAAGCTCAGTTAGGATAGGGAAAATTAAAATATATCCCGTTTGCTGCTGCTTGTGGTCCGGTAGACGAACGTTATGTGGAATTATCCTCCGGTTCTGTGAACATATCTGTGAGAAAATGAGACCATGTTGATATATATTTATTTATTTATTTATTTTTCACCCAACCTCATCGTGATTTAGAGAAGATTAAACCAACGAACACCACAGCATATACTGTACCGCGCTCCATAATCAGAGTTTTGGTAGCAGAGACGTTCCCTTTATTTTCGGTAAGACGATTTGCTGCCGTGTTATTATTGATGACTCACTGGTGCTGTGTTACTTTAGAAGGACCGGCCATTTAAAAACCCATTGATTCCAAAGAGAGTGAACCTTAGCGTGGCGGCAAATGTGTTACTCATTATTCTCATAAGCCTACGCTTCTTCTTAATAAAACATTTCATCCATGGCAACCATTAGAGCTAAGTCCCTAAAACCCTGGAACGCAATCCCGGAGCTTTGAGACATTTATTTGACATGTGCAAATAAGCCATCTCACTCTTTTCTTCCTGTTCTTAGAGCAGTGTCCTCATTTAAATGCTTATCAGGTTAAGATTTCCATTAGTGGGCTTGTTTCGTGCTAACAGGATAATTGATTAAAAGCATCTTTTTTCTTAATATAGGCCCTGCTTGGAGTAAACCGCCGATCCGTCTTCCTCCTTTAAAAATGTTCCGCCACATTATTCCTTTGCTGCTGAATCCGAATCACTTTCCGAGCGTGCGCCCCGGCTCATCAGCATGCAAAAAGGCACACTTTGGCTTTTTAATTGTTTTAAAAGCTTCTCTCTCATTACTTGTCCCACACAAGGCACCACTAAAACACCTTGATGTCACACAAATGAAGCATGATAACTTTTAAGTGCTTTCGGTGTAAAGACTCGGTTCTGCTGAAAAATGGCTTTCTTTAACTCTTAAACGTCCTGAAGTCCTGAATTTCTCGAGAGTTGGTTCCCAGGTTGTGGGCGTTGTTGTTTCTTTGGTTCTTTTGTCTGATTTCTATGTCTTATACATTCAAGGTCCACTTTATTAGAAACCCTTGTGCATCCACTTACAAGGACACTTTATTAAAAGCACCTACCTTTTGCCTCCTCTTATTGGAAACTTTATTGGAAACACCTCCCTTGTACTTCTACCCACCGTCCACCTTACTGGAAACACCTACATTGTACATCCACTCACTCACCACTTTATTAGAAACACCCACCTTGTACTTCCACTAACTGGCCACTTTATTAGAAACACCTCCTTTGTACATCTACCCACTGGCTACTTTATTTAAAAAACCTCCCTTGTACTTCCACTCACTGGCCACTATATTAGAAACACCTCCCTTGTACATCCACTAACTGTCCACTTTATTAGAAACACCTCCCTTGTACTTCTACTGATTGGCAACTTTATTAAAAACACCTCCCTTGTACATCCACTCACTCACCACTTTATTAGAAACACCCACCTCTATTTCAACACTAGGGCTGTGTCCCAAGCAGCTCACTCTGGAACATTACGAATCCTTTATACATCCACTTACTGGCCACTTTATTAGAAACACCTACCTTGTTTGTGCACTAACTGGCTGCTTTGTTGGAAACACCTACCTAATACTTCCATTTGCTGGCCAATTTATCAGAAACACCTCACTTGTACATCCACTCATTAGGCACTTTATTGGAAACACCTAACTTGTACTTCCACCAACTGCCCACTTTATTAGAAACACCAACTTCTATTTTCACTCACTGGCCACTTTATTAGAAACCATTACCTTGTATTTCTGTTACATCCCCCCCATCACTGTTGGTTGGGTGTTCAGCCGTTCTCAGTACTCTGTATAGCAGTGAGCTTGACGTGGTAGCGTGTGGTTCTAGTAAGATTATGTCAGGAGCCTCAGAGTCACCGCTGGGTTGAAAGTGGTGCACGGCTCCAAAATATACAGTCAGTAGCTGCTCTGTGATCAGATGACTGGCTAACAACAGATGGGCCAGGGTCTCTAACTGATTCATACTTGACGGCTCTTCACAGACACAGAATTAACGTATGCTGCTACATAAAGCAGATGAAAGTGTCGGGAGAGGTAGGCAGAGCTTCTCTGAGCCTGGTGTTGGGCTAATGTATTGTCAGGGAGGCTGCTGAGCTCCAGGGCCAGATGTTCCACTTGACATGGCGCTTGACTGCAGAGCCGACCGGCCAGCTGTCCCCTCCTCCCCCAGCGCGGGCAGCAGTTTTTGCGGATGAGGGATGAGGTCAGCACTCGGGCTCTGTATTCTACATGATACAGAGTAAACACTTTGTAGCCGTTCGCTGCCTCGCTTTGGTCTTTTACCGCATCGCTCTCCAAGATAAACAGCGGCGACTCCATTCGCTTAAGTCGGCGTTAGCGTCAGGCCGCGTTCCCAGAGAACCGTAGGTGCGCCTGTCAAACGAAGCCCAAACAGCCGTCCTTTGATCTCTCCGTCATGGGCGCGATACGTCGGCCTTCATGTAAAATGCATGATAATGGACCAAAATTCATTCATCAGAACCTGGCTGTGTTTCTCCCTGGATGGAGCTATATTTAACCGGTATAGGTCACAGCAGCTTCCCGCAGCCCCTTTGGAGATTTCCAGCCCCAAGAATTATGGCTTCTGTGACCCAGGTGCAGGCATTATTCATGTTAAAGCCCCAATCAGAAGCGGTACAAGGTGCAGAGGAGAAAAAGCCACTGACAACTTAAAAATGCCAGGCTCATTCTCAAAAAAAGTCTTTGGCCTACTTGTCCAAACTTGAGGAGGACATTTTAATGGCGCGCCATAGTTTTTTCGTATTATCGTCATTAAATTTCCATGTGACTGGAGGCCATTTGTAGAGCTGGCTGCTGAGCAGCCTCTGCACATAAAACAGAAGAGTATCTATTACTGCTTTACTGGCCTTTTATTCTGGAACACGGCTTATCCATCACTCTGTATGCAGCGTGCACGTGCTTTATGTGTGCTTTAAAGAATCTGTATCCTGCGCTATGTCTGCATTTTAGGTTCTGATATCCACTTGTAACATTTGGCTGCTTTATAGACCACAAATAGTCATGATGGATTTGTATATGACTTTTTCAAACCAAGGCGACACTGTGGTGTAATGGTTAGTACGGTGGTGTAGTGGTTAGTATGGTGGTGTAGTGGTTAGTATGGTGGTGTAGTGGTTAGTATGGTGGTGTAGTGGTTAGTATGGTGGTGTAGTGGTTAGTACGGTGGTGTAGTGGTTAGTATGGTGGTGTAGTGGTTAGTACGGTGGTGTAGTAGTTAGTACGGTGGTGTAGTGGTTAGTACGGTGGTGTAGTGGTTAGTACGGTGGTGTAGTGGTTAGTACGGTGGTGTAGTGGTTAGTATGGTGGTGTAGTGGTTAGTATGGTGGTGTAGTGGTTAGTATGGTGGTGTAGTGGTTAGTACGGTGGTGTAGTGGTTAGTATGGTGGTGTAGTGGTTAGTACGATGGTGTAGTGGTTAGTATGGTGGTGTAGTGGTTAGTATGGTGGTGTAGTGGTTAGTACGGTGGTGTAGTGGTTAGTATGGTGGTGTAGTGGTTAGTATGGTGGTGTGGTGGTTAGTACGGTGGTGTAGTGGTTAGTATGGTGGTGTAGTGGTTAGTACGGTGGTGTAGTGGTTAGTATGGTGGTGTAGTGGTTAGTACGGTGGTGTAGTGGTTAGTACGGTGGTGTAGTGGTTAGTACGGTGGTGTAGTGGTTAGTACGGTGGTGTGGTGGTTAGTACGGTGGTGTGGTGGTTAGTATGGTGGTGTAGTGGTTAGTTTGGTGGTGTAGTTGTTAGTACGGTGGTGTAGTGGTTAGTATGGTGGTGTAGTGGTTAGCACAGTGGTGTAGTGGTTAGTACGGTGGTGTAGTGGTTACTATGGTGGTGTAGTGGTTAGTATGGTGGTGTAGTGGTCAGCACGGTTGTGTAGTGGTTAGCACGGTGGTGTAGTGGTCAGTACAGTGGTGTGGTGGTCAGTGCGGTGGTGTACTGGTTAGCACAGTGGCCTCACAGTAAGACGTGTTTGCATGGTCTCCCTGTGCTTGAGTGGGTTTCCTCTGGGTGCTCCAGTTTCCTCCCACACTCTAAATTGCCTGGTGTGAGTGTGTGCTTCAGTGAGTTGGCCATGCGATGGACTGGCGACCTGTCCATGGTGTACCCCGCCTTTGCCCAATAATGCTGGGTTTGGCTTCAGCCCACCCCGTGACCCCGACTAGCAGTATAAAGTGGAAGATAATGGATGGATGAAATATAAAAGGCTTGCTCTGCCTTTTAGCCCTCATTCAAAAATACAGCCACATTGATAAAAGCAGCCAAACTTCTTATAACAACATTCCTTAGAACTTCACTGTGAGTGGCCGGGGCTAAACTGCTGTAGGCTCAATAGTTTACGTATAAAGAATGGTGGACAGTTGTTTATTTTTTGTTGTGTTTAAACCTTTGACTACTAACGGTGTTGTAATCTGTCTTTTAGCCATTAGTCTCTTTCACTCCAATGTAAACAAGTAGTGTAAAGGCGTACTGCTAATGTTAGTATTAGTAAGTATGATCTTGAGCATTTTTTAGGTTTCTTAAAAATTGCGTTGCATCGTCTTGTTTACAGTATTTCAATAAATTGAATCAAAATCCCTGCACTGTATTATATATCACCAGGTTCTTGCCAATAGACGGCCTTAGAGCAACGGCATGCACAGCACTTACCAAATAGGTGCACAAGTGGGCAGTGCAGTCCCATAAAACTAGCCCCATCCAGTAGTAACAGGAACTATCTGACGCGCCTACTGTCTCCTGTTGGCAGTGCTGAGACTTGGCCGAAGCGCATGGTGCTAAAGATTGCAACATTTGAACTTTATGTGACCCTACACGTCTACAGCGGTGGATTTTGTGTTCCTAGTGAAAATCTGTGTCTGCGCTGTGCATGCTGCTGAAAATAACACTTCTGAAAGCACAGCGCTGAAGCAGCTTTTAGCTCTTGTAGCTGTACTCTGCCTTTAGGCCTCATTCAAAAGTCCTGCCACATTGAAAAAGCAGCCAGGCTCTTTCTAACAACATTCCTTATAACCTAAGTGTGAGTGGGCGGGGCCAAACTGCTCAAGGCTTAATTCGTTTCCAAATAATGGGACAACAATGGAAACAACATTACATTAAACTCTATTTAAAAGATTAGTTTTTGAAATGTTTAGCTTCTGTGTTGTCTTCAATGGTAAAAACAAGCTTAAGCCAAGATTTAAAACATTAGGACTATATTATAAATTAATAAACCCTATTGTCCCTGTCAGTTACTGCTGCTATCACTTTCTAGTACTCACTGAAAAAGAGTTGCCCACCTGATTTGTGCTGTTTTGCTGGCTTTCAGTGCTTTTGTATAATTGTGAATGTCAGTCAGTGAAGTAGAGTCTCAATTTGTGTCTCACAGTCTTCCCTTGTCTTCTGTTTATTGTGTCCACAGCTGGAACAACGTATATCTTTGGGAAAGGAGGCGGCCTCATCACCTTTAACTGGCCGGCTAACGAACGGCCGAGCACGCGCACGGACAGACTGACCGTGGGCTTCAGCACCTCGCTGAAGGACGGCATTCTGGTGCGGATCGACAGCGCCCCGGGCCTGGGAGACTACCTCATGCTCCACATCGTGAGTCACAGCTAATTCCTGTCACATCAGTGTCTGAACTGTGCTCGAGTTCACAAGATGCTTGATATGTTCTGATGATTCTCCTCCACCCCCTCAAAAAAAACAAAAAAAAAAACTAGTAAGCGGAGGTCTCATAGTGCCCTTAATGGGCCTTAACAAACCAGTGGGCCATAATTAATTCATATTATTTATTTCTATTTTATTACTATTTTATTAAATAGATGCAAAAAAGGTATCACTCGTATTTGTGTGGTGCATCGTAATGCTCGATGTCTATTATGGTGCCTATGTTGAGCTTTATCGAGCCAATACTCCATACCCAGCTTATCAGAAACTATGAATAGTAATAAACATCATTACGTTATTATAAATAATTATTACGTTATTAATTACTAATTAAATAGCATTTCCCAAGAGCACCTATTAAGCCTTACTGTAATGCTTTTATTAAGTTTTAACAGGCCAGTCATAAGTAATCTATAAGCTGCTTATTACTGTATTATTGAGAGGTAATGGGAGAGAATTACACATTCCTCCAGCACTGTAGTCTCAATAAATAGAAGTGTACCTGACTGCTTATTACCACATTATTAAGAATTAACTAGAGTGAGTTGAACATTCTGTTATACTTCATAGGCAACCGCTTCAGGTACAGTCAGTACAAGTACAAGCAGTACATTTAGATTATCACTAGTATGTGTTGTGATGCTGTATCAGTTCTCAAGAATACAGTATCAGTTTGTGATTATTAGTTTGCATGAAGACATATAGGTAGTGGACTGTGTTTCATATTGTTTCACAAGGAATACAATTTCATAAAGATCATAATAAAGGATGTATTTTTATTTTAACAGATTTAAAATAAGCATATACATTTTGGAATCTGCATTTATCTTTTTTTGTTTCATTGAGAGCTGTGAGAAGTAAAGGGTCTACAGTTATTACGTGCTTATTAATCATCAGAAGTAACTCCTATGATTTAAAATTGCGGGCTGGAAAGAGGACTGTGATTGGTTCTGACCAGCATTTCAAAAACTGCAGCAATTGGTAACCCTAAAGACCCCCCACCTCAACTCCTGTTCAGCATCATCTGAGCTGATGATGCGTGCAGCACTGTCCTGTCATTTACACTGCCCCCCCCCAAACACACACACACCCACACACACCTTTTACTTACAGCAGAGCCATTACTGAAGCACACTCTCTCACTCAGATAGACGAAGTTGAAATCTGTAGGGTGCTGCTGCGGTTAGTCATTTCGGAGGCATGTCGTTTGCATTGGAACACCCAGTTTGACCTCTGTTTGAGCAGTATGCTCGCTGCACACACACACGCGGCGGGTGCCAGCTCTGTGCTGCGGCAGATCCGGGCAACGCTGCTGCCTGGAAGTGATGACAATCAGCACCCCGACGATTACAGAAATGATTTCGATCCAAAAGATCAAGTGTTGCCTGTTGTGGTATCTGATGCAGGTGTGGTTTAATCTGTGGCTAATCTCTGCTGCAGATGGGAGATGAGATGTGTTTGCACGTTCGCTGATTCGGAGTGTGTACAGTGTTCTTAGAGCGTCAATGACGCGGTAAAAGCTCTTTCGCTCCCTCTGAACTCCTCCACCGGTTCTGTACAGAAGTGTGCTGGTCATCAGGGTCAAAAATGACTTGGACGAATTGGACATTGAAATATTTGTTGAAGTCAAAAGCAAAACGCGCCTTAGAATGTTTAAACCTCCTCCGCTGAGGCTCCTGGTACATACCAGGCTCACTAGTTACTGACATCACAAACAACCACCATCAAATGAGAAGAACATGCCCATTACCTTTACATGGCCATTAACATGTTCATTAGCTTTTCAAAAGCAATAAAGTGATTTTCTAAAGTCACAATTCTAAAATGGTGATTATGGGCTATCTCACCTCACTCATGGCAATGAAATATATGTATTAATCTTCCAGTAACAACATAAATACATAATTACATTATTTTCTACAACATTTGGCTGCAGTAGCTGTTGTTTACATGAAATGAAAATTCCATCATGAATTGACCAATGGAAATGCTTTAAATAGCTTAAAAACCCTGGTTCCATTGACAATTTAAAGTAAAAACAGTGTGTGTGTATATATATATATATATATATATATATATATATATATATAATATATATATATATATATATATATATATATATATATATATATATATATATATATATATATATATATATATAATTTTTTTCCCCCAGTTTATTACTATATAACCTAGATATTCATGATACTTTGTATTGTATGTATGATTATTTACATCTGTTCTAATGATAAAGGCTTTAAAACATTATTAACAAGCTTAGGTATCTAAGACTTTTGCACAGTGTATATCGTCCCTGTCCAGAGAAAACCATTTTTTGTTCATTTTTACTTTTTCTATATCAT
The DNA here is from genome assembly GCA_021613375.1 of Megaleporinus macrocephalus. NCBI lineage: Eukaryota > Metazoa > Chordata > Actinopteri > Characiformes > Anostomidae > Megaleporinus > Megaleporinus macrocephalus. The sequence goes on from CM038712.1 coordinate 23,605,469, forward strand.
ATGAACGCTGCAGCTGCTTTTCACATCCTGTGAAAGTTTCATGTTAAATGGACCAATAGAATAGCTCCAAAATAACTTAAAACAAATGCTAGTTTTATTGACTTACATTGAAAAAAAAATATTGATTTTGGCCTCTCCTGTAAAATTGCCATTTTAGAAATACTTTTGTTTGGATATATATAGTTTTATTTGTATATACAATACATTTTTGTTTGCTCTTAATATACTTTTTATTTGAAGTGTCTGTATGTCCTGCTGGAAATGAATGCATTTGGTTAACACAGGCCTTCAAATGACATTTCTATCTTCATAGTCTGTCCTACAAACTGATAACAGGGTTGGGAAAATAAATGTCACTAATAACTCAAGTCATGTAAGGGTTAATGTTCTCGCCGCTGACTCTCTGTTTACTAGAGCCCAGTGTTTTTGTGTGTGGAGATAGCTGGGGGGGGCAAGCGCTCTCGGACAAGTGCGAACAACATTTATTCTCTGGCTCGCCTGTGCTTATTAATAATTAAGGCGTGAATGATGATGTATCAGAGTGCTGTCGGGGGGGAAGCAGGCTGTTGATCTTTGTATTGGGTTTTAATGTGTCTGAATCAATGCGAGACTTCTAGCCTCGCTGCAGTCGCGCCTTCGTTAATGCCTTTGCTTTCTATAGTTAAACACCTCTGAACAATAAGGAAAAGCTTCCTTCAGCCCAGGTCCACACTGCTCGGCTCGAATAACACATATCGATACGTTTGAGATTCAGATTCTCCCTTTTAGTTCAGCTCACTTCACTCATGACAGGGTCTGTGCTCCGGCAGGAAGTGGTCAGGTTGTGAATAATTCAGCAGTCATGCAACGGACGCTGGCGTGGTAATTAACCTGCTGTTCTCAAAGACAAAAGGAGACAATTTTAGACATTGTTTATCAGTGGGGGGGGGGGGTTGGGGGGGATGTTGTTGGCTCATAAATAATGTATGGGGTAGAGAACTACCTCCTCTCTCTCTTTTCCATCTCTCTCTCTCTCTTTCTCTCTCTCTCTCTCTCTCTCTCTCTCTCTCTCTCTCTCTCTCTCTCTCTCTCTCTCTCTCTCTCTCTGAAAGGAAGTAAAACAACTCAAGTGTCATTAAACCTCTCCAGGTTTAATGATGTTTGGTTAATCCGGAAGCATGTTTTTACTCCCTGGTGCATTTTGTGTTGTTTTATTTAACCCTTAACACCTACACCAGTAAAACTCAGCTGTTTCTGCATTAATCTACTCTCGACCTTTAATACTATAGGGCCAGCACAAAGCTCAGAGCTACACGGGTCCCACACATCTGCAAACCAACGCTACTCCCTGTTAGTTTCCAGAGGAAGCTGATATGCTTAATATAAACAGCACCTCAAGTTTTGGGAATCTGGTGGGTCGAGAAGCTTGAGTGGAGCTGAAGTTTATGTGTGTCAGAAGGCAGGTGGTGATTAGCTCAATATATGAACCTTGATTTCTGTTTTCCAAAAAATTAGATGTTTTCATGTGACTAAAAAAGGATATTTTATATAATATAACTCTATATAACTATTATATAATATAAATGTTTTTCAACCCAAAACACATCAAATCAAGGTTTTGAAAACTGTTTTTTCAAAAAGACATTGCACTATTAAAACATATATATATATATATATATATATATATATATATATATATATATATATATATATATATATATATATATATATAACAGTAGTGTTGGGGCTGCTTTCAAATTTTTAGTTCATTAATTTTAAATAGTAAGTTAGTAAAACAATAGTCTGTGTTTTATGCCCAGAATCCTATTGTTTCAAATCTGTATCTAATATATATCTATCTATATTCAGATAGTGTAGTTACATAAAGATTGCCTTAGCAAGACTGAATTTAAGTTGTGTTTTAAAAATGAATACCCTTGGAGCACCCATACCATCATTGTCCTCCATTTTTGTTATCTATGTTAATTTTTTTAAACATGCCCTTTACGTTGTATGAACACTGCATGGTGATTGGACCAACAGAAATGCTCCAAGGTTGCTTGACATGACATCTCTTTACAGTGAATTACATTGAAGGTAAACAACATTTTCTCTCTTGTAAAGTTGTTTAGATGCTTATTTTATATTTTATTTCATGTGTGCTTTTCTACGTACAACAGTGATATGCACGCTACTGCAGAGGGGTGGTGCGTTCATGTCTGTTGCCAAACCAAACATGTATAAATGCAAATTAAACTAACTGGGATATTTGATGTTGAAGCAAACTGATGCTACAGTTTAGTCCAAGACCAGATTCATCCACATAATCAGCCCATAATGGCTCAGTGGGGTGTTGCATTTACTTTAGACCACAGAACCCCAGGACTAGTATCACAAATGACCTTTAATAACAAAGCTCACATATAAATAGGAATATATTTTGTGCTTAATTCATTAACAAGTCAGTAGTACGCCTTTCCATAGCTCTCTAAATAGCTCTAAATAAAGCTGCTTTCATGCAATTGTTATAACAGCATATATTGCATCTTCTGTACTATGGTTATGAGTTGTAATGAAGCAGTGGTCTCCTGGTCCTGGAGAGCTACCTTCCTGCAGACTCCAGTTCCAGCCGCAATCTGCCACACCTGCTGCAGCTAATTAGCTTCTTCTGAAGTCCTTGTTTGGCTGGATCAGATGGAGGAGTGTTGGGTGAGCACACAGATGCAGACTGTACTCTTTAGGAAAGTAGATCTTTGGGAAGAGGGATTGTGGACCACTGTCATAAAGGATAATGTAACTCTAATAAACTGTCATGACGGATGCCTGGATGGTGGATGTCAGCCCTGCCAACTGGAGTGCATTTATATAACAAATTATCATTCGACATAAACTGTTATGACATTAACCGTTTATAGCATCTACCTTGGCAGTTATGAGTAACACTGACACTGTTATACTGAGAAATGCATTAGAATCACAGTAGCATGTGATATGTTAATAGCATGGTTATGTAGAGTGAAGTAAAGCAGGGTTCCAATAATGAACTCAACAGGGAGTTTGGACAGGTGTGGCCATGCTCTCTACACTGGGGCAGATTTGAATGAGTTAAAGAGAACAAAGACCACCACTCTGTGTGGGCACTCATATGTTTGACAGGGTTAATCCGTGTCGCCGTTTACTTGTGCATTTGAGTTTGTACAGGACTACAGATTGCATGTGACGCTGGAGTCTGTGCCTGATTTTTTTTTTTTTTTTTTTTGCTTTAGGTTGTTGTTACTCGATGCAAATTAGCATCAAAAAGGAGGAAACAAATCCTTCATCTTGTTACATTTGCTCGTAAATGAGTGACCTTGTAAGAGTTTAATGGCAGGCTGGCTGGCTGGCTGGCTTTTTTTTTTTTTTTTTGTCTGAGGGCGAGCAGGGAATTTTTCTCTTTCTGACTCCATCTGTCCACTAGTTTTATTGTGGCTTGTGGCGATCCAGAGGGAGCCCCAAAAGCCCTAGCATGGGCACTAAGACCAAGGGCAAAGCACTAGACTCGTAGCCCTGCTCCAAGCCCTCTGTTCACCACACACACACACACACACACACACCCACCCCATTCTGCCACTTCAGCGGCATCGATGGGAAAAAGCAGTAAGCTTCTGCTGCCAAATCAACTCGGATCTAGAGCACTATTTAAGAGCAGTGGGGATTGAGCTGCCCATTTTCTAAGTGCCCTTTCTAAACCTACATAAGTAGCAGTTGGTGCTTGTCTTTGATGTTGATGTTATGCGAATTCTGGTTTTACAAATTACTTTCAGAGCACGTAGCAAAGTTTAAGGCTTTTTAAATGTTTAAGGAACGGTGCAAACTAGTTTAAGAAGGACGGGGACCACCCATGTTGAAGTCAAAAGAATCTTTGCGTACAAGTTATTTATTCTCAGAAGATATTTCTGAGGAGATTGGATAGAGAGATAACCCACTTCCATAAGAAAAAAAGGGAAAGCAAAGGTCAAAAAGTGGAAAAAATGAGCCAAAATGGGGTTATGCAAGAACTGGTGGACCACCGAAACTGTCCCCCATCTCTCTTATCGAGCATTTAAGGTGAAACGGGTGAAAAAAAACTGGTGAATAAAAAGCTGGCTTCACTCGTGCAGTCAGTAGGAGTGAGTATTATATAGTGAACAGTTGGTCTGTGAGTGTTGTGGCTGGTCACTAGATTAAAAACAACAGCTACAAGAAACTGGAACAGGAAGCTCCTTCAGTCTCTCGTCCTGACCGCAGATGAAGGCTTGCAAGCCTGTTTTGCTGCTGATTTTTGCTCAATTTCTTTCATCTCTTTCCCTCATAAACACCTTTTGGTATTTAATAAAAGCCCCTCGTGGTTTCTCGGTTAACCTGATTTTAAGCAACTGTAAATGACGTAAACCATAAGCAGTTTGAGAGCCTATGATAGCGCCCCCTTATGTGGAAAATCACTTCCGCAGTTCACACCGTAGCAACACAGTGATGTAATTTGCAAAGGACACTGTTCTATTACTTGAATAAAATTTATCACAACAGTATTGAAGGTTTATGGCATAAGTTATGCTCATAACTGTGCCTCCATAGTTGATTACACTCGACCGGCTCCAGGTTTCAAAAGCTGCCATACCAGTGAATAAAATAAATATATTACAGTGTATAGTTACAGCCTGTTTTTGTTGTGGTCCAGCAACAACTAGGAAGAATTAATTTAACTCGTGAAGCCTGCAGAGGAAAATACACTACTGTGCAAGTTTCTTGGGAACCTGGATGTCCTAAAGCCTTTATCTTATCAATAGGTGTATTTTCACCAGTAAGTAATTTAAGCAACATGTGTATTTTCAGTACAAATTTAGAAAGACGCAGATATTATCTTGTTTAGAAGTTTGAAGAACAAAGTTTAGTTCCAGATTTCTCCTGGACGCCCCAGACGCTCAGTCAGCTTCGCTGTAGCAAGGAATGGTACAGAAGATTGTTTGTACCAACAGCGATCACACTGTACAACACCTCATTACTGCGCCGGGGACTTTATTAAATACTGAGCCATATCAGGACTCTCTGAGCACCAGCTAAACACCATCTCAGATCACCAGCTGGACAGTCTCATTACTTAGCTCTGTATGCACTGCCACTTTATAAATGTGCCTCATATAAATTTACCATTTAGTATATTTACTATTTACTTACTCTATTGTCATATGACAATATGCCACATCTGCATAATATTTATGTGCTGCACTCACTTACCTACTTACCGCACATTACACTTTAGTTGCATGTTAAATTCCTATTAAATGTTTCTTCTCTTTTCTGTAGGGAGGTTATTTTGCTAGACATTGCTTTTCACTGTACCTCTGTGCTGCTGTAATACCTGATGTTCTCTCTGGGATTAATGAAGTTATCTATCTATCTATTAATCTATATCAAGACATTGCATTAACAAACACACTGACATACGTAAAAGAACTACTTACTGTATTAATGCTATTGGAATATTTAGAAAATTTAGAAAATCTTTATAAAGTGTTTTGCTGAGCAGATAAAGGCTCCCTGCCTGGAAAACAGTTTTCTACAGCTCCCCTGAGCTACAAATAAAAAAAAAAAAGATTAAACCAAATATAAGAAGGTGCATTTCGAGGCACAAAGTACGAGGCATATAGGTACATAGTACAGCACACATTGTTTTCCCCAATGGGAACTCGCGGAAGGTGTTCTATCGATCCTTAAAAGCTTAATTATCACTCGTGTGTTAATTCTGCCGCCGACTTTATCCTCTAATAACCCTGGCATCGATTGCAGCCGAGCGTGTGCGACAGGCCAGACTATAGCCGCTGTCCCTGGGGTTCTTAATGCTAGCGGATTCTCACTAGCTGCTATCGGATTGAAACTGATCGAGCCATTTCTGACAGTAAATGTCTATCCTTTGTCCTTTCGGAGTGGCTGGAAGCTGTGGAATACCTTGTTGGACCGTGTCCCGGAGCTATGGAAATGTCAGGCCCGCTGCCCTTCAAACACGCCACCTCTGAAATGGCAAACCCAATGATGGAGTTGGCTAACGGAGTGCCATAAGGCTGGCATTTTACTGTCAACCGTAAGCCTGTAACTGTCTCTAACTCTGGGTGTCGGGATCATAGCGTAATACCAATGACTGCCTACTTCTTAAGAGTAGAAAGAAGACAAAAAAACGTTTTTCAGGTTCGCTGAGCTTCTGTGGACTGTCATGGTGCCGTCAGACTGAATGAGGTGCGGTTTGTTTGTTTGCTCCAATTAGCAGAACAGTCCAAAGCCGGTGTATAAAAGCTACGAACATCTGTCCACAGCACGGCTGCAGTGCTTTAGCAGACTGTGGTGTTCGCTGCACTTTCACTCCCCCCTCTCAATGCATCTGAAGCTGCATCTGTAACGGGGAGAGGGTGTCCAAATGCACCATCTGCCGCTGGTCACACTTGCCAAGGATTCTCCTCCCGACGTATCCGAAAAGAGAGGGAACGAGCCTAAGAGACAGCAAGAGAGAGAATGACACTACTTAAGACTTTTTTTTTTTCCCTGATGTCTGCGCGAATTCCTCCACTCAGCACATTCGTTTGAATGCTGGTCCACGTTAGCCGAGCGCTAATTGGAGAAAGTTTGGAGCGAAGAAAAGGGAGGAAATGCATTTTTAATCTACTCTTTCCCCTCTAATGTATGAATGCCCCCTCCTCCCCACCCCCAACCCTTCCCAGAGCTGCACATTTGTTGTAAGAATACTCTCTAGTCATTAACGGCAAATGCCTTCATTCCTACTGCTTATCAGCGGGAGGTAACTGTATAATTAGGGTACGAAACTAAATGGATCTACAAATTGCTTTTGCTCACACTTTCCTTTATTTATTTATTTTTTTTATATATTTTTTTTTTTACAGACACATGGGTGGTCAGAATCTTTCAATTTGCTTTAAAGGTCCTCCCTGCACCCCACACGGAAAAGCACTATTATTCCCTACCCTGTTAACCAGAGCATTTAGGGACATGTAATTAGTGCAAATATGCTGGGGAGGGAAATCATAAGCTTCCAGCCAGTCGTTTAAAAAGCTCTCCGCCTTCCACACCTCGTCAGCCAGAGCAAAAGGTCAGCCTAATTCGAGAGAGCGGCCGAGCCTTGGCCGAGAAAACCCGTTGCCTGAAATCCTATAAATGGGAATGATCTAAATGTACAGGAAATCAATGGCGTTGATCGCTTTTAATCAGCGCCCGGCATAAGCACACGTTACTTGTTGATTTTCGATCCTGCTAACCTTTCTGTGTTGAAGCACAGCTGGCAGAAGACTCCCGCTCTTCAGGCAGGATCGGACTCGGGGGGGGTAAGGACATAATTATAGCCGCCGGCTTCGTGTTCTGCCTGATGTTCAGACCACAGAAACTCAACAGGCTGCATATCTTACCTATGTTACCTGCATATACAGCACTGTGCACAAGTTTCAGACACTTTGGGAACTTTTAATCTGCTCAGCCAATCACTGCCATTTTAAATATTAAACAGTATTAATACAGTAAGTAGTGCTTTTACATCTGTCAGTGTGTTTATTTAACCCTTTCCAAGCTTCTCCTTGTGGAAACAACCCAGTATTATTTACAGTTCTCATCTAATACCTGCTTTAACTGCTCAGTACTTCATTAAACTAAATCAAGATTTCTGCTGAAGGAACTGAATGCATTCATACAATGTCTGAGCTCAAGATATGATCTACTTCTTTCACAATAAAATATTCATGTTACTTTGTATTGTATGTATGATTATTTACATCTGTTCTAATCATATCTGGTGTTCGTACTGGTGAAAATCCACTTATTGATAAGATAAAGGCTTTTAAACGAATAGTCATCTTAGGTGTCTTTTGCACATTAGTGTACATGACCGTGCGAAGGTTTTCTAAGCTCTTCTTAGATTATAATATTGTTGAGGTCCAATGGAAAACATGAGTCTTCCAAATGGCAACTTTAGAGAAGAGGGCAAAAACCTTCTTTAAGGACCACCTTTTTTAATAAGGGTCAATGGAAGCAGAATTGTTTTCAAATTATTTTGAAGCATTTCTCTTGGTACTTGTAAGTGATATAGAAAATGAACAAGGACAAAAATAAAGATACATGTTTTTCTTTGGACAGCAGCGATATGCAAAGGTATTTATCTTCACAGTAGGCTTTTAAATGTTTGGGGTGGAAAAAATAGGTGAAATATAAATAAAACATCATAAAATCACAATCCAATACCAGTAAAGCGAGTACTGTAACAAGTTAGGATCCAAATCTGTGGTCATGTAACCGTGTTGTTCTACCCAGTGAATTAACAACTACATGTTCTGTATGGACTCTGTTGGTATATAGTAGCTTTTTGCAGTAAAACACAGTAAAACACAACTGACAAGTCTTGTTCTTGGGCGCCTAAACTTGTACACAGTATTATGCACGCTGGATATTGCACGTTCATATGAAGCTCTCTGATCATAGTGTACTCTGTGCTCGTATTTTGCCACATAGGATGGCTTGATTTTGCTTCTGTTTACTGATTAACTGATGTTTTTATGTAGGTAGGTGTTCTGAGATGGTAGAGACCAGGTGTTTTATTTAGTTTTTTTCTTTGGAGAAAACGTTATAGCTCCTCATCACCAGGTAATTAAAGATCTGTTTTTTGGTCAGCTAGAAGAGAAGCATAAACATTCTATCCTCTCCGTAGACTAATCAAAGCCTCTAGTTGTGTTTTATTAGAGACCCAGTAAATGAAGAGGGGGAAACTTTTAATGAGTTTCTTAATATGCAGATGTTGAGCTCACCTTGTTTGCTTCTTTGGGACGAAAGGTAGAATTGCAGCATGAAGGATTTTCTAGAGAAGAAGAAGAAGAACAGGGAGTTTAGTGGCTGCTGGTTGAACGAAACCGTAATGTTTGGGTTCTATAGAAAACGAATGGGATTCTATGAAAGGAACAAGGGATGAATAAACAACAAATAGATAAGTGCTGGTCAGTATATCTGTGGATTAGTGACTGGGGATCTGCCTTAAGAGTACATACAGTTTAGAGGCTGTAGGTTAAATGAAACCATAAGATTTGGATGTGAATAAACATGAATAGGACTTTTTAGGGGGGGAAAAAGAGGGATGGAAAAAAATAAGACAAACAGACGAGTGCGGGTTGAATCAAGACTACAGTCATGGTCAGGCGTCTGCTCTGAGTCAGTGTATGCAAAACAGTGTCTGTTGGTTGAGTAGAAGTTCAGTAGACTGGAGTACACTTTTCCATTCCATTCATTCTCCATGGGAAACGAAATAGTCGTTTTTTGGAATCCATTCATCGGATCAAAAAGCTGTATACAAGCCTGAATCACACAATCAAACCAGACAATCTGGAGTTGGAATGGAGTTAATATCTTGATGTGGCAGAAAACAAATAACAATATAATAATAATAATCTAAATGAAATATATTATTAATATATGTACTTTGTGATTTTCCCAAAACTCAAAGATGCTTTACAAAAGTAACAAAACTCATAGTCAGCAACAAATAAAACATCACACAGCACAGTTCCCACGGCCGGCAGAGAGGAAATCCCAAACCACGTTGTAGAGCGAGCCCAGAAACAGTTTTTAGCTGTGGGGGGAGGTCCACCTGTGCCCGGGAGGTCTCACAACTAAAGTGTAGCATCACACAGGAGGCTGCCCCAGGAAGCCTTGTAGGCCTGAAAAATCTTTGGACGCCAGGTGTAGCATTTCTGCCTTGAGCAATATAGCTGGTCAGAACTGTGGTGTAGCATCGATCAAGCAGACTGTACAGGCAGACTTGTAGCTGTTTTCTAGCATCACACAAACAGACCGTCCAGACAGCCTTACAGAGACGGGGTAGCATGGCTCAAGTGGCCAAGTTGCTACACTGCGAGCAGCCAGCCCAGTGACCCTCAAAGTTGAGGTGGGGCATCATTCAAGCAACTGGTCCAGGCAGCCTCATGGTTGTGGTGTAGTGCTGCTCAAGCAACTGCCTCTTCTCAGCCCCCCAGTCAACCTCCTCAGTCAGCCTAGTAGCTACAGCATAGCATCACTCAAGCAGCCAACCTGGGCCGTCGCTCAGCCAGCCATTCAGCTGCGATGTAGCATTATTCAAGTAGCTGATCAGAACAAGCATGCACTTGATACAGAATTATCTCAACTGATGTGTTGTGGAAGCCATATTATGCAAGCATGCTTACATTGTTAGTTTTGAAATATTAATTGCTCATCTTGGTCTTTATCGTTGAACTACACAGTCCAGTCACATTATTATGACCACCAGCTAATGTCCAGAGTAACCGCCGTGTGCAGTATGGACAGCAGCTAGACATACTGGGAGACTTCAGGTTCTGGTAGGTTGTCACAGCTATCTGGAGCCATACTGGCTGCAGTGCATCCCACAGTTGCTGAAGGGCACATAGGGGAGGATCCATAGACCCAACAGCACCATCCAGGTGGTCCCACAGATGCTCAATTGGGTTAAAATCTTGGGAATTAAGGGTTTCAGGGTAATACTTGGAAGTCTTGGTCAGCTCTTCCAACCAGTGTGGGACATTTCTAGCCGTGTGCCGTGTCTCATTGTCTTGCTGGAAGATCCCTTCCTCCCCAGAGAAGACAATCAGCATGTATGGTGTACGTGATCTGCAATGATGGATTCAGACCCAAATCAGTTGAGTATCTTCAACATGGATGAGTGGGTCCACAGAATGCCACGAAAACATTCCCCGGACCATAATGCTGCAACCTACATGCTGCCTTCGACCAAAGTAGAAATAATGTGACTCGACCATGAAACTGTCAATCAAACGTGCCCCCCCCGCCCCCCCCCCCCCCCCAAAAAAACACATTCTACTTCTATTTAGGCATAAGATGTGACACGCCTTTAAAAAAAAGTGTTGCCCCCTGTATCATCACCGACACTCCAAAATCTGGAACATATTCACTGTTGACACAGCTTTCTCCTCCTAAGTCACATTAGATATTAAAAAAAATATTTAGAGGCAGGAGGTTTTTATTGTGACAGCAGGAAATAAATCCTGGCTGATGCTTAGGAACCTGTGTAGAAGCAGACACTGTTGCTGTGACTCAGGCCAAACTAAATGATGGAAATGAGGGAGAAATGACAGCAGTCAGGCTGGCAGGGAGGAGGCAGAAGAGCATGAAAGGAGAGGAGGCGCAGTGGGAGGCTGATGTACTCTACACTTCCCCAGGAGCCACTTTCTAGTGAGTTCCCTCTCAGTCTCTGCTTTACTGAAAAAGCACAAACTTGCTTTTCCTCCACGACCTACAGAAGAAAAAAAGTACAACGCCGGCTTTTCTCCTCCGTGGCTAGTACATTTATTAAACTACCTGCTTCTTTGGAACAGTCAGGTTCCCTGGCAGCTTTGGCTGGGCTGCTAGCGTATCGGCAGCAGGTACCGTAGAGACGCGTCCCGGCTGGCTAAGTGAACTTGACATTGGGGTAGATTTGTCTAAATGCGTTCAGTGTCCTCTTTCAAGACCCAACCTCATGAAAGGAATCCAGCATTAATCTCTCATGCTGTTGGGTTATGAATCAATACGTCAGGGTTTAGCGTTACCTTCTAATGCTGTTTGAAAATCAAAACGCCCACTGCCTGGACCCAGTCTGCTCATACACTGCGATGTGGAAAAAGTCCGAGACCACCCTTTGTTTATTTTACCTACCTTGTATCTACACTCGCTGTCCAATTTATCTGATCCACTTACCATAGAGGTGCAATTTGTATTCTTAAAATTACAGACTGTAGTCCATCTGTTTCTCTGTCTACTTTGTTACCCTGTTCTTAAATGACCAGGACCCCCACAGGACCACCACAGATACTGTTTTGGGTGGTGGATCATTCTCAGCACTGCAGTGACTCTAACATGGTGATGGTCTCTTAGCAGTCAGTTGTGCTAGTGTGAGTGGATCAGACGCAGCAGTGCTGCTGGAGGTTTTAAAGAATCACCCACTGACCAAAACTATCCAGCTAGCAGTGTCCTGTGGGCAGCACCTGTGACCACTGATGAAGGACTAGACAACACAAACTGTAGCTGCAGCAGACTTTACATCTACAAGGTGGACCAACAATGTTGGAGCATCTAATAGAGTGGACAGTGAGTGGACAGTGTTTACAAACTCCAGCACTGCTGTGTCTGATCCACTTGTACCAGCACAACACACACTAGCACACCACCGCCACCATGTCAGTGTTGCTGGAAATGATCTACCACCCAAAAAATACCAGTGGAGGTCTTGCGGGGGTCCTAACAGGGTAAAAGGTGTGCAGCACTAGCAGATTTTACATCTACAAGGTGGACCAACAAGGTAGGTGTGTCTAATAGAGTGGACAGTGAGTGGACACAGTGTAAACACTCCAGAAGCACTGCTGTGTCTGATCCACTTGTACCAGCACAACACACACTAGCACACCACCGCCACCATGTCAGTGTTGCTGGAAATGATCCACCACTCAAATAATACCAGTGGTGGTCTTGCGGGGGTCCTAACAGGGTGAAAGGTGTGCAGCACTAGCAGACTTTATATCTACAAGGTGGACCAACAAGGTTGGCGTGTCTAACAAAGTGGACAGTGAGGGGACACAGTGTTTAAAAACTCCTGCGCTGCTGTACCTGATCCACTTGTACCAGTACAACACGCACTTTCCAGTGTTGCTGGAAATGATCCACCACTCTAATAATACCTGTGGTGGTCTTGCGGGGGTCCTAACAGGGTGAAAGTACAGGGGATAAAGTACCTTCTTTTGGTTTTGCATGCTTTCACAATAGCGGGTCTAACTGGCTCTCAGCCTCCATCCGTCTATGCGCAGAGAGACGTCAATGAATGGTGTAACAGAATCCCCCCAAGGTATTTTTGATCTGGGAGTTGCTTTAAATTGGCCGGCAGTTTGAAAGCATGAAAGATGAACGTGAGCTATATCTGAAACGGAGCATAATCTGAGCACAGATGGAGAATAAAAAATGCAGATGCCCACAAAGGTCATCCTGACCAGAGCGCATTGATTCTCCGAGCTCCTGTTCAGTTCAGGGCTCGGGGCCGCATAACGAGAAGGATGCTGATGCTTCCTGATGGCTTTTCTTCAAAGAGGCTTGAATTTCAAGCAACTGATCACTGCTAGTTTTTTTCCCCCTTTCTTTCGCTTTTTCTTTCTTTCTTTCTTTCTTTTTTCCTCGTTTCTCATTAACCTTGACGTTGATGGATATATATATAGCTTACGCCGTAACAATGGCCGTCCTATAGTCCGGCTTGGAAACGAGTCGCGAGTTATATCTCCCTATTGTCAGTGCACAGAGAAACCAGGACGGTAAAGCCCCAAGTCGTAGTGGGTGCGTTCGGCACCGGCGCTTGAAAACCTCCTCGTCTATTAAAAGGGGCCGGCAGCCACGGGGGGCTGAAATTTGCACTGCGGCGTCCGGACACATGTTTGAATATGTGGCTCTGGACTGGACTCGGACCCAAACACGTGCTTACGGCGTGTGCTGCCAGCGCTCACGCTCGTGTGCTGCATTCATATGAAATGAAAGAGCCCAAGTCGTATTTGGCCATGCTAAACAAACGCTCCCCGGAGGCTTCGGGCTGCTTGATGTATATTTTATACGGAAAGGCAGGGAATCTATGATGCGCAGCAGCTTGTCTGGTTTGAGGGAGGTGTTTTTATAGTGGAACGGGGGATGGATTGCTGTTTTTCAGCCCTTTGTATGGCACCAAGTCGAGGGCTTGTTTGGCGAAAGTGTGAAGAAGTTGCACACTTGTGAGGAAATTACAGCAACGATCACTCTGATCTTGTATCTAGAGTCTATTGAATCAGTTGCTTCAGATGTGTTTTCTTCTTCTTTTTCTGAGAGGTGAAATGTTTTCCCCGTGCAGTGGTCCATTTTCACTGATCTCCGCTGTTGTATTTACTGGAATCGTGGCGGAAGGAGCCGGACGTGTTGGTTCCCTAAGTTCATTGTGTCGCTTTGCATTCACCTCACGGAGATGGTAATTGCATGTTCTGGGGGAAAAATTGCCGTCTGTCTGACTGCCTCCCCTGCAATTCTGGAACGGCGGGTATAGGCAGAAATCAGTGCAGGAAATGTGTTCATTTACAATGACCTCCCCCTTTTCGAGTTGCACCTTCAAATGGGTTAAGAGTGTGACTGTGTTATCCTGGGGCACGGCAGGCTGCACTGCAGAAAATGATCAAACTCTTTTACGGCGCGCGGCGCATAGAAACGGGGATTACTTTCCCTATTGACTTTGATAGAGATCATTATCTTAACAGGCTTCCCTTTATTGTAATAGCGTTTAGCACATCTTGTAAAATCAGAATTAATGAAAGCGCTGGATTGGATTTGTTCCTGCATGTTCGGCCCTTGGGGACTCGCTTCAATCTTTTTGTTTCATTCTGTAGTTTTTCGGGCATATGTTTAGTCTTTGTTCACGTAGTTGAATAAGAAGAGTTCAACACCTAGGGTTGACATGCCAACCCTAGGTGTTGAACTCTTCTTGATGTTCATCTCAAACACTGTTGGCCGTCCTTTAGAAACAAATCAAACGTTTGCAAATGAGGGCAGTACAAAGGGGCGTAATCATTTGCCCCCAAAATGTACATACTGCTGCTGTCCAAAGAAAAACATGTGTCTCCATTTTTGTCAAACTTTGTTTTCCTACGTCATTGGAACACGACAGCTGCCGTTTACATGGTGTAAATGTAGAAATGCTCCAAAATAACTGGAAACAAATTCTGGTTCTATTGACTTACATTAAAAGTAAAGACCCCTCCAGTAAAGTTGCCATTTTAAAGATACTGTTTTTCATTGGACAGCAATGATACATCAACTTACGTTCCAGCCCAGCAGGAAACAATACTATATGTGCAGAAATCCATCGTTCCGGGGTGAGAAAGGAATATCAGCACTTTTCATTCCCTTCCTAAGGAACTACCAATGGACATGTTGATGTTTGTTTTTAAACGAGGCTGAAGTTGGTTTCCTATTTGCCAGCTTCTCAATTAAATATTCCGTTCCACCTTAACTGCAGCAACTAGTACAGACACCTATGAGTAACTGTAGCACCATTTAAGGTGGAGCAGAAAATTGTGAATGGAGGCTGGTGAATAGGAACTGCAGCTCCCACATAATTAACAGGATCCTAGAAAACTTTAATGCCAAGCTGTTGGTTTTCTCTGCACGTCACTCCGGACAGTTTCTCAAACCTTGGACAACATCGAGACTTCACAGAGTAGACTGATGTTCATCCTTAAATGAGGCTGAAGTTGGCTTTCTGTTCAGGTTCTTAATCAAATATTCCGTTCCACCTTAAATGCTACTGTTAGTACAGGCGCCAGTGTGTAACTGCAGCACCTTTTGGTGGAACAGAAAATTCCTATATGATATATAGGAACTTTACCTCCCAGATCTTTAACAGGATGCTGGACAACTTTAATGCCAAGTTAGTTTGCTCTGCACAAGCCTTTGCACAGTGAAGAGATGGTCAGTTCTGTCTTTTTTAGCTACCGCTACCTGTAAGTAGCAGTCATGCTGTTTATTTCATCCACTATTTAATAATTAAAGATCATCTTAAACTAAATGTTTCACAGTGAGAACTTCAATTTACTTTGTGTTGATGTTGGGATCGAAACTAAGTGGGTAGTATAGAAGACATAAGATATTAGCAAGCTCCTAGTATCAAACATAGCTAACTAATTTTGTAGTACAATGACCCAGTTAATTACACAGCGGTTCATCATACTTTCCTGTTTGTGTCTATTTCAAAAGATTTCTTCTGTGTGATCATCGTGGTGGCTCAATTGAAATCAGCCAATCAGAGCTAAGATCATCAAATTATTAATGACCTTACCAAAACAGGCAAAACAGCTAATTTTTCTAGGTCCAAATCATAGGATGTATTCAGGCCTAAGTCCAAATAATAGACATTAGTATAGTTTATCAACCTGACAACTGAATGGTACACACAAGGGGTTGGGCAACTATCAGTCAATAGAACAGCTTCCGTTCACTTAGACATATAATCTACAATGTTTTGAAACTGGACTGGAGGACTACTGTTCCTCAATTGGGGCGTTCATGATTAGGTGAGTACTGATTAGGTGAGTACCTTGTGCTCAGTGGATTTAAGCATTGTTATCTCAGATGAGACCCCTCCCATCAGGATAGAAATGCAGTATTATATGATTATTGGTGATCATTCAGAGTAACCCTCCCCCCACATCATGAGAAAGCCATGGGATCCCCAACATTCAGACCTATAAGGTGTACACTGGAGATGCGCTCTCCCATTTGTGAAGCATAATGTTACAATACATATTGTGGTGTTCCAAAGACAAACGAGTATCTCCAACATGGCAACTTAGAGAGACCAGAAACTATTTCTGTTTTCAATGGAAGTCAATGGAACCACAAATTTTTAAAAGATATTTTGAAGCATTTTCATTGGTCCATTCAAACAGCTCCTGTTGCTTAAATGATGTACAAAAATAAAAATCCACAAAAATGGAGATTTTCTTGGGACTGCGACAATAAACATGACTGAATAATTAATTTGGTTATGGTTTCTCTCATCTAAACCTTATACACACACTAGAAACTGTCCAGTGTTCAGGTGTTTAAACATATATTAGAACCAGAGCCTTCCTCTGCTGCACTGATTTCCTGGCGCAGACGTTTATCACCAAACACAGCAAATCTGTTTCTCCGCTCGTTGATTATCCAAGAAATATTCATTTATTCATCACTTAAGCCAGCCTTATCTACTCTTGCTAATGTTGCTCAAGAAGTCTACAGAAAGAAACGAATCAATATGCTGGTACGGCCAGCTGCTGTGTTGAGAAAGTTAGGCAGTTTTGCAGACTGTATGCGTCCACACGGCACATGCAATTATAGGATTTATAAATATTTTACCACTGCGTCTCGGTCCGATGCTGAAGGAGCTGTATTTTGCTTCAGGTGCACGAGTTACACAACCGCATCCCTCTCTTTTAAAGATCGGCCACATAAGAGCTTTCAAAATCAACAGGTCTGCGCGATAGCTGCCGAGTGAAGTAACTGATTGGTGCAGTGCCAAATGGTTTCGTCCAGTCATTAAATAATCAGAGATGCAGAACAAGCAGGTTTTTAAAGAGCAGAAATGCAGCCCTGGCCAGTGGTAAATTGAGATAACTGCGGGCGAGAGTACTCGGTGGAAAAGTCATGTTAACGGCCTGCTGTGATGTTTCTAAATGCGTGCCGCCTTCCGTCATGCCATTGTTTTAATGCATGTTATCAGGTGTTCTGATGTGATTTGCGTGCTGCGGTAGACGCAGTGAAGTGTTCTGAAAACGAAATTGCTCAAGGTTCCACAGGAGAGCCGCAGCAGGAGGCGCCTAACCTCGGAACAAAACTGCCCAATAGTTTTGCAACTATCAGGCCGAAATGAGTCACTCCTAAGTACTTAGTAGCTCAAGAAGAAAACTTCTCGCCACACGTTAAACATTGACAACAGAGTCACAGCGATGGAGGACTGTACGGGCAGAAATCCAGCACTGTAAGAAATATCAGCACTTTTCAGTCCTTTCCCAAAGAGTTATCAATGGACATTGATGTTCATCTTTAAACAAAACTGAAGTTCTTCTGTTCACTAGCTTCTAAATTAAATATACAATTCCACCTTAAATGCTATAGTTAGTACAGGCGCCAGTGTGTGACTGCAACATCATTTAAGGTGGATCAGAAAATTCCTGTTTGGTAAATAGGCACTTTAGCTCCCACATCTCTACACAAAGCTTTAGGCCATGAAGAGACAATCATTCTATCTTCTTTTAGCAACTGCAACCTGTAAGTAGCAGCCATGCTGTTTGTTGTATCCAGATCATCTCACATTGAAAGTTTCATTGTTTTAACGCATGTTATCAGGTGTTCCGATGTGATTTGCGTGCTGCGGTAGACGCAGTGAAGTGTTCTGAAACTGAATTTGCTCAAGGTTCCAAAGGAGAGCTGCAGCAGGAGGCGCCTAACCTCGGAAAAAGCTGCCCAATAGTTTCGCAGCTATCAGGTCGAAATGAGTTACTCCTAAGTACTTAGTAGCTCAAGAAGAAAACTTCTCGACACATGTGAAACAGTGACAACAGCGATGGAGGACTGTACGTGCAGAAATCCAGCACTGTAAGGAATATCAGTACTTTTCATTCTTTTCCCAAAGAGTTATCAATGGACATTGATGCTCATCTTTAAACAAGACTGAAGTTCTTCTGTTCACTAGCTTCTCAATTAAATATATCATTCCACCTTAAATGCTATAGTTAGTACAGGCGCCAGTGTGTGACTGCAGCACCATTTAAGGTGGATTAGAAAATTCCTGTTTGGTAAATAGGCACTTCAGCTCCCACATCTTGGCACAAACCTTTGGGCTGTGAAGAGACGGTCAGTTCTAACTTCTTTCAGCAACTGCAACCTGTAAGCAGCAGACATGCTCTTCATTGTATCCACTTTTTAATGATTAAAGCTTCAGAACATCTCAAACTGAAAGTTTCATTGTTTAATGCATGTTGTCTGGTGATATGATTCACGCTTTGCGGTAGACGCGGTGAAGTGTTCTGAAAACAAATTTGACCAAGGTTTTACAGTAGAGCTGCAGCAGGAGGCACCTAACCTCTAAGAAAGCTGCACAATAGTTTTGCAACTATCAGGCCAAAATGAGTCACTCCTAAGCACTTAGAAGCTCAAGAAGAAAACTTCTCGACACATGCGCAACAGTGACAACAGAGTCACAGCGATGGAGGACTGTACGTGCAGAAATCCAGCACTGTAAGGAACATCAGCACTTTTCAGTCCCTTCCCAAAGAGTTATCAATGGACATTGATGCTCATCTTTAAACAAGACTAAAGTTCTTTTGTTCACTAGCTTCTCAATCAAATATTACATTCCGCCTTTAATGCTACAACTAGTACAGGCATCAGTGTGTAACTACAGCACCATTTAAGGTGGCTCAAAAAATTCCTAATAGTTAAATTGGCACTTCAGCTCCCACATCTTTACCCGGATTCTGGACAACTTTAACGTGAGGTTGTTGGTTTGCGGTCAGTTCTATCTTCTTTTAGCAACTGAAACCTGTAAGTAGCAGTCATGCTGTTTATTCTATCCAGATCATCTCACACTACAAGTTTCATTGTTTCATTGTTTTAACGCATGTTATCAGGTGTTCTGATGTGATTTGCGTGTTGCGATAGAGGGGTGAAGTGTTCTGAAAACGAAATTGCTTAAGGTTCCACAGAAGAGCCGCAGCAGGAGGCTGCCCAATAGTTTCACAGCTATCAGGCCGAAATGAATCACTCCTAAGTACTTAGCGGCTCAAGAAAAAAACTTCCCGGCACACGTGATATCCAACCTTCTCTGCGCAAAGTAGGAGGGTCAGACATCTGCGGAGCTGCCGTTTTCTTAGTGTGAATATCTGAGGTTCTCACTCTTATTGATATTTGAAAAGTGGAGTGAAGAGGCTTCATTCAGGGACACTGACCTTGAGGCGGCTTCGCTCAACTTCTCTTCTTTTAGGGGAGCCGATCGCAAATCTCCCCGGCGCTCGGTCGGCGAGGCAGACAGTTCAGGTAATTGCACAAACCATCTCTTTCATTGATTTCCAGGTGGCTCTGTGTGGAGGAGCCACAAGGAGGAGGTTGTCCTGACCTGTGAAGCTGCGCCGAAGCCCCTCAAATCTATCTTCCTAACATATTGTGCTCCAAAGCGAGGAGATAGCAGGCGTCTCCTTTGTCTGACGGAGTACTTTCTCCTTCAGAGCCTCGTGCCTCCTTTTCGAAGAGGAGTCCAGAGAGTGCCGCTACGGAAAGTGGCGTCATGCCAAGTCTTGGGGATCATGTGATTTGAGACTTGAAATGTGGGTTCCAGCTGTTGGAGTTCTCAACTTGTAGAGTGTGATAGGTCGCTTCCTCGGCACTCCGTCAGCAGCCTTGTTTAAGTGTTAACGTGCCGCTATATTTAGATGCTAATCGGTGCTCTTAGGAAACTCGTCCCAAGTCTCGCTGCCATGCAGTCGTGCTGTTATTTGCTTACTCGTCAGAAAAGGGCGCTTCTGTAATTATGGGACGTGTCCATTCAGCTGTCTCTGGATGCGCGTGTTTATGTCTTTGGACAACGTGTTTGCTTTCGCTGTCACTCCCCTCGTGTTGATTGGCAGGCCGCGCCGTCCTTGTTTTGTTGGCGGAGTTTAAAAGCAGACCGGAGCCAGAAAGAGAGAGGCAGACGGCTAGAATCAGTTTGATCTTGTTTGTCTCCAGCTGGCTATGGCCCCTTACAATCTCCGTCACCCAGAAAGTGCATCAGATTATTCCAACAGCCCTGCCAGTTGTTCTCACTTGTATTGATTGCCGTGTTTGCAAGCAGCGCCCGTGCACACACGCACACCCGAAACGACGTGGCATGATGGCGAATGATTATTTTTTTCAAGTGCTCGCGCTTATTTAGAGGATAACTAGTTATGGCACTTGCAGCGAAGCCAACGAGAAAACTGATCAGGCGGAAAATAAGATAGCTGTTTAACAGCAGGGAAGGGATCGCACATAGGAAATTCACTGATTTTCTTGTAGATACAAGTTGGGGTTCATTCAGTGCTCCATCACACAACGTCAGCTCCATCCCATGTGTAGATACGACTAGTGAAACAGTCAAACCTTTTGCCCAACAGTATACTGCTGTTCCAATGACAAGTCAGAAACACAGCCTCTGATAGGTCAAGAAGTCAGGAACACTCACTAGTAGGTCAAGAAGTTTGGAACATAGCCTCTTATTGGTGGGCAAGCCTCTCATCGGCCGACAAGTCCGGAACACAGCCCCTGATTGGCCGACAAGCCAGGAACACAGCTTCAGATAGGTCAAGAAGGCAGGAACACTGTCACTAGTAGATAGATAGATAGATAGATAGATAGATAGATAGATAGATAGATAGATAGATAGATAGATAGATAGATAGATAGATAGATAGATAGATAGATAGATAGATAGATAGATAGATAGATAGATAGATAGATAGATAGATAGATAGATAGATAGTCGAGAAATCTGGAACATAGCTTCTGATTGGTTGGCAAACCTCTGAATACAGTCAGGAGTCAGAAATACAGTCACTAATAGGTCGAGAAATCTGGAACATAGCTTCTGATTGGTTGGCAAACCTCTGATTGGCTGACAAGACTAGAACACAGCCTATGATAAGTCGAGAAGTCAGGAACAAAGCCTCTGATAAGTCAACAAGTAAAAAAAACAGCCTCTGACAAGTGAACAAAGTTAAGAACACAGCCTCTGATAAGTAAACAAAGTTAAGAACACAGCCTCTGATAGGTTGAGAAGTCAGGAACACAGCCTCTGTTTAATGACAGGGAAGTGATGGCACATAGGAAATTCACTGATTTTCCTGTAGATACAACTTGAGGCTTATTCAGTGCTCATCACACAACATGAGCTCCATCCAGTGTGTAGATACAACAAGTGAAGCAGGTGAGATCAAACTCTAGATTTTTTTGCAGCTCTGACGATAAACAGCCTGTGTGAGTATGTTGGCCAAGCTATTGCTTGTAAGTCTTCAAAGGGGGCTTGGCTGTGGCTTTAGTCTCAGCGCGCCTGACCCTGGCTCAAGCATCACCTCAGCAACCTGCTGCTGCTCATTTAGGCTTGAACATGCCCGTGGAGGGCCAGGTCATGGAGCCAGATAGAGTCAGAGACAAAGGGAGAAGGAATGCGTGAGCTGGGTGTTACACTCGAACTCTACAGAGCTCATAGCTGAAGGAAAAACATGAATTCAGGCTTTTTGCTTAGTAGACTGACTTTCTTTTTTCTGTAGTTTGTTGTTATGCTGCTCTTTTTTTATTCAAGGAATAATGTAAGGAGAAGCTGATGTACAGGGTCTTAGTAAGATGTTGAGCTACAAAATACCACCAGGGCAGCTTTAACCCGCTTGGTTCGATGATGCCAAGTGTGACATCAATATAGAAGTGGCAAGTAGAATAATAAACACTGCACGCTAGTGACTTACTTTAATTTTGTTGTTCCATCGATCAATCAGGAACACAGCCTCTGATTGGTAAACAAGTCAGAAACACAGCTTCTGATTGGTCGACAAGCCTCTGATTGGTTGACAAGTCAGAAACACAGCCTCAGAGTGATCAGCAATTCAGAAACATAGCCTTTGATTGGTTGTCAAATCAGGAGCATAACCTCTGATTGGTTAAAAAGTCAGGAACACAGTATCTGATAGGTCGAGAAGTCAGGAACACAGCCTCTGATTGATCAACAGTACTCTGATTGGTCGACAAGTCAGGATCACATGCAACATTTCTGAGCTTTATGATTTTATGTGTCACGTTTTTTGATGTTGTATTTGACATTGTCGAAGTGAGAGGGTTACTGACCATTGACGTTAATCCTGCAAGTGTCTGGAACTGGAGTGATGAACCTTTCTTCTGATATAATATCACACCCTTCGTCGTACCCACGTTCACTCTCCCACTTGTGGAAAATATGGTGAAAAGATTTCTCTCTGACCTGATTTATTAACGTCTTTCCTGTTTCTTTTAAAACACTAGCCACGCTTTCCACAGTAACCTCTTTCAAGAAGCTACTTCTATTGAACTGATGCTACTTGATTAAATCTGGGCAGACTAAGAGCGGTTTCCTGGCTCTGGCATACTCAATCCAACTAACCAACTATTTTACAAACCCTTCCTCACCTCCAGTAGGTACATTAGTCCAGGGAAAACCCTACGATAAGTAAGGCTGGACTTCTCTAGGACCAGAATCTGGAAGCCCTCCACATAAACCTTGCCTTCTCGAGCTAAACCAATATTCGGCGTCATAACTCTGAGGTAATGATTTAGATTTTGTGGTCGGAAGCATGTGATGTGTTTTGATGGGGCGGAGCCCACATAATTTGTATGCCCCCCTCCAGGCAATGGTGATCTAATTACTCTTAAAGCTTAATGAAGCGTCAGTGTGTGATTGATGTGATGATGGCTCAAATCTTGCTGCACCTTTTAAAAGTCACTCTGGAGCTCATACATTACTGTCTGCTGTGGAGTCATGGTCCTGCATAAGTTCTTTAACAGCTGTACTCCTCCCTCTGTGGCAGAAGATCAAACAGATCAATTATGGTAATAAATATTAATTTTCCTAATAAATATTACTATTTTTCTTTTTATTGTCCAGAATAATATCTAGAACATACATTCACTGGCCACTTTATTAGAAATCCCTAACTTAGGGCTCCACTGTGTATGTGTACAGTTGCAACAGTAGCCTATCTGTTGTCATATACAGTTTGCTGGCACATGTGCAGAGTATGGCAGTGACACCGTATATGTAATAGTGTTACTCAATTAGAATAAATATGTAACTGTGTTTTGTTACAGATGCAGGAAATAGACAGACCTGTTGCTGTTCATCTGAAGTATTTTTTAATTGTTTTAAATACTAAATATTATCACAAATCTTCAAAATAGTAAGTAATGTATTCATGTTAATGTAAAGAAATTTAGTTCCAAGTGGCTTTGGAGCATTGGTCCGTTCATCATGAGATTTTCAGTGCACCTCTGTAAACACTGAAAACCAGTGAAAACAGCAGCTGATTTTTTTTTCTACTATGCCAAACAATAAAAAAAAACAGAAAAAAACAGGAGGTTTTTATTTATTTTTTTGTTTATTTATGTATTTATTTATTGGGCAGTGACGATATGCTGCTCACTTTAATCAGGTACGTTCATAAAAGGTTTTCATTTTGAAAACTATCCTCCTGCCAGGATTATGACAAAGAATGCTTGCTGTCAGTCTTTTATTTGATTCAACAAACAGTTTAAGAAGTATTTCATGTTTATCGGTAGAACTTAAGTCTACAATATAATTCTTCCCTGATATAATTTAAGTAGGTACTTCATACCGTTTTTCATATTACCAGAGGCAACAGCAGCAAAAGCTCCCGTTTTTTCATTCGTTGTTACAGTTTGTCTAGTTAATAATATTTAATATAAATAATAATATTATTATTATTCATAATAATAATAATAATAATAATAATAATAATTGTCATTATGCTTTTTTATGATGATAATAATGGATTCAAAGTTGGATAAATTTTTTGCTTGAATTTTTGAACAGCGAGGGCGAAGTTGAACAATGTTATGTGCAAAATTGTAACAAGTGTTGCGCCAATTCAGTATCAATACTGAAACAGGCACTTAAACATAATATCCATATCGGTTATGAGATGCAGATGCCTATGACTGACACCATGAAGCAATTTCTGACATGCACACAAGCTGATGAGTATATGTGCACCAGTAGATGGTCCATAACGACACGTCGGCAGTGTGGGATGACGAGCAGCAGTAAAAATGCTCATGACTAAATGTGTAGCAGCAGTATTAAGTGGGAAAAGCACTTCTTTCTGTAATCACCCGTTTCCTGCTGTGCAGTACTTACAGTCTGAGTTAATGTTGGTCCAGATTGGAGAAGAAGGAACCGCCCGCCGCTCAGCATAATAGTAGCCTTTGGCCTTCATTTAGCTTTAATTTAGCACAGCAGCTAATGTGTCCACTAACCCCACCTGTGGTTAGGTTATATCGAGTTAGTATTGGTACTTAGTATTAGCCTATACATAGAGATCAGGTATCAGTATTGGATGGAACAAAGTGGTAACTGTATATCTCTAATTGTAACAAAACGCTTGAAATGAATGCTATCAATGCTAAGAACATAGGATACAAATTACAGTGCTAGAAATCATCATCAGTCCAAACACAATGCATCGTGATTAAGCCGTGTATAGTAATTTAGGCCTTCTTGGAGAATGAACACAAATTTGGTATAATAATTATTAGGGTCTTCAAAAGCCTGTACAGATTGACCTTTTGACCCAACAAACAAGGCAAGCGGTATAGTGATAGAGTTATACAACTTGCAAGTAGTCCAAACTGTGATGGTTCCATTATATTAGGTTAGATCAACCTTTCCCCACTGTATGGATATTATTTCCAGTTTCACTGGCATGCAGACGCGTGTGGTGTGGGTATGAGTGTATCAGGCATAGCCATGTTAATGTGGTGGTCCAGCACCTTGCAGATATATTCGAGTGTCTGTGTGGTCAGAACGCCACTGCTGGTGAAAGCCTGGGAGGGCTAACAGGAATTGTGCAACAGCAGATCTAGAGCAGTCTATAACTGTACAGCAGCAGAGTGGAGCTACAAGATACAGCTTTCTAGGTACACTCACTGGATGGTTTGTGTCGACATCTGTTCCATAATGGATGGTATGAGATCGACGCCTATAACGACCCGCCTGTGTTTGCTCAGAATAGAGGGAAAAAAAATCTCCTTGAAAATGTGACATTCTGAGCACTGAAGGACGTTCTCTCATGGTGTCTATTCCCATAATGCACAATTTTATTTATATATATATATATATATATATATATATATATATATATATATATATATATATATATATATATATATATATCAAAGAGAAACTGCCTTTTCACACTGTCAGCAAAGTTATTTCACACTGTGACTCGGTGCCTTTACGTTGTTCTCCTCTTGCCTCGTAAGAATGTCGATGTAGCAAGTTCTGGCCAGATTAAATGTTGCCTGGCAGCTGCCGCTGTTTTGTAGACCCAATAGCCTTGGCAAGCAAATCAGCAGCTAGCAGTGAATTAAAGCGCTCTTTCTGCCTCATCGCCACGTTTGATATCTCCATAAGCCACTCTGGAGACTCACCAGCTCCTCAGCACAGATGCTCTCCCGCACACGGGCCTGTGGACAGCAGGCTCTCTTTTGCCCGAGATTTCTCTTATAATAAACTGTTTTCAATGGCGTTTTCTTCCGGACTCCATTGACTGCTAATCAGCAGCATCCAAGCGCACTTAAAGGCAGCGCGGGCCTGACTGTTGTTGTCCGCTCTCATCGAACGCATGGCCGTATACTTCTTTTGGCGGCGGGATAAGCATATGGTTTATTGGAGCTGCTGTTTGAGCACTTAAAGAGGATTAGGGCTGATTTTCAAAGAGATGTGTTTTGAATCAATTTGCCGTTCAGCTGCAGCGAGAGGCCTGTGTTTTTCAAAAGAGGTTGTTCAGGAGTCTCCACAGTCTCTCTCTCTCTCTCCGTGTTGGTCCCCCCCACCCCCCTCCCCCTATATTTTTTCCTTCTGATGGTATAATTATCGGGGAAGCCTCCCCTTGTGTGGAGCCTGTGATGTGCTTAAAATCCTAAGCGCCGCATTGTCGCTCCTCGTTCTCCGCCGCCGTCTCGAGACGGCTCTTTAAAATCGCATTTCAAGCTAAATTGTAATCACATGTTTATTTCCCAATTATAGTTCCTTGCATCTGGAGAAGCATTCAGAGCATTTCTGCTGTAAACGCCAGATTATTCGGTTCTTGAATGCTCCTGCAGTTCTCATTTACGATCCCCGTATGGTTCTCGGCAAGGTGCTGTTGACCCTCACGATGTGGAGCAGCAGCAGCAGCTGAAGGCTCTGTAACTCTTCAGTTCAGTCCAGCTACATGACATTGTCATCTTAATGCTGTGAACATGAATTTCCATGTTTTTGTCTATTTTTAATGTTCTGCATCAGCCGGATGCGTCAGCTGCTGTTTACATCATGTGAAAATGTCATGACGGATGGACCAATACAAATGCTCCCCAATAGCTTGGCAAGAATTCTGGTTCCATTGACTTACATTAAAAGTTTTTGGCCTCTCCTGTAAAGTTGCCTTTATAAGGGATACTCATGACACATTTTGTTTATTAAAATAGCAGTCAAGGTGCGAAATAAAGAGGGTCCTGGCCCCTCCTATTAACCTCCCAGACACCTTGGATCTTGGTTGCAAAGTAAAAATTTTTGGACGGGCCCCCAAAAATGAACCTGCTATGACTTCATGTTGTTAATTAGAGTAGAATATATACGCTCAATGCCAAATTTAACGAAAAGCCAGTATTTCTCTTTTGCTTCACCTGCAATCACTGAGCTTCTGTTGTTGGTGTTCTTGACTGACTAGAGGTGCAGCACTGCATCAGGGTGGTTCTATAGTAAACCGTAGCTGGTCCATCATAGTCTAGCAACTGAACCTGTGTCTTTAGAAAAAGGTTTATAATCTGTCATAGTATGCAAATCTGAAAACGTTCCCAATTTTCCTAATTCAGAAGTGTTAATTATTCCTCTTTACTCACAAAGACGGAGGAGGAGATGATGAGTAAGAGTAAGGGCATATGTGTGGAAGACCTACCAAACTGGGAAAAATGCATATCCACAAGAACTGCTAAACCAAAGACTTTGCTGCCATTGTAGCCAGGGTCAGTACTGTACAGCTAACCAAAACTAGTCAGCAGATATGAGGACCCCTCCGAATACCAGGGGGTATTTTTCACACTGAAAACAGTGTCATGTTACCATTACTGTTAATCACCATGACAGATGTGCTAACGTTTGATGTCATAGCGAATGTCACGTGCTGATTATTGCCGTGTTCCCTAGCTGACATCAAGCACGTCATAACAATCAGTGGTAATAACGATAAAGCACTTTGTCATCACCGTGCAAAGAAAAGCATGTATCTCTATTTTTGTTGATTTTATTGTTCTACATAATTTAAATGCAGCAGCTACCGTTTACATTGTGTGACAATTCCATGAGGAAGGGACCAATAGAATTGCTTATCAGAAAAAAATTATTAAAAAAAAAAAATCTGGTTCCATTGAGAGTAAAGATAGTTCTTGGGCTTTACTGTAAAGTTGGCATTTTAGAGATACTCGTTTTTCTTTGCACAGCAACAAAATGTAAGTAGTAAAGCATGAGAGGTAGTGTTTTATTGCAAATACATGAAATAATAAAGTAAATCAAAATAGATGAACCTAAATATTGTATCAAAAACACTTTACAAATTTAATAGCCACAATTATTTCCCTCAAAAACAATAACCATCCCCCAAAAACAAACCTTCCTTTTTCACTTTTGAAAGAACAAAGTACAACCAAATGTACTATCAGTTTTATTTTATATATCACATAAAATCTCTTTTACCAGATTCAAAAACAGCACCAGCTAGTTTACTGTGGCGTTAAGTGTAAACAGAGTTTTCATTTTGCCCATTCACAAACAGGTGTGTTTTTCCACTTGTACAATGTAACATGTCTATTACATGATGCTCTCTCACTGTAATTTTCCTGGCTGAGTCTTCTAACTGCTGTTGTAGGAGAGCTCGAGGAGGAAGAGGGTTTGCGTGAGCAGGATTTGTGATCTGTAGACTTAAACTGCCATTGCACTGAAAAAGACCTTGTCACATTTGATGTTAATCAAATTCCCCCTCTCGTGTTTGGCTTGTAATCCAGATAATGAAGAAAGTACTCTGACATGATGAGATTCTCGTTACGTATTCAGATTGATATTATTGCAAGCAGTTTTAGCTTTCAGTCCCGTTTTCAATTTACACATGTGAAAAATTTTGTTTAAATGAGTTGAAATTGAAATGAAACATGTTGAATTTAAAATTTCACAAGTGCAGATTTAATTCCAGATGTCAGGAATTAAATATTTTTTATTTGATTTTCATAATAAAAGCTAAAATCACTTGCCACAGAAATTAATGTCAGAATCTCCTAATTTACTTTAGGTTGTGCAGAAGAAACACGTTATCACATTTTACATTTCAGTTCATGTTAATAAATAAAATCATGCCACTTGTAAATGGTTTGAATACTAAAATTCCCACAATTAAAAGTTACATTTTAAGATGTTATAGTTCATTTTATTGTTATAATGTCTTTAGTTCTAGTACAAACTATACTTTCTACTAAAGAAACTTTGTTTTTTGAATTTAAACTAAAACCTTATTTGTTTGTAGCTCTTATTTTGAGAATCTTTATTTTAACTGTATTTTTTGATGTCTCATATGTTGGCCGCCTACCAGAGCTTCACTTTGCATGAGTTTTAATATGTATGACCTCATTTGCAAGTCATTATTGTTGGCTCTCGCCTGAGATGCAGGTGAAAATGCCACAGTGGTAAAGAGACACCGGTGTGCCATTAGCACCATTAGCTTCTCCCAAAAAACTGCACAGTCACAGAGCCATGAAACTGCTGCGATCTCAGGTTCAGCTCAGCCTTTTCTGTACTTCAGTGCTTCAGTACTTGCCAGATTAACCTGAACGTTGTCTAGTTTTAGTGAGTCTGTAAAGCTTTTCACAGCCAGTCCTGTTTGCAGAGTTGTATTATGTTAATTTCTGACTGATTCCAAATATACGAGCTATTTAGCTGCAAAACAGTCGTAGCTCAACAACTGATGCTCAGTGGAATATATGACTAGGACACATCTTAACCAATCAGGTCATACAATCAACAAAAAAAAAAAAATTGTATACTGTTGAAGAAATATACCATAAAAAAGTATGACATCCACTATAACATGTTCATGATGCGGTTATTACAGTGTTATATACAGGATTCACATAGATTAACCTTTACTGGTATGAAAGACAGATCCGTCAAGAAAAATACAGACGTTTATGTCCCGGGTATGATCACCATGGTAATGTATAACCCCACGAGAAGCAAACAGAGCAGTAAACATAAAGAAGTGTTTGAAGCTGTTTTTGTAGGCGAAGCCCCACAATTTAGCAGGAAGCTCCGAAAATATTGACTTTTATCTGACCTCACCCTTTATTGATGAAACAATCAGCCACAAAAAATCGTCACTGTCACCGTCTCTTTACTGCCAATTGTGGAGCGCTTTCCTTATCAGCCGCGCGCACATGACTCTCAAAGAGAGAAGCAGTTCATTTTTTATCCTCTTATCAATTTCTGCAGGTGTTACAGAGCAATAGGGCTCTATCCCTCACGCAAGTCGCAGCAGGAGTGCAGTCTCGGCACAATTGATGACTTTAATGACTGGAGTATCCTATAGCGAGCTCTGTAAACGTCTGCCTATTAGAGCAGCTTTTCACAGAATACTAATCTATAGTGTCATATATATGTATACAGTATTTGTTTATATAATCTCTTTGGTTGATTGTTTCTGTTTCTGTCACTTACAGTGAGGTCAGGTTAGTAATGGTGTTTTCGGTCAAATGCCAAGTTAAATAACACTAAATATACAGCACTGTAAGAGTCAGAGAAAGCCAGAGACCACTCTTCATTATAGTAGCTGTATTACAGTATCACCAGATACTACCAGCTGAAGACCACATACTGTGTGGTGAGCACCAGATCCTATCAGGTGACTGCCTGATACTGTGGGTATGCACCAGATACTAACAGGTGACTACTAAATACTAACAATCGGATGAATACCAGATACTGTGGGTGTGCATCGGATACCATCAGGTGACTACCAGATACCAACAGGTGACCACCAGATACTAACCTTCAGGTCACTACCAGATACTGTGGTTGTGCACCAGATACTATCAGGTGACTACCAGATACTGTGGTTGTGCACCAGATACTATCAGGTGACTACCAGATACTGTGTGGTGTGCACCAGATACTATCAGGTGACTACCAGTTACTGTGTGGTGTGCACTAGATACTATCAGGTAGTCACCTGAAAGTATCTGATGCTCCCTATATAATATCTGGTGCTTACCATATAGTATCTGGTACTCCCCACATCTTTTCTACTATACTAAAAAAGGGTGTCTGTTCTTTCTTCTTCTGCATATGTAAGTGTGAAGTCTTTTATCTGACCTTCTCTGAAATAGCTCCTGAAAGATGCCATTCTGACTGGAAACTGGATACATGAAAACTGGTGTGTGTCTATTCCACTGCCACTGAATGCTAATTCTCCAGCAGCTTCCTGCTGTTGCCCTTGCTTTCCAAATGTTCGATCAAAACTGAACACTAGCGCTTTGTATTTGGGCATTGTACTGTTCGATATTCCGCCGGCATATCCCATGTATTCAAAGACTTCTGTGCATGCTCCGCCGGGTTAAGGTTAGAGCTGGGGGCCGGCTTAGCTTTTTCTTATGACTTCATTCACATGAAATTCAATGAAATTGAATTCTTTATGTGCCTGCGTGGTCTCCATTCTCAACTGCCGCGGCACCAGAAGGCTATCATTTAAGGCAGATTGAGATGTTTTCAGAAGGTTATCGCGAGGTTCCTTATCTCATAAGCCTGCGTGTTTACACTGTGAAATAAAGTCATTTCTTTTCCGTAAGCGGGAACACTCCGCTGCCTAGTGCCCACCTCCATTGTGCTGGCAGACGGGGATTACCAGCACCTAGCTCTGTTTTCCATGAAGTCATTTTGCGGCCCTGTTGCCTTTCCCTATAACACCGTAATTTCAAATAATCTGTCATTGTTTCAAACTCTGCGTGACAATCAGTGTTTTCTCAGCAGTCCCTGGTCCAGAACGGGTACATAATAATAAGTAATTGGATGTGCCAATCATTCCAGGCCCGGGCAAAAGCAGAAGCATGCATTTGCTAGCGAGCGAGGACATAAATGGACACTGTTGAATAAATTTGGTGACACGCGTCTCGCCAGCAGCGGTCTCGCGCCAGTGTGTACCGTACCAGGCAAAAAACCCCTCCGAAAAAATAGAGATACATCTGTGTCAGAATTTGACATGATTATTCAGGGCTACATTTTTATCCTAGTGAACACTACAGCGCTAAAATTGCTACATTCTGAGTTCAGCGTTTTCAAAAGTGATCTCAGATCAGATAATTTTACAAAACAAAAGAAGTGACGAGCTCTTTCTGCTTTTTTAATAAACATCTGATTTATGTTAATACAATAATTATTTAACACTATAAACTATAGTGTATAAACTATAACTATTTTAATTAACTTTTCTATGTGCCTACTGTATATAGAGCCACTACTGTGTCAAAGTCTGAGGCACCAAAGCTGATTGTTTAAAAGTCTTCATCTTAGCAATAAGTGTATTTACTTGACATTGTAGCAATAGGAGAACCTGTTTTGGTGCTATATCAAACTCTTTCTCAAAAGTTTTATATATGGAACCCTCGACAGAGTTTGTGCCCCTACATACAGCTGTTCTCTTTACCAAAGAACCCTTGGATAACTAAAGATATGTGTGTATGTATGTATAAATATTTGTCATTGTCTAAAGAGAAATAAGTATCACCAAAAAGGCAACTTTACAGGAGAGGCCAAAAACTGTCTTTACTTTCAATGTAAGTCAATGGAACCATAATTTTTCCCAAGCTATTCTGAGGCATTTCTATTGATATTGTTCTCATGAAACTTTCACAGCACATAAAGAACAGCAGACGCGTTCAAATGATATGGAAAAACATAAACTGCCCTAAAGTAGAGACATATTTTTATTTGGACAGTGACAATATTTATTACTTCTTATTTTTACCCAAATTTGTTGCAATGGAAGATAACAAAACTACAGGACTGCTGCTAATGCGACATCACTGGACAGCTCAGCATGGATGTAGAAGAACACTGACTGCCCATTCTGTAATTAGCTAACACACTGCTGTGGTGACTTACTGAGTGAGGAGGGAGTGTGAGGACCATCCTGACCACCCAGAGATAGAGGGGACAGCTGTGCTCTCCCGGGCAGCTGTGATATCGTCAGGAAGCGAACTGGTGATCTTCCATTAAAAGCACCAAGGCTTGCAGTGAGTCACTAAGGATACCCCGTTTGTCTCTGGTATGAGCGTTCGAGGCCTCTCCCTGTCAAACATGGGCCTGTAGGACTGACCACCAAGAAAAGGCAGAACACACAGTGGTAGGCAAATGTTCGTCAAATGTATAGAGCATGTGGGCTTTGCTGGAAACAGCCCACACCACCTGATTAGGACTGAGCATGTAGAAACATTTTATGGCAGTAGTTGAACCGTAACAACTACCCTGTTTGTCTGGCATGCTGGCCTACATGTTTATCAGTGACAGCGCAGAGCTTTAAGGTGTGATTACCTACCTGAGCCACTTTGCTCTGTGTATGCTTGCGTTCTCAGCCTCTGTGGTTTCTACAGCAAAGCTGGGCAAAATATAGACTCTGTCTGAAATGACTAACTCTATAGGTCATTATATTACAGCTTCTTCAGACAAACAGTGTATGTCTAAGTGAAAACCGTTCATGTTCAGCCAAAGCTGCACATCACCCGATCTAGCATTTAGTGCACTGTTTGAGTGCCGAAGCCATCATTTCATGACATACACAGCGCAGTATATAGAAGACATTTGAGATTTAACCCTATATGTGCTTTCTTGCTACACCATAACGGCAGTAGCAGCCAGTATGAATGTTTAAAATAAGAAATAAATCACCAAATAGAATTAAACTAGACAAGGGAAAGAGGCTACTTTAATATATACCAACCTGACCCTTAATTAAAGCCACCACCTTGTATTAGCACCACAGAGCAGGTATTATTTGGGAGGTGGATCATTCTCAGCACAGCAGTGACACTGATGTAGTGGTGGTGTGTTTGTGTGTGTTGTGCTAGTACGAGTGGATCAGACACAGCAGTGCTGCTGGAGGATTTAAACACTGTGTCTGCTCCCTGTCCAGTCCTACCTGACGATAGGCCATTGGCAATTTGTGTTGATCATCATGTGTTGTGCTGCCCATGGGATGCTATTGGCTGGATATTTTTGGTTGGTGGACTATTCAAAACAAGTGTGCAGTGGTGCACCTGCATGGTGCAAACAGGGCAAGGGGTGCTGACTGGGGAGTGACCAACTCTATATGTTCCCAGCTAACGTGTTCATGTGGGCCCCACATGGGTTAAAGATGGGCTGCCAATTGAGTCTCCTGTAGGCAACCCAGTTGGGACCCACAAAGATTTGTCCATTGGCTCCATATGGGCCAAGTGTGTGTTTGCCCATGTGGGCAATCTGGGCTGCAAGAGCCTCCCATGTGAACAATCATCCAATGGCCCCACAGTTAAAACAGAAATAGCTGTAACCCTGCTACAGATGTAGCCTAACTAGGCCCCATGACAGTAACCCACAATTATACTGACTGGGGCCCATTGTGGGCTCCACAATGGTAAGCTCACACCTGTAGCCTAAGTGCGTCCCATAACTGGAACCCAAATGGGGCCCACAAATGGAACCAATCGGCCAAGCTAAAACCCACGCAGCCCAGAGAACTCCCATATAGCACCCACATCAACATCAAGCTACAATTCACCTATTCCCACAGAAAACAGCTACCCATCTCGCCAATGTGAACATGGGGTTGAACAGCCATCCCATTCGGAAGTTCTGGGAACATCTTGAAACAACCTTGTGCTGCCTTGTCTCATTCTTTATCAGAGGCATGAAGAACATGTTGTTTTTTTTTGTTAGTTTGACCTGAATGTTTCGTACTGCACTCCGCCATATTGCATACACAGTACTGTGTGGGTGGTCACTACCTTGGGCAGGGCCTTGTTTCCACAGGGCAGGACTAACATGCATGCTCTGCCAGACTGGCTATGAAAACAGAGAGCAGAGAACAACATAGGCAGAGGAGATGAGCTGTTAGCTGCTATATTAATGTTTAAAGCGTTAAATGTATCACCTTGAAAAATCGCATATGTAGAGTATATGAGGACCAAACACAGCAGCTATGAACGGCCAGAGGATTAGAAAAAAAACAAAAACAGTGTAGATTCTAAGTGCACAAAATGTTTACACCTCCCTGGGTGTGCGTGATATTCTATATGGTGTGCTTTTAACACTCTGTTTCCTTTCATGTATCGCTTGCCAAGAGCAGTTTCCGAGCCTGAACCACCATCATGTGAGCAGTGGTAATATTAGAATTGGACGAGGAGAGTGAGTGAGCGAGCGAGAGAGAGAGAAAGAGAGAGAGGCTGTGGCACTTAAAGTGAACTCTTTGATGCTAAATGTAAAAAGAGTGTTTCTGTGATCAAAAAGTAATGCAGCAGTTGGAGGCTTTTTCCCACTGAAAGACAGTTACTGAGAGCAGGGAGGAATTTCTATGCGCACTCCGTCTTTCCGAGAGAGCGTCTCTCGCCTGTAGAGCTGTTTTGTGCTTTTCAGCTGTTGTTTAGAACATGCTGGGTTTGGTGAAGCTTACCGTGCGAGACACAACCATTGCTGTAGTAAGAGACAAACGCCCGGCTGCAGACCTGTAGGATTACTTAAGTACACTGGATAATTGTGTGATTACATGTTACTTACACCATAAAATACATGCATTTACATTACAGTATGTATGATACAGTATATATAACAGTTTTTACACCACTGTGCTGTGCATGGCCAATACAGAGGTTAAAAAGAAATGCAGACCTTAATTTAATATTGCCTGCACAAACAAAGCTGGAATTCCACAGAGGATTCAAACTTTTTGCATAGTTCCACAGTTAAGGTGTAAATAAAGTCATTGGACCTTGTCGAATAAAGTCATTGGGCATTTGTTGGCTGGAGGTCAGGGAACCAGCCGCGTGACTGCAAGGCCGTCTGTTCGATTCCCTGAACCGGCAGGACACCTCTGAAGTACCCTTGAGCAGGGCACCTTACTCTCAACTGCTCCCCATACGCCGCTCCAGGCAAATGTGCTCACCGCCCCCTAGTGTGTGTGTGTTCACTAGATATTGATTATATCAATATAGGATATTGATGTTGTTATGTCATAATGATATCTGGTGTTCTTCAATGTGAGTCAATGGAACTAGACTTATTGGTCCATTCATCATGAAACTTTCACAGGTTATTAAGGTCCGCTTTGTTCAAATAATATAGAAACATTAGACAAAAATGGAGATACATGATTTTTATTGGACAGCGACTATATATGTATATTAAATACCAGAGGTGTCAAGTAACGAAGTACAAATACTGCTACGAAAAAAGTCTTGCATGGCTTTAAATTCAACTGTCTATGAATTAGCACACTAGCAATGTTTTAGTTTTAGTAATTCGCGTGTGTAAACATCCCTCCCGCGAGTGTAAATGTGAAACTCACAGAAAGAAGCCCTGTGTGTTTATCATCAGATCGCACTCAAACCGCCTTTTTCATTCTCGACACGATGGTTGTCCTCGTACTCCATGTGTATTCACCTTTGAATGCTTTCTGTGCTCGAGTGAATTTCTTTGTGCTCAAGTGTTGGGGTGGGTTTGTTTTTATGAGCATGCATTCACTGATTCCTGTTGCCCGGGTGCAAACATACCTGGCCTTGTGCCGCGCCGGCCCACAAAAAGCCCAGATTGGCCAGTTTGCTAGATCATTTTCAGCTTGTTTTCATTCATGTGCATTTACATTCTAATAAAGGTTATTAATAACATGCCTTTGAAGTTGACTTTGCACCATTACAATACTTATAGACAACTAGTCATCATGTCTTCCGCTCCATGAAACACATGTTAATGCTCAGTGGTACACAGATATGCTTCTTTAATATATTTACATTGTACTAAAATACATTCATTTTCAATGGGCGTATATGTGGCTGAAACAGGAAGCCTAGCGCATCCCAAATTTATCAACATTAACATTTTAATATAACATTATAATCATTATGGCTTTTAGAAGAATGATTTTTAGGGGGGCTAGTGCACGATAGATCCCTGTGGTTTGGCCTAAGCTTTAGTCCTT
Source organism: Megaleporinus macrocephalus (assembly GCA_021613375.1). Lineage (NCBI taxonomy): Eukaryota > Metazoa > Chordata > Actinopteri > Characiformes > Anostomidae > Megaleporinus > Megaleporinus macrocephalus. The sequence continues at coordinate 23,642,050 of CM038712.1, forward strand.
AATGGCATTTTTTCCCCCTTACATTACTTTTACTTTTCTACTTTAAGTAGTTTTGAAAGCAGCACTTTTACACTTTTACTGGAGTAAAAAGCTTGAGTTGATACTTCAACTTCTACAGACATATTTTTAAACTCTAGTATCTATACTTCTACCTGAGTTATGAATATGAATACCTCTGACACCTTCGTTAAATAACAAAAAAATATAGAAATAGGTTGAATATTCATATAATATTCTTAATAATATTGTTTTAGGCAACATAAAAAATTCACTTAAGAAATATATGGCCAAATATTCTTTAGCTCTACTGTCAACCATGATATTAACATCACCATAACATAATACTGTAAGTAGATTCTCTTGCTTTTGGGAATCAATGCATTGATGTGCATGTTTGACTCACTTCAGGGCTCCACCTTTATCACTGATGGGGAGCGTTTTTGAGAACTTGAGGAGCATCCGAGAAGCCGTCCGTCGCGTTCCTTTGGAAAGTCTTCTAAATGAACTTGAGAGCACTGGCCTAGATTTCTTATCCAGAGATCTGTGGTGATAAATGCACTGCATGCTGATAAACATCTCCCCTGATGCAATTTATCATCGCTCGTCATTTTCCGTACTGCTACAGATAAGAACAATGCCAGATCTGGTTTAACATAACCATAAAATATATCCCAACAACCCAGAGAGCCCAGCAGAGAGAGGTTTGGTTGGGGGGTGGGTGGGGTGGTACAGGAAGCAGCAGGAAACAGCAGAATTGCTTGGACAAGTATTGCGAGGCTGCGAGATGCGGAATGGTGGTTGCACTTCTGCACAAAAACAAACATGTAAAAAAACTAGGCTAACTACATAATTGTGCCACAGCGTGTTTATCCCGCTTTATGCTCCACATGGCTGCGGCGGCTGGAGCATTCCAGCTTCAGATTCCTCGCTCTCGCTCCTTCCTGTTGGAGCCGCGCTAATTAATTCATGCCGTGCTTCCTCGCTGCCATGTTTGCACGTAGCTGCTCACTTCCCAGTGAGCAAATACTGCACGCTTCACTTTACCATTCATCTTCCTTATCGCTCTATTTTACCTAATGCCATTGATTTAGTCCACGTTTGCGGCATTATTTAGATCAATGAGGCTGATTCTGCGGCCTGAAAGGGGGAGGGCACAGTGCGGCTGATGAATTCTTTTCATTAAGCGGACAAGTTTATCAGAGGTCGCCGGCTCAAATGGATCATTCGGGTTCCGACACCAAGGAGCGGAACAAGGACAATGGCTAGCAGACGCCAAGGGCGTTCATTCATTAGAAGATTGAATATGAATGTAAACAGCTATTATTATCTGTACACAGAATTGCATTCTTATTAGCTGCGCTCCACACCCGAACAAAAAGACATTAACGCTTTCCTTTGCTTTTCTTCTCAGGAACAAGGCAAAATCGGTGTCACGTTCAACATCGGCACGGTCGATATCCTGGTGCACGAAAACAGCAACCCGGTGAACGATGGCAAGTACCATGTGGTACGATTCACGAGAAACGGGGGAAATGCTACTCTACAGGTGGACAACTGGGCCATCAACGAGCACTTCCCTGCAGGTAAGACTGACCGTTTTTTTAACCCTTGGTTAAAGTAATCTGGATGATTCTTGGACAGCGTACTGGACAGCAACTGCTTTTGAGTGTCACTGATATGAACCAATATGTCTGAAGCACACAAATGGTTGGCAACACCTGTTCTTGTGCATACACAAACACCTGTACTGTAAAGGGGGTCACACATGTTGGGTCTGAAGCCTGCTCGCGAAACAAACAGTTGGGTCCAAACAGGCTACAGATCCAAACACCACCTTTCTGGCCCTTTCGACATTGATCGCTCTCTCAGATTTCCATTATTTGTAATCATCCTAACTTGTGGCAATGCTTTAGTTAGCCAGAATCAAACAATCTTAGTGGTGGGCAAAGCCCCCTAGCACTGTTTAGTATGTTATCAGTTGTTTAAAAGATGGTTGCAAAATGATGGCCCAAAAAAATCATCAGGCACTTCATGTTCATGTAAAGCAAAGCTACTTTTTTATATCACGCTAGAAGCGATAGCAAACAGTGTTAGAAGTGCCCCCACCAGCTGTCCTCCCACCAAGTGACCCAATAAGGCTCTGTATTGTGGTAATGTGTGGAGACAATTTAAATGTTTAAAAAAATGGGATACCACCCAACACTAGGCCTGCACCTGGTGTTAAGGGGTAATGCAGTACAAAGTAATGCATTCAGTATAATAAATTTACTTTTGCCTGCTAAGTAGTGCAGATTCTTAGATTCTATCTTAATTTTTACTTTAGATTTTTAGAACTTAGTAGAAGACAAAAAATTGTTACCTGTATTAAATAAATTGTATCTTTGTTTAAATGCAGCAGCTGGCAATTTAAAATTTATAAACAATGTCATGATGAGTAGACCAATAGAAATGCTCTAAAACAATATGGAACAAAATCTGGTTTTATTGACTTACATTGTAAGTTAAGAAGGTTTTTGGCCTCTCTGTACAGTTTGTAAATACTTGTTTTTCTTTGGACAGCAATGGAATGGAGATAGTGTTCAAAATATATGTTTCCTCTTAGATTATTTGTGCCAGTCTTTTTTTATGAGCAGCATAAGTTCAGGAAGGTTGAGTAAACAGCAATGGATGACTTAATTTATTTCTTAGTAATTGACCAAACTGACCAGCTATTAATCAAACAATAGGCTGTTCTTGATGCAGCAGTTGGTCTGGTCAATAGTTACAGAACCTCTACATTGAAGAAACTTTTTATTAAAGCTGGATCCAGCATATTGGAGAAAACATTCCAAACAACAAACATGGCCTGTGCTAAACTTATGGAAGGCCACTAACACAAACTGCTCAAATCATCATCAGTAAGATGTAGCAGTGTGGTGGAATGGTTAGTAGATATGTGCCGTTGAACATAAGACGTAGGAACACTATCTCAGAGCAGACACCTCCATGGCCTTTCTTTATCCACCCAGTACCTTTATAATTGATAAAAGTTTAATGTCACGCCAGCACAGTGCAGTGATCCCGTTTCCACGCGTCGACTGTAAATGACTTCGTCTGGCCTCTAGTCTTTATTACTGCATTGTTGTCTAGTCTTTATTACCATTGCAACCTCTCCTCTCCCTTCGGGGGGATGTAAGTCGAAGCAGACAAAACCAATTTTCTTTACACGTGTCCAGATTTAAGCCCACCTAACAGACCTTTTGCTTGGCTTTTGACTTTGGCGCTGTTGTTTTGTGCCTTTCGCCTCGAAGATAAGACAGAAAAAAGCCAAGAATGCCAAGAGGAACATTATGTGCCGGCCAATCTCCCTTAAGTTCTACCTTGCTTTCATAAGTGGGTGGACAAGTGGGTTCCAAAATCACTTTAATGGTTACGGTGACTTAATGTCCCCCCTAATACCATCCTGTCTCTGTGATGCTTGTGAGTTTCTTTAAGGTCACTGTGGCTTTTTTAAAAAACAGAAAAGGACGAAGGAAAGAAATCTTTGCGCTGTGGCTTGACGATACACTGCTATTGCTTTAGATAGCTGCTCGCCAGTTGGTTCTAATGTCTCATCAGATGTAGACGTTAAGAAGCTTTTAATGTTAATGTAGATACCAGGAATGTTTTTTTTAAGGAAGCTATATCTGTCCCTGCTTCTTGGAAAATGAGGCATTCCATTAACGTGAGCCGAGTGCGGACTGCTGATTAGCTGCAAGCTAGCTAAACACCTTTGCTCCATCTCCGCTGCTGAGTCAGACGATCTAGTGACTCACGAGTTCTGTGTCCTCAGTGTGCGTGTGTATGCCCAGGGCCAGCTAAACATTCTCTCGCTGCGCTGCTGCTGTCTCAGGGCCGCTGAAATGGTGGCCCCTGCGAGGAGGATGGCGGTAGGTTACGGTCTGACGGAGAGAAAGTTAGCGTAAGCAATGTTCTCACGCAAACGTCATTACCCCGCGCTGTTGTTTACGTCAGCCCCCAGAAATGCCACGTTATGAGCTATGGCTGGTAATTGCTCACTCTGTATACACTACAATGCTGGCAAAAGTTTGGGGACGCCTTGCTTTCTTTTAAACTTTTATTTCCCCCCCAAAGAAATTTCAGTAACACTTACTATGAATCCTGTATTCACTGTGTTACATAAATGCATTTAGAAGGAGCATGTATGGCTCTTTATAATGCCTGACTTGGGTCTATACAGTCATATCAGTAGTTATAACTACATCTGTGACATTTATTTTCTAAAGCAAGACAATTTAACTTCATAATGTTTTATAATGCGTTATACTATCTGTTCATTAGAACACTGTATATGGTAATACAGTAAAACAGGGTTCTGATATATTTCCTGTAAAACATCATGGCCTTTGAGCATGTTTTATAATATTAACTATGTATATTTATGGAATTTACAGAGTAATGTAATTTTTTGTAACCTGCAGCTGAAGTCATGGAACCTGACCCTATTAAGTTACTTTTTATGTAAAACGTATGCATATAATAATAATAACTCATGCGTATCATAATAATAAGTATTATGATAATAATCAGGTGTTATGATAATAAATATCATAATACCTGATATTGTAAGCCGATACGGATGCCACACAAATATTTATTAGTGTAGTTATAAAGCATTACAAATATAGGATTCATAGGATGTGTCATCATTAACCATTATCTAACATTATTAAGTTTCATACTTGTTTTATAAAGGGTTATGATATGCATTACAAGGCATCATGCATGTCCTGTACCGCCTTATGAATGCATTCATAAAGCATATTGAATACAGGATTCATTGGAAGTTTTACCAAAGTTTGTATTAGTAATACATTTTTTTGGCATCCAGAAAATTACACATTTACACTAAAGCTTCGTCGCTCACTAAACTACTGTGCAGAAGTCTTAGACACTCAGTTTATTTACTGTTCAGTAATTACCATAAATATTCATTAGTTCATTCTTTGTTTACTTTGCTCTTACCGTTTTATTGTTGCGATAACCAGTGTGTATTTGAGGAGGATGGGTTCTGCATTTTGAGTCTTGGTTCCAATCAAGGGGTCTCTCTCTTGCCTCTAGGCCCGAGCAGGATTGAGAATTTACAATTGGGATATTCCCTTATTTAAAAATCAGGATGATTAGTGATATTGCCACTCCCCCTTTTTTTTTCGAGAGGGATGGGCAGCGATATTGGGGTACGTAATATAAACTTAGATATGAATTGTACTTGTTGTTTAGTGTTACTGCTTTATCTGATTTTCATTTATTCAAAAACACATTACCTCAATAAGCAGACAAAACAGACGCAAGCGGCGCCATGTTAAAATGTTTAAATGAGAGGGGAGAGCTGGAGGACCAGCTGTAGCAGTCTGTAGCCCCCCAGACTCCCAGACATCAAATCTCTGCTCGCATCTCCAGATACACTTTGCAGACACTTTAAGAGAGCGACCCTTCAGTAAGCTCAGTGTTCACTAGTGCGTACACTACAATACAAACAGAGAAACTCGCAATGGTCACAGTGCACCTCACATTTAGTCTGAATGGAGCTCCTTCACAAGCTAAACAGTTATTATTAATATGTCATGATGTTATACAGTGTGTAGGATTGTTTCAGCAGTGGGGGAAGTCTCCAGGCCTACATGCCACTATCACACTTGGCTTTTTCACTCGGGCTTTAGACCTGGAGCTTCTGCTGGATCACCTGGATCACAAGTGTTTTTGCACATAAATATGAAATTTCATTGAATAGCATCAATCTTCTTGAAAGCTTTAAGTGCTGTTTATCTGATGGGGACCGGTCTGGTCATCTACTAGGTCTTCCATAGATTTGTATAATTTTTAGAACTCCCGTTTTCAAATTTTTTTTTTTACTTTGTTTTCCTTTCACTTTGCATATACTGTGTCTTGATAGCAAACTGCAGGCTTCTTATTACATTTTTAATTTCAAGCCTTATTACAAATTGGCTACTAGGATAATATGTAAGTAATATGTGTTTCTTAAGATTGAGGGCGTTTGGGTACAGGGTGCATTTTGTAGCCTTAGGAAAAACATTATTTTTCATTTATATATGATCAGGAATATTTATGCACAATAAACAATGCATAAATAAGCCCATAACACACACCCCATTCCCCAGCTAGAAGAGGGAAAATTCCTCAAAAGTCTGGGCCAATCAGCTTTGTAGCTGCAGTGTGGTGCTGCTTATGCAGCTGAGTAGCTCCAATCCAGGGAGCTTCGCACCTCTGGTGTAGCATTACTTAAGCAGCCATGTAGCTACAGTATAACTTTCATGAAGCAGCCAGTCCAGGCAGCCATATTGCTGCAATGTAGTGCTACCCTAGTGGGCAGCCCAGTTAGCCGCATAGCTGTGCTGTAGCCTCACTCAAGCATTTGGCCCGAGCTGCCAGTCCAGACTGAGTTGCTGACCAGTAAACATATTTGACACATATTAAATACCATCAGGTGGCAAAATACTCTACTGCCAGTCCCAGCTACCCCGAAAGACTAGAGCCAGCCAGTGCAGAATTGGGGCTATAATAGAGGTAAATATTGCATAGTGTAAAGTTTACAGCGCAAAGTGTACACCGGTTGTGGTCCAAAATATGGGCCTTTGAAGTTAAACGGGGGCTAAAAACTCTCATCTTCTAATAAACATACGTTTTTACAAGACATAGACCTGCAGTGCTCTTGCTTTTGGCACTTACACAGTGGTACCGGTGACTGATAACCCTTATGAAACATGGACGCTGCAGCACATTATATGAGGCTGTTCTAGAGAGGCTGTGGTCTGTGTGTTTTAGGTCCCAAGTCTCATTTATGTTGACCTTGACTGTGGCTACAGACGAGTATGACAGCTATGGGAATATATCAGCAGCTTTATGAATGTCACAGGTATATAACACATCTATATAAATGCCAGTAAAATGGACTCTCCCCTCCCAAGGTTCAAGAGAGTTGATAAAATATTTAGATGTTGGCGTGGCCTCTTGTGAGTGTGATTTAATTACGGTTTAAGATGGATGTTCTTTGCCAGGTAACAGGTTAAGTTTCTGCTTTCATGCTTGGTTTGTAACAGTTAAGTTTCCAGTTCAGACTATTGATGAAGAGGAAATCCCTTTATCTTCTTAATGTGGGTCTAATCTCCGGACCGCTGCTGAGAGATTCGAAAACCTTATTAGATATAAAGGGGAAATGAGGCAAGGTGCTGAATGCTTGCAGAGCCCAGTCAGCCATGCCAAACAGCTGCGCTTTATTTTCTTAATGCTGCGAGGTATTAACCCTAAATGGCTCCAATGCACCAATTCCTGAGGCACACGGTTGCCAAGTTATTATAGCTCACCTTGATTGTCTAATCGCTTACACATAACAAGGGCAAGTGAGCCCATTACACTTTGACTGTCCAGCGCGCCGATCCCTATCTGTCTCTGACGGCCCAAAACGGCCAAACAGAAACATCCGCTGACCCACACATGCAAACACCTGAGCTTGTGACCCTCGTTATAATGTGACCTCGGGCCATTCGCGGATGACTTGCGCTCTGTTATGGCAGCTGTAGAGCTGTGGCAGCTGTCTGAGCGAGCTAGCGCTAGAAAGCGTGCAGCCATTCGCAGAGCAACGTGCATGAAGGCCTATGCCCCACACTAATGAACATCCTACCTGCTGCCTGGGTATTATGGCAAGTCACATGCGATCACTGTCATAAGGAAATGTAATTAAGATATTTTTTCTTTGTTCGTCTGAATAATTTACGTCTGTAATGTACTGACCAGTATGGTCTCAATTATGTGGAATGCTGTCTTGTTGAAAACTAAACTTAAGACATAAACTTTGTCTGGGCCATTTGCCCCAACTTAAGCAGTCCTAGGTTGTCTTAAAACCATAAGCAGATACATTTACATATACTGCTCTTTAAAAGTTTGCAGTCAATGTTTTTCAGTAATATAGAACAAACTTTGGTTGGAAATGAATTTATTAAATTATTCAAGTATGTTACTTCTCTGCAAATAAACCATGGGACACTATGAAGCTGTAAAAACAAACAAACAAACAATAACTAGAAAAGTGCACTTCCCGAAGATAACACAGGATGGTTGCACAGCTTAAGCAGTGCTAGGAACGAAGGATGAATAAACAACAAGTAGAGGAGTGCAGGACAGTGTGTTTGGGGACCTGCCCAGAGTGAGTATGCATAGTTTGGTGGCTGCACATGGAGATTTATTGGACTCTATGGGGAAAATATGAGTCAAGGCCGGTAAAACCAACACTGCAGTCATGGTCGGGGGTCTTCCCTGAGTCAGTGTCGGTCGAGCAGAATTCTCTATGGGGAAAAAATCCGGAAAAATCTGTTCATCCAATAAAAAAGCCCAAATTACACAATCAGACCACTTTCCATTTAGGAGCACTTTGTAGTTCTACAATTACAGACTGTAGTTCTTTTGTTTCTATGTATATTTATGACCCTGTGCTTCAGTGGTCAGGAACCCCACAGGACCACCACAGACCAGTATTATATGGGTTTTGGATGATCCAAATAAAACATGCTCTGTGATGGTCTCCAAATTATGTAAGTACATTTTATAACATGGCAAGTGTTTCCAAACTTTTCCAAACTGCCTGGATTAGTTTAGCCCCTGCCCATTTACAGTAAAGCTATAAGGCATATTGGGCAGCCAATCAGAACTTAGGTCATGTACATATAAGAACTTCATACATAAAAATCTATTAATTCTAAAAAATAAAGAGGGTCTGCAAAAAATGGTCATGATAAAAACCAAAGAAATAAATAAACAAACAAACAAATGTGGCCCCATTGACTTCCATTAAAAGCTAAGAAGAGCAGTTGTTTTCCGGGTACCATTTCATAGATACAGCGACAAAACAGAACAGTTTGATTGTAGGAATCATTTATGGTTTGGTATATGATCCCAGCTGCAGTCGAAAACCCTTATCAGTTATTTAGCCCCATTCTCCCCGGACCACACACTGTAAGCCAACATTAAGAAGATTATCCTCCCACACTTTTGCATCCTCTGCTTTATGAGGGGGGGGTGCGCATAATGGAAACACTGCATTCCGGCGCACATCCGTACGAACCGTCGCTATCAGCACATTTGAAAAGTAGTTGGAAATCAGCCTTTATCTCATCAAAGTTTTTTTTTTTTTTTTCTCTCCAATTTTTTTCTTTTTTTTAATCCGTGCCGGCGTGGAGAGTAAATATCGGAGGCTATGAATACTTCCCGTGGCTTTGTCTTACACCCACCTATATCTCTCAGCATCCTTATTAGATTAGGTGTCTTAAGGGTGTTGTATTATAAACCTGTTGATGACTAATATCCCTTATGTAAGCGAGGCTGGGCTCACTGCTGCCGCCGCCACCACACTCCTGTAATTTGCGTCGGCCGAGCCACCGGTCGATACTGACAAATGACGTTGATCAATGGAGCTCTTAGCCCCGTCAGCAGTCTCGGCGCGCAGGATGCTGCTGATATTCTCCTTCTGTAATCATGTAACTATCATAGCCGGCTTTATATCTTTTTAATCTGGTTTATTGCTTTGTTCTGCCTTTCTCAGCACTGCACTGCGCGAAAAGAGCAGCTGGCAGGAGTCTAAGCACTGCGATCGTGCGTGAGTCGTCTTTTTAATTAGCGACGCGGAAGGGGGCTGACGTGATTGACAGTTTACTGATATTTATGGGGATGAATATGAAAAGTGATCTATGCGTTGATGCTCAGAATGCAGCTTAATAAGGGCCCGAACAACTCGTAATGACTTCAGCTCATTACAACATTATCGGCGAAGCATATGCGAGTGTGTGCACATACAGAAAAACAGAACAGCAATAAAGTGCAGCCAAGTTTGAGATGTGCACAGAATGTCAAGTATCTCAGATTCTAAAGCTGATTGGCGAATGACAGCCTCGTGATAAATACTGCAGCACGGCTGTAGTAATGTTATCTAATGCTGGTACATGTCAAGACGTCCTCTACAGAGAACATGCACCAAGGTAATCATACAGGTAGTAATTATATTTTTTTCCAGGATATGTTACTTTACTAATTCAGGGTTGGATTCCTGGCCCGGGCCGTTCTGTGTGGAGTTTGTATCTTCTCCCAGTGCTGGAGTGGGGTTCCTCCGGGTACTCCGGTTTCCTCCCATAGTCCCATAGGTGTGAGTGTTTGTTGGCCATGCGATGGATTGGCGACCTGTCCATGGTGTAAGCCTGCCTTTGTATGATGACACTAGGATTTGCTCCAGCCCCCCCATGAACCAAAATAACTGGCTAAAGCAAAAGATGATGGATGGATGGAAGTTACCTCACTATGTTAAAGCCTTTCTATTAAGGCTTTATAAATAGCTATACAGTACTGTGCACAAGTCTGAGGCAGCTAAGCTCATTGTTTAAAACCCCAGATATCATATCATATGCTTCTTTATTCTGCACTCCTTTTTTATTTTATCAGCTCCGCTTACCATATAGGAGCACTTTGTTGTTCTATAAGTTCAGACTCTAGTTTATCTGATTCTCTGTATACTTTGTTAGCCTGTTCTTCAGTGGTCAGGACCACCACTGAGCAGGTATATATGAGGTAGTGGATTGTCTGCTCTGTGGCAGTCCTCATATTTTGTAAGTACATTTCATTAAATGGCGAGTGTTTCCAAACTTCCACATGTTTGGCCTAGCAATTTAGCTCCGCCCATTTACAGTGAAGCTATAAGACGTATTAGGCACCCAGTCAGAACAGAAGTCATGTACATATATAAACTTCATATATATATATAAATTTCTTTTTAATTCTGTATTAATTTTAAAGAATGAATAGGGGCTCGAACAAATGATCATCATAAAAAGAAATGAAGAAATAAACAAACAATTGACTTTACAATTTTGTAGATGCAGCAACAAAATATAACTGTTATCAAGTCATTAGAACAGTGTAAGTAAGCAGAAAAACAACAAATATATAAAAATCTTATTGTAAAAGAAGTAGATCATATCTTGAGCTCCAGTTTGAAGAACAAAGTGTAGTTCCAGATTTCTCCTGGACGCCACAGACATTGTATGAATGTATTCAGTTCCTTCAGCAGCAATTTTAATTTAACTTAATGAAGTACTGAGCAGTCAAAGCAGGTATTAGATGAGAACTGTAAATAATACTGGGTTGATTCCACAAGTAGTAGCTTGGAAAGAGTTAAATAAACACACTGATGTATGTAAAAGCACTACTTACTGTATTAGTACTTTTAAACTAGGGGAGGGTTTCATTCTCTGGTTGGGCAACCTGGGTCAGTATCTGTGTGGGGGTGTGCATATTACGATTATGTAATGATTTTACACACCATTCTAATGATACGCTTATTTGATATGGGGGAAAGGGGACTCTGCCATTACCATACTGGGCCCAAAACATACACACACACAGACACACAGACACACACACACACACACACACACACACACACACACACACACACACACACACACACACATATATATATATATATATATATATATATATATATATATATATATATATATATATATATATATATATATATCCCTCAGCTTGTCAACAGGTATAGTTGTCCATGAGGGGCTTGACGCATGAATTGTATTTAGGACAGTGGTATAAACCATTTGACCATTTCACAACCTGGGTTGAAAGTGATTTTTGCTGTAAACTAATTCCATCATTCAAGCTTCCATGAATTCCCCAGTTTACTTGGTTCCGATCATCACAAATCCTGATTTCAGCTTTATTTCTTTTACTTTATTAATAAAAATCATTTTTGTATCACTACCAAATGCACAGCATGGGTCAGAATAAACCCTTATGTATTCACTATGGAATATGATAGTTGACATAACTGTTGACATTTGTGAACATTTTCAGTCAGCATCATATTTACAAACACTTTTTTTACAAAAAATTGTATTGTTCATGAAGTAAATAAGAATTAAAATACTAATTTAGGATCAAAAACAAGATTTTTAATGAACGCTTGAAACAGTAAAAAAAAAAAAAAAAAAAACTGATTTCAATAGATTTACCAAAGAGATACTCAGCAATACATAAAATACAATCAAAACATAGGAAATCAATGAGCGTCAAGTTTGACCCAGGCTATGCACTAGAAGGGGTTTGCTTAGCTTGTGCATGAAAGAGTTAAAACAAGGAAGTTACACTACGCAGCTGTAGGGGGAGCCCAAGAGCAAGATTTTTTTTTCATAAAGCTACTTTACAGCAACATAGTTTCTAATTACAGGGATTCATCACTGGCTTCATACACTGTACTGAAGGTTAAACTCTTGACCATATTCACACTAATAAACACCTGTAGGTCACTCCATTCAGCTCACGTAAACACAAGAAAGAGTGAGCGGATAGCAGAAGCGTGTTGGTGGCTAATTTTACAGCAGAGGACATATTGCCCTTTTGTTTTCTGGAGTGTGAGGGATTGAAGAGCTCAGGGAGTCTATGAGGCCTGAATTTAACGAACAGTTTAGGGGGCGTATTTGTGGGCTTATTAGCAAGCACAGTGCGACGCAGCGCCCGTCTGTCAGACAGGATACACACACACAGGATTTATCATCCGTATCAGGTCCAAAGAGTGGATTTAAAAGAAAACGATCCTTGCTTTCTGTTTTCCGAGTGACCGAAAAAGAAACGGTATCAGTGAGTATTCTTTGCCTGTAGTGGTCAATATTTGAATGGATACTCTGGGCTGCAGCGGAGCCGCATCAGGCTAAAAATAATTGCGCTAAGACTTCGTTTGTTGGTTTGTTATTGTTTAACATCATTATTTAGTGGGTAATCAGGTAAATTTGAATGATTTCATTTAAAGCATCAATTCGGATTGCACTTTCTTGATGAATTAGAGTGAGGATTTGGCTGTTGGTATGATGTGTGATGTCACTGCCCAAAGAAACTTAATGTCACAAAATTAATGTAAGTTAATGTCACAGCACCCTGAACTAATGTTAATAAGTATTTTTAAACAAACCGCACAAGCTAGCATGCTTTGCCAGTGTGGTAGTCCAGAGGCTGACCTGCATTCAGGCTACACCGCTCAACATGACCAGACTGAAAGACTAACCCTAACCCAGACTAACCCTAACCCTAACCCTAACCCTAACCCTGGAGAAAGTCCTTATATATTATCAGCATTAAAAGAAATTCAAAGAAAGTTTTCTTACAACTACGATAACATGCACTGCTATTTAAAACAGAAACATCTTTCTTTGCGATGAAGTTTGAGCGATTAATCGCTACTAACCACACAAAGTAATGCGAATAATCATGACTAATCATTTCAAAGAAAATCATTTTACAACTATGATAACATGCGCTGCCTTTTAAAACAGAAGCATCCTTCTTTGGGATGAAGTTTGAGCAATTAATCGCAACTAACCACACAAAGTAATGCGAATAATCATAACTAATCATTTCAAAGAAAGTCTTCTTACAACTACGATAACATGCGCTGCCTTTTAAAACGGAAGCATCTTTCTTTGGGGTGACGTTTAAGTGATTAATCGCAACTAACCACACAAAGTAATGCGAATAATCATGACTGATCTTACGACTACAGTAACATGCACTGCTTTTAAAAGCAGAAACATCTTTCTTCAGGGTCAAGTTTGAGCAATTAATCGCAACTAGCCATGCAAAGTGATGCGATTAATCGTGACTAATCATTTCAAACATTCAACAGTGGTGATGTCCATGGCATCCCAGCTTATCTTTATATGCAGTGGAAGGCTGTGCATGGTTTATTCTGCATTTTTAATTCTTGAATAATAATTAAAAGTATTTAATCGATTTCTTGATTGCTGGTAGAATGAATAGTGACAGCGCTGGTTCATATACGAGAGACTGCTTATTAAATTAGTGAAGAAATACCTGACTACTTTTCCAAAACAAAAGCAAAACTGCAAGCAGAACATCCTAATAAACGTCTCTACCTTTTGCCCGAAAAAGAAAAAAAACAAAAGCGCATAGAGGAGGGGATCACTCCGGATCTACATCATAACCGACCGCAGCCCCAAACTGTCCCACACGCCCCTGGAGTTTGGCATGAGATGTCAGAGTGTGTCAGGCTGATGGTGTGTACAAGAGACAAGTGGTTACATGAGCCAGGGGTTACGGAGGGGAAAAAAAGGAGGGAGCGACATCATTTTTGACACACGTGCTCAGTGTGATGCCTCAACATGGCGGCGAGGCTGTATGTGTGTTGGGGAAAAAAATGGAGAGATGGCTTTTTTTCTTTTTTTTGAGCTTTATAGCTGCGCTGGGGCTTTTTTGATGTCCTTGTGTCTTCTCTGGCAGCTCCGGGTCCCAGACTGGGTAATAGCGAGTGGCAGCAGGGAAAATGGCAGACGATTACATGTGCAATGGGCTCTGCTATTCTGCTACCCCAGTGACAATGGTCCAGGGTTGCACACTTCAGTCAAATGGCTGGATCATTTCGGTGTCATCAGGGAGGCTGAGAGAGGGAGCGATGCATCTCTCCGGGTGTCGTTCCCACTCTTTCTTTCTTTCGTTCTTTCTCACTGTGAAAGTAAGCATCGCCGAAGCAGGTTCAGTACACTATCTGTGGAGCGTGGGCTTTGCACCACTGTAATGTACTTATGCCCCCCTGCTGCAGCCCCAAAGGGCCTACCGTACAGCTTTTGAAATGCACACAGACATGGCGTGGTATTGTGTGTGATGTTATGCCCTGTTGAGAGTAGGATTCACATCTAAAGCACAGCTGTCACTATTGATTATGGTAGTAATCGAGTAATGCATCAGTTATTTCAGTTGAGATGTAAACAAAGCCACTCACAGTATGTTTTAAAGTGATGCATTACAAAGAAACCTGTCTTAACAGTGGTGGCGATAGGAACCAGGAGTCGACTTGTCATTTTATTTACTATCCAAATCCGCCAGCGAACCTACATGTGTCTTTCGAGTTTATATATCGTCGCTGTTCAAAGACATAAATTTCCATTTTTGATGATTTTGGTTTCTCTGCATCATTTTAATGTATCAGCTGCTGTTTATACGGTGTGAAAATTCCATTCCATTGACTCCCATTGAAAGTAAAGAGGTTTTTGTCCTCTCCTGTAAAGTTGCCATTTTGGAGAGGCTTGTTTTTCTTTGGACACAGACGATATGGAATGTCGATGATCTTGATGAGTGTGATATGCAAATACCCCTGCATATACCTTATAATATATTTTTCACCAGAACAGTCATCATGTACCAGGCATCTGTAACAGTTGAGCACAGAAACCTCCTAAAATGAAACCAAACTAGTAGCATTTTTGAAAGATTCAGCAAATCCCTTAAAAAGCAGGCTTATACTGCAGCCATACACTTACACCTATTCTATCATAGATCCTTTTTGTTTTGCTATATCAGTGTTCAAAGGCCAAATGCAGCCCTCGGACAGATTTTAATTGCCCTCTGGCTGCACAATAGCCAAAGTGTGAGTCTTGTGTATCTGACTAGACCTGCAAATGAATATATTGACTGACATGCAGTCATGCCTGCAGTCTAAAAGCAAAAGTTGTTAAGAGTGAGATTTTGGTGAGCCTGCAATTACAATACCTTTTAAATGCAAGCCATAGCAAACGTGTCAAAAGACTAGTGAACGTCCTTGGTGGCATTAAGCACAATCGATTGTGTAAAATCCTTCAAAAGTCCACATTTTTTGTATCTCTGTAATCTTCCAGCAGTGATTTAAGTTCACCTCTAAATGTTGCTTGATGCTTGGCTCTGTCATCGTACAGCAGCAGCATATACTAACCAATAATATCTTCTCATTTTATATCATTAATGTGATAGCAAGTTACCTCCCCCTTCACCACGCTGACCCATCGTACACTGGGCATTAGCGTTTCTTATGTCTGCAGACGACCTCCTTTATCCTCACTTTGGTCCCAGTGCTTTGGTGGTCGGGCAGGTTGTGACAGAATCACTTATCAGCTATTTCAGCTCATTGGTGCTGAAAACTTGTGTATATATTAACCGGAGTTAGATATTTGGCAGCGTTCACGCTGTGAGGGGGTCAGCTGATGAGAGACACCAACACACACAGTCCACCTCTTGTTTAAATGCTAGGTAATGACACCCATACAGGATTTATTTAACCTCATGTCTTTTCACAACTTATCAGAGTCGTTCCAGAGATTGGATCACGCTTCAGGCACCAAGAGCCTTTACTGAACTGGGAAAATCTGCTGCTAGCTCCAGCAGAACCAGCGAGCTGGGATTTACTGCAGGAGGCTCTAAAGCTCCACTCGCTGGTGGCCCTCAGTGATTTCAAACTCTTAGTCTTAGCCTGCAGCTGTTTTATTTAATTTTTGTTATCATTTTTGTTTCTTTTAGTTTTTTTTTATTCTCATTACTTTTAATTATTTCTTTATGTATGTTCTTACTTAAATTAGATTTTTATTTTTGGATGTAGTTATTATAACATTCTTATTTATTTTATTTTTTATTGGCCTTTTATAAATTTATTCTTTGCTTATCAATCAAGATTCTATGTATCAGTCTTGGCTGCATTGTAAATGAGGGTTACCCTCAGTGTAGTTTAAATAAAGGTTCGTTAATTGATTTTTTATTTTTTCTTACTTTTGTAGTTAAGTAGGAAGAAAAGCATGAGCAGCACGGATGCTCACTGTCTGGCCTGCTTACCAATATTTTGTCTAAAAAAATTTTATAAATAAATAAAATAAAGCTTTCAACAATCACATATACAATCACACTACAGAGAATAAACATCACCAATGTAGTAGTATATTTTTTGATGTTATTATTTTCACCCATGATCCAATCAGGACCTTAATAGTAATAAAATCAGGCTACACTATTATTTCCCACCCAAATAGTCTGAAAAGTGTTCTGAGGTCTGATTCACATTGACTTTAATACCTAAGCACATTATGAAGCAAGCAATAAACGTAAATGTTCAGGGAACGAGAGAGCAAACAACCTGGAATCAGCTCGCAGCAACAATGTCTTATCAGAGCTAATTCAGTAGCTCAATAAATATGAACCATTCAGTACCAGCACCATTCAGTGCTATCACATCATTCAGTTCTATCGCAAGAACTACAGTACAAATAACAAAGCAGCTTCTCCTAATGCTCCAACTTTAATTATTTCAGTCATGATTATTTAAATTTAAATACATATAATGTAATGGCCAAGAATACGCTTGTACCCACCCTAATATATGCACTCTGTACGTCATCTCTCCACTAGGGGTGTGCGATGTATATTATCTACGTTAATATCTTAATTGCTGTGTTATCGATAAAACAACAATAAAACACCTCGACTCCGCACGTTCACTACTTCGTGCTTTAGTACAGGCTGCTGCAAGTACGCATTGAGAGTGCCCATACTGTGTGCTATCATAGGCTAACGCTAGCATAGCTGCCTAAACAACGCATCTAAAGCTGAAAATGAGTGAACACCAGGAGAAGAAACTCAGACACAGTCAGCCTCGCAGTCTACTGCCTTAGATTTAACTCCTAGACGAGGATCATCCAAGACAGACCTAAACCAGCTAAGTTGTCTGGCAAAACACACACTTAGCAAACTTCGTCCTTCACTTAAAACATGGCTTCGCACTGGGCTAATTTCAGAGCATATTTATTGATCCATTCATCATAAAATATTCACAGGAGAAAATATAAACAGCAGATTGTCAAGATTTGTACTTTGTATTGTATGTATGATTATTTACATCTGTTCTAATGATATCTGATGTACTTACTGGTGAAAATGCACTTATTGATCAGATAAAGGCTTTTAAACATTCAGATTAGGTGCCTCAGACTTTTGCATGATAGTGTGTATATGAGTGGGATGGGCCTAAACTAATGCTTATAGAATCAGTGTCTAAACAAAAACATGTCCCTCCAGAATGCAGTTATTACTTTTAATGTAAGTCCAAATTTTGAAGCATTTCTATTGGTCCATTCATTATAATTCTTTTTTTTACACAGTGTAAATAGCTGCAGCTGTGTTTCAGTAATGTATAAAAAGTAGCGATACATGTTCTTCCTTGAGCAGCGATGATATGCTATAAAAAAAGCAGAATTCTGGGTCCATAAATACATGCTCTTTTACCAATTAAGGACAGAAAGTCATAGTCAGTTTTGGTTTCTGACAGACAGCAGCTCCTACAGTCTGTGTCTGTGACCTAGTCCAGGCTTTTCTTGTCTTGTTTCCTACAAAATTATATCTTTTATTTCTCTCTGAGGACAAGGAGTGATGTGATATGTACTGGTCCTGCTTGGAGAATGGCTCAACACTGCCGTGTCCTATAGACAAAGACATGAGATAACATGCTATCTGGCTCTGGCTGTTTGTATGACCTTGGGTTCAGGCTGTGCATGATCTTCTATCTGGCCACTCTCTGTTTGGAGTATTGGTTAAAAACACACAATCAGTCACTTTTCCTTGGAGATCTTGACGGTGGTCCCTAGGTCAGGCTTGTTGCTACTGAACGAGGCATCTTTGATGTGTTAAATTACATGGAGAGGAAGAAAGAACACTCCCACCTGCTTTCTGCGGCAGTGCAGCCTCCATCATGCTGCAGTTTAAAAAGATTGCTCTTGTTTGTGTAGGCCTGTTTAATATGAATGAGCCTACCTTCTTCTGGAGAACAATATGACTCATATATGGCTCACTAAGGAGGTGCTGCTAATGTGTTTCCTTTATTTTCTCCACTTCTTCGTTCTTGTTCTGACCAGAAGGCAGTGCAGCAGGCTTAGCGTATCTCTGAGATACCATATATATATGGTACCTAATGTGCACAAAGATTTGACCCCGCGTCATCTGTAGTCAGATCAAGCAGTCCAGTGTCTTACAGCATGCTCCAAGAGTTGATAAGAACCCTCGGGGGGTCTTGTGTATAAGCTACAGGCTGCAGTGTGTCTTTGTAAATGCTGTTAAGGGGGTATTGATGAAAAAGGCTCACGTAAGGCCCTTCAGAATGACACGACTCTGCAGCAAGACATCTATTGCTCAACCACGGCACACTTTCGGAAGCAGGAGAAAGGGCCTTTATCGCCGGAGGATTTACGGGGGGGGGGGGCGAGTTTCTTAGGTGTGAAATAGATACCCATGTACCCTACGAGCCAAATACAATTACTGGTATCAAAAACAAAATCTCTCGCCCTTATAAATCTCTCCAGAGGGGGAAGAAAGATAAGCCTTCAATATGAGCCGCTCCTCTAATCCTGCAATTAAATGAAACCACCAAGGATGCCCAGATAAATGCTCCCACTCTTATTGTGTGAGAAGATATTGAGGGAAGCTCCTCAGGAGTCGCAGCCACACATCTCTCATTCTGGCTTTCTGTAGACCTGTTAGATCAGCAGAAGCTGTCTACTGGGACGCCCACCAGCCTTTGCGAAAATGAGTACTGTTAGCGGCGCTTTGAAAGAGGGACAAACTCTGTGGACTGTTTTCGACTTTCTCCAACGTTAGAGGTGAAGGATTAAGCAGGGGCCGTGTGTATGCGCCCTCCCTGTTTTTTATTGACGGCCGCTGGTGTCTCACATTTGAGAGTTCAGTGGTGCACAAACCATCGCTGGTTGGAGAGTGCATGTGCAGTGTGTATATAGCAAGAGATCAGTACAGGCCTGAAGGCTTGACCCCTACAGTCAGGCACTCTGGTCGCTTAGTTATGCTGTCGGAGACACTATTTGCTGGCATGGTTTGGTTCCACTTGTTCACCATAGACAAAGGGGTCACTGAAAATCGGGGGCAAAGTTATTAGTGATAGCACTGTTGTTGCCTGACTGAATATTCTTCTTCATATTTTTCTATATTCTAATATCTGTCCTCCTGATGGGAATTGTTTCATCTAGGATGACAGTCCCCCATCCACAGGACATGTGAATTCTCTATACTTTGAAGAGTATTTAATTGAAACTGTTTGCTATGGCCTCTCCAGATCTTAACCCACCAGTTAGAAACCACTGTCCCATTGACATCAGCAGTTCTGGTGGATTTTCATGGCCCAGCATTTGACTCTTGATTTGGCTCATCACTTATTTATTATATGTACAAACATATGGGGACCTACCTCCTAATTATGCCAAATTTAATCAGCCAAAATTCTGCCTTGCTAGATCTGCTAACAGTGTTATTGTATTGTGAAACATAATTGTCTAGGAGGATCAAAATCCCAGCCACAAAACAGTAGACCACACAGAGCACTTCCACAAACACTGCATCTGGAGCTTCATGAAAAAGGTTTCCACAGCCAAGCAAACCGTTTGGTGGAGGGGGGATAATTGTCTGGGGCTGTATTTCAGGCTTTAGACCCCTTAGTTCCTGTGAAGGGTAACATTAACGCTACAGCAAACAAAGATGTCTTAAGAACTTTGTGGTCACAGGTTGGAAAAAGGCTCATTCCAGCATGAGTGTACCCCTGTACACAAAGCCAGCTCAGCAAAGACATGGTTGGAGGAGTTTGGTGTGGAAGAACTCAAGTGGTCCGCACTGAACCTTGACCTCATTCCCACAAAACACAGCTGGGATGAACTGGAATGCTGATTGCAAGCCAGGCCATCACGTCTAATGCAAGTGCCTGACCTCACAAATGCTCTTTTAACTAAATGCCCAGACAGACTTCAATATCTTGCTATCTTCACAGAAGAGCGGAGGCAGGCAACTCCATATTAATGCCCATGGTTGTGGAATGGGACCCAATGAGCTCATATAGATGTGATGTGCCCACATGCTGTACATCGTAAGAGCCAGTCTGCAATAATTCCCTGTATTCCTACAGGAACTCCCACATTCCGAATTTGTATTTCTTGTATTTCTTGTTGTTGTTCCGACAGCCAGCCCTGATTTTCAGCCCAGGTAGAAGAATATACATGTATATAGAGTTGCACTTGGTAAACAAGCATAATTCAATAGTAAGAAACATCTTCAGGTGTGCTTTAGGCATCTCAGCCTACAGTTCTGATGTATTTTTGCATCATCCTATATTTGGAGCAGTATTAAAAAAACCATACGCGTCGATGGGCAGCAACTCCGCAGCAGCATCAGTGCTGGAATTTTTAGTGCTCCCAGCACAGACTGATCCAGATACTTTTTAGAATAGGCAATATTTGTACCGCCCGCTGTACTTTTCCAGCATCAGTGTTGGATTTCAGTATAGCTATACATCTTCACTATGGGATGATAAAGGTGATAAAGTTTCTTATTCATTCCTTTAAAAATTTGTCACGAGCGTTTTCATTAAGCATAACCATGTGTAGCCTCTAATTATACAACAGCGCGACCGTGTCGGCATGGCGCCTCATGAATATTACATTCAGGAGTCAAATTCTCTCCTGTAGTCTCAGTAGACTCCGCTATTTTTCCTTGCTTGGGATTTTCTTATTCCATTTAAACGGAATTGAAATGTTCAAGATTTCCGCCGCACCTCTTGGAAATGTTTGTAAAAGTTAATCGCAGCGGGAGTGCTATTCCTCGCCAGCGTGTGATCCTGTGCCCATGTTAACACCTCGTGGTGCTGTTTCAATTTCAAAGAGACTCCCTCGTATCCTCAGGAGCTTGCGTCAGTGTCGTGCCCTCTATTCAAGTGGATCAAAGCAGCAGCCATCGGAACATGTCTGGGAACTAGGTGCTCGCCCATTCCACGGAAAAGGGAAACTTTCTCTCTTCCTCTCTCTTTTTTTTTGGGGTTCCTCTCTTCATGCATTGAATTCACTGGCCTAAATAAACAGTTGATTTGTTTTGATAGCAGGCCCACGTTAGCATAAAAGATGACCCCGGCCGTGGGCTCTGTGAGAGGAACCGAGCCGGCAGCCCTGGGGAGGCTGCAAGGGGCGACGCGGAAGCAGGTGCAGGGCTGAAGCAGGTGCTTTCTGTATCGGAGGGGTTATTTTTAGGTAGCTGTGTTCTGGATGACTGTCCGTAACAGCAGCAGAGACGAGCTGAACCTTTTAATGAAGCACGCGCTCGGGATCGGGATCGGCCGGTCCGCTGGAAACATGCAGCTGCTGGAAACAGAAACAGTTTGTCTCTTGAAAAAACATGCTTTCCGTGAAAGTGTGCTGTTGGTGGGGGGAGATGGGTGGGAGGTGAGTGAGAATGAATAATGGAAAAAGGTAGGGAATGAAGACGTGAGTATGAGCTGGACAGATGTTAGAATAAATAGACTTTGTGTTGGTGTGCATGCTTTTACAAGAGTTTGTTTTTTTGTTTTTAGATTTTATCAGGACATGGATGTGTGTGTGTGTGTGTGTGTGTGTGTGTGTGTGTGTATATCGCTTGACAGCTCTAATATATATATCAGAAAAATAAAAAATTTACTAATTAATTGCACATTTTGCTGTGATCAATTGTGATTAATCGCATTTTAAATCTGAAGCTTTTATTAATGGATAAGATCAGCACAGTGGAATTATATTTGATTAGATTTGAAGTTTAATTGTGTCTTAAACTTAACACACATTGTATGTTGTGAATTATTTTCAGGTGCTGTTAAATTTCAAGAAATTAAAAAAATGATTGTTGATTTTTTTTTTAATTTTTTTTTTTTTGTTTTTTTTTTACTGCACACAGTTTAGCTTAGTCCTCCTTCATATTGAGTCAGTTACTAAAGCAGACCGGAACATCCAGAACGAGTGATTTTTGCTTCTGTCCAAGAGCATCTTGCTGTCCTCGTAATGTGTGTGTGTTTGCTGGGCTGTGCTTAAAGTGCTCAGCAATCTTCTGAGATTTTAACATCTTCAAACCCACTGTCGTGAAGTGAAACCATGACCATTCTTTGTAGACTGTTGGCCGCGCAGGGCAAATGTTCAAATGGAAGTATCCTCGTGGTTGCAACAGTGTTACAAGCAATGTCAGTGCCAAGCATATTTTTTTAATGCGCTAATTTTAAAATAATGAACATAATAATGAGTACTGAATCTCAGAGGTTAATGTGTTAATTATGATAGCATTATTATATAAAACACACACAGCATTGGGGGAGTATAACACATCTATCTATCTATCTATCTATCTATCTATCTATCTATCTATCTATCTATCTATCTATCTACTTTTTAAGTAGAGGACAAAAACGTTCTTTATTCATCATGACATTTCCAGACAATGTAGACAACAGGTGTCTTGTTCAAGTGGTGCAGAATAATCAAACATAATCATGACCAATATACAGATAGAGATACATGTTTTTCTTTGGACAGTGACTCTATATATACATGCTTCAAAATGACTATATTTTTCACATGTCTATAAGCACCTATATGTATTAATATGGCCACATATGCATGTATATTCATGCGCCTGCTCTTTTAGTTTAATTTCAGGGTCATTTAGTTGTTTTCCTCTGGTTTTCCTACATAAACAGAGCAGTTTGTACTGATAAACATGCATGTGTGTGAGAGTTTGTGTGTGTGTGTGTATGTGTGTGTGTGCGTGTGAGAGTCTGTGTGTGTGTGTGTGTGTGTGTGAGAGAGAGCGAGTGAGGTCATGACACCTGCATGCTGCTTCCCTCAGTGTGATGGTGATAAGTGACCCAGACGCTCTGACCAGCTGCCCTACCTTCTCCACCTTTCCCCCTGACCGCCGCTAACGCACCTGCTCTGAATCTTCTTCACACTCCACGGCTGCTTCGTTCGTCCATTCATTCATGCGTTCCTTAGACAAACTGCACAATCTGTTCACTGAAGTGGCTGCCATTCAGCGCCTCGTGCCCTGCTAATGTGGTTTCATAGTTTATAATAGCACATACACTCCAGTTCAGTCATGTTTCTCTCTACCCACAGTATAGAATAGTCGCCTAGTACAAAAGCAGTGAATGGATATCCCAAGCCATATGATATAAATCTATACCATAGTTGTCAGTATACAAGTGTCTGTGAGAGGTGAGATTCTGACTCCATCCAGTCTCTATTGAGTTCATATTCTATTTATTTTTTGTTGCAACTGTTGTGTTTTGTCTTACCTTGTGCACTTTATCTTTAAAAGCAATAGATAAACTCATACAGATATTGACATTCTGTAAATAACAATAAGTGGCACATGTGGCTGTCTCATGTGAGTACTTCAGTGTTGACCAAAACAAGGTTTGATGTATATGTAAAGTTTAAATACATAAGACATTTACTGGAAAAGAAAAAGAAATACTATTTGGGTTTGTTTGGCATTGATGCTCTGTTATCATTGATAGTATCCCAGTCAGCACATTCTCCACTGCACAAAACTTTGGGTCCTTTTTGACCCACATCTCAGCTTTATTCCACACCTAAAAAACATTTTTCCATCTTCATAGTATCGCTAGATGCTGAGATCCTGGTGCTGCTTTCATTTCATCTAGACTAGATTACTGCAATTCTTTGTTCTGTGGTTTACCATCTTCAGTACATTCAAAACTCCTAGTTCTAGTTTCCACTAAGAAATCTGCCCACATCACCCCTGTCCTTCATCAGCTTCACTGGCTATCAGTTACAGAACACATCCACTATAGAGTCCTGCTGTCGACCTTTACAGCTTTTTCATGGCCTTACTCCCACCTATCTGTCTGCTCCTCTTCATCCTTATGTCCCATCATGCAAGCAAAGTCTCTTCTGATGCTGATCATCTGGCTTTACCTAGGTTTAGGCTTTCCTCTGTGAGTGGCAGGTCTTTCAGTTTGAGTCTCATTGGCACCTGATTGGCAGAACCTGTGAGCATTGGCCCTGCTACTGTGGTCCGTAGGTGTCTGCTCCAAGAATCGGCATGCCACATTTTAATGATCTGGATAGGGCCCTTGTGATAAGGCAACTTCAAGCTGTTGTTCTGCAAAACCCAAAGATTATTTGGAGTGAGCCCTAGTACCATCTCGAAATTGAAGGCCAAGTTCCATATAACGGGTGATGTCAGAGACAGGCTGTGAAGTGGGCATCCCAAGAAGGTGACGCCCCAGTCTGAGACCAAAGATGACAACAATCGCCCACACAGGTTGCTTTTCCTACGTTCTTCTACTTGCTCCTCTTTCTCTCTATCTTCAAATCTTCAAATCTGTTGTCTAAATACTTTCATTTCTTTTTTTATATTTATTTATTTATTTTTATTAATTTGCATCATTGCATATGTGAAAGGCGGTATATAAGTGTAACCTATTATTATAATTTATTATATTAGAGGCAGAGGCAGCATGTTGTATCTACTTTAGTGTCTTTTATTGTTTTTAAGATGTTCTACAGTGCAGTGCTGCATTCTACAGGACTTGACTGGCGACTAAGCCGACAGGAGCTTACTGCAACATTCACAGTCGTTTTCTTTACAGTGTTGGCACAACCATAAGACATAATCCTCAGCATACACATTTCTGTATTTCTGTGAGAGCTGATGAAATTGGCGCGTGTATTTGAGCTCGTTTTTGTCACAAACACATGAGCAGCAACCAACATGGGAACTGTGGCCTCCCTGGTTACTGTTATCTCATCTGAAACCTGAAGATGGTCAATTTAGCTCAACCCATATGAACAGTGGTTTGTCCTGGGAATGTTTACATGCGTGTGTGTGTGTGTGGGTCCTGGTTCATGGGGGGTGCAGGAAACATGGTTACCTGCTGTGCGAGAGAAGCACACGTGACGCCGATAGCGGCTCTGTTAGGGTCGCTCCGTGTGGTCCTCCCTGGTGTAGTGGAATTTGGTTCCCGCTGTGCCCTGGAGCATCACGCCTTTCCCTCTCCACTTGACTCTAGTGTAGGAACAGCATGGCTTGGCAGCCTCCCTGCTCTGATGTTAAATGCAGCAGCTCTTCTGCCCGGCCCCTCGCTGTTCCTCTGGTGTATAGAACATCAGCCCGAACGCCGCGGGCCCGTCATTAAAACAAACACCCTCCAGACACCTCTCACGACGCAAAGCTGGGCCCATCAGCTTTCCTGTGACTTTGGAAAACAAAAGCAGTTGCTGTTTTGCCCACGCATGTCCAGTTTCTGATGTTGGAATTAAAGGTGGACCATATTGCAGAGATCCTTATGCTTTGACTTTTTGATGCTACAGCATGTATATCAAGATATTATTTTCTAGGAGGTATGAGAACTTGAGTTCAAATGGACAAAATGCAGTGAAACAGTAGTGCCACATTCATAAAGTCTGTAAGGACATAATAATATATTAATAATTTAACCCTTCAGGGTGGTTTGGTGTGACTGTTTCATATAATACGTTCTGTGAAGGAGCTTTAAGAGACATTCAAATCTTCAGACTTAAGGGGCTATGTTACAAAACCATCTTCACTCCAAAATCTGTTCTGTTTAGTCACCATTACACCTTCAGCTGTGCTGATTTTAGGACAGTAGTATAGCAGTATATGTCTGAAAATGAACTTTCAAGTGGAGTTAATAGGCTTTTACTGTCATTCCATCTACGTACAAATACACAGTGGAGTAAAAATACGTTCCTCCAGGACCAACAAAGAGTGCAGACAAAAAAAAAAAAAATAGAAACAACACAATAAATATGATAAACTAATTACACATTGGTAGTGAGGTAGTGAATAAACTGTTTTATGCAGTGACAGGCAGTATAGTTCACTATAACTAAAAAAAAATATTTTACAGTTATCTACATTTCTTAACAGAGCTTAACAGTGAGACGGTGTTTTTATGATACTTTTGTTTCGTAACAGGGTTTTAAAAGTCTTGGACACTGTAGATGCAGTCGGGGGGAATAATGTAGTGCAGCTTGCAGGTCGGCTACAGCGATTAGGAAATGGAAACTGAAACCGAGGAGCGCTCAGCATTTATCACTCTCCCAGTATCCCTGATTTCCAGTTTATCCCACTTTAGTTTGGTTTAGACAGCTAGAGTTTATAGGATCAACTTTATTTTGATTGTGTGTTCATGTACCAGCTGTGTATGTGGGGTCAGTTGCTTGATAACATACATGACAGTTGATTGTTGGCTTTGATCGAGTAGAAATAACTTGCAGAAAGATGACATTCCCTAAATTCAGATCAGATTGAAAACTCTTGACCAAAAACAAAACGATGACCTCTGGTTCCAATCACCTCCACTGTGCTTCACACCAATCCACCCTGAATGACTTTGTTTACATCTGGATCATTTAATTATGTTGAGATAAAAATATATCTATGATGAAAAGGATATTGTCATATTGTCCACCTCTAATTTAAATTTTGTGCAGCTTTTACATTTTGTGTGGAGTTAAATATTGTCACTGTCCAAAGAAAACCAAGCATCTCCATTTTTTGGCATTATTTGAATTTGACAGTTGTCCTTTACTTTGTGTTCAAATTTCATGGACCAAATGAAATAGACCAATAGAAATGCTCAGAAATAGCTCAGAAAGAATTCTGGTTCCATTGCTATGCATTGAAATTAAAGTATGTTGTTGCCCTCTCCTGTAAAGTTGGTGTTTTGGAGATGCTTGTTTTTTTTTTTCTCAGTGACGGTATTTGATATCAGGTTGCTTATTTTATGAATGTAACTGTCTTCCAGCCTCTAAACCAGAGTGTATGTACCAGCATGTGGTCTGAATGATAAGCAGATGATACTGAAGTTGGATTGACCTCAAGCCTCTAATCATGTCAGCCAGAGTTCGGAGCCTGCTGGTGTTCATTATTACATATGGACCGACTTCAAATCCACGAGAGGCATTTCTGATAATCTCTGATGTGTTGAGTAGAAGATGAACACGAGCCTCTTGTTTCGGTCCATTTCTTCTCACGATGCAGAGGAGAAATGAAGTCCAGCAGATTCCTAGAACAGCCCCAACAAGCTACTTTCAAATCGAACCTAAATGTATTTTGTCTAAATCCCTCTAAAACTTGTATAAATGTCTTTTTAAATCTTGGCAGCAGATGCTTTCTGAATAACTGACTGTTATTACTATTAAAAGCTGTCTTTTAAACTTTAAAGGCAACAACGATAATGAGAGATTGCAAATGGCAAATAAGAAAATCCCATTCAAATATGCCCGGCCAGTAGAGGAGTGGCTACAGGAGAAAGGTAAACTCCGCCATCTTTCATCCTCCCATTAAAACCCCCATCAGTGACTCTCAGCTCTCAGTCTATCAACAAACATTACATCACTCACCACTCTCTATCTTCTCTCTCTTTCTTTCTTTCTTACTTTCTCCTTTCTTTTCTCTTTCTTTCTTTCCTTCCTCTCCCTTTATTCTCTCTTCATTCTTTTTTTTCTTTCTTTCTTTCTTTTTATCCTCTTTCTGCCTCTTCTTTCTTTTTCTCCCTTCCCCTTTTTTCTTCTTTCTCTCCTGTCATGTTTTTCTTTCTTTCTTTCTTTCTTTCTTTCTTTCTTTCTTTCTTTCTTTCTTTCTTTAACCTGGTGCCCCCACCTCTCTTTTTTCTGTCTGTCTCATACTTGCTTGCTCTCTTTCATTTCCTCTTTTCTTTTCTTTCTCTCTCCTCTCCCACATTCTCTTTCTTTCTTTCTCTTGATCTATTTCCTTTCTGTCTCTCCCCCGTCTTTTTTCTGCTTATCCTCTCTTTTTTCACTTTCCTCTCCTGCCCTGTTTCTCTCTTTCTCCCCTCTCTTCTGATTTATCTCTCTTTCTCTCTGTTCTCTCTCTCTCTCTCTGTTGTCTCTCTCTCTCTGTTGTCTCTCTATCTCTCTCTCTATCTCTCTCTCTTCTCTCTCTCTCTCGATCTCTCTCTCTCTCTCTCTCTCTCTCTCTCTCTCTCTCTCTCCCGTTCCAAAGAATGCATGTTCCTCTAATTGAATCTTCAGCTGCTGATAGTCTATGTTGTGCAGGTAGCTGGCAAAACAATAAATATGCATTTGATGCTTCTTCCAGAGTTTTTACAGATTTGTTCTGAGTAAATCTTCATAAACCACCGTTAAAGTTACTGATAAAAACATTCTAAGAATCTCATAAATATTGTGCTTGTCTTTCAATAACGTGCCTTCTTTGAGTCCTTATCATTTAAATCATGCTCATTATTTTTTCTTCTCCTAAAGTCATGTACCATGATAGAACAGTTGACCATGTGTTTCATTTATCAACAGTAGTTTTCAAGTACTTGATGTTTTTCAGCAGGAGAGCCTTTAGGTTTTTGGGGGAGAATAACCAGAACTTATAAAATGATGTACTGAACTTGTCCTGGTTATAATTTGAACCAGTCTCTGAAGGTATATTAGGTGTTTATATGATATTTAAAGTGTTATATGAATAAGAATATGCTGTACTCATGTTTTGAATGATGTTTTGTCATTTATAGCCCTTGAAGAATATATTCTCACGTAGACTCATTCAGTCCTGAGCTGTCTAATGACCCCCCCGCTTTACAGCCTGACCTTTTAATCTTTTACGGGTTCTCCGATATGACATTTTGCGAGGTGCGCTAACGTAAAACAATCATTAATCTCTCCGGTCCTAACGCCGAAAGAGAGCCGTGTTGAGCTGGCTCTGACCTGCTTTTCTAATGAATGTGTCTGGGTCTCCCTTGCTCTCCCTCGCAGGGCGGCAGTTAACGATATTCAACACCCAGGCCACCATTAGGATCGGGGGCACTGACCGCAAGCGGCCGTTTCAGGGCCAGCTCTCGGGCCTCTACTACAACGGCCTGAAAGTGCTCAATATGGCCGCGCAGGGGAACCCCAACATCAAAATCAACGGCAGCGTGCGCCTGGTCGGGGAGGTGCCCTCTGCGGGATCGGCCAGAACCACGGCGCTGCCCCCAGAGATGTCCACCACCTTCATCGAGACTACCACCACCATGTCCACCACCACCACCAGAAAGCACCGCTCGCCACCAACAATATCGGTACCACCGCACAAACATGACTTCACACACAATTCAAACAAACTCAAACACATATGGTCATATAAAGGTTTGACCAGCCGTGGTCAGACTTCTTAGTGCAAATGTGTGACAAGTGTTCTACTTAAAACTCCATGAAGGTCCTAAAACATTAAGATTTACAGGACTGTGCAAAAGTTTAAATGACTTGGGGACGTTATTATATTAAAAAAGCATATTTACTCAGCAAAACACATTTTTTTAATATTTAAACAGTATTAATACAGTAAGTAGTGCTTTTACCTATATCACTGGGTTTATTTAACCCTTTCCAAGCTCCTCCTTGTGGAAACAACCCAGTATTATTTACAGTTCTCATCTAATACCTGCTTTAACTGCTCAGTACTTCATTAAGCTAAATCAAGATTGCTGCTGAAGGAACTGAATACATTCATACAATGTCTGGGGCGTCCAGGAGAAATCTGGAACTACACTTTGTTCTTCAAACTGGAGCTCAAGATATGATCTACTTCTTTCACAATAAGATATTCATGTTACTTTTTCTATTGTATGTATTATTATTTACATCTGTTCTAACGATATCTGGTGTTCCTACTGGTGTAAATACACTTATTGCTAAGATGAAGGCTTTAAACAATCAGCTTAGGTGCCTCAGACTCTTGCACAGTACTGTATTTAAATCTATCTCTCTCCTCCACTTTCTGCTCCCCCACCTCCCTAGTATATTCAGCTTGTAGTGCAGAGTCAGCAGATTCAGTTTTTTTCTGTTTCATGTGTCAAAAAATTATATTAAGATAAATGCAACACCAGCCTCATCCTATTTTGCATACATTCACACAAAAGTAAATATGATCTTTATATTTCAAATATTTATATGATCCTGTCTCCATTTTTACATGGTCTGTCAACCTAAAACAAAACTGAAGCGTCTCTCCCCTGAAAATAAGTAGGTTTAGAACAGGTAGAGTTTGATCCTAGCCCCAACCAAAGAATAGAAGGTTCTTAAGCTTGAACTGTGACAATATCTGTGTCCATTGTTAAGTAAAGACATGGCATCAAGGGTGTTACACTGGAAGAGTGTGCTGTGGTCACCAATAGTTGATCCAGGTTTGCTTTTTGAATAAATAAACAACACTTTGGAATGAAAGCAAACATCTGTAACATATCTCGTTACAACTGTTTGTTACTACTGAAGTTCTAACCTCAAAGTTCTAAGCCTGCGTGGAACCAGTTCAAGAACAATTGTTTTTAATCAGAAAGAGCTAACAGAGAACCACCTAGCCCTGCAAAGATAGTTATTTAATATTAACCACATTTTTTTGTGATCAAGTACGTGAACCAGTACCATTTTTGGATTAAACATTTATTTCAAAAGTTTGGGGACACCTTTTTTTAAATTAAATATATGATATAATAATATTATGTTACACAGAATGTCTATGTTCTATTTGGTTTTGTTACTCGGTTTAGTAGGATTTGTTTAGCTGGAGAGCTAACTCTGGCCGAGTCTGAGTGCTATTTCTCGTTGGCTCTGTTTTGCTGTTTGAGTTTGTCATTAAAAGCCGAGTGTGGACCAGACCTATGAACCATAAGTTTCTTGATGAGATGGCCACATAAAGTATAGTATAAAACTTCCCAAAGAGCATTGAAACCAACTGATGATAAATAAATAAATAAGAGTTTTTTTATTAAGGTTTTTGGGGTTGTTTCCTTTGCCACCACTGTAAAGAAATATGAGTCAGTACAGTCAGTGCTCTGTTTTACATGTAAACACTCATAATGACTTAAACATTTAAATGAAATAAACTTTTAGAAAATGGAGATTTATGGAACTCAATGCTTAAGCAAACCTGCTCTTCATACCAAGAAAGACACTTTGATAAGCTTGAATCTGAGTGTTTAGTAAAATTGAAACGTAGCAGCAATAAACCATAAAAGAAAAGGGTGTCCCCAAACCTTAGACAAGCAGTGTATGTAGTCCAATGTAGGTTGTCATATCTGATTGTAGGATAGACGTGCTTTAGGCTCTACACTGTAAATAACCACATGACCCACATTTATGATTCATGTCAATTAGGATATTAGGTCTGAAACTATCTTTATATCTAAAACCATGTGATACCTATTTTCTGTGTAGTTGAGTAGGTGCACAGTATATTTATCTGTGTTACTGGACATTGACAGAGAAACAGGCCACATTCTCAGTGGACATTGGCCTCAGACAGTATTTGGACATTACATTGACTTAATGTATCATTAAGTTTATTGCCATTTATCCTAAACATACCCAGAACTGATTGAGGGCTTGTTTGGAGACGAAGTTCATTATCACAAGAATTCCATTTAAGCTGTGCAGTGTTTTGTGCATAGGCCTGCAAAATGATAGACTAGCTTTATCTATTGGCTGCTTTTTATTATTTGCTTAGGATAAAAACACCAAAGTAGCAAAGATAAGCACTGGATTCATAGCAGTTCACTGGGCTGGAGCTCCTGTAAACAAGAAGCTGTTCTCGATTTTACTTGGTTTTACGATTTTCACAATGCTCTCAGTGAACCTCAGACCACAAATATAATGAGGACCAGAGATCAGTGCTCTGTACCACACCCATCTCAAAAACGGCTTTCACTTAACCAAATGTCTTAAATTTAAACAAGTGGTCCTGGGTTCAGAAAAAAAACTCCACTTAAAAACTTAGTAACCACCCAAGTAGTAATGCTTTTGGTGGTGTATATACACCATATCAGCCATAACATTAAACCACCTCCTTGTATCTACACACACTGTCTATTAGCTTATCAGCTCCATTTACCGTATAGGAGTACTTTGCAGTTCTACACTTAAAGACTGTAGTCCATCTGTTTCTCTCTGTTCTTCAATAATCAGGACCCCCAAAAGACCACCACGGAGAAGATGTTATTTGGGTGGTGGGTCATTCTCAGCGCTGCATTGACACTGACGTGGTGCTGGTATTAGTGTGTGTTGTGCTGGTGCAAGTAGATCAGGCACAGTAGTGCTGCTGGAGGTTTTAAACACCTCCGAATAGTCCACCAGCAACATCCAGCCAAAAGTGTCCTGTGGGCAGCAGCCTGTGACCAATAATGAAGGACAAGAGGATGACCAACACAGATTCTGCATCAACTGACCAGCAAACTAGGCACACCAGCACAACACACACTAAAACAACAATGACAATGAGAATGACCCCCCCACCCAAATAATATCTGTGGAATATCTGTTGTCATTCATTGGTGGGCCTGATCATTGAAGAACAGGGTAACAAAGTATACAGAGAAACAGATGGACTACAGTCTGTAAGTGTAGAACTACAACTATATGGTAAATGGAGCTGGTATAATAGGACAGTCTGTGTAGATACACAGAGGTGGTTTTAATGTTATGGCTGATTGGTGTATGTAGTCATACTTGTGTATATATGAAGCACTAGTCCTGTCTGTTACTACAATGTACAAGACAAAGTATGGATATGCAAATAATAACGAGTCCCCGCGTAAGCCAGGTGTGCGTGACTTATTCTCAAATAACATGCAAATGGCTTGGGTTGCGGAGCAAGATCACAGTCTCGTTTCATGAGGCTCGAGCTTTTTTTCTGACCTTATTTCCAGCGTTGTTGCTTTTCCTTCCTAAGCTCTGTGATTCTTAGCTTTGCAGATGGAAATGTGTGCGACTTTCATAGAGCTGTGACAGCAAAACAGAGTATTGCACATGTACAAGTTCCATCCTGATGCCATAAAGGAGTGCGGCTTGGTTAAATGCAATGAGAGGGGGCATTTCATAGACATCGCAGGACAAATAGAGCTGGCCGTCTAGATATTAAAGCCATCAGTCTCCACCGCGTGTGTCTGACACGGAAAGAGAAGGAAAAGAAAGGAGGGCATTTCAATCCACAGGCCCAAAAAAAAAAACACACATCGAAATCCAGACCTGCCGCTAACGCTCAGGGCTTTAACAATGCAGGTGTCAAAACAAACCCCCAATTTCTCACTTTAAGTGGTCTGCCCATGGTTTATCTTTTGTTTCCTTTCTTTATTTATTTCCGTGTCGGCGGGTTTAATTAGAATGTTGATTAGCTCTTTTACCTGGAAATCACTGCTTAATTACCAAGTAATTTCTCTTAATCCTAAAAGACAACACCGTTGATTAAACGTGTGGTCGTAACTGCACTGTGCTGTCGCCTCTTCAGCACTTATATATATATATATATATATATATATATATTCTTTTTTTCTCAGGACACATTTGTTGTGGCCAGTCCGTGTCATCTGTTGACAGACTATGAACGTCTGACGGATGGCGGCTCTTTTCTGACCCCGGGGTCAGCGGAAACGTGGATAGCGAGTGGTTTTATTAAGAGACGGGCTTGTTACTGCACACGCTGCCCTGATCTTTTAGCTTTGCTCACTTTGCTCACTTGCTCACTTTTATCTTTTGACTGGTCGTAGGGGCACAGAAGTCCACATACACAACTTAGAAATTAAGGTGGAATCAGGAATGATCCTTGGAAGGGAGGCTGTAGATCAGAAAAAGGGTTGTAGTGTTGGGACACCTGCAGGTTTTCGCTCAAGTAAAAGTGTACACACTTGTTTAATCAGTTGATCTTATGGAAGGGGTAAGACTAAAACCAGTAGATTATACTTTACTGTAGGGTTCTGATTATGAAGCTACATGATTCCTACATGAGGCTTGTCATGACAGCTGACTTAAAACTGCATTTGAATGCTAATTCCTATAGGCTCCATTCACTACAAAGGTTTATCTTTGCCAGTTTTGATCATCTAAAGTAGAACTCACGACAGATGACGCCTCTTAGAATAAATGTTTATTAACATTATGTCATGACAAGCATATGTAGGTGTCATGTAGCCTCATAAACAGAATGATAGAGTGTAACAAAACAATTACATTTTATGACTACTTTAACTCAGTCATTGGTACAAAGTTGCTGAAATTGTAATTGTTCACTAAAAAAAGTGCAGAATCACATACTGATTGGTCCAACTTTTCCTTGTTTTAATTTGTATTATTTGTTTGTTGCTTCACCACATTTGAAGGATAAATGGAATGCATCTGCATGAACCCTTTATAGGATATTGGTTGATATCACAGAAAGCTGCAAATGACCCCATTAAAAACAAAACCCGCGTGTGAACATCTTGACCAATCGGAGTGACATTTTCAGTGTGCATTGATTAAATCAAGTCTCCATCAATAAACAAGCGTGGTCAAAAGAATGCAGGCCAGTCTTCAACTTTAACACAATTTTATTTTACATATATATCATAAAGCTGCCAGATGTGATCACTAATGGATCTTACAAGTGATGCTATAAATGAACCACATCTTATGCTTCTTTAAAGATCTGTTTTTACATTTTTTTAAAATAATGTATTTAAGTGTGTTCTCTGTGAAAGGTTCACTTATTTTCTCATGGAGATTAAATAGAATGCAACTTGGCTTGCTAAGCTTTTGCATGTGACTGTAATTTACCTCGCTTTTTTTCTGGGTGAGTTGAATGGCCATCCTCCTCCTCCCAAAGTCATCATTACAGCCATACATGACCACACTCATGTCTCTTTGAATGATAAGAGACGACAATACTTGAAACTAAAGGTCAAATTTGCATTTCAGAAACTTATCTAAAATCACTGATGAAATCTGACAGAAGCCTTTGAGTAAATGGTTATTTGGTTCAACAACAGATAAAAACATGACTTTTCAGCTTGTTGTGGTTACAGTACTTGCACAGATGTCCCTGCAGAGTAACCAGCAAGACGATTGGCTCTTTTACTTGTAGGGTGGGATTTTCTCTGTAAGT
This sequence comes from Megaleporinus macrocephalus, assembly GCA_021613375.1. Classification (NCBI taxonomy): domain Eukaryota; kingdom Metazoa; phylum Chordata; class Actinopteri; order Characiformes; family Anostomidae; genus Megaleporinus; species Megaleporinus macrocephalus. The sequence goes on from CM038712.1 coordinate 23,677,672, forward strand.
ATCTATCTCTATGGTGTGATACTAACCAGCACAACTGTCTGTTGGCTGATGTAAAAAAAAATCAAAGTTAGGGACCCCATCCCAATGTAGTAAGCTATCCAATGTCATTGCATTAACAGCAAGGAGTTACAAAAAGGTTGTAGCCTCTCTGTCTTGTGACCGGAAAGGCACCGGTTCAATCCCCTGGATTACCAGGGCATGACTGAAGTACCCTTGAAGTACCAAGGCACCTAACCCCTAACTGCTCCCTGGGTGCTGGGAATAGGGTTGCTCACTGCTTCGGGCAAATATGCTTACTGCCCCCTAGTGTGTGGATATGTGGGTGTTTCAGTGAACAGATAGGTTAAACGCAGAGGTCAAATTCTGCTATGTGCAAACACAAGGGGAAAATAAATAAATGTGCTCCCCTTTACCCTCCCACCTTAGTAAGCAGTGATAGGGAAAGATCTAACCAGTGAGGCTGGATTAGCCATGGCTAAATTAGTGAGTAAACATCTGGTATAGCAACTAATGTTACAGTATAAAGAACCTTTGTGTGTTATAGCAAGAGCTTATTTCCTAGAGCTGTACATCCAGGCCAGGACCTATTTAGGAACATTCATATTTGAGTACAGGGTCAGCTGAAGCGTGGAAAATGGAAATCTTGCAGTAAACTGTAGGTGCTCAGTCGAGCATCGCCCCACATTGCAGTCTGAGCACAACAGACAAATGAACATGCAAATGCGGAGGACATGAGAAAGCATGCCACTGCCCGGAGCTACGCACCAGATACAAACAATGGCCAGTGATGCAGCCTGAAAAACCAGGTCGACTTATTGTTACAAGCTGCAGAAAAGAGGCAGAATCAGACCCTCCGAAATGACTAGCGCTCGCATTACTGCGTCAGCAAGTGTGAGGGATTTGTTCTGGGTAATTCGGTGACTCACCAGGTTTGCGTCGTTTATGAGTATTTCAAAAACTGATGGGGGATGATCGCACACCCGCTATCACTTTTAGCACGTTTTTGGCCTTCCCAGCACCTCCTCCCACACTAGCACGCAAAACCGAACCATCCTCTTCCTTCCAGCTACTGTGAATAGTGTTCAGATACACATGGGATACGTGTTACTGTTGCTGCTTTTTGTGCAACCGTGATTATAAATTGAACCATTTGGCAAAATACAGTAGTGAGCTAAAGTCAGAGACCACCTTTCATTTATTTAATACAGTTCAAGCAACAACGTACAAGTTATTAGTTTCTTCTGTCAAGAGAAAAAGAAGTAATGAGCTTGCCCCCAAAAACATTGGAAGAAATAAGATTCTGGTCCACATTACAAAGAAACTCAGCATCTCAGTGCTTGAATTAGCTTACAGCTCCTACTCAGTGTATGGTCGCTTCCATATTTTGAGCAATGATTTATTAGCAATAGGAATGAAATGCCAGTAAAAAGTTAGAAGAGCAGAGTCTGACTACCCGGACCCACGTATCTGCGATTGGTCGGAGGATTTAGTTTGAACCAGTTAGTTGGATTGTTGCTTCACTGCATCGTAGTTTATCTGGATAAAGTTGAGAACATTTTTAAAGATCTGACACTGGAGGTCTGGAGGGCATCATACCTTGTTGGAAGTAACCTAACAGTATCAGTTAATTGCACTGTAGATCAGCAATGAATATTAGAATGAAGCCAAACTCCACAGGTCGATAAGCTCTTTCCATCCAACCCGGAATCGCATGGCTAGCAGAGATACAGACTCCGAAATCTGCAGATCTGTCATCTTGTCTTCTCTGAGACATCCATGTTGTTAATATATATATATATATATATATATATATATATATATATATATATATATATATATATATATATATATATATATATATATGTTTGTTTGTTTGTTGGTAGTGTACTAAAACATTTGGTTGGTAGTGTACTAAAACGTTTGACTGGTAGTGTACTAAAACGTTTGGCTGGTAGTGTACTAAAACGTTTGACTGGTAGTGTACTAAAACGTTTGACTGGTAGTGTACTAAAACGTTTGGCTGGTAGTGATCTAAAACGTTTGGCTGGTAGTGTACTAAAACGTTTGACTGGTAGTGTACTAAAACGTTTGACTGGTTGTGATCTAAAACGTTTGACTGGTAGTGTACTAAAACGTTTGACTGGTAGTGATCTTAAACGTTTGGCTGGTTGTGTACTAAAACGTTTCGCTGGTTGTGTACTAAAATGTTTGACTGGTAGTGTACTAAAACGTTTGGCTGGTAGTGTACTAAAACGTTTGACTGGTAGTGATCTTAAACGTTTGACTGGTAGTGATCTAAAACGTTTCGCTGGTTGTGTACTAAAACGTTTGACTGGTTGTGATCTAAAACGTTTGGCTGGTAGTGTATTAAAACGTTTGACTGGTAGTGATCTTAAACGTTTGACTGGTAGTGATCTAAAACGTTTGGCTGGTTGTGTACTAAAACGTTTCGCTGGTTGTGTACTAAAACGTTTCGCTGGTTGTGTACTAAAACGTTTCGCTGGTTGTGTACTAAAACGTTTGGCTGGTAGTGCACTAAAACGTTTGGCTGGTAGTGTACTAAAACGTTTGACTAGTTGTGTACTAAAACGTTTGGCTGGTAGTGATCTAAAACGTTTGACTGGTAGTGCACTAAAACGTTTGACTGGTAGTGCACTAAAACGTTTGACTGGTAGTGCACTAAAACGTTTGACTGGTAGTGTACTAAAACGTTTGACTGGTAGTGTACTAAAACGTTTCACTGGTAGTGTACTAAAACGTTTGACTGGTTGTGTACTAAAACGTTTGACTGGTAGTGTACTAAAACGTTTGACTGGTAGTGTACTAAAACGTTTGGCTGGTAGTGTACTAAAACGTTTGGCTGGTAGTGTACTAAAACGTTTGACTGGTAGTGTACTAAAACGTTTGACTGGTAGTGTACTAAAACGTTTGACTGGTAGTGTACTAAAACGTTTGACTGGTTGTGTACTAAAACGTTTGACTGGTAGTGTATCTAGATTCAAGATTCAAGATTCAAGATTCAAGAGTTTTATTGTCATCTAAAACATTTGACTGGTAGTGTATCTAAAACGTTTGACTGGTAGTGTACTAAAACGTTTGACTGGTAGTGTATCTAAAACGTTTGACTGGTAGTGTATCTAAAACGTTTGACTGGTAGTGTATCTAAAACGTTTGACTGGTAGTGTACTAAAACGTTTGACTGGTAGTGTACTAAAACGTTTGACTGGTAGTGTATCTAAAACGTTTGACTGGTAGTGTATCTAAAACGTTTGACTGGTAGTGTACTAAAACGTTTGACTGGTAGTGTACTAAAACGTTTGACTGGTAGTGTATCTAAAACGTTTGACTGGTAGTGTACTAAAACGTTTGACTGGTAGTGTACTAAAACGTTTGACTGGTAGTGTATCTAAAACGTTTGACTGGTAGTGTACTAAAACGTTTGACTGGTAGTGTACTAAAACGTTTGACTGGTAGTGATCTAAAACGTTTGACTGGTAGTGTACTAAAACGTTTGACTGGTAGTGTACTAAAACGTTTCACTGGTAAATAAGTAAGTGACCCCCTCCCTGTGCGGTAAGCTGTCCAGTGACATTACATTAACAGTAAGGAGTTCAGTGAAGGTTAGGAGGTTAGGGATCTGGTCTCGCTAGTTCCCCTGGACCAACAGGCCATGACTGAAGTATATTTTATTTATTTACATCCTAGAATATTTCTATCACCACCAAACTGTTACAGCTAGTTTCCCTGCTGGGCTTGCTGGGATATGAGGACAGCTTATGTGTGGTGGCTGTGCATAAAGGTGATGCAGTTTCAGCAGCATTCTTGAAGTGAGGATTAGAAGGGAGTTTTTTCAGAGTCTCTCTCTCTCTCTACCCCCACCCCTCCCTCTCTCTCGGCCCGTGCGGAGGTTCGCGCAGTGCTTCAGTAGAATTGGCAGGGGGATTCTCATTAAGACTTAGCAGTCTGGTAGGTCAACACGCTGCCGGTCATGTTTGCTTTCCCATCTTAATTTGTGCAAACAGGATCAGTAAACAAGCTGCCTGTTACAGTCGGGGAAGTAATTTAATTGTGCACTGCAATCCCATGTATTATGTTGGGAGAGAGGGTTCAGGGGGATGGGTCTATTTATATATCATTTTCACTGCTGCTGCTACACATCCGAATGGGAACAAGGCCTCTGCCATGTTTTCAGCTTAATTAAGATCAAGGTTGCCGACAGTGAGAGAGAAAAGAGAGTTGTACTGGTTGTACTCGTCTCAACCAGTGCGGTTCTTTGGATATTTGACGCAACTACTTATCTAACGCGCATCCCCTGGTGATGGGTGATAGAGAAATAGTAAGAAATAAACATTTTAGGAACGAGTATTTTCAGGAACTGTGCTGGGAATTAAACCTAGCTGCGGTTTGACGTTACGGTTCAGAAGGTAGGAACAGTGAGAACATCCACTCTGCCAGGCTGCTTTCACATGTAAGAGAAGAACTCATAAGGATTACTGGCAGCGAGGCAGATTTCATTGGATTTAATACGGCCTAAGTTGTAGTCGCTGTATTCATCTCCTGCCCCGACATCACCTGCCATTAAGGATGAATCCTGGTTTTATTATTTATTTATTTATTTGGTTATTTTCTGAAATTTCGGCCTAACTAAGCGGCTGAGATGTAAACAAACTCACTCAGAGTGGTCTCAAATGAAGTGGTGCACTGCAGAGAAATGTACTGACCTACTGAATTTTACTGTAGTGGTGATATTACGAACCGGGGGTCACAAGTACAAAGCAACACAAATGCACTAGCAGTCAAGTTTGGAAACACCCAGCACCTGAATAAATCTTAATACATTTTAATCCTAATATGTTAAAGTTTAAATAGTGAAATTGGTGCCCATGTACAAAATATTAATATTAAACACACATCTAAATATATATATATATATATATATTTTTTTTTTTTTCCCTTCTTATACCTAAAACCGATAATAAATATAATTTTCTTCAGTCCTGTTAGAAAAGCTCATGAAGCTGCTGGCCAGAATGTTCAAAGTATGTAAACCTGCATCAGAGCAAATGAGCTCACTTCTCAAAGACACTCTAAACATTCTTTAAACACAACCAGATGTTTTATTCTGCTCCAGGAATAATTCCATACCTCTTATTTTATAGTTTTGATCTCTTCCCAGGCAGCACGGTGGTGTAGTGGTCAGCACGGTGGTGTAGTGGTTAGTAAGGTGGTGTAGTGGTTAGTAAGGTGGTGTAGTGGTTAGTATGGTGGTGTAGTGGTTAGTAAGGTGGTGTAGTGGTTAGTACGGTGGTGTAGTGGTTAGTATGGTGGTGTAGTGGTTAGTACGGTGGTGTAGTGGTTAGTAAGGTGGTGTAGTGGTTAGTACGGTGGTGTAGTGGTTAGTATGGTGGTGTAGTGGTTAGTACGGTGGTGTAGTGGTTAGTATGGTGGTGTAGTGGTTAGTAAGGTGGTGTAGTGGTTAGTACGGTGGTGTAGTGGTTAGTATGGTGGTGTAGTGGTTAGTACGGTGGTGTAGTGGTTAGTAAGGTGGTGTAGTGGTTAGTATGGTGGTGTAGTGGTTAGTATGGTGGTGTAGTGGTTAGTACGGTGGTGTAGTGGTTAGTACGGTGGTGTAGTGGTTAGCACGGTGATGTAGTGGTTAGCACGGTGATGTAGTGGTCAGCACGGTGGTGTAGTGGTTAGTATGGTGGTGTAGTGGTCAGCACGGTGGTGTAGTGGCTAGCACGGTGATGTAGTGGCTAGCACGGTGATGTAGTGGTCAGCACTGTAGTCTAGTGGTTAGCACTGTCGCCTCACAGCAAGATGATCCAGGTTGGATCCACGGTCCAGGCCGTCCTGTGTGGAGTGTGCATGTTCTTTTCACAATTATTCACTAATATTGTTACTATTAAATCTGTAAAAATATGTGATAAAACTTTTGACTGGTAGTGTATATAACTTATACAAGTTTGTATGTTGATAATTGTAACTAAAACAGTAAAGCTATAAGTACAATGGCTTTTTTTGGAACAATTGCTCATTATGTACGTATTTCTTCTATATATTAAAAAAAAAAAAAAAAAAAAGCTTTAGATCAAGCTAAACAAATTTGCGACAGCCTCAAAAATTGCTTGTCCATAGACAAAGGAGGAGTCCTCTCTTGGGGCTGTGTCCTCTCCGTCATGGTCCCAGCAGAAAGACTGAGCGCTTCTTTCTTCTTGCCTCATTTCTCGTCCTCCAGCTGTGACTCATTGACGAGCTTCATTTACTGCTTCCTCTGCAGCCCATGCTGTGCTGCTGGGTCCCTTCTGCAGGATCACCTTCAAGATTGTGATAGCACTGTACTGCTTTAGGCTGCTGGGGGCGCTATGTGCTGTGACAACAGTGTAGCGTTGGCTTGGAAGATGTCACAAGAAAATAGAGCTTTAGCACAATGCTGAACTTTGTTTAACACAACAGAAACTCAGCCCTCGGTACTCGGCACTGGCTGACTTGACTTGGAAGCAGGGACGTCCAGCTGTACATGATGGACAGCAAACTGCTCCTGAACCCAGCACAGAATAGCACATGTGCACACTTACATCAAGGCACTTCTTACCGCAGACGTGTGAGAGGCTAGCGTAAAACAATGTTTCAACTTATTTGTAACCTCCAGCGAGAAAGCTTTTAAAGGCATTAAGCACTTCAGACGTCTGTGACCGCCGTGGATGGTTCTGACTCTCTGCGTTTCTCTAGAGAGGCTCGTATTACCTCAGACCACTCTGAAAGACTTACATCTTAACAATTATGCAGAAATATTAAAGGTAGAATTTCCCTTTAACTTTCTTATACGAATTGAAGCATGCAAATTCTGACCACTCTGACTCTACAGTGACCCGCCATGTACATTAATTATTGATTGAAGGATTCTAAGAGGTGACATTGAAGAGTGAGTTTGAAGAAGATGCAGTACATTTATATTCAGCCTAGGCGGGGGTCAGAGCCATTGTAAAAAGTCCAGGGAAGAAAGGGGGATGGTAGGGTGGTACTTTGGGGGACTGGGGATATGTTTATTTAAAGGAAAGACATTGCTCTCCATGGTACAGTTGGTCCCAAATGTTTAGATGTTTTTAATGTTTTAATACACACTTATTGTTATTAATACACACTTTAATACACACTGATTTTAATATAGTATCTCTATAGTATCTAAGACCAAAAACATACTTTACTTTCAATGAAAATCAATGGAACCAGAATTTTTCCCAAGCCGTTTTGTAGCATTTCTATTCTCTCTCTCTCTCTCTCTCTTTCTGTGTATATATATATATGGTCCACTGTGTAAATGTAAAGATAGCGCTTATATATATATATATATATATATATATATATATATATATATATATATATATATATATATATATATATATATATATATAGTACACATTGGAACAAAGTGTTTTTGTTGTCTCCAGGCCTCATGGTGCTAACACACATTATCTATCTATCTATCTATCTATCTATCTATCTATCTATCTATCTATCTATCTATCTATCTATACATACATACATACATACATACATACATACAATGGAGAGTCCTCCTAAAGTCATTAATCACCTCTTACATCTTATCAACACTGAGAGATAGATTGTTGTATCTGCATTGTTATAATGGAATTGATGTAAAAACAATTTGTTGTGTTTTGCTAGGTTTTCTACATTCAAGGCAAAAATCTGAAGTACATATGGATACATGTATGTTTCATGAAATATGCATGGACAGTAAACATATTAGGAGCTATAACAACAGTTGTCTGTAGGGGACGGAAAGGTGAGTGGCAGTTTTACAGGAGGACGACATTTGTAATTTTTTTTTTTTTACCAGAAGGAATGGCATCCCCTTGCATCCCCTCTGGACTAGAGCCCATAGCATAGGTCCCAGTCCAATTCTCAGTAGGGAAGGTGTCTTTCTCCTTATCAGTGAACGCTAGTTCTCTGTCTTTTCCGGTGAAATTAGATGTCGGATGTGAGAGGTAGTTGATAGAGTTGTGTATGTTTTTCTTTCCTCCTGGGCAGATGTATAACTGATGTCGTTAAAGTTAATGGAGCTGCGTAAGCTTCAACATTTGCAGCAATGGGACAATCTGTATTCAGGGCAGCCGATTCATTTCAAACAGTCTGACCTCTTTAGTAGTCTGAGGGACTGTCATCAGTCTATTAGCTGCTTTTGTCCCTCTTTTTACTTCTTTCTTTGTCATGGAAAGAATTGATAGCCTTTTATGCGCCATTTTTTTTAACCTTCACAATAAAGACTGTATTAACGGCAAATCTGAAGGTATTATTAAGTGCGTCGTGATTAAATGATTGTCAGCAGTGACCACATTATAGGATGACGATGCAATTAGTTTGTCCAGCAAAATGGCCATCATTCAGCCATTTTGTCTCAAGTGCCCTAATTGCTGGAGCTGTGAACACAGTCGGAGTGATTCGGTGCTGAACAATGAAGAGAGATGATGACTGACAGTGGAATGTTTGAGCACTTTCTTTAGCGAGCCTCTAAGGACGTGATGGGATCTCGGTGCCAGAAATTAAATAGAGAGATTAAAACAGATCAGAAATAAAAACAGATGAAGTAAATAAAAAACTTATAAATGCTGTCTGTCCATAATGAAGAATTACTGCTTTATAATAGGTTTTAAACAGATATTAGTAATACTGTAGTACTGTAGTACTTTGTAGTACATTATATGTCACTTATGAGCCAAGCCCTGTCACTGTAGTTTCCTGTTGTTTCTTTGCTTTGAAGATATTCCTCACCAGTTTTTAACTATTCATTACCTTCATGTGCTCTAAATAAATGGCTCAGAATGATTATGTAGATTCAGACAGCTGTACCTCGCTTGAACACATTGCTTGTGCACTGTGTTTACTCTTATTTGAAGCTGTAGTCTGCAGAAAATGTTGTCTGGACCAGTAAACTTAAATCTCTTAATCTTAAATCTAGTCAAACAAACAAGTTTAACTTGTTATATTGCTGATTATAAGCTATTTTATTTAATAAAAGTCTTATTCTGTCTATAGTATTGCTGGAGGCAGTCGTGGGCTGGAGGTTAGGGAACCAGTCTTGTGACCAAAGGTTGTCTTTTCAATCCGCTGAACCGACAGCGCTGTGCCCTTGAGCAAGACACCTGACCCCTATCTGCCCTCCAGGCCCTGTGAATAGGGCTGCTCACTACCCCCTAGTGTGTGTTCCTTTGTGTGCAAATAGTTCAAAATTTGAAATACTTTTTTTATTTCCTGAGAAATGCCATACTGGGGCATCAGCGTAAGACATATGCGGACACATAGCACTTTAAACGAAAGCTCTTTTATTGAACACGGCAATAGCGGAGACTGCCAGCCAGCGTTAATGGACAGCCAGGATAGCAGGCACCTGTGGTCTTGAGGTTAAGGGACCTGTTATACTAATAATGTGCAATATACAGTAATAATGATTCTCCATTTTTTCCACGTTTAAGATGATTTCACTTTACAGCGTAGTCATTATGTGGAGTATCTTAGTGCACATGTTTGTGTAGCCCTTCATCAGTGGTCAGCTTCTGCCCACAGAGCCACCTTTGTTTCTATATTATTGAACAGTGGACCACTCGTACCAGCAACCCATACAAAACCACACCAGTGTCATTGCTGCATTGGGATTAATCCACCACCCAAGTCATGCCTGAGCAACAGCGGTCCTAGAGTCAGAAACTGACCAGCATGCTTTCATGAAACATTTTGGGTTCCTCAAAGAACTTTTTAGGGGAAGTTCTTTAGAGAACCACATTTGGAAAATGAGACATGTGAGAGTACACATTACAAGAACCTCATAGGAAGAACCCTGAAACTGGTGTTCAGCAGTGACACTACATGAAATGTTTAATAGCTTCTTAACACTCAGTCTTTTTTCAAACATGGTTCTTTAGAGAACCGAAAGTGGTGTTTTTCTGTGACATTGCTCAAAGACCTTTTTGGGGCATTTATTGTTTTTATTTAAAAGGGGACATGAAATGGACACACATGGCAGGTATAGCTCAAAGTGGACAGTGAGTGGAAGTGCAAGGAAGGAAAGTTTCTGGACTCCAACTATACACGCACAAGGCACAGCTGTGGTTAATACAGCAGCCAGTCATCAACCATCATGAATCTTCCTTGCACAGCAGCAGCCGTAGCTCTCGCTGTGTTATTGCTCAGGAATGCACGTGGAGAAAACAAACCCTCCAAAATTACCTCCTTATTGACTCGTTTCCTCATAGAAACGACACGATTCTCCTGGATTTAATTAAGCTTCCATGCATCGATTCTCCTAATTGTTCACACCGGGAGCAGCCAGTTCATATTAGTTTGTTTGTGTAGATTAAATTAACATCTTAGTGCTGTGGAAAGTAGCATGTTTTTGAGTGACAGCATGAGGGCTGGTTCATGTCTCGTGAAACTTAGTATTATTACAAGGGACATGGGATATAACATGTAGTCTGGATTGTTACAGAATGTGGATATTCTAGTGCAGTAACCCACCTAGTGTCAACCAAAGATTCTGCAATATGTACAATACAGATGTCATCAAATATCAATTTGACATATCAGCCATGTCTATACATCTCTTCAATACAGATAATTATTTTAAAAACAGTTTTCCGCCAGTGTATTCATAAAACAGGTGCATAAATTATGACTCAACAATAGAGTATACAATAGAGAACCGCTGCCACGCTTATGTGCATGTACTTCTACATAAGCCGTATACTTTTCTGAACATCTGAACGAACAGTTCACGGGTTAACAGTGTGAACCCACAGAGACAGGGGGGAAAAAAGGCCGTCAGCAAAAGGAGTTACCGCACTGTCACAACAAAGACTAATATTTCTCCAGAGTTGTGTTTAGAATCCAATTATATGGAGGCAGGACGCAGCAGAAAGCAGCCGCGGTGCAGAGGACTGATACGTTTCAGAAGGTGCTGACAGCCCACGTGGGTGGAAGGATATTAAGAATGAGCAGACATCGCTAACCTTAAGAGACGCCACTCCTGATTTATTGAAATGTGTGGCTTCCGCAGCTAAACGGGCCTGAGTTAGAGGAGCGCTAGCATGGAGAAGCGTGGTTAGATGAAGCGAGTCCAATCTCAAAGTCCCAACAGTAAACTCGAATGTGAAGTTCCTTCCCCCGTTTATTTACACAGCCCACTCTCGGGGTCAGCTTGGAGTTAACAGCTAACTGAGCTGACTAAAGAAAATCTTAAAGGAGAGTTCTGCTTTAGAGGAACATCATCATTGAGGTAGCTGCAAAAATGCAAATATCACTTGTAGCTGTAGATACAGAGCTGCTCAAAAGTTTGGAAGAGTGCATCATATTTATATTTGTAAATGTATTTAGTGGTAATTTAAACAGTATACTATACTCAACTGAACTGCATTATATTATAATGTAATAAATTGTCTATGCTGTACTATACAGTACTGTACTAAAAATACTGTACTATACTATATGATACAGTAATATGCTATACTAACTGTACTATAGATGATGCTGTACTATGCAGTAATATAGCATACTTTACTAAACTATACTGTACTGTAGTGTACTATACCATACAGTAATATGCTGTGCTAACCGATACTATACTGTAAAGTAGAGGACTATACCATAATACGCTGTACTATGCTATACTATAATGTAGTATACTACTCTATAGTGTAATTTACTGTACTGAACTATGCTGTAATGTGCAGTGCTATAGTATACTAACCTGTACTGTATTGTACTATGTGGTACTGTAAAATACAATACTATATCATATTAAAGCTATACCTTATTATGTCATATAATACTATACTATTCTATATGGTACTGTACTATAGTAGTATACTATAATGTACTTCAATATAAGGTAAACACTAGAAACATTTTAAGCTGTTATTTAATATTTTAATTAGTTTTGGGGACATTACTTGTATTTAGTAAATAACTATTATTTAGAAAATGCAACATGATATACAATAATTATTTATTTAAAGTCATTTCTTGTGATCAGACTTTTTTTCAAATTCTTGATAATAACTTTATTATGACCCAAGTTTCCTGTTATTGAGTTGAAATCTGTTGAGTTATTGAGTTGTTAAAATTGTTTTTGGTACTTTTAAGGTAATCTGGATTACTAGGTTTTTTAATCCATTCATGGTGGAGGATGCACTGAATATTATGGCAACATAGTCCCTAAACAAGATTTCTTTTTTCAGATGTATAACTGTTTTACCCATCATCAACATTACACATACAAACTCAAGGACTGAACTGTTCAGAAATGTTGAGAAATTGGTGGAATTTATCTTTTCTCTTATTGGAGAAAAATAAAATACAAACTTTTACATTTTATGAAAAATTTCAGCGATCAACAAATAATTGTGTGTCACAATTCGCAGACGTTCTCTGAAGTGTTATAGCTTACTATAACCAGGGGTGGGCAAACTTCGGCCCATGCTGTAGCAGTCCAGCAGCAGACTGTTGGTCTTTTATTCATTAAAGAAAACCCCCCCACTGCATTGTGTCTTGCTCTGTGTTTCTCTGTACAAAGAGAGATGTACGGACAATAGCCGGCTACTTCACGCCGCAGCTTTCCAATAAGAAGAGCCCAGCGTATGTCCGTGTACTAGATGCAATCAGACGAGCCGGCGTTTCCAATTCACACTTTATTCACTCCTGGATCTCAGTCATGCAGCGACAGATAAAGTGGCAGGAGAGGCGTTTAAAGCCGAGCGTACGTGCGGTGGTCTCTTATGTCAGAATTTTCCCCTAATGTGTAATGCTCTCTGGACGGCCGTCCGCTCACAGAAGAGAGGTGAGGTTTCTCATCTGCCTGTGTCAAGGTTTTTTGTATGTGTAATAAAGTCAGGCTGGAGAGTGGCACGCAGTGCATAAAGCTGATATGCGGGTAATGTTCCTGTCCTCCATCTCCATCTCCTTCACTGTCTCGCTCTCTCCAGAGCCGTGCCTGAGCAAGCGAAAGAGAGGGAGAGTGAAAGAGAGAGAGAGCAAGAGAGCACCTCTTTATCTCGGGGCCCTTTCCGCGTCCGCAACTTGAATTAAGCGGCTGCGCGGTAATAAAAGATGCCGCTTCAGATTTGAATCTGTAATTGAAACAAACTGCGTATTGCTTTCTAATTTTAGCCGGAGGCCACAATGGGGAGCGCTCCGTCTGACTGTTAGTCATGAGGTCCCCGGTGACCTTGCACTTGTGGCCACCGGAGTGATTAAAGATCAAGGCCCAGAACCATTTCCTTTCAAACAGGAAGATGAATGGTGGATGTTGGAAGGCGCCTCGCGCATTGCAGCCGGCTGGCAATTAGATTTTGGCGCGAAGCACACAGCTACTACTGTAGCTTAAAAAGTGCGGAGGGGAACAAAGTGCTCCGCATCGCCCTTTTTTTTTTTTGTGCTGGGGGCCGTTTTTCTGAGCAGAGACGCTGCTGGTGCGCAGCGTGTTCAGAAGATGTATTGTTCCACAGCAAACACGAGGCGGCTGCTCGGGGTGTATAGCCGTGGTCTCCGGACGGCTTCGTCCCTTCAGGCTATTGCATCTGAATGCAGCGAGTACCTTCTCTACAATACAGCGGCTGAATTGCAGACAGCTCGGTTAGGGAGGTCATTTATTTGGTCTGAGAGACCTATTTCCCTCTTCGCCTGCTCGGTAAACAAGCACAGCCCCGCTGTGAGGCCTCAGCATATCTCAGTGCGATATTCCGCATCGAAATCAGGGATTAAATATTCTAATCTTTGGTTTCGCACCTGTGTTGCATGCAAACATATATTGAAGCCATTCAAAGCTCAGCTTCTACTGGCTTTGTTTGGCGGCGGGTGCGGTTCTGTTACAGCAGACTCATGTGCCTTAAAGCAAAAAAAAAAGAAGCAGGTATTAAAGAGGAACCCCATCAATCTCCCAATAAATTACACTGTAAACAAAGTAATCCCGAAAGGCTTGGTGTGAAGTTCTTTGTTCTAGAGAGTGATGAAGTAGTGGTGATAGGAACCAGACATCCAGCCATCTGATGCATTTGCTGTATCTAAATGTTCCCTCAAGTTCTGTATACAAATACACCAATCAGCCATAGCATT